>OX438871.1:2870000-3605387 GCA_949315895.1 Anania crocealis
AGTTTATCGGTTGTCTAGTACCCCATACGACAGGATACTTAATAGTACCTTAATTTGGGACTAGATGGCTCTGTGTGGCCCAGTGTGGCAAGTCTTAAATATTTATTATTATATTATTATTATTATTATTATTAACTAGCATTCGGCAAGCGTGATGATTATGCCTGGACTCATCATTGCTGCGGTTACTTGAATTCAATGATGGGGACCAAATAAAGTATCTAAAAATACTTTATTGCCGTTTTGTATGGACGAAATCGAGAAAAGTCATTTTTCCATACTAACAATTTTTTTGTTTTTAAAAAACGCCTGAACCGTTTTCGATGCAATTAAAGGTGAAAGTTAGATGGTTATAAAGCTACGCATTATAGTATTTAAATTTCTGAAAATCTAAGTATATAATACAAATATACTTAATTGAAGCAAGAAGGTCAGCTGACATTTTTTTTTAGTCAAAAGTTACTTTATTTAGTTTTTGATACAATACAAAAAGAATTACGCAATAATATGACTATACTTAAGATCTATAAACAAAATAAAAAGTGGGAAAATAATCGGCAATTTCATACTTTAACCCCTATTATTTTTCTTTTATTTTGCTCGCGGATCTTGGAAATATTAAATTATTGATCCGCTACTGACTGCAATTTGACTTCTTAAGTTAATTAAAACAAGCACCTTCACTGTAAGTCATCTTATTTATGTATTTATCATGTTTTAACATATTTAGGTATGTATTGTATGATTATGTTTTTGTATATCCATTTACATATGTGTTTACTGTTTGAAGCTTATATATTAGTTTATTATTTATATTTATGATATGTTATTTGCATAAACGTAGAATATAATAGACGGACAAAGCCTGCGAGATATAAGAAAACCTCTTATGGAAATCTAGCAAGATAGAAAAAGAAAACAAATCTTTTCGTTTTTTGACCTGTCGTATTTGACAGAGTGACATCCAGTGGCATATGCGATAGAAGGTTCAACATTTTATGTAATTATCTAGTACATCGTAGATTATCTAAAGTAAATACAGTTTTATCTAACAATGGTCACATGTTCTGTGAGTGCCTGTGGAGTCAACCACAAAAATAATCCAGAAAATTGCTCATTTCACAGGTAAATACGTAGAAAGTCGTCATCGTAAAAACGCGTTATTTTTGTTGAATTTGATCTTGTTGTTAAGTTGTAAATATAAAATTATTTCAATCCACTTGTTCATTTTAATATTTTGTATAGATAAAGTTCTATGTATTTATTATTTACATTATTTTGGTGGATAAATAATTTATCGAAATATTTTACATGTACGCTAGAGCTTGACTCAAATTTATCGATACTATTGTCGACATTTATCTTGAATGTTTCCGGAGAAATTTGATGTTATTTTACGTTTAGCGTCTCAAATGAATGTCAACTTAACAATTTGAAGAAGGAAACTGTAAGGAATCTCATAACTAAGATAATCTTGTTTAAAAGTCAATAATCAGTGTTTGATACAACAGAATGTAAATGTTTATTCAGATTTTGTTTACTTGTTCTTTTTCACTTACTGCCATTGATAAGCTCACACGGCACAGCAGATGACAAGGGAAAATCTTTTGAACAAATAAATAAAGAAAACTAATTAACACTAGCTGTTATTTTTTTTAATAAATTAAGACTGTTTATTTTTAAATTATATGTAAAAAATATACTCACCGGGCACATTTATCTGCCCACTATTATAGTTGTAAGAAGTGAGGGCGGTTAGGTATGCCGCAAAGTAGTTGCATAATCTCGAGATAAAAACAGTGTGACAGTAAATATTATTTTCCAAACGACAAACTGTAATTATTATCGATAGTCTAAAAATGTTAAAGGTACGTCACTAGTTAACACACACATTGACAAATCAAAACTGGTCACGCATTATCGGGCTGTCAGTGGATCTACTTGTATCCTATATCTATGGTTATTTGTTCTAACTTTAAATAATTACTTGTATCTTTGCTTAAACTTTGTCGCACCGCCCACTTAACATATCTGCTTCACTTTATGGTCGACTGGCAGAGAATGCCATATGGCATTAAGTCCGCCATTTGTTTTTTTTTTAAATCTGCAAAAAAGATTAAATAAATAAATATATAAAATTTTATATCGTAGTAAGAGCTTTGAATTATGTTATCAAATTAAACTAATTATTCCTATTTCAGCATGTCAGAGGGCTGGTGAATCGGTAAGTGATATTTTATTCTACATACTATACATTACTCACAAAATAGCTCGATACCGATGACAGCTGTCATGAAGAGTTCACTAGTGATGGGGTGTTGTAGAATCCCGCGTAAACGAACACCGATTTTGAATCGAAAAAATTGGTTTTCACCGATTGTCAATAAAATATGATTCTACTGATAACAATCAGTAAAATACTATTGTGCATTTATTAATAAAGACAAAAACAGGTATTTAAATATGTTTTATTATAATAAGGATTCACATTCCTAATCACTGTCATCTACATCTGATTGGTTGCTACAATAGTCTTGTATGTTAATAATTTGTAGCTGCAGGAAACAGTCCACGTGATTAAATCTATACAATTGGTTTCTTAACACAGCCGCCTCTTGCGTTTCATATCCAGTGGTTAATTCATCCAACCAATCCAACGACGTCCCTTACCAGAGTAACCAAATGTTCGTATAATATAATAAATAAATACGTACATAGGTATATTTCGTTCAATAGGAAATCAATGGTGGAGAGGGAATTGTGCGCAGTCAGAAAGAGTTGCAAGAGTCGCGACTCGCGGATACCCAAGAAGTATGGGCCTCAGACATATTTTCAATGGATACGTACGTACACCGTATGATTGTGAAATCCGAAGGTGTATTATATCGTGTACAATCATAAACTGTTGATAACTTAGGCCGCCGTACTTCTATTTCTACTGATCTATTTTAATTAAGGTTCCGTACCCAAAGGGTAAAAACGGGACCCTATTACTAAGACTTGGCTGTCTGTCCGTCTGTCCGTCGCTCTGTCACCAGGCTGTATCTCAAGAACCGCTACAGCTGGACAGTTGAAATTTTCACAAATTATGTAGGTCTGTTACCGCTATAACAACAAATACTAAAAACAAAATAAAATAAATATTTGAGGGGGGCTCCCATACAACAAACGCGATTTTTTGCCCTTTTTTGCTCGAAATTTGTGTGCCTTCTGTTTTTTACCTAGTCAATGGTACGGAACCCTTCGTGCGCGAGTCCGTCTCGCACTTGGCCGGTTTTTTTTTTTGTACTTGTTAATATTAATTGACACACTATAACGTAGCAGAATATCTGGGGTACCCTTGAAGAGGAATTCCCTCAGAAACCTAGGTTCTGCTACGCTACAAAAGAAAATTTGGAAAGAGGGAAGTTAATGGGAACCTACCTCCCTATAATTATTCCCTAAGAGCTAAATAAAATACAAGACAAGATATAAAGTAAATATATTAGAGTTAAAAGTATGATAAAATATATACGTAACTTAAATTTACACGTGAAAGTCCAATTTATTAGTGGTTTGATGAATAGAGGTGGCCCGGCGGTTGACCACGCCAGGATCCAACTGCGCAGCGGAGGGGAGGTGATCGCCGGATCACCTCTATTCATCAAACCACTAATAAATTGGACTTTCACGTGTAAATTTAAGTTACGTATATATTTTATCATACTTTTAACTCTAATATATTTACTTTATATCTGCCTGATCAAGCCGAAGTGATGGAGATGGCCCGGCGGTCTACGTGACCGCCAGGATCCAACAGCACTAGGTGGAGAAGGCCCGGCGGTCTACGTGACCGTACCAGGGTCCAGGAGTAATCAATAAATAGGAGTGTCCAAGATAATTCTCCCAATAATAATATTTAGTTCACAACAATAGAATAAGAAGTAGTCATCCGAAAGCCGAATGTCAACTGACTACTGATTGACGTGCTCGCCCGACATGGGCGAGGAACGATCGAACAATTTTGAATTTCAAAATAAGAATATAAAAATCTAAGTTAACCAAAAAGTTTCTAAACAGAAATAATTTAAAAGAATTAGAAAATACATCAAATTATAAAAAATGTAAAAATGACAATGGGATGAGAAGGTAATGAGAGATGAAGGTATCTACATGCCACAACACTTGATCCCAAAAATGACATGTACATTTTCTCTACGACTCAAATCTGTTTTGTGACTTTATAGTAGCCGAAGAAGCATCCGCAAAGAGTCGAAACCGATCAATCAGTGACGGTTTAGGTTAATGACAAAATGTAACAGATAGTGAAACTCCAGTCTTAAAGTACCTAATAAAGTTGCGATTCGTGCAAGTGTATCAGATTCATTGTTGACTCGATTTGTCAGTTTTGATTAATTAAAATATAGAGGCAGTACTTTTAACTTATATACAGGGTGAAATTTTAACCACTTGCCAAATTTTAATATAGCAATCTACGAAGCAAAAAACAAATGACGTATTTTTTCTTTTGGTATCGCCCAGTACAAAAATGTCAAGATAAAGCACTTAGAAAATGTCCGCCAAAAGTCTAAAATTTTTGATACGGCATCCTAGTAACACTTTTTTTACGCGATTTGCATTTCCGTCATTCATTACAATAATATTCATGAGTTTTTGATTTTCTGTTTATACCTTAATAGGTCTAGGACCATAAAAATTGAATACTATATCGCGAAAAATATTTTCGGGTGACAACTTGATTTAAATTTTTTACTTCATAAATAGGCTCTGAATACGATACTGAACCATATACAAAATTTTTAAAGTGGTTAAAATTTCATCCTGTATACTATGCCATTTCTAAGTATATTCGAGGTGCTGGATCGTTTTTCACATACTTAAACTGATTTCTGTCTGTCTCATAGTGCTATCACATACTAAGAGATAAGTACATTTTTTTGTGCAGATTTACAGACACAATGAGGCACTCAGTTCACAATATATCGACAAGTCTACAATCGCTAGATAATTTATAAAACAGTGGTAACTATCGTACGGTGACGGATATAACATTAGCAGAGGAATCAGAGTTTTAGGTTAATCTGTATTAAGATACATTTGTGTCAGTGGGAAAAGAATTCAATATTTCATTAAAACAGTATAAAATGTAGGAAACGGCCACCAAACATGCAAATAAGAGAATGTCCAATAAGACAAAAAGTGACACAGAAAATCATATCGTCTAAAACAATTCAGCGAACCACCGTGGAGGTTCTATTGTATCTACATTACTCATTATATTATGATATGTTCTATAGTATGTAACGGAACATCATGTTGGCTCAGCGAGAAATCCAAATTGGACAGAAATTGACTTAGTCAGTCAAAATGTTGATAATCGAAAAAGGTTTGTACCACAAAATATTTCTTCTTCTATTTTAACAGGAAATCAATGGTAGAGAAGGAGTTATGCGCAGTCAGGAAGAGTGGCAAGGCTCGAGAATCGCGGAGATTCGTCAAGAAGCCGACCGCCTGCCAACACGTTAGTATATTTAATTCTGCCGTGCTTTACGTACTTTTTCGTACGGATAAAAATATAGTCTGTATGCCATTTTTTATATATTAGGGGTTAAAATATGAAATTGCCGTTTTGTATGGACGAAATCGAGAAAAGTAATTTCTCCATACTAACAATTTTTTAGTTTTTTTAAAAACGCCTGAACCGTTTTCGATGCAATTAAAGGTGAAAGTTAGATGGTTATAAAGCTACACATTATAGTATTTAAATTTCTGAAAATCAAAGTATATAATACAACTTAATTGAAGCAAGAAGGTCAGCTGACACATTGTAAGGGGTCTTTTCAACGACTTCGTTTGAAGTAATAGGCACTAGTATTGCATTTTTTTTTTAGTCAAAAGTTACTTTATTTAGTTTTTGATACAATACAAAAAGAATTACGCAATAATATGACTATACTTAAGAGCTATAAACAAAATAAAAAGTGGGAAAATAATCGGCAATTTCATACTTTAACCCCTATTATTTAATGATAAATTAATAAATGTGGACAACAGCACCTACATTGTTCTGATACTAAAGTGAGTAACTATTTGAAGCACTCGTATTGCGGAAATCAGAAACAGCATAGGTATACCTCAAACCCGAGAAAATGTATAATAACACTATTTTTCCACATTGACCCGTTTGGAAATCGAACCTAGAACCTCGGAGTAGGCGAAACCATGAAACCGGTGTGTACGCCACTCCGCCACGGAGGTCTTCGAAGGAGGATATACTTTAGAGGGAAGACACTGCATGTTGTAGTCTTCTGGCAGTAAACCTTTAGTCGCCTTTACGAAACTCTTAGGAAGAAAAGAGGTGGTGAAATTTTTGTACGTGCTACGACACAGAGCATGATTACTGTGTCAAGTGTTGGGAGGGACGCACAATCAAACACACAGCTAGGCAGTGACTGCTCGTTTATTCTTGACATGCGGGTGACAATACAAAACATAACATTATCTTATTTTGAACTACCTGACATCATCCTTCCAACAAAACAACAAAAAAAAAAAAAAAAGTTAATTTAATTAAGGTATTAAGGTACTTATCAATATTACAAATATTAGCTTATTATCTCAGCAAATAATAAAAGCTTTATTATATTTAAGTGCCAATAATTTTTGGTCTCAATTTCTTACAAGAATTACATTTGTGCTAAATGAATGAGTAATAACATTGATCACAGTTCAGTAAAAATTACATAGTATTTTTGTTTACATTATCGATTCTGTTATTTATTGTTACATTTAAATAATATAAATAATTAAATATTCTTACATACCTATCACATATGACTAATTAATTCAACCATCTTAATACAAAACAATATTAAATACAATCAAATTAAAAATTTGCAATTAAAAATACAATTCCTTGATTAAAAATTTTAAATGAAAATAAACATAAGCAATTAAAAATTATTTCAACTATCAATTTCATTTATTTTATGTTATTCTATTATCAATTTATTCAATGATGATTACAATTATTATTTTTCATACTTTTAATCCTTATTAAATTTAGGCATGCAATTCGTGTTGTAGGTATTTACTTCGTAAAACCCCATCTACTCGGTGGCCTCACTGTCCTGCCAAAACGAGTAACATAATGATTAGGTACATTCATACTGTTTCTGTTTGTATCGGTGTGTGATTCGGAGGAACATGGTGGAGATATGTCATCATAATCAAAATTACAATTACTAGCTTGTGACGTGTCATGTCGATTTTGCCAATCTATTCGAATGTGTCTACGATTCCTTTTAGTACTGCGTCCATTTGCATATGTTATTTCATATGACCTATCACTTAGTATGCGCGATATTGTGCCTAAAGTCCATAGTTTTTTGGTTAAGTCTAAAAATCTAACTTTTTGCCCGACAAATAATTTAGATAAGTTATTGAAGCTTTTATCATAATAAAACTTTTGTTCTGTTTGTCGTCTTAATAGGTTTGCTTTTACATTTCTTTGTACTTTAGGTCTTAACAGCTTATGGCTCACAGGAACGATACCACGCAACTTCCTACTTTGTAACAATTCTGCAGGGGAGGCTAACTCACTACCAAGCGGGGTGTTCAAACATTCAAGTAAAGCTAATCGGTAATCTGTGCCATCCTCACTGGTCTTGATCATTATATTTTTTACCGTCTGTATAGTTCGCTCTACCTGTCCGTTGGACTGAGGATAATACGGAGAAGAAGTAACATGAGTAAACTGCCATTGTTTGGAAAATTCTTTGAACTTGAAGGACGAAAATTGCGGGCCACAATCAGACATGAGTATACTCGGAATGCCCTGACGACTGAATATGTTCATTAAAGATTTTACAACATGTTCTGCTGTAGTGTTCTGCAACTCCACGATTTCGAAAAATTTACTGTAATAGTCTACTAATAACAAATAGTCAAACCCTTTTAACTGAAATAAATCCACACCTACCTTGGCCCACGGTCTTTCAGGTATTTCGTGAGGTTGTAATTCCTCCTTTTGATTATTTTTCCCATGCGTTTGGCATACGCCACAACTTGAAATTAAATTATTTAAATCTTTATTTAAAAAAGGCCAAAACACTGCTTCCCTAGCCCGCAGTTTGCATTTCTCTAAACCCATGTGACCTAGATGTATTTTGTTTAACATTTCTTTTCGTAATGACCTAGGAATTACAAGCCGTTCATCCTTCCAAATCAATCCATACGCTACTGAAAGACTTTCCTTGTACGTCCAGTAAGGTCTAGCTACCTCTGTTACCTTGTTCCTATCTATAGGCCAACCCTGTAATATATATTTTTTTACTTGAATTAACTCATTATCAGTTTCCGTGTGTTTTTGAATATTTATAAACTGCACATCCGATATGTGGTGCGATGCAGCGCGGGCCGCGTCACGAACTACAGCGTACAGCTGATCGGGCAAGTTCGAGTCGCCCTCGTGTGCCGCGGACGACTGATGATGAGTCACCGATACGCACGGCTCGTGAGCGCGGGATAATGCATCTGCAATAAACAAATGTTTACCCGGCTTGTAAACCAACTTAAACGTATAGCGTTGCAATCGTAATAACATTCGTTGTAAACGAAGGGGTGCGTCTACTATAGGTTTTTTAAATATGCTTATTAAAGGTTTGTGATCTGTTTCAACAGTAATATCTACGCGACCAAAAATATATGAATGAAAGCGCTCACAGGCAAACACACAGGCATACAACTCTTTTTCTATTTGTGCGTATCTTTGTTCCGTCTTAGTTAATGATTTTGAAGCGTAACACACTGGTAGATCATTTTGCAATAAACATGCGCCCAACCCAGTTTTGCTTGCGTCTACTGACAATACTACAGGCTTGTTTAGACTATAATATTGTAACACTGGTCGGGTCATGAGACAAGCCTTTAAATCATCCACACATTTATCATGTCTTTCATTCCAATGCCATTCAGTTTCTTTTTTTAAAAGTTCTCTTAAGGGGAAGGTTCTATCCGACATGTTAGGTATAAAAGCTCCTACATATGTTACTAAGCCTAAAAATCTTTCTACGTCTTTTTTGTTTTTAGGACTTGGCATGTTAGTAATTGCTGTGAGATGCGAGTCGTCTGGATACAGACCGTTTTTTGAAATCCTATGCCCTAAATATTTAATTTCTTCTAATCCAAATTTACATTTTTCTTTGTTTAACTTTAAATTAATTTTACGACACCTTTCTAAAACTTTTTTTAGCCGTTCATCATGCTCAATTCTTGTTTTTCCAAAGACTAAAATGTCATCAATATACATACATACACCCTCTAGATCATCAAAATTTTCGTAGATTTTTTTATGAAAAACTTCTGAGGCCGAACAAATACCATACGGCATTCTTAAAAATTTATATCGACCAAAAGGAGTGTTAAACGTACACAGTGAACTGCTATCATCCAAAGCCACTTGCCAAAATCCGGAGTAGGCATCTAGGGTACTGAAATATTTGGCTCCAGATAAATTACTTACTATCTCATCTAGTGTAGGTAGCTTAAAATGTTCGCGTTTAATTACACTGTTCAATTCTTTAGGATCCAGACATATTCGCAAGTCACCGTTTGCTTTTTTCACTACTGTAATACTGCTTACCCATTCGGATGGGCCTTCTACTTTTTGAATAATGTTTTGCGATTCCATTTCCAATAACTTTCTCCTAACATCATCTTTAATTGCAAACGGTAACTTTCTCGGCGCGTGAATTACTGGTACCGCGTTTTCTGTTAAATTAATAGTATAACATCCAGGCAAACATCCTATTCCTTGAAAAACATCTTCGTACAGATTGAGAAACGCTGGCAACTCACTTAAACCGGTCTTATTAATCGACATGACACGTCTTATCAAATCTAACTCAAGACAACTATGTTTACTTAAAATCGGGCATGACTGAACATCGGCTACTTTAAACTCTAATACATACATGTTTTGTTTATAGTGCGCCCTTAGGTGTATTTTACCTACTACGTTTATAGTTTCGCCTGAGTAGGAACTTAACTTTGTCTTACTCTCAAGTAATTGGCTTTTCGACACGCCTATTTGACGTAAATAATCTAAGGGCAAAACATTTACGTCTGCCCCGGAATCGAGTTTAAAACGCACTATTTTGTTATTAATTTTTAAATTAACACTCCAATAGTCTGAATTTTTAGTATTTCTTACCTGTTCCTCCGACTCCTGAACACAATACGCACTAGGGGGCCGATTGCTACACATGCGAGCAAAATGGTTCATTTTCAGGCAACGTAAACATTGTTTTCCTACCGCGGGACAATTACGCTGTCCGTGTACACTGCCACAACGCCTACAATTAGCTTTATTTTGATTCTGATTTAATCTTTGTGCATAACCTCGTGACGTCGATGGTCCAGTCAACCCTTGTGCTGCTCGCTGGTACGGGAGGCCACGGCCTCGGCTGCCGCGTCTTGAGTCCAAACTACCCACCACTTGTGTTTCATCAGCATATTCGTGCCTCTTCGACGATGTCAATTCCCTGCCGTTATTGTTTGTGTGTTTAATTTCATAAACGAATTCTTGTTTAATATTTTCTGAGTACATCTTTGACACAATAGCTATTCTACAAATTTCCTGTGCCTTTTCAAGGGTTAATTTTTCTTCGCGTAACAGCCTCTCTCTGATTCCTGCATCATTCACACCACAAACTAATCTATCTTTAATTAGGTCTTCTGTTAAATTATTAAAGTCGCAAGACTGGGCTAACTTCTTAAGCACATAGATGTATTGATCAATCGATTCGTTCTCCAACTGCCCTCTCGTAAAAAAATTATGTCGCTCAACCGTTACATTTCTCTTCACTTTGAAATACTCGTCCAATATATCGATGACTTGCTGTTGCGTAGCATACGGTTTGTTACATTGGTCTACTAATTCGCGGCATTGCTCACCAATAATATGCAACAATATATTGATCTGTGTCTCCGAGCTTTTTTCTTTTAGTTGGCAGGCTTTGAAATATATTTCAAAACCTTTTTTCCACCGAATCCAATCTGCGTTTCTTCGTGATGTGTCTGTCGAATTTTCATCATATCTGAACGGCGACGGGGGAGCTAACACTGTTTCCATATTAGAAATACTATTTTAATAAAATAATAATTTTATTTTGGAGTTACCGACTGCGCCATGTCAAGTGTTGGGAGGGACGCACAATCAAACACACAGCTAGGCAGTGACTGCTCGTTTATTCTTGACATGCGGGTGACAATACAAAACATAACATTATCTTATTTTGAACTACCTGACAACTGTAAATATAATTTGAGCCACTAGTAGATAATGTAAATTACCTTTTCGCTTTAAACTGAATTAAAATTCTCAAAAACATTCCCTTACAATCAGAATGCCGTGGTTGTACGAAATTGATCGCCAGTAGTAAATAAATACAAGTGATTTTTATCCTTAAAATAAATTAAAATTATCTAATACATGTAGAAGCGCTCATAGCCCAATGCTTCTCCGTGATCAGTTTCTGTCACGAATGTTAAGCAACGTTGGGAGCGGTCATTAGTTGGATGGGTGACCGTTTGTGGCATCATATCTTGAGCGCTTCCGTGCTTCGGAGGGCACGTTAGGCCGTTGGTCCTGGCTGTTGTTACGAGATAACAGTCGTTAATCCCTGTTGGAGGCCTTCGGGCGGCTTGAGAAACGTGCAACGGCGGGGTGATGTTGCCACAGCGTCGCCCTCGCCGTCCACCAACCCGCACTAGGCCAGCGTGGAGGGACTAAGGCCTCAACCCCTCTCCTTAAATAGGAGAGAGACCCGTGCTCAACAGTGGGTGAAAATGGGTTGCTAGTTTACACATTTACAATCAGAAACCTGCTAAATGCGGGTGGAATGAGATCTATCAATGTGGAGATCCTTAAGCCTATGTCAGTAGACGTCCTTTTATTAAGATTATGATGATAATGCTGATTATTGTCTATAGTGTGATTCGTCCTTCGAGAGCTTGTCTGCCTGCCTGCGGCACCACCTGTCCCATCATCGCGGCAAAGCCTTCTACGCGGAGCGGATCATCTGCGAGATATGCGGCGCTTCGCTTGCGGTAAAATATATTGTTATTGTTTAACCTTCCCATAATTTGCATGCCTAATAAGGCAGAACCTTGTTGAATCTAGCATTCATTTTCCATCTCAATGAACAGACTACCGCACGTCAACCTACCACAAAACGTCAAATTTTCTCAATTGATATTGATCTCTATCTGTTGGACTTAAAGTTGAAAATCAATCCAATGACCTTTAACTTTATGGCTAGGTTGACCTGCCGTCGTCTGTACCACTCAACGTTGTGCAAATAAATGTTTGGCTTTGACCGAACTACTTATCCTTACCAAAGCCGCGTACCCATTATGAGATAAATGTCGCGCGTCTCGTGTCCCGAAAGACATCGGGCGACTTCACGCGACGTTGCCACACTTCACCCGGCATGTACAACATCGCGCAACTTGTATCTTGTCGCCCATTCGAGTGAAGGCACCCTACGTGGACGGCGGCAAGATATCGAGCGACGTAGGGCGATGTTCCGCGGAGTCTCTAAATACAAATATCGGTTGATAATTTTCCCCTTGTGAGTATGAGGCTTAATATTATAAACTAGCTGCGCGACCCGGCTTTGCTCGGGTTTACAAGTCTATCTAATACCTTTAAACGCAATTCTTAATAATAAAATCTTAATAATAGACGTGTTTTTTTAGGTAGGTAAAGGCATCAGGTAGTCGCTTGAAATATTCACAGAATGTTTAAATATACAGGGTGTTCGGTAAATGGTATAACGCCTATGTTAACAATATAAATAGTATGGCGAAGTCACAAATTTGATAGATTTTTTTTTCATACAAACTAAAATTTTGAGATTCCGATTTGTATAAACATATTTTTTAAAGAAATGATGAAATCAAATTTCTGACTTCACCATAGTATTTGATGCATGTGTTAACATAGGCTGGTTTCAGCTTGTATGTAACACCATTTGACTCAGTTAAAATCAGTTTTTTTACCTTACGCGAGACCTATTTGTCGTGGAGATCCTTACGGGAGGCCTATCCCCATCCGTGGACGTGTCGTTAATCGTTACAATATTGATAATTGATAGAAATTAAAAGGTTAATAAAATGCAATTTTCTATGTTTTATATTTCAATGCGATTTCCTAAATAATCATTTCTATAGCCTAAAAGCTTTATTTTCTTTAAAAAAACATTTATTGCATCATCTATGTGGGATATGTAAGTCTTTACTATTTAATTTAAGGTGTTGTGTACTATATTTGACGAAAATTAAGATCAGTATTCAAATGTGAAAATAAAGGAATTTCAGGAAATAAAGATTTATGGCAAATTATAATGATTAAATAAGTTTATGATCTTATCATAATTGATTCAACGGTTTTGACATGAATGACTGTATATTTACTTTATTAATAAATACCTACTTAAATTAAAATAAAACAAATATTTAATGGGACAAACAAAACATGGGATTTTGCCTTTTTTTTATAGAAAATAGTACGGAGCCCTTCGTGAGCGAGTTCGGCTCGCACTTGACCTTTTTTTTTCTAATAAAGAGTACTCTATCTATCTATCTAGATGGGCAGTGTGGCGGCTCACCTGAACCAGCACACGCGTCGCAAGATGTACACGTGCGACACTTGCGGCCGCTCGTTCACTACTAGCAACATTCTCAAGAACCATCTGGTGGTGAGTCGATTTGCTTCTTAGACACTTGTCCCATCGCCGACGATGAAATGAAAGACAGATTTCCGTAAATCTAAACTCGCGTATATTTTTACATTTTAATGATATCCCGACGTTTCGAACACTTACAGCGATCGTGGTCACGGGTAGGTCTACCCGAGCGAGTTCAAAACCGTCAACCTATATTTTAGTTTAATTATAAGTCAAAGAGATCAGATAACTTCAAAGTAAAATAAAATAAAAGAGTTCTTTTCTCAAATTTTTCCTTTATTTTTATGATTTCAGACGCATACAGGGGAAAAGAAACATGCTTGCACCCTCTGCGATAAGAGGTTCACACAAAACGGAAGCCTCAACCTCCACTACAGGACGTTCCATCTCAAGCAACCTTATCCTAAGAGGTATAGAATTAAATGTTGCTTGTGTTTATTCCGTGGCAAGAAATATGCTCCCTAATAAGTGTTGCTTTTGATTTTCTAAAAAAATTATTTATAAATTTAAATAACATTTCAAAACTTATAAAATAATATCATTTTCATTAATATTCATTATTTAATTTCAGGAATAGAAGAAAAAATATCGAAAAAGGAGAAGAATCGTGTATATAATAGAATTGTTTAAGTACTTAGTATGATTTAATGTAATTGTATTATAATTTTTATTAAACAATAAAAAAACAAAGTGTCTGGCTTCTGAGATTGGTATGTATTTACTCCTGTGTTACAGAAGCCAGTGCTTAGTATAATATTTATTAAGCAATGTTTGTATACCCTTTAAAACAGTGGATTTATAATTTTTCTTCTATTATTTTAGCAATAAAAATGTAATAATTTATCTAAGGTATTATTTCTCTGGGGTTCTAACTGAAACATCATTAAAATGCAGAGTTACAGCTCAAATAATTTTATTAAAGGAGATGTCCCAAATTGTATGGAGGCCAGGCCCAGAACCTGTACACCCCACCAAAAGATAGACCAATACACCTTCAAGATTTTGTTATTATCCAATTCTTTTAAAATGGCTTCGTTAAGTGGTTCAAGTAAAGAGTTAAGTTAGAAAATAGCAATACAAAACAACAAAACCATCATGGCGGAAGATGACATTTTGATGACGTCTCTCAGTTTTGGCAGTTTCAAAATCGCGCATCTAGGAGTCGAGTGCCATCGCTTGCTGTAGTAACAACAAACATTATGAAAGTAATGTGCCGATCAATACCAAATCCAGAAATCGAAAATGAGGTCGTTATAATGAACTACATTTAAAACGCGACAAGCAGAACAAAAACTTGAAGTGAATGATTATGCCAAAGTGCCAAGGGGTATCTGACAGCTACTGACGGTTAAAGTTTTTTTAGATTGACGCCATCTTGGAATGCCTAATGGAGTTTGATAAATTATTCGATCTTATTTATTTTTGAAGCACTAAATTATACGTTATATAAATTCATATGTATTTTTCCCAGAAACAGTAAATTTTTCTTGATTTTTGAAAATGGTGTACTATGTCTGGGCCTATTATGGGACATCTCCTTTGTTTAAACAAATAATTTCATGGTAGCCCAATTGTAAGGTAATCATTTGTAGGGAGGAAAGTCTTCCAATCCCCTTGTTATAATGCCAGCTAGAGTGGCCCATTAAATGGTAATATTTTTAATTTACTTTAGTATTTTAATTGCTAAAAATCAGCTGAGACATTGTAACGCAATCTTTAACATAATTCGGGACATCTTGTGCTAAACACAATAGAAGTTAAAATCATTTCATTAATTCATTCAAGTTGTATTGTTTCAACTTCAGGCGTAATGTGTCCCGCAAGAGTTAATATTATAAATCCTATGTGTTAAGTTAGAAAGAAGACTTACTTACATTAAAACAAACAAATAAAGAAAATGTTTTTAGTTTTACTTATTTTATTTATTTTACCACAACAAAACCACTTGACGACCTAGATGGTGGCCTTACTCTGCAACACAATGTCCGTATAAATTCGAATCCATGTGTCCCTATCACTCATACCGATGTCATAAAGTATCTGAAAAAGACATATATATCCGTAAATACGAGCTACGTGTTGCAGAGTAGGGCATCTTTTTACTGTCACGCCTATTGTCACAGCAGCTCTGCAATTCCCTGATCGAAGACGGTGACGGTGAGTTACTTAGTTTTTCTTTGCGAGGAACACCCCCGACCAATCGCCTCTATTTTTACTACACTTATTTTTTTACCCGACTGCGGAGGGATATGTTTCGAGAGTATGTATTTATGTATGATTGTTTATGCACGACCTAGGCTCAGTGGCGTAGCGTGGCTTTTCGCCGACCGAAAATCGCCGCCCCCTATTTTAATTCTATTAAAGTTTAAATCATAGATTTAATATAAATGATAGATTGGCAATTGAATCCTGAAAACGAGACCAAAACTAGGTTACGCTAGTGTGCATAAAGTGAGCATGTGCGTGAGATAAATAGTGCAGGTACTGCATTGCCTGCTTGCTTTCGATATCGATTCCATCGACACAGTTAACGTTGACGCAGGTGGGTGACTTATTTTTTAGTATTATTAAAAGAACGCCAAAAACTGCAGGTAAATACCTAGATATGTTTTTTATTTTATAATTACTTATTCCCGAACAAAATCAATTTATTGTAAAAAATATCGTAGGCTTTACTTGCCAGTATTTAACAATTTTGCCTCATTTTGCGATCGCGATCGCCAAAGTTGAAATAAAACTGATATTTATTTTTCAATTACATATTACAATCGTACACTAAATATACATATATTAAATGTTTAACTAATGGGGATTGATGGGGGCTTAAACAATATGGAGATTGATCCAGAGCGTAATTTTACAGGCTGAACGCCTCTGTGTTAAAAACACTTAGGGTCCAAATGTAAACTGCAAATGCTCGAATTTTTATTGGGCGAATATTTTTTCTATTAGGCAATTTCAAGCATTTCTAACGTATTTCAACAACAATTTAGGCTGTATGCGGTTTACAATGTGAAATATGTCAGCTAATGAAATGTCGATAACATATCATCGACAACGTCAATCACTAAAATACAAAAGTGACGTTAATAATTGCTGAAATTCACGTATTTGATATTATTTTTAATTGAATTCATATGAATTTAAATCCTTGTTCTGATGAAATGCCCTATCAATTAGTATACAAAATTTTAGTCAAAGCTCTGAAACATTGCATTTTGCTGCTGATAATCGCGATTGTGTGTTGACGTGTGAAATGTACAATTATGTTGGTTCCCTTTTTTAGATGAGTTACTTCCAGGTACTGAACATGTAACCATAATAAAAATACATCAACTCGACACTTTTTTACAACAATAAAAATGAAACTAGTAAAACTAAAGGGAATATTGTGTTGCGCGTGACAGACGTCAGAACTCAGAAAAACACTACGGGTTCTTAGCGTGTACGTGAACGGCCTTGTGATCTATCTCGTTCTATCATATAGCTGCATTATATTCTGTCTCTTTTCATTGCCAATCTAACAGCAGTATATTAAATCTATGGTTTAAATATTATATTAAATCGTATACATCTTATTGCAAGTCAAGATAAACTACCACGCACTGCTTCAAAAGGAAAATACATCTATGTGAAGCAATGGGGCAAGAAACCCACAGGAAGTTTATTTTTCTAAATGTCTAAACTTTATTATGTAACGCTAGGTATATATGGCAATAAATAATAATAACAAGTATTAAAGTATTTATTCCAACTCGTAGACGCGCGCGCTCATATTGGAACTCTTCTGTATTTATGTACCAAGGAGCTTGATCTAGGTTAAGTTCTTCCGAGCCCAGCATTACTGCGGGCATTAAAAAGGCATAATTGCGCTAGATTTTGCAGCTGTTGGAATCGATCACGAATTTCAGCAGTTACTCTGTCTACTGAAGTGAACATTGTTCGCCTCAGTTCGTTCTTGTACGATAACTCAACGTCTACAGATCCATCGCGGCATCGCCAAATATGCTTTCTCTTGATTTCTCTTGAGGGTTCTAAAGAAATTTCAAGATCTTCACATAAACTTTTAGCATATTGTAGAGCTCCGTCTACGAATCAGCTCTTTTTTCTTTACCTTACACAGTTTTCCGCAGTTTATCAGTTTTTTTCGTTCCGCTTTCGATACGTAACATTGCGGACGTGATTTGGAATAAGTATGTTTTTTCTTAATCATGCAATGTAATATTTTAGTTATGTTCCTTAACCTATCCATATATGGTTGTACGGAATACCTACAGCTCTGGGGTAGTGCTAGTAACTCTAACATCTCAATTCTGCAACGGATGCAAAGTATGATTCTTAGAACAATATCTTAAGTGCCATGGCTAATCACAAATAATGAGGTCCATCAATATCTCAAGATGAACACTGTCCGGAATGAAATACTTTCAACATCCAAAAATTATCCAAGCACGTCTTACGAAACATCCTAACCGGGATTGCTGTTGAGCTGACTCAAGAAAACTAACTTACGCTAAACGTTTAAAAAGGAAGGTTAGATTGCAATTACATGTGGCAAACTGATCCGTGAGTTCGAAGTCGATTGTATGTATAGGGTAATAAATCTGCCTATAGTGGCTACATTTCTGGTTACATGACCCAAAAAATCCTTATTCGCCGCGCCATTTCGTGTAGCGCCCGGGGCCATGCCCCTCTCTGCACCCCCCACGCTACGCCACTGCGGCTAGGCTACAGCCCAATCGGATTGGTGGATTTTATTTAACTTAAGTACCTATCGTTAGATTTGTTTTGACTGTGGGAGTGATATAAACTTTTAAAACGGGATAAAGTTGGAGGACGGTTCTCCCAGTCCATGGAACGTACGGGTGCGGCGCCGCGGCGCGCTGGCACCGCTGTATCCACCGTGCTTAAACAAACATTTTGAAGTAAAAGAAATTATTAAATTAAAACAGAAAACCCGACTGCTAAAACAACTAGGTATAACATGGTATAACTGAAAAAAAAGCGCTACGTTCGCAGACGGGGGCAATTATCAACCAAACGGCCACGGCTAGCTCTCATTGAATTCTGGGATCGTAAAGCTTGTTTCTTTCTTTTCAGAGTTAATAGGTATCGTTTGCTTTATTTTCATATTTTCTTAACTTTTATTAAAGTAAATTCAATACCGTTTAACGGTATTTTCCAGAAATATATTTTTAATGAACGCAGAATTTTTAGTTTGAACGTTGGCAGCAATTTATACCGGGCTGCCAGCTAAGACAGCTTTCCTTATATAAGGGGTAGAACACAATGATGAAGAATTATCTTCCATTACTTTGTTTAAATGTGATTTGAGAAGATACATCATGATGACGGACGTAAATAAAGTGGCTTTTTTTATGAGTACTAATTTATGATTAATATTAAAGAAATTAGGATTTTATAAATTCTTGCGTATCTTATTTATTCTTAATAACATAATTTTTCAAGTTTAAATACTGTTATTAATTGCAATTCAATTGCTAAAATATCATATATAATAGTCTAAATTAAAATGGTGTATTAAAAATGAAAATCTAATTAAAATGAATATTCTAGCCACCCAACATAAAGATAAAGATTTTAAAAGGTTCTGGAAAAGCACGCAACAACTAAATGCAAAGCCTAGCTTACCTGTAAGTGTGGATAATGTTAGCGGTCACAAAGCTATAGCCAATCGTTTTAAGAATCACTTTAGAGTCAAAGCTAATATTACTGCCGATAAGTCTGAGCCTGAAAAGGGAATGCTCGATGCTGGCCAGCAAAAACAACAAAAGCTTGTGTATTTTTCAAGTCGAGAGGTACGCAATATCATTAAACATAGTACCCGTGGGAAATCCCCTGGTCATGACGGGCTCAGTATCGAGCATTTTCAGCATGCTGGTGTCCACCTACCACGTGTACTTAGTATGTTTTACAACCTTTGTATTAGATACGCCTATTTGCCACCAGACCTGTTGAAAACGGCTGTGATTCCAATTGTAAAAAATAAGACGGGTGATGTATCCGATATTAGTAACTATAGACCCATATCATTGGCCACTATAACTGCCAAGGTGCTTGACGGGCTTCTTGACCGACAGCTGGATAGATTCTTGCAGCTACATGACGCTCAGTTCGGCTTCAGAGCCGGGCTCTCAACGGAAAGTGCCATTTTCGCCCTCAGGGAAACCGTCAGGTACTACACGAAAAGAAACACATCCGTGTATGGCTGTTTCCTCGACCTATCGAAGGCCTTTGATATGGTGTCTTATCCAGTCCTATGGAATAAGTTTGGAGCAACTGGAATGCCAAAGGAGCTTGTTAATATTTTTAGTTATTGGTACCAAAAACAAGAAAATTTTGTAAAATGGGCAGGAGAAACGTCTGACACGTATAGGTTGGAATGTGGAGTTAGGCAGGGGGGGTTAACCTCTCCTAAGCTTTTTTGCTTATACATCAACGAGCTGATCGTCGAGCTCAGCAGCATGCATGCGGGTCAGCAGATGTTCGATAGATGGTCAAATGATCAATAACATCAGTTACGCGGACGATATGGCGTTGCTGAGCCCGTCGATTGGTGGGTTGAGGAAGATGCTCCTCGTGTGCGAACAGTACGCTAGAGCTCACGGACTTATGTATAACTGTAAGAAAAGCGAAGTCGTGGTGTTCGCAACGCGCGGAGTAAGCAATAAGCATGTGCCACCCATTCGACTGAACGGTGATGAGTTGAACATAGTACCTACATTCAAATACTTAGGTCATGTAGTCACCGCCGACCTCAATGATGATTGTGACATAGGGAGGGAGCGCAGAGCGTTGGCAGTACGCGGTAATATGCTTGCCCGACGGTTTGCGCGTTGCTCATTGGAGGTTAAAATAGCCTTATTTAAATCATACTGCCAATCGTTTTACACAAGTGGCCTGTGGGTAAGCTATACGCAAAAAACTTACAACGCTCTGCGCGTACTTTATAATAATATGTTCCGGGTGCTGGTGGGACTGCCGAGGTTTTGCAGCGCGTCTGGCATGTTTGCCGACGCTCACGTAGACTGCTTTCATGCTTTAATGCGGAAAAAGATTATTTCTATCCAAAAAAGAATGCTTGGTAGTCCCAACAGTATTTTAAAGGTTTTGGCGGGGAGATGGGATAGTGCCCTAATTAAGCACTGGATCACTGCCCTAATTAACCCAAAATCGGAGCAAATATATTATACAAATTAATTAATTTTAAATTGAATTGAATTGGTTTATTTATTATTATTATGTAATTATTCGAATCGCAATTTCACTAATACTAGACGTAAGAACTATGTTACTAACACTATGGATCTAAAGTTATCCGAAATAAATAAAATTTGAATAATAAAGATTTATTTATTTTATTTATAAATGCATAAAATTGGTAACATTAGTTTTTCGAATGTTATAGATGGATTTTAATGGCAATAATAAAAACTAAGGAAAAAATGATATTTTGTGAATTTTTGTGTGCAACCCTGAAAATGACATTTGCTTCCAAGCGTCACGGCGCAGCAAAAGAATTTGTGATTGTCTCTCGAAAAAATTTAATTGCTTTTAAAATATTAAGATAAGTCATGTGAATGTAATAAAATGAGTGACTTACAAGTGTGTAGAATATGTTTACGAAACGAGTCAAAGTTTTATCATGTAAACAAATTCAACTTAAAGAAATATTATGAAGAAGTTACACATAAACCTGTGAGTTTACTTGGAAGTTAATTGCTTATAATTTATATCGATTTGATTAATAAAACAAGGGCTCTTTGCCTTATTAATAATAACCTAGATAAAGCTTATAAATACTATCTTTAGGTCTATTTTTGGGGTAATTTGGACGACCATAAAATACGTCTAAACGAATTGGATGTATCTCAAAACCTAAGTCCTAACTTTTTTTTATTACTTACTGTGTTCAACATTTTTAACTAGACCTATTAGTCTGGACTAAAGCACCACTAAAGGGTCAGAAGGTATCCTTAGGAAGGCCTGACTTGTAAGAATTGTTGAGAATAGCAGCTAATGAAAACTGAATTTCTTTTTTACAAATTGCATTTTACTGTGTTTACTGTACCTACTAGATTCAATTATAAACTGTACCTGATCAATTAATCCCTCGATCGTGAGTAATCCAGACACAATTGAAATCAATTGTTATCGCGGCACGCGCGTGCCGCCGCCTGGGGGTTGAGGGATTAATGGTAAAGGTGTTGTACCTTACTCAAAGTAAGATAAAACACCTTTACCATTAATCCCTCAAAAACTATTTCTTTTCATATAGTTTATAGTATCTTAGTCAGTTGTTAGGTAATTGCTACTAGACCTTTTTTCTTCCGAATTATTGTTGGTATTTTATTACTATTAATTATTACGATACCATTTCAGTTTAATCATTTAATAAGGCAGTCTAATAAATATGTACAGACAACAGCAGGTCCACCTTCCCAAACTACTTGCTTAAACCTTGTAAAAATTACCTTACCTTGTAAAATTGTATTTAAAAAGAGGCTGACAATAGTGACCGAGTTTCTTGCGCTGATTCTTCTCGGCACTAGCCCAGACTTGTCCCGAAGCAGTGGTAGGTTTAAATTGGGACGTGTAAAAGCGCCTCCTGGGGCCTATTTGCAGAAATAAAACTGATTTTAACTGATTTTAACTGATTTAACAAAAAGTTAAAGGTCATTGAATTGATTTTCATCTTGTAAGTCCAACAAGTAGAGATCAATATCAATTGAGAAAATTTGCCTTTTTGTGGTAGGTTGACATGCTGTTGTCTATACTTTAAAAGTTTACAATGACAATTATTTAATTATAAGAATATGAAACCCTGTTTGGTGTAACCAAATAACCAATTCCAATACTTCAAGTAGTAAAAGTAATTCCTACTATACATTTAAATAGTTTGAAAGGTAAAAACACAGTTTCAGGTCTATAAAATCCTGTGAAAGGCATTAATCCCTCGATCGTGAGTTATTCCAGACACAATTAAAATCAATTGTTATCGTGACAACCGGTTGTCGCTTGGGGTTTGAACTACAAATGATCACTGTGCGAAATGCACACAATGTAATTAACCCTTTTTATATTTAGTTTGTATTTAAATTTATTGTCTATTGTTATAAATAAAAGAAACCTTATTATTATGTGAGTGTTTTAGGTTCAACTTAAAAAACTGCTTTGCTATTTATATTTTTGTTAATCAAATGCATTGTATTGATCTTATTTCAATTATTTTTGTGACAGCGACCTATATCACTTTTGAGGCTAAATGCTTAAAATCCATATCCAACTTATAAACAAACAGTATCCTTACTTAGGTAATTAATACTACGATAAAATCTAATATTACATGTTTTCTCTTTCAGTTACAGGAAAAAGATGGATTGCCAAAGTTTGTCTGCTACGAATGTGCTACATTGCTGCACAAATGTCATATGTTCAAGGAGAAATGTGATCATGGTGAAAAAGCTCTTAATCACATGCTATGGAGCGGTCCAGTGAGTACTGTCATTATATTAATAAAAAATACATTTATTAACGGGATCTGTGTTTTATTGTGGTTTTATTTTTTGTATCTTAACGGTTTTTTTCTGTTGGCAAAAGCTTCCTCCATAGCTTATCACTGTTGTCTGTCTTGAGCAGCCTTTTACCTCAGTTGTCAGTTTTAATTAATTTTCCCAATCAGCACACTATATTCCTCATTCCTCCACTATAAGTTGTTTTTAGTGATAATATAATACTAGCATTGTTAATATGTTTTACATGTTTATTACTATTAATTTTACAGCTTACATATGCTAAAATCACAGAGATAAGCAAGAATCTTAACGGACCAAAGTATTTAACACTAGATATCATAACAGTAAACAGAAGGGTAAAAACATACAATTTCCAACATCAACGACCAACAAGATCCCGCAGAAAATCTGAATTAAAAACAGAGGTTGATACAGACTATGACGATGGTCCATATTCTGATGGTATCCATAAATCGGATGATGAAAAGGTCAAATCCGAAAATGAGTCAGCAGTGAAGAAGGAAGAAGATGAAGAATCAGATATAGAGGACAATATACCACTCATAAATAAAGCAACGGCAAAGAAAACTCAGGCCAAGAAAACGCCAGCCAAAAAGACCCCAGCAAAGAAGACGCATGCAAAGAAAGCATCCGTAGAGAAAACAGCTAAACCAAAACCGAGAACTAGAGCGAAAAGAAAAGCGAAAGCTAAAGATACCGACACATCAAACGATGACTCAGACATTGGCGAGACTCAGGTTATGTCACCTGCTCCTAAGAAAAATTATAAGTTCGACAGAGCGAGAACGGGTGTGAAAAGTCTTGCATTTTTAGAGTCCGGATTCTGGAAAAGGTCTAATTTTAATGAAGACGATGCGATGACTGAGTTCCACAAGAGAGCATTGGATAAAAAGTACTTGAATGCTCCGTTCAAGTGCGATTTGTGTTATAAAGGCTTCTCGCAGAAAAGCATGCTGGATAGGCACATGCCTCAGAAACATGCTGAGGTAAACAGCACTTATTATTTATTTAGTTTTATTTTTTAGAGTTCCTTACCCAAAGGGTAAAAACCGGACTCTATTAATAGGATTTCGCTGTCTGTCCGTCTCCCTGTCACCAGATTGTATCTCTAGAGCCGCGATAGCTAGACAGTTGAAATTTTCACAAATTATGTATTTCTGTTGCCGCAATAACAACACGTACTAAAACAAAATTAAAACAATATTAAAGGGCTCCGATACAACAAACGCGATTTTTTTGCTCGATATCAATAATGCCAAGACGATGAAATATTTATTGAAATATTTACAAAACACTCAGTTGTATTTTTTTTTAATAATACACAAAAAAATTAAAATTAAATAAATATTTTTACAAAAAACGCTATTTTTTGCCTATTTTTGCTCTATATCAATAAATACCTACCTACTAGTTGTTTACCTAGTCAATGGTACGGAACCCTTCGTGCGTGAGTCTGACTCGCACTTGGCTGGTTTTTATAAATATACTAAGTAAGTAATGTAAGTAAAAATGTATATTTGGATCAATCTAATTCAATTATATATTTTTTGGTGTTGTGTGCTGCTGGCACGGTAAGCTTAAAAGAAGAGCATACATAACCTCTTCTCTTCCTATAGGTTCGTAAGAGAAGACAAAATGAGAATGACCAGAACTAAATGGGCAGCAGCATCTTCCCTTTACCATTGGCCAAACTGCGATCGACAGCCGCCTACCAAATAATAGCAAAATACGTTTTCTGTAAAAGTTTATTCTCGATTAAATTTTTCAGTCAATAGGTAATGTGGTGTGCCGCTTCTGCAAGATGCGCTTCAAACACCAACGTTTCTTGAACAAGCATCTTCGAAGGCATTACAATAAGTACGAATGCCTGAGATGTGGCCTCGTGTGTTGCTTAGAGTGAGTACCTTCTGTTCTTTTTGTTAGTCTGAATCACATTCAAATACTTTGCTAATAAGATAGAATTTTAAGAATCCTGCTGTTTTCGATATTATTAAAGTAGGTAGTTTGATACTATTATACTTGTGTTTACTTCATTATTAAAATATGTGGTAATAATATAAAATGAAAAGATTTGGAAGCGAGAGATTGAGTGAATGATGTTAAGAATGAAACATAGAATAAATAAATGGAAAGAATAATAGAAAAAGGAGCCCATGTGTCTCAGACATCTCCTAATTAGATAAAGAATTACAGTTTGGTTATTTTTCCTATTATTTATTGCTCTTGGTATTAGCAAAACATGATTAAATTAATTATTAAGCAACATCGTTTACAGCAAAGGGGTTTTTATTTTAATTAACTTATTGTCTGTTGTTAAATCCCAATTTATTATTATATTGCTAAATACAAAAATATTATTTACGTCCTTTAAAATTATAATTGTAATCATTTCATTATCAATCATTCATGTTTTCATTTGGTATACAAGTTCTTAATAGTTATCATAATAGGGGTTAAAGTATGAAATTGCCGATTATTTTCCAACTTTTTATTTTGTTTATAGCTCTTAAGTATTGTATCAAAAAATAAATAAAGTAACTTTTGACCAAAAAAAAATGCAATACTAGTGCCTATTACTTCAAAGGAAGTCGTTGAAAAGACCCCTTACAATGTGTCAGCTGACCTTCTTGCTTCAATTAAGTATATTTGTATTATATACTTTGATTTTCAGAAATTTTAATACTATAATGCGTAGCTTTATAACCATCTAACTTTCACCTTTAATTGCATCGAAAACGGTTCAGGCGTTTTTAAAAAAACTAAAAAATTTTTAGTATGGAAAAATTACTTTTCTTGATTTCGTCCATACAAAACGGCAATTTCATACTTTAACCCCTAATATTAATGAATGTTTGAAAATTGCTATTTATAAAGTTCAGACCTTCCGAAGTACAACTATAACCTTCATACCTCTTTTAACACGGTATAAAGGATGAAATTTTAGCCACTTTCCAAAATTTTTGCAGGCGTTTATTATCGTATTTAGAGCTTATTTATGAAGTAAAAAATGTAAATCAAGTTTTCATCCGAAAATATTTTTCGCATCATAGTTTTCAATTTTTGCGGACCTAAACCTGTTAAGGTATAAAGGGAAAATCAATAACTTATGAATAGTATCGTGTAATGAATGAATGAGATGCGCATCGCGTAAAAAAAGTGTTGCTAGGCGGTCGTATCAAAAATTTTAGATTTTTAGCTGACATTTTCTAAGTGCTTTATCTTAACACCAAAAGAAAAAATACGTCATTTGTTTTTTTGTCACATAGATTTGATATATTAAAATTTGGTAGGTGCTTAAAATTTCACTCTGTGATTTGTAAAATATAAAATTAATGTTTTTCACAGAAACTCTGCTCTGTTCCATGAAGAATACCACAGCGGTGTAAAGAGAAAGTGCCCGCACTGTGATAAGGAGTTCAAGTAAGTTGAGAGACGTAGTCAAAAGTTTAAAGCTTAAGAGGAAACACAAGGGCCGTTTTTCCATACAAACGTAGTCCCCTGTTTCCTCCCTGGATAATGCCAGTAGAGCAATATTTTTATTACAAAATCTATGGCTAAAAATAATCTAAGTATAAAATTTTGCGAGATTTTTCGCTGTGTTCAAACATCCAGAAAAAATTTGTATACATTTTATAAAAATAGCAAAATATACGAACACGGCCAAAAGCCTTTCTTTAATATTTAATGAAAAAAGTATTTCAATCGGTCTAGTTTTGTAAAAGGAATCGGGGGACTACGAAACGTTGATTTTTGTGCTTTTAGTAGGTACTCGTATTTTCGGTCCAAGATGCAGTTGTCTCTATCACACTCTGCTGGGAGGCGTTCGGGCACTGCGCGACAGCAATAGATTTTACAAATACCAATTTTTCAATTCTCTCGCCCTTAGTGTTTCCTTTTAAACTACGCAGGTCAGTTGCCTAATTCACGTAACAAAACTACAACGACATGCAAGCGATTGGATCGCTAATGTCACTTTTCGTATTCACGTACTAATAGCACGATTTTGTTTAAGTCAGTTTTGTGTAATTCACGTGCAATTATCGAAATTCAATCGTTGCCTCCGCGGTATTCACCTATTTATTTTTAAATTTAGTTTGATCGGATGTAGATGCAGTATAATATGTTTACGAAATAATCTACATTTCTGCATATTTTCATTAACAAAGAGTATTGGAATTTATTTGGTAGAATTGTAATGACAACAATAAGTATTAATAGTTGACAAATCGCCGAGCTGCTATCCTATCGAGTTATCGTTCTATCGAATCTCCTGGGGCCTATTTTCAGAAATAAAACTGATTTTATAACCCGGACAAATTATGTAGACATGCAATAGTATGAATGTTTATGTTATGTTGTGTCTATTCGATTGATATAGGTTATAAGTACAATGTTGTACCAAGTATGTATCCTTATGTCAAATGGTTGCATGTTTTAAGTCTTCTATATTACAGCAATCGTTTTTACACTATATTATGTTTTATCCCGACGATTCTATCCCAAGTGACATTAATGGCAGTGGTATATATTTTGTTAGTAGCGGTTTTATACTCAGATCATATAAAGAAGGAGATATGAAATTACTCGTAAATCCTTAGTGAACCCGTGTCTCCGTATTATTTATGTGTGCAACGCAACTACAATAACACTTTTGTAAGCATAAGGATCACACTATATCAATTTACAACGCTCATTGGTTCGCACACAAACATGGACCCAATCACAGCGCCTACCGCTTACTCGCTTACACAATTCGTCATTTGGTATGTGCAAATTAGTGTGTCGCTACAAAGTGTGGTCGCGACGCACACGTCGGGCAGTGAACGCTTTGATTAAACCTCGATACATTGCGCAGTCGCATAGTACTCACAACACAGCTAATTAGTATTAAGCCTTCAATGTATATTGTGCCGATACAATTATCGTTACATGGATGTCTTCATTAAATATTTCGCTGCGGTGTGCAATAGTTCTGTTTGCCCATATTGCATTCGCACGCGCCACGCCCCCATTTCATATCTATTTCTTTATATGATCTGAGGTTTTATATCTCTTTAATTGATCCCACGTATAATTTGTAATTAAAAGAGTACATTAGATATCGTAAATTGACAGTTTCAAAATTTAATTAAAACCTATTATGTCTAGCCATTTGTCGACGTTCTACACTCATCTACGGACCCATCGCAGCAAACACATGTGCTCGCTTTGCGGCGAGTCGTTCGTCAGCGAATTCGGACTCCATCTGCACAGGAAGGCGAAGCACGCTATTGAAAAGGTAAAAAAAAAATTGCATTTTTATAATTACTTTGCTAATTATTTCGCTTTTTGCCTGGTTATCTACACCACACTACCCGCACCGAAAACGAGTGAGCAAGCACTAAAGTTCATGTAAGAAAATGTAAATAATGCAATAATTAGGACTCATCACCGATATACATTAAAAATGAATCCTATTTCTGTTGGTAATCGCATCACGCGTGAACGGCGACCGATTTAGCTATATTTTTTTTGTTTTGTTTGTTATTGTCAGGAGAATGTTCTTATGAGAGAAAAAAATTAGAAAATAGTGCGGGAAAATTAGAAGAAAACTTAATCACCATACTAAATTATTTGTTATGTAACCTTATCGCTTATGACAATTTAAACTTTTTTAATGTATGGTGTTTGACATAACAACAAAATTTGTGCTGGTAATGTCGTCAAATAGGGGGTAAAAAAACTGAATTTTGCACATGGCCAGTAATATGTCCAATAATACCAACACAACTATTTATATACCCGCCAGAAAAAAAACAACAAATAATGTTGTAAGTATAGCATAATAATAATAAACAATAGGTCAAATTTTTTTTTTTATTAAACGATTTCGTAATCAATATTCATAGTTAAGACAGGACAACGTCAGTCGCGTCCGCTAGTCACCGATATAAGGAAAACCTCGACGCGTTGCGCCACTTCACGTGGCTTCCTTGTCAAGCGAAAAACGAAAAAAATATAATAAACACGTTTCTATTTCTCGGATCTGGGTGTTTGTGGTACCTTCGCTGTTTCTGGTTCCTTAAAACAAGTGCCTAATTAGGTATATTTCTATGGAACAATGAATATGTTGTTGTCTACACCATGAAATATTAGTGGTTGTTTTCCCGCAACAGAACGATTTACCTTTAGTAGCACCATCGAATCGTGCGAGTTATTTTTTGAAAATAAAGATATCGTTGTTCTCAATTAATCAAAAAAATAATCATCAACGCAAAAGCGTGAGATACGATAGTATATCTTTACAAAATGTGACGTATTTAGGTACTGCTTGCCGCACTAAATCAATGTTCAAAGCAAAAGAAGCTCTACGTACTAAGTAATGCAGCATAAACTGCACCGCGCGAGGGGCAATGACCCCGGCCGGTGACCGGCTGCGGCGCGGCTAGTACCATTGGTTCGAGGTTGCTTTCGAGTTTCGTTTATCACAATCGTGAAACTGCTATATTGTATTTGAATAAAAAAAAACTGCACAAATCTATTGTACTACTAAGATAGAATCATTTTACTGCGGGAAAACCACTAAAATTTCACGGTGTATATTTATTTATTATTAAAATATTTTTCTCGATTTCTATGATGACTAAATTGTAAGGTGAAATATCCTATGGTTTTCTACACCCTCTATTAAACTAGTAAGGAAGAACTGTTTCTCGTTCGGTGGAAATCAGAAACAGCGAAGGTCTCACAAACACTCAGATCCGGGTTAGTCAAAAAACATGTTTTTTATATTGACTTCTTATATTTTTATCGTTTTTCCGAGAAAATATAGAAAAATACTTGCTTTTCTACATTGACCTGTCTGGGAACCAAACGTGTACGTGTATTCGCCCCTCCACTGCGGATCATCAAACTTTATTTATATATCAATTTACAACTTTTGTCACAGGACAGCAATGTCGTCAACATAGAAGAGACGATATACTGCGAGGTTTGCAAGATCAACTTCGAAACTAAAGACGCATACCAGAATCATCTCGCTCACTCAGCCATGCACACTGAAGAGTAAGTGGGCATTTTACCAGCATTTCCATACACCCATCCTTGTTTTCTTCTATGACAATACCTTTGAATCACAATAGCTTAATATCTTATTATATAAAAATTACGTGTCACGTTGTTTGTCCGCGATGGACTCCTAAACTACTTAACCGATTTTAGTCAAATTTGTACACTGTGTGCAGTTTGATCCAACTTGAAAGATAGGATAGCTTACGTCTCAATTTATAGTGGCAATATTATTTTATTGCAAATTATTTGTTTTTTGACTCTTAAAGACTTAGTAAGGTAAACGCCATATTTGGTGACCATGACATTTAAGACGTCAAAATCAAATTAAATTATTCTGAGGCGATACGAAGTTCGCGGGGTAAGCTATTATATAAATAAATATAAATATAAATATTTTAACACATGCCACACAGGGCCACACAGCGCCATCTAGTCCCAAATTAAGCTACTATTAAGTACCCTGTCGTATGGGGTACTAGACAACCGATAAACTTACTTATATACTTTTTTTTTTGTAAATACATACTTACGTATACGTAAATACATAATACATAGAAAACACCCAGACCAGTACAAACAGACATGTTCATGCACACATATATTTGTACTGTGCGGGGATCGAACCCGCGACCCATGGGTAAGAAGCAGCGTTAACTACCGCTGATCCAAATGGTCGTCTAATTAGAATGTTTTGACGGATGTTTGTTACGCAATCACGCCAGAACGACTGAACAGATCCGAATGAAATTTGGCAGAGAGATAGTATTTGGTAGTAAGAATACGATATAGCTACTTGAAATCCTGGAAAAATTTACGGTTCCTGTTAGATCACTATGTGTGTTTTTCATATTGAAAAGGATCGACATGGTCTTTAGGGTGTAGCTTAGTCTTAATTTTATCTGCGAACGTAACCGAGTGACAGCTAGTAAATTGTAAATTAAATCACATTTACTTGAATAAAAATTTCTTCTGTCTTCGGTAGGACTGGAACTCACAATCTTCCGTTTACCGAGTGACGACAACGACTTTGCTTAAAAATCATTAAAAGTTTTGAAAATTCTTAGCCCGTGAACCTAATCCCCACTCTTTCTAATTTATCTTAAGACCAATTAGAAAGAGTGGGGGATATCTTGCTCCAATTAGAAAGAGAGGGGGATATCTTGCTTCATAGTTATAAATTCTGTCTTCTTCTAGCTCGACTAGCTGTACTTTAGTCGCCTCTTAAGTGTTCTATTGGAAGGTAGGGTCTAAAGCTAGTTTATGTTATGTTGACACCACACAGCTCAAAAGATATGGTCATGACATAGTTGGTTATTTGAATACATTACATCAAACCCAGATATTCCTTTGAGGTTTTTATTTCGATTATGCCCCTTCGATTATGTCTTCGGTAGGACTGGAACTCACAATCTTCCGTTTACCGAGTGACGACAACGACTTTGCTTAAAAATCATTAAAAGTTTTGAAATTCTTAGCCCGTAAATCTAATCTCCGCAAAATGTGCTCATCCATTCATTCATTCATTAAGCCATTCGTCACACTGTTTCGTAAAAAGGTCATTCTAAAAATATATTAAATATTTTGAATTTGAATTTGAAAACCATGAAATTAATTGAAAAATTTTGCACAGCGATTTTTTCAACAATATTTTGAATAACGCCTTCTGGAGCTATCAAAACAGTATTTTGTCGAATATACCTTTAAAAAAAACTTTGTTTCTCCGATTCTAGGAACAAATTGCTTGGTGAATATTTAATCCATGAGATGTTAGAAGAAGAAGAAAGAAGAGAAAAAGGGATAGACGATAAACCTGATGCTGTAAGTAAATTTCCACTGTATGTTCTTTTAAGTATATTATGTTGTACTCTGATGCCTTACTCTGCATCACGAAACTCGTATTTATGGATATATCTGTCTCTTTCAGATACTTTAACACATCGGTATGAGTGATAGGGACAGATGGATTCGAATATACGGACAATGTGTTGCGGAGTAATGCCTCTGATACTTGTGGTAACTGTTTATGTTAAGTCAGCCGTTAATTTTCACCTGGCTGAAATTAAAATGGCCAGCACGAAAAAAGTATGGTTTCTCCAAGGATCGTTGCTTTGACCACAATTGTACCTACTCTTCTTTTTTTAATATGTAAAGTTAATATAATTTTATAACTATTAAGCTTGGTGGGGTTGGCAATCGCAGTTTGGCCAGAGGTTGAGAGAATACGCTGCTGCATGTCTTCTACTGGCAGTACTCCTTCAGTCTTGCTCTTAAAACCACTTAGAAAGAGAGAGGGATATCTTGTTTCAAGGTTATAAATTATGTCTTCTTCTAGCTGTACTTTAGTCGCCTCTTAAGTGTTCTATTAGAAGGTAGGGTCTGACGCTAGTTTATGTAATGTACCCTACTTAATGGCAAATAAAATATTTGTATTTGTATTTGTTGGCACCACACCGCTCAAAAGATATGGTCATGTATTGTTAGTTAATATCAATACTTTATCAAACCCAGATATTCCTTTGAGGTTTTTATTTCGATTATGCCGCGAGCTAAACACACACTGTTGTCTTAGCGGGAATTTTAACTAGCGAATACAGATATACTGAAAAACCAATAATTCTATAAATATCCCTTTCTATTTCAGCCTGTTGGAGGTCTGGTGAACCGGTAAGTGATATGAAATTCTGTACAAATTGTCTCGTCATCTTATATTGAGTCTCCAAAGACACCCGTCTTTTATTTATAGATGTAGTCACAGTCAACTGCCCATTTAAGTCCACTGCTGGGCACGGGCCCATCCAAGAAGACGATTTTGACATTTGCGCAAAGCAGGTTTGCGATGGCAGTTTGGCCATTGATGTTGAGAAGACTAAACTCAAGATAACCCCGCCTGCGCCCGAGCGGTTGTGTTTACTCAAAGCTCCGTTGTTAATATTTTAAAAATAATGTCTTAATGCATTTTTGACACTGTAACTTGTAAACATTTAAGGCCGAACGTGTTTACCATTGAACTGTGACAAGGAACATTATTCTTAAGTATCCAGTGAAGTGCTATTATTAAAAACAATTCTCAAAATTTAGTTTCTTTTTTTTTGGCTAGTGACGGTAATTCAACAATCGTGTGTGAAGTAAAGTGACTCAGTAACAGACAAAATAAAGGTCAACAAACTCAAAAGTGAAGACGTTTAAAGACGTATACACAATATTCGCCGTGAAATGATAGCGATTCGTGGTGTAGCGTACGAGTTATATGGTTCTCTTCCGTGAAGAGACGGTTCGATCCTACGCTCGGAACTTCTTTTTTTTTTCCTTTTTAATTGAGTTTCCTAATTTCCATTTTTATCTCTACAATTTAATCCTATTTGTTTGACTTTTGTTTTTCCTTTTTTTGTGCCATTATGGAACACAAACCCAAAAAAGATGCTAAGTCCTGCCGCAAGTGATATAGTGATGCAAATGCAGAAGAGACAAACGAGATACAATATTATGTTCAAAATGTAATAAAGTATACGACTTTGATTGCATTGGCCTCTCTGAAAAATTGTACCGACTAATGCCATTAGAAAACAAAGCAAATGTTAAATGTACGACTTGCAGACAAAGTACGAAAACATTAAAACCAGTTACCACTGCTGCAGCGGCCACAATTAGGGAGGTGTCAAATATTACACTAAGAAAACAGCTACCATCGACATCAAAGGCCTCAACAGTAATGGAAGATGTGCTGCAGGATAGCTCTGATACCCTCATGGTTGACTCACTAATCTTAAACGATGCTGAAACTTCTAATGAATCACTGACGGAAAGACTCTCAAAAAGTGTGGACTATTCTCCTATGGTTATGATTTCTATCGAAGACTTAAAAGAACAAATCGGTGACCTTAAATCAAATCTGTCGTGTACACAAAAAGAACTAGAAAACACAATTATTGAAAACAATGAACTAAAGCGTCAGGTTCATAAATTAAACAAGGAAATCACAGTCCTAATGAATGTATGTAGAACTTCAGCACCAAATACACCTGAACGTACTCCAACATTCACTCCGTCTAAGAAAGGCAAAATCAACCGGTCAACATTATGCTTTTCCTCCAGCTCCAAGAACATGGCTACCACTGCCACAAGTGAAAATATGTCAGTCCTAAGAACAAGAATATGTGAACTACAGGAACAATTAATGGTGGCAAAGGAAGAAATTACCAACTTGCATATACAAATCGACGAGCTTAGAAACGCATTAGACTCTAATATGAGATATGGTACGGAATCTTCATCATCGGATAAAGGCGACGACGTCATTAAGCAAAAATCATCAGCTGCGCGTAAAATCGTTATTGTGGGGACTCAACAATGTGTCGGACTTGCAGCGGCTCTAATCAAAACGAGGAATAAGTACAAGTGTGAAAAATATCAAATATCATCGTATACAAAACCTGGCGCGCCTGCCTTAGAAGTTCTGAAGACCTGCCAGGATTTAGAAATTAATGACACTGATAAACTAATATTATGTGTAGGTGAAAACGATTGTGATCCGATGCTTGTCATATTTGAATTGTATAGCGTCTTAAAATTGCTAAAAAATCGAGACGTAATCCTAGTGAATGTGATGAACTCCAAGCATATTAACTGTACCTTACTTAATAGACATTTGGCCTTATTATGTAATAGATTCTCAAATTGCCACTTTATACAAAACAAACAAATACATCGTAAGTTAAATTTTGACACTTGCTTTGACCTAAATATAAAAATTGACTCAATTGATTACGATCGTAAATTCCTAAATTATAATTTCATCAAAAAACACCTACAAACCCGACATACACGTGTAAAACATGATGACCAAAAAATTCTAGAAATAAAACTTAAAACTTGTAACGCAATAAAAACTTTTACTAGACAAACATACATAGAAGACTATTTTTCGACTAAAAAACCTATGCGTACAATACAAAGCAAAAATGACGACTTTTTTCGTGAATAACAATAAATTGACTCCACCTGCAAAAACAATAACCTCTAATACTGATATGTTCATTATATTGCATCAGAACATAGCTAGCTATCTTACGAAAAAAGATATAATCCAAATTACTTTGTCTGAGCTAGAAGACAAGAGGGAAAAACCAGATGCATTGTGCTTATCAGAGACGTTTATAAAAAAAGGGGAAGAAAAAGATATAGTTCTTAAAAATTACGAGCTAGCTGCTAATTACTCTAGAGAAACTAAACGTGGTGGTACATGCATATTGTTGCGGCGTGGATTACAGTATAAAGAGTTGACTTACTTAAGTAAACATGTTTTGCCCAACATATTTGAAGTTTGTGGAGTCGAAGTTGTACCATTTAATATGATTATACTTTGTGTATACACTTCACATAACAGATATGCTAACACTTTTTAGGCAAAGCTTGAAGCATTGATACATGAACTATTTAAAAAACATAAAAACAAAACAATAATAATTACTGGCGACTTCAATATCAATACCTTAGTATGTTCTAAAGCAACTCGCCACCTATTAGATATTGCCAAGGGCTTTGACTTAACTCTCCACATAAATCAACCAACAAGAGGAGATAGTTGCATCGATCACATACTTAGTAACGTTAAAGATGGAGTCGCAAAAATACTCTCACTATATCTGTCTGACCATGACACGGCGCAGACGCTGACTTTTCCAGTACAAAAAATACCAATAGTACAACACTGGTTTGCAATTAAAAGGGATTTTAGCACTGAAAACCAATCTAAGTTCCGTGATTGCTTGCGATCACTGTCTTTCTCTGAAATTTATGAGGAGAAGAAAATGAATGTGGCATTTGAAAAGTTTCATGAAACCCTTTGTCTACTTTATAGACTGTGCTTCCCTGAGGTAATACAAAAAATTAACAATAAACCTCGTAAGCTTAAGTGGATTAGTAAGGGTCTTAAAGTATCTTTAAAGAGAAAACGATCCCTTCGCTTTGCATCCTATAAAAGTAATGATAACGTTGATTCATATTTAAAGTATTCGAAGATTTTAAAAAAATGTGTAATAACCGCTCAAAAAAATTCAAATAACAACTACTTGCTTGGTAGCCAGAATAAATGTAAAGCTTCGTAGAAAATAATTAAAAGTGAAACTGAAGGCTGTCAACTAAATCACGGTATCTCTAAAATAAAATGGAATGATAAAACAATAATAAAAGGGGATGAAATAGCTGAAAAATTTAATGATTACTATATAAACATGTGTGAAAAGTATAATTATGACAATAACACTAAAAGGAAATATCTTAATGACCTATGCTCTATTCCTAATTCTTTTTTTTGGGAACCCTTAAATGTGGAGGAAACTTTTAATATTATTAAAACTCTCAATAATTCAAACGCTTCAAGATACGATGAAATTTCCACAAAGAGTTTAAAGTTTTGTAACAAAGAATTAGCACCCGTTTTAACATATCTTATTAACTTATCTGTTGAGACTGGACACTTTCCCGAAACACTTAAGCTCTCAATAGTAAAACCTATATACAAAAAAGGTGAAAAAGCTGATCTTGAAAACTATCGACCTATAACACTGATACCAGTCTTATCCAAAATATTCGAAAAAGCTATGCAACTTAAACTAATTAGATTCTGCGTAAAATTTAATATAATAAAACCGGAACAGTACGGTTTCCAAAAAGGAAAATCCACAACGCTTGCATGCTTTAATCTATTGCATGAAGTCATCCTAAGTCTTGATGCTAAGCAAAGCGTCACTGCACTGTTTTTTGATATGTCCAAGGCTTTTGACAGGGTTGCTCATGACATACTGCTGGATAAGTTATACAAGTGTGGTGTCCGTGGAAATTCACTTTTGTGGTTTAAAACGTACCTAGAAAACAGATACCAACGCGTTGAAATAGCTTCATCGGAGGACAATAACAGAACTCACCAATCTACCTTCAAAGTCAATAAGTTTGGAGTCCCTCAGGGTAGCGTGCTTGGACCACTATTGTTCTTGATATATATCAATGACTTGCCACATGCTACTAAACATAAATGTATAATGTTTGCCGACGATCTTTGTATCATCGTAAAATGTAATCTTGACAAAATAAATGCTTATGAACTTGACATTAATAATACAATCAATGACATACTTAAATGGCTTAATATTAATAATCTAATTGTAAATTTAACTAAGACAAAATATATGCAATTTCATGTAAAGGGACGTAAAGAAATTAAATTGAATCTACATTACAATAATTAAACTACTCTGGATAAAGCTGATAGTGTTAGATTTTTGGGCTTTTTGCTGAATAAAAATCTTAATTTTACTTGTCATGTAGACAACTTGTGTAACAGAATAAATAGATTTGTTTATGTCCTTCGAAGGCTTACTGGGATTACTTCCCTGAGTGTATCATTGAGCGCTTACTATGGGTATGTTGCATCAATTATAAATTATGGAATAATTTTTTGGGGCAACAGTAAAGACGTGCAAAGGATTTTCATAGCCCAAAAAAATGTGTGCGAGCCTTATGCCGGAAAGGAACATATGAAACATGCAGGCCACACTTTATTAAGCTTGGCATACTTACAGTTCCTGGGATGTACGTCCTTGAGATTTTTAAATTTGTAAAACAACATCCAGAATTATTTAAAACTGCTGCTGAGGTATATCAAAGAAACACAAGATCGTCCGATAGACTTGTATTAGATTTTATTCCTCGAACATCACTATGTAGTAAAAGCTCCTACTGTATGTGTATTAAAATATACAACAAAATACCCGAGAAATATAAAAAAGGTCCTACAAAATTTATGACCCAAAAATTACGGGAATGGCTGACCACTTCATGTTTTTACAGTGTTCAGGAATTCTTGGTTACAAAATTTTCATCTTGAGGAGTTTTAACAGCATGGAGCACCATATATATATATATATATATATAATTTGATATAATTTGATTTGATTTGATTTGATGTATAATTTATGGACAGAATTAAATCTTATTATTTATTGACTATTATTTTAATTGACATGTGTATAGATAAGTTGTAATAAATTGTAATGAATTTTGACCTTTAATGGTCCATCCAATATTTTATTAATAATTTATGATTTGCATGCTATATTTTATGGCTAAATAGGTCTGCAAGCTACATTACCAACATTGTAAGAACATTTCAACCCTGTTTATAGCAAATAAAGAATTTGAATTTGGATTTAAAGTGGCAGTGGGCTGGCCATATTAGCCGCAGAACCGACAACCGCTGGGGTAAACAAGTTCTTGAGTGGAGACCGCGTCTCGGCAAACGTAGTGTAGGACGCCCTCAGGCAGGGGGAGGGATGATGTGCGCAAGGTGGCGGCAGGAGCTGGATGCGGGAAGCCGAGGGTCGACCTAAGTGGCGTGTTGGAGAGGCCTATGTCCAGCTGTGGACTGCGATAGGCTGATGATGATGTAGAGAAGATGCTGCTGCCCGCCTTTTTTTGTCAGTACTCCTTTAATCGCCTTTTACGACAACCATAAATATAGAATAAATACTGCTATATTTTTAATGAGTCGTGGTCGCACGCGTAATAAAATCCATATACTCAGATGCCTCAGTGCTGAGAAAATTTCAAGCTATTTTAACTTAAAACTGATACGACTGTATATGCCACAGAAGGTATTTTCCCTTGACCTAGAACTATAAAAATTGTCAAGTTTAACCATCTTACTTGCATATGGAACGCCCCGTTGGTCTAGTGGTTTAAATACCGAGCCAAGATCTCGGGGTCCCAGGTTTAAATCCCGGGTAGGGCAACAAAAAGTTTCGAATTTTCGAACGTTGCTCGGGTTTGTGATCACCAACCCGCATTTGGCAAGCGTGGTGATTATGCCAGTACACCCATCATTGATGTGGTAACTTGAATTTAATGATGGAGGCCTTTTCCCTGCAGTGGGATGATTATAGGCTGTTACTACTTGCATATGGAAAAGTCTGAAAACTATGCATTCGTTAATAAATCTTTAAAAATACAGTTTTTATTTAAAGTGAGTAATCAAGGTTAAAGTATGTGCAATCATATTATCTATTTACTCCGACACGAAATACCTAGTTAGTTCCTTAGATACCTAGAGAATTATTATGCAGCTCCGGTTATTTCTTAAATACATTTCAAGAGTATTATTATTAGTACAAATACCCGTTTTAACATACATACATACATACATACACTCACGCCTTTTTCCCGGAGGGGTAGGCAGAGACCACATCTTTTCACTTACTACGATCCTTACAGACTACTTTCGCTTCATCCATATTCATTAATCTTTTCATACACGCTCGCCAGTTTAGGGTACTCTTGACCTGACCTTTCTTTAGAACTTCTCCGATTTGATCAAGATAAGTTCGTCGAGGCCTTCCCCTTCCAACGTTTCCATTCATACTCGCCCAATATCCGTTTTAATGTTAGTTTATTTTGTTATTTAACTAGGAAATCAATGGTGGAGAAGGAGTTATGCAAAGTGAGGAAGCAAGGCAAGAGCCGCGACTCGCGGAAGACCGCCAAGAAACCGACCACGTGTCAACATGTTAGTATACTTCTGACATCTTCTTTCTCTTTAACCATTGATGTAATTTAAAAAAAAAACGCTTAAGTACGAGTCGGACTCGCGCACAGAGGGTTCCGTACCAACTTTAACTGAATTAGGGGTCCACTTACATCCACTTATCTAAAATACCATTATATTTTGTTGACTGCAAAAATAACTTTGTTTACTATAGTGTATGAAGGACAAGTTATATTTACGGGTGTTGAAAATATGCTATATCTCAATCACTACCGGTTTGATCTCGTACAAATTAATTTTCGTTAAAAGTATTTGTTAAGATCTGCATTATGTATATTTTTCGAAATTTTCACTTGCTGAGTTTAAAAGTTAGAGGAGGGTCCCCATTTTACCAGTTTGGAAGCGGCAATCTTCCAAATATTAGACTTTGGAGGAAAATGGTTCTAGGAACCTCTATTTCATTTTAAAAGACCTATCCATAGATACCCCCATACGCATAGATAGGTTCGAGTAAAAAAAGTTTTTTTGTTTTAGTTCCATGTATACAGCCCCCCGTAAATATCATTATTTTTAATATTTTGTATGTAAATTGTAAAGCGGTCAACAGGATACACCTACCCACTATATTTCAACTAAACTTTCAGAATAAAGTGGCTGTGACATACGGATGGACAAACAGACAGACTTGACGAAACTATAGGGTTCCGTGTTTGCCATTCGGCTACGGAACCCTAAAAATAGGTTCACAATTAGCGTCAAAAAGAGTCCCAACTAAACTTGCACTCATTTGATATAAGGGTGCACATTTAATACAACCTTTATCAATTGAATAGAAATAACATGAAATAAATGATTTTAAACTTTCGCGATTTGAACACATATTATTTATAGTACTTTCACCCTCTCCGCTATTGTGCGTTTGGTTTGTCCGATATAAGAACTACTACAACTAAATAGGTATTTATACCTTCATAATATTTAACGCGATAACGACCCTTTAGTGTACTATAAATAAAACATGAAATAAATATCCATAGTATTGTATGTCGACATTATTTAGCCGGGTTATAAAGTTTACACTGACATTAAATTAACGACAATCATTCAATCGAAGACTATTTTAGGTGGCATTTTTGTATCGGGCTTAGTATCTAATTTTCATTATACACAAGTGCATTTTAACCGTCTGACAAACGAGTTACGAAATTTGTATAACATCTTGGCAGTGTATAACATCTTGGCAGTGTAAAAATATAAAATATTGATTTGGACTATTCATTTTGAAACACACTGTGAAGCGCACGCACGCTTTATAGTGTACTAGCTTTTGCCCGCGACTTCTTCCGCGTGAAGTAGTTATTTTTGGTGTTTTTTTTTTACTTTTTTGCATGCTATTTTTGGTGGTAGTAACATTATCCCCATTTTTAATATCAAAGTCGGTTAAAAAGTAGCCTATGTCCTTCTCCAATGTCTAATCGACCTTCGTACAAAATTTCATCAAAATCGGTTCAGTGGTTTCGGCGTGAAAGCGTAAAATTTTGCATTTATAATATTAAAGGTATAAGGATATGGTGAGTATAAAATCGCGTTTTTCTTGTATTCCACAGTGCGGGCAAGCGTTCGTCAGTCTTTCTGCGGCCCTTCGTCATCATCTCGCCAATCACCGCGGCCGGCCCTTCTACGCCGAGCGCGTCGTGTGCGAAGTCTGCGGCGCGTCGCTAGCGGTGAGCCCCATCACCACCATTAACAATATCACTATCCAGCTCGCCACAACTGCGGCCGGCCCTTCTACGTCGAGTTTATTTTGAACTCTGGAAACGCTTTCGGCCACGTTCTTATGACGTCATAGAGATCTGGACAAACATCATGACGGATCTTTCGAGTGAAGTTCTTTTTTTTGTTGCTGTTTTCAAAACCGGCTAAGATCAGTAACCATACTGCCAAGTCATTACTCAATTATAATTCAGTCATTCCTAATAAATACATGAAATATCAAAAATACTTGGCATAGCGGTGTAACGCCCCGTTGGTGTAGCGATTTGAATACCGTGCCAAGATTTCGGGGTCCCGCTTTCGATCCCCGGGTCGGGTGACAAAATTTTCGAATTTTCGAACGTTGCTCGGGTATGTGATCACCGACCTGCATTTGGCAAGCGTGGTGACTACGCCTGTACCCATCATTGCTATAGTAGCTTGATTTCTATAATGGAGGCCTTTGCCCTGCAGTGGGATGATAATAGGCTGTACTATATAACCATATGAAGCAAAAAAAAAATGTTATCTTTATGTTAACATGTTCAGGTGGGCAGCGTGGCGGCGCACATGAACAAACACACGCAGAGCAAGATGTACACGTGCGACACTTGCGGCCGCTCGTTCACTACTAGCACGGTGCTCAAACAACACATGGTGGTAAGTTTTATAGAACAAAAACTTTTTATTCTTCATAAAAACGGCATCGGACGAGTCCGTACAGCCAAGTGTTAAGTAAAAGTGTCATTATTAGAAAAAATAAATAAATAAATAAATAAATCGTTTATTTAATATACAAAGATATCAAATTACATTATAATGAATTAGAATAATGCATTATCATTAATATTAATTGATACGGGATTTATACCATGTAGATACCTTAGTTTTAATGAGATTCCGATATTTCTACTATACTGTTGCAAGCGGCATGATCATAAATACTAAGGTACATGGTATAAACCCCGTATCAATTAACTCTAGTGATAGTGACCATGGAAGTTTAAATCATACTCATTAAATATGAATTATGACAAGATGCGACAGATCTGGATGTAGAGAAAGCACGAAAGGAGTATAAAAGTTTGAAGGATGAAGTCAAGGAAACTGTGGCTCGAAAGAAAGATGAGAATAAGGATGAGTTTGACAGAAGGCTATCGGAAAACTTTCGTTCGAACTTGAAAGTTTTCTGGAAATCTATAAGGTCAGCTCGAGGTAAGACCGCATCATCCGAGTTGAGTAGAATTAGAAGCCAGGATGGTAACATAGTAAAAGGTGAAGAATGCGTGTTGAAAAGATGGAAGGAATATTTTGAAAGTTTGTTTGAAAAAGAAGAAGCAGCGCAAGAGTTGAATATACCAGAAGTAGATGAAAGTGAGAATGACAGTGAGATAGAAATGGATGAGATTCTAAAAGCGTTGAAAAGTATGAAGTCGGGTAAGGCTGCAGGGTATGATAGAGTATCAGCCGAGATGCTAAAGGCTGGCGAAGGTGCAGTAGCTAATCAGCTGTACTGCCTTTTCAACTTGTGTTGGAGAAGCGGCCGAGTACCAAGTGATTGGTGCAAGGCTGTTATAGTTCCGCTGTATAAGGGAAAAGGGTCACAGCTAGACTGCAAAAATTATCGCGGTATAAGCCTGCTTAGTGTCGTTGGCAAACTGTATGCAAAGGTATTGATTGAGAGAGTGACGAAAGAAACTGATGAGAAAGTATGGGATGCTCAGGCAGGATTTCGAAAGGGAATGGGATGTACGGATCAGGTCTTTTCCTTGCGGTGCATAGCTGAAAAATCTTTGGCTAAAAACCAGAAAGTCTATTGCGCATTCGTGGATTTGGAAAAGGCCTATGATAGAGTGGTGAGGAATGAATTGTGGTCAGCACTATCCATGTATGGGGTAAACAGTATTTTGATACAAGCACTGAAATCCCTATACAAGGATTCTAGTGCTTGTGTCAGGATCAACGGGGCGTACACTGAATTGTTTAGCATCGAAAAAGGTGTTAGACAAGGATGTGTAGCGTCACCATGGCTGTTTAACTTATTCATGGATAGTTGCTTGAAAAATTTGAAAGAAAGTGAACGGGGACTTAGAATGAACGATTTGATCGTCAAATGTCTGCTCTATGCTGATGATCAAGTCTTACTCGCATCGTCGGCAGAGGAGTTGCAGGAGATGGTAAATATTGTGCATGAAGATTTGAACAAGAAAGGAATGAAAGTGAATGTAAGTAAGACAAAAGCAATGGTTTTTGAAAAGGAGGATAGCATGACAGAGTGTAACATTTTGATAGGAGATGAAAAAGTGGAGCAAGTGAAAGAGTTTGTTTATTTGGGATCAATGTTTACAGCGGATGGAAGGTGTAATAGTGATATTGAAAGGAGAGTAAATGCCGGCAACATGGTGAATGGAGCGTTGCACGCTTTTTTGAGCAGTCAGAAGGTGTCCGAAAAGGCCCGCCTGGCTGTGCATGGAGGGGTGTTGGTTCCAACACTGATGTATGGGAGTGAAAGTTGGGTGTGGCAGAGAAAACATGAAAGCAGAGTAAATGCAGTGGAAATGAGAGCGTTAAGAAGTATGATTGGAGTCAATCTGAGTGACAGGATTAAAAATAGTGTGATAAGGGATCGATGTGGTGTAAAAGAGGATGTAGTGACCAGTATTGAAAAAGGAATGCTTAAATGGTTTGGACATGTTGAGAGGATGAATGAAAGCAGATTGACTAAAAAGATATATATGGCGAGTATGAATGGAAATGTTGGAAGGGGAAGGCCTCGACGAACTTATCTTGATCAAATCGGGGAAGTTCTAAAGAAAGGTCAGGTCAAGAGTACCCTAAACCGGCGAACGTGTATGAAAAGATTAATGAATGTGGATGAAGCGAAAGTAGTCTGTAAGGATCGTAGCAAGTGGAAAGATGTGGTCTCTGCCTACCCCTCCGGGAAAAAGGCGTGAGTGTATGTATGTATGTAAATATTAATTATTATTACTAAATTTTTTTTTTTTTTTTTTTTTATAATATTGATCATGCAATCAGTCCTTCCGACTATGAGCAGATGTGGTGCAAGATTAATTTTGGGAGGAGATATTTCACATTTGAAGCATCATCCATGTTCATATAATGGCTTATTCAATGGAGCCGAGTTCCAAGGTCCTGCGTCTCTTCAACCTGTTCATGCAGTCTGGTAGGGTAAGCTGGGCAGCTAGCTGGTTCGGGTGGTTTTCCAGTCTAGTTTTATATTTCCCTGCACATATTTTTACTTCTTCCTTTACAGTTGTGATGTTCAAGTGTTTGTGTACTTCTGAGTTGCGGATGAACCAAGGTGCATTACTGATTTGTTTCAGTATATAGTTCTGGACTCTTTGAATTTTATTCATGTTGGAAACACAGGTGGCTCCCCATAGTTGGATTCCGTAAATCCAGACTGGTTTTAACACCGATTTATAGATAAGGAGTTTATTGTCTAGAGACAGTTTAGAGTTCCTGCCCAGTAGCCAGAGCAGCCCTTTGTATTTAAGGTTTATTTCATCCCGCTTAGACTCAACGTGTTTCAGCCATGTTAATCGGCGGTCTAAATGCAGTCCCAGATATTTTACTGAGTCGCTGTTAGGTAGCACTCTGCCACCCAGGCTAACTGGAGGACATGTTTCTCTTCTCAGGGTGAATGTGACCTGGACCGATTTATTGGCACTCACTTTAATCCTCCACTTGTCACTCCAGTTGTTGATTTCAAGAAGGCTCCGTTGTAGTCTTGAAGAGGCTTCTACTGCGTGTTTACTGGAGGATAATATCGCTGTGTCATCAGCATAGGTTGCTATAGTGACCCCGGGCGTTTGCGGTAAGTCTGCAGTAAATAACGTGTACAACACTGGTCCCAGTACTGAGCCCTGTGGTACTCCAGCTAGTATATCGTAAAATCTTGACGTAGTATCTGTCTCTTTCACTTGAAATATTCTCCCAGCAAGGTAAGATTCCAGAATGCGGTAGAAGGTGTGCGGTAAAAGCAATTTAATTTTGCATAGGAGGCCCTTATGCCAAACCCGATCGAAGGCCTGTTGCACGTCTAAAAACGCCGACGAGCAGTATTCCTTACGCTCGAGACTGTCACTTATGTGTCTACATACTCTATGTATTTGTTCTGTAGTGGCATGCTCTGGCCGAAACCCGAACTGGTGGTCTGGAGTTATTGAATTCTCATTCATCGCATTCGAAAGTCGTCTCAATATAATCTTTTCCAGGATCTTGGACATAATTGGAAGCAGGCTTATGGGTCTGTAGGATGATACTTCGTTCAGTGGTTTACCAGGTTTATGGATCATGATCACTTGCGACACTTTCCACAGAGCAGGAAAATATCCTACTCTGATAATGCAGTTAAATAGTGTAGTCAAATAAGCCACAGCTTTACGGGGCAGTTCCGATAGAACTTTCTTATCTATGAGATCAAATCCCGGGGCTTTTTTATTCTCCAGGTTATTAATAGTTCTCGAAATCTCTCCTGGTGTGACTACTTTTAGAGGCAAGTCGAGTTGGAAGTCTCGTAGGAGTATATCTTCAACCCATGATTCATTTGATCCAGATGCAGCTTCATTGGGAACAAATACTTTAGCGAGGTGTTCAGCGAACGCATTTGCCTTTTCTTGCCCTGACCTAGCCCACTTGTTTCCATCGAGACGGAGAGGCGGCTTTGGGTTTGTTGGTTGATTCATGTTTTTGCAAGCCTTCCAGAGTGAATAATTAGTTTTGGCGGTAGCAGTTAACGACATTAGATCCGCTTCTATTGTGGCATTTTCAGTATCCTTTATGGTCTGTTTAAGAAATTTTGTATAATTGTTTAGTGCTCTTTTGTCGTCAGGATGTCGACTGGTATGCCACACTCTGCGTAGTCTCCTCTTCTCTATAATAATGTTTCTAATTTCTTGTGGAACATGATTCTGTCTAGGATTTGTTTTTGTCAATTTTTCTGTACTATCCCAGCAAGCTTTCTGAACTTTCTGTGTGAAATCTAAGACCGCTTTATCAATTTCGTCAACAGTTTTTAGGGAAATTTTCAATTCCAAGGAGTCCTTTACCATAACACGAAATAGTTCCCAATTTGTTCGGTAATTATACAATCTTGGTTTTTCTTGATAAATTACATTGGCACTAACAGTTAAAATGACGGGGGTATGATTCGAGGAACCGTCAAGGCAACCATCTATCCGATAGAAGAGTCGAGAAAGGCCCCTCATTATGAAGAAATCTATTATGTCAGGGAGTTTATTTGGATCAGTCGGCCAGTGAGTTGGTTCTGGTGTAGCTATTGTCGTTAGGTGGTTTTTATCGACGCATTTTTTAAGTTCTCTGCCTCTTGTGGTAATCAACCTTGACCCCCAATGCAAGTGCTTTGAATTCCAATCACCCCCAGCTATGAAACGCGGCCCAAGACTTTTAATGAATGCAGCGAATTGCTCCTCTGTCACTTTGTGCTTGGGGGGACAGTATACAGCCGAGACATGAAAATGGCCGTTTCGGTCTTGGATATTTATTGAAGTAGCTTGAATATGATCCGTTGAGTACTTAGGTAGTTCATAATGTTCGATAGAGGATCTTATTAGAACAGCCGTACCACCATGTGCAGTTCCATCTGGATGGTTTGTCGAATATATATTAAAGTTCCTTATATGTACTTGGCTGTTGTTAGTGAAATGTGTCTCAGAGATTAGTAAAATATCGAGATTGTGCATTTTTATCAAAGCCTCAACCTCATTTTTGTTGGGTGATAGACCATTTGCATTCCATGAGGCTATTTTAATTTTATTTAGTTCGAAGATATTTTATTAACTAGTGTTGTCAAGAGCCCCAGCATGTTGCTCATTTGTTGTAAGATGACGTCGATTTTTGCAGATTGTTTTATGAAGATTTCTTTTATTCTATTAAATAACAGCTGTTCATTGTGTTCTTGATTACGTTCATGATGAACATTTTTTTCTGATGGGCGGCTCTTTACTACTTCATTATACTTTTTTACAGTATAAGTCTTGCTGTTAGGCAGATTTGTATTCAGTTCCACTGCTAGTGTATTTTGGCTTTTGCTGATGTGAGGTGTAATTTGTTTAGCGTTTGAGGAAATGCGCTTTTTTGTTTTTCTAGCCAATATCTCTTTATAAACTTCACATCCCTTGTAGTTAGAGGGGTGTGGGCCGAGACATAGGGCGCATGTTGCTGGAGTAGTGCGATCGACTTTAGGGCAATTTTTGGTTGGGTGTGAATCAGCGCACTTGAGACAACGAAATGGTCTCATGCAGTAGTTTTTCGTGTGTCCGTACTGCTGGCATCTTTGGCATTGTACTATGGTGGTCCTTTTTTTGGGATCTTCTATGGTAACAATTTGATGAAAGATACTTCTAACTGATTTTGCTGCTTTGTTGTTTGGCCCAGGTTGCAAGTTAACAAAAAATGTAGAAGTGGGCTTCTTATCAGGGCCGAATCTAGCATTAATAATTTCCCCCACAACGATGTTGCCAGATTCTTCAAATGCTTCTTTAATGGCATTGAGTGGAGTTGTGTGGTGTAAGTTCTTTATCACAAGTCTGTAGCTTCTTTCCTCTTTCCTATTGAAGGTGTGGCCAATTAACCCTTTTTCCCTGACAGCAGTTATTATATTTTTGTAAGCACCAACGTCTTCACTCATAATTCTTATTTGATTTTTGTTGACTATTTTATAACAGAATGTTGGTTTTTTGGCTATTGTTTTTAAATATTCTGTGAGTTTATTTACATCATCGACTCCATACAGGATGATAGGAGGAGGTTTGCTTGTCTTCTTTTCTTTGGGTTGGCTAACTTGAGTATCAGTTATGGGTAGCCCAGTAAACATGTTTGATGTTTGGATTCTTTCTGGTGACTGCACATTTGAAATCTTCCTTTTTTTGTTAGGATTTCTATTAACTGGTACTCTTTGCCAGTCGGGGAGATCATGATCTCTCTGCTCTTCTGTTTGAGAGTTTTGTGGTTCTGTTTGAGAGTCTCTCTGCTCTTCTGTTTGAGAGTTTTGTGGTTCTGTTTGATCAGTATCCTTATTGGCATTTAAAACGGCACTTCCAACTGAGGCACTTCTTGGTCTTGTGAAGAGGCTTGGGTGAAAGGCTTGTTGCACATATTTTTTGTTTTGACCAGTAGCATTAACTGTCACGGAGGCCTGGGTACCCGCCCTCGTGGAGTCTTCGGTAACTAATTTCACACCCTCCAGCCCGGGTACTGGAAGGCGCCGGGGGTTAGCCGGAGCGCATGACATATCACATTCACTATTATTCGACATTTTCATATTTAAAGAAGTGGGGGGCGTACGAATAGTGTTTTCCCAGGACACTACTGTCACATGTTTTAAAGGGTATTTAATTCCCCTTGGCCTGTGGGTGCCAGTGTCAGGTTATTTGCCGCCGCCTGTTGCTCGGCGTTGTTACTCGTTTTGCACCACCCGGGGGGCACGTGTAGGGTGGACCTAGGAAAAGGTGGTAATTCCTACGGACGTGAGTAACACCACCCCCCAAATAAACTAAATATATCATAAATATTCTCATAAACCTTACCTTATTGTTAAGAACACAAGGTGAAGCCGCAAGAAACTTCACGACATTACAGTCAGCCTCTTTTAAAATACCTAGGATAACTGAATGCCATACATTCTTATCATTTAAATAATCATTAATAGTTAGCCCTTTCTCATTAAAATTACTTTAACATAGAAAGAAGACTATGCTATCCGTCTTTTTCTGGCAGTAATCCTTTAGTCGCGTTTTACGACAGAGAAAAATTGGCCAAAATTCAAAAATTATATCGATGCCTAAAGCTGTCAAAGCTTTCATTGAACGAATCAATTTAAATTACACTAGCAATTTAGTTGCCTACAAAACAACAGATATTTCAACTACATTATTTGTTTATTTAGCCTGGTATTGTGTATTGTGATCAGGTCCACACCGGTGAGAGGAAGTACGTTTGCAGCCTCTGCGGTAAGCGGTTCACTCAGAACGGCAGCCTCAGCCTCCACGTCAGGACGTTCCATCTGAAGCAGCCGTACCCTAAGAGGTAAGTCTAGTTATTTATTTATTTATTTACTAGCTGTTGCCCGCGACTTCGTCCGCATCAATTTCTGTTATTATCGCAACTATTTTTACAACATTTTTCACTGATGCTCCGCTCCTATTGGTCGCAGCGTGATGTTATATAAAAAAGCGCAAAGCCTTTCTCGATAAATGGACTATCCAACACAAAAATATATTTTTCAATTCGAAACAGTACTTTCTGAGATTAGCGCGTTCAAACAAACAAACAAACAAACTCTTGAGCTTTATAATATTAGTATAGATTAATATTTCTCAGTCGGGTTTTTTTGGGTTCCGTAGCCAAATGGCAAAAAACGGAACATTTATAGTTTCGTCAAGACTATCCGTCTGTCCGTTTGTATGTCACAGCCACTTTATTCTGAAAGTATTAGCATTACACAGTTGAAACTTGGTAGGTAGGTGTATCCTGTTGACCGCTTTACGATTCTCATACAAAAAATGATATTTAAGGGGGGCTTCCCTAAATAAATTAAAGTAAAACAAAAATTATTTTTTTTACCCAAACATGCGTATGCGAATGGGATATCTATAGATAGGTCTTTTAAAATGATATAGAGGTTTCTAGAACCATTTTTTTTCAAAATTCTAACATTTGGAAGATGGACTCTTCCAAAGTGGTAAAATGTATTCCCCCCCCCCTTCCTTTAACGTTTAAACTAAGCAAGTGAAAATTTTGAAAAAATACACAATGTAGATCTTAACAAATACTTTCAACGAAAATTGGTTTGAACGAGATCAAACCAGTAGTTTTTGAGAAATGGCACATTTTAACAACCGCAAATATAACTTTGTCCTTCATACAAACACTATAAAAAAAAAAATATTCTTGGAGTCAATGAAGTAAGTGGACCCCAAATTGAGTTAAAGTTGGTATGGAACCCTCAGTTCGTGAGTCCGACTCGCACTTGGCCGGTTATTTCCGTTTAGCCCCCTTTCGCAACGCGCGATAAGGAACTTCGTTCCAATTAAGTGATAATTATGTCACTTGGTGTTATTATTTTTATAGGAACAGAAAAACCACCGACAAGGAAGACGACGAAGGGATGTCCATGTCTGCGGCATGTTCCAAGGCCTTCGGGCCCAAGTACGTGCCCACCATGTACCCGTGGGTGCCGCCTAAGTAAGACCCGGTGGACTGACTACCGTTGGTAAAGGTAGAGCCTTATCGCTATGGGTTGTTCTTCATAAAGATCAAATAGTAAGGGATGAAGCAAGTCTACACGGTGTATTTCCAACTAACTGTAAAACGAAGCCAATGTGTTATATCCATTATATATCACATCTTGGCAGTGTTATTTTCATTTTTTTACCAATTTTTTTTTTAATATAAGTGTTTTATTTTGAAACACGCTTTGACGCGCACATATGTAGCTGTGTAAGGTCCTTTCAACCGAGACCCCGCCGCAGCAAAATAATACGTCTGTGCGCGTCACAGCGTGTTATAAAATTAAAAGTCAAAATCAAACTTTAATATTTAAAAAAAAATTAACACTGCCATAATGTTATACATGATGGTCCAATAACGTGGACTTCGTCTTCCATGTGGTTCAAAAAGTATGGTGTATAATATTTGAAGTGGAAATGACATTATTATCGTATGACTATCCAAGGGTAGTATGGTGTCAGTGTTTTAGTAGCCAGGCCGTCTATAACAGGCCTCTGACGTCATATAACTTGTTCTTACGACTTTCAACTGGCGACAGAAGCCGGGATCCCTTATAACTCTTCTATACAGGTGACATTTTCACCATATTAAAAAAAAATTATAGGCGTTCAGTATCGTATAGAGTCCATTTATGGTGTAAAAAATGTTAATCAAATTTTTACCGGAGAATATTTTTTGTTTACTACGATATAAGATTGTTTCCCGACGTTTTGAACACTAGGTATATTAATTAATCAATCTAATTGATAATTAAATTTTTTCAACAATGTTTCTTTCAGATATTAACGATATCTATGTATATATCTGTATACAGTAGATTCTTTTGTGCTTTATCTCTTATAATGGTGCGGATATATTGGAATCCCAAAACACTTGATAAATTGCGATGCAACTAACACTCACCTTAAAAATGCGTCCACAGTTAAATCAGTCATATATACAGCGTGTTAGGTAAATGGTGTAACAAGCCCGAACCAGCCTAGGTTATATGCATTTTCATACAAATAAAATTTTGAGATTCCGATTTTTATGTTTTTTTCTTCACAAAAATGTTTCTATCAAAGAACATTGGCCAAATCCCATACAACGTGGATCTAAATTCTTAAGAGAATGTCCAAGGGCAATTTATTGTAGATTCATTAGATAAGGGAGTAACAAAAATTAACATATATTTTAATATATCCAAATAAAGGCCAGGTTTTTTAATGATGAATAAAAACAGCATGACGCTTCCAGAACGAGTAGTCGTCCGACAATTCCAACACGAAAAGCGATAGCGGTGTCCAGAATCACAAGCACAGTCTATGTTGCAGATATCAGGGTCCGTAAGTCGATGCAAGGGCACAAAAATGAAAAAATCCAAATCGTAGGGTACCATAACACAACAGCGCAGATATAGAGAATGACAGACGTTCGTACCTACGTGACGGACGAGTTGTCAGTGACATTGACAGTTTGACGTTTCGTTTTATACAGAATAAATAAATTTCAGATTTTGTTCATAATTTGTGCAATGTTCATCACTACTATAACAACTAAATAAACTTCTATTGCTTTTAAAATAGGTAATTTATTCTTTTTTCGAAACCAAATATTACTAGAATACTTTTTATTAAGCTTGAAACAACTCAATGCTGTTTCAACTTCATAGAACGAAACGCATTAAAATGAAACATCGGTTGCGTTTCAATCAAGCATTATGCCAAAGCATTCTAAATGGTGAAATTATCATAGAAAAATAGAAATATCTTTTTTTCATGGCCTTTTCCTGTAAAATGACCGTCATTAATGAAAACTAGAAAAAAGAAGCATTTTTTCGTATTAAACTCATCAAGAGAGGTTCTTTCTGACTTCACCATAGTATTTATATGCATATGTTAACATAGAGTTATTTAATTCGGGGTTTATACCATGTACCTTATTTATTATGAGTTTCCGATATTTCGGCACTGTTGCAAGCGCCATGATCACGGGAGAACTGTTGTATCTGCGGGTGGGTAGCTGTTAAGAGCAGACAAATCGATCTACCCTCCGTCGTAGTCTTTTATTACACACGACACTGGTACCACTGTTTGACAACTCACTATTTTTACACTTTTGTGTAAATCAGTATATATGTTAACATAGGCTGGTTTCGGCTTGATAAACCATTTACCTAACACCCTGTATACAAATCTAATTTATACAGGATGAAATTTTAACCACCTTCCAAATTTTAATATACCAATCTACGAGACAAAAAACAAATGACGAATTTTTTCTTTTGGTATAATAGCCCAGTACAAAAATGACAAGATAAAGCACTTACAAAATTTTCGCCGAAAATCGAAAATTTTTGGTACGACCGCCTAGCAAATTTTTTTTTACCCGTAGCGCATCTCATTCATTCATCACGATACTATTCATAAGTTTTTGATTTACTCTTTATACCTTAACAGGTCTACTAGGACCACAAAAATTGAAAGATTCTTTCGGGTGACAACTTAATTTACATTTTTACTTCATAAATAGGCTCTTAAATATTAGGGGTTAAAGTATGAAATTGCCGTTTTGTATGGACGAAATCGAGAAAAGTCATTTTTCCATACTAACAAATTTTTAGTTTTTTTTAAAAATGCCTGAACCGTTTTCGATGCAATTAAAAGTGAAAGTTAGATGGTTATAAAGCTACGCATTATAGTATTAAAATTTCTGAAAATCAAAGTATATAATACAAATATACTTAATTGAAGCAAGAAGGTCAGCTGACACATTGTAAGGGGTCTTTTCAACGACTTCCTTTGAAGTAATAGGCACTAGTATTGAATTTTTTTTTAGTCAAAAGTTACTTTATTTAGTTTTTGATACAATACAAAAAGAATTACGCAATAATATGACTATACTTAAAAGCTATAAACAAAATAAAAAGTGGGAAAATAATCGGCAATTTCATACTTTAACCCCTATACAATACTGAACGCCTGTATAAGCTGCTATTTATGTACTAGGTAAATACTCGTATGTAGACAATATAATCTCGTCAATCCATGGACTTCCCCACGTGTAAATATTATTGTCGATGTAGGGAATTACTGCAATGTATGAACAAAACTGCGCTCAGAAAATCAAAATAATATTAACAATAGTCACGGCTGAGTATTTCGTCGCTGTCAAAGAAAAAGTCCTCATAGCAAGTTTTGGTTTGATAGCGACGATTTTTAGTTAGGCGCTCCTAGCAGACAATTAATTTAAATTATCATTTTAAGTAGGCTAATGTTTATGTAAATGGATTTCTTTATCTGATTGTTGTTACGAATCATCATATTTATTCTGTATAGTTTTTTCGAACAGTCTATTGTATAAGGTCAGGAAAAATCCATTTTATTTGATGGATAAATTCAAAGATTTGTTACATTTTATAATATGACTGTCGTTAACATAGAAAACAGAGATAGCTATAATGACATCAAAGTTATTGGACTGAAAACGCTTAAATCCACTTTGTGATGAAGTCTATTAACCTTATTTTTTTTTAACACTACAGAATGTTTCGAATTTATTTACCAAATTCACTCAATTTGAAAGACAGAAAAACAATTGAATAATGGCGGGAAAGAATTTTCTACTTTTCACTCTTATTAATCTGATAACCAGCCAGATACGAACAGTATAGCAAAAGATATTTTTCTTAAATTTTAAAAACTTTTACTACTTACTGCCTAACTACTAACTTTTTAAAAATCTTTTTCCCTGGCCTATTATGTTTATAGTACTCTGCCTCTGCAAAGTTTTGGCTTGAAACTGTTCACTATACAAACTTTGTAGACTTTACCATAATATTAGGGGTTAAAGTATGAAATTGCCGTTTTGTATGGACGAAATCGAGAAAAGTCATTTTTCCATACTAACAATTTTTTTAGTTTTTTTTAAACGCCTGAACCGTTTTCGATGCAATTAAAGGTGAAAGTTAGATGGTTATAAAGCTACGCATTATAGTATTTAAATTTCTGAAAATCAAAGTATAATATACAAATATACCTTATTGAAGCAAGAAGGTCAGCTGACACATTGTAAGGGGTCTTTTCAACGACTTCCTTTGAAGTAATAGGCACTAGTATTGCATTATTTTTTTAGTCAAAAGTTACTTTATTTAGTTTTTGATACAATACAAAAAGAATTACGCAATAATATGACTATACTTAAGAGCTATAAACAAAATAAAAAGTGAGAAAATAATCGGCAATTTCATACTTTAACCCCTATTATTTTCCGCTCTGACTTTACCATAATATTGTATTGAATGTTTGTTCATAGTAACTTTTTTGTTGTTTTAATATGAATTATTTTAAGATCTTAATCATTGAATGTAATACTACTTTAATTTCCTTGTTGTTTTAAAACAAGGAGTTTATGCTTTTTATTTGAATATTATAACTAGCACAATATACAATTAGTGTAGTAGGTATTAAATATAGATTTTTTTAAATGATCTGTGTAATATTCGGCTTATTAGTATTAAGTGGTTAAGTTATACGCATAAAATCAATTTGTATCGAATATAATTATCTGATACAAAAAGAGGCAACAAAGAAAGCCTTAAATATCTTGGTCCTAAAATATTGTGTAAAGGAACAAAGATAAAAATTGTACAAAATTACAACGTATTTGCTTCTAAACAATGGAAGATAAACTTGATATTTATATTATAAATCGGTTAATATTTAACGATTTATTTATGTACATTAATTATAGATGCATTTAGTTATGTTGCAATTAATTAAGAATGTATAACGACATTCAATCATTTGCGCGAGAGTAAACGAAAATAAATTAACAGTTTAAAAAAAAATTGGCATAATAATAGTAAAAGCAATTATTACTTTAATAAGTAAAAGTTTATTTAATAAGATCTTATTTATAAATCTACTTTCTTTTATGGTTTAGTTTTTAGGGTTCCGTATCCAAAGGGTAAAAACGGGACCCTATTACTGAGACTTCGCTGTCTGTCCGTCTGTCCGTCTGTCCGTCGCTCTGTCACCAGGCTGTATCTCAAGAGCCGCGATAGCTAGACTGTTGAAATTTTCACAAATTATGTATTTCTGTTGCCGCAATAACAACAAATACTAAAAACAAAATAAAATAAATATTTAACAACAAACCCGTTTTTTTGGCCTTTTTGGTACGGAACCCTTCGTGCGCGAGTCTGACTCGCACTTGGCCGGTTATTAATACTGCTTAAAACTTTATTTTCTATAGGACTAAATGACTAAAAAATAGAGAGAATTGTAGTAGGGCCTGGCAACACAATGTCCTTATATTCGACTTTATTTGTCTCTCTTACTCATGCCAATGTCTTAAGGTGTGTAAAAAGGACAGACCGATCCGAATTTTATTACGAGTAGCCTCTGTGCCTAGACCTTGCGACTTAGGTTTAGGTATAGAGAATACAGAAATAAAGATGACACTGCATTCGATAGAGCGGCGCCATCTTTAATTAGATTTGTCCTTGCCATTTCATTCGGTAACATCGCTTTCAATGTCTAATATAAACATAATTTTACTTTAAAACTTATTATAGGTAACGGTATTTTATTTAACTACTAGCAATAATATTTAAAAAGCATAGATAGGTTATGCCCTTACAAAACTATCGAAATATCTGTGCCGCTTGCAAACAACTGCACACATGTGTAATTCTTATTTTGTCCTTGTCATACTCGTGAAAAGAACAATTACTTTCTCTTTCGCCTTGGCATCCATATTGTATGAAGACGTCACAATTGTGACGTTTTAGGGACGCATATTGAGAGCACATGTAACATATCTATTACTTTTTAAATATCATTGACTACTAGTATAAAATCGCAATGAGAAGGAAGTTGATTAATAAATAAGATCTGATTGGCAATTTTCAACATTTGTGTATATTTTTTTTACATGCTTTTATGTATGTAGAGGTTAATAAATCCAATTTAGTTATATTATGTAAGTTAACTAGAAGTGTAAGTATGAGTATAACAATAAATATAAGTTAATGTTTAGCGCGTTATGGCTTAGTATGAACTACCGTAAGCACTTATAAAATAATTTAATTAATGAATTAACTTGTTTTATTAAAATATTATCCCTCCCTTTTTTGATGGTTATCTTGCAACCAGCCTTGATTCAGGCTCTGCAGCTGAATCAGTAGCCCCCATCAGTTTATCACAGCTTGTATATTTTTGCCTAAAATGTCGACTTTGCCCTAATTACCACGCATGGCAGATGGGTTGGCGAATGCAGTTTAGCCATTGGTATTTATTCACAATTGGATGGGTAGTAACGTCTTCTATACAGAAGACCTGAAAGACGAAGACCGAATCTTCGGATAGTAGGTACGCCTTTCTGATCACAATGGACAAATTGCAAAATGAGGTATCATAACGAATCATCCTTACGGCAACCATAGGATAAGAAGTGTTGATGCTTTTCTAGTTTAGGTCTTCATAGCGCGTTCAGCCTAGGTTCGTTAACTAGCAGTGTTTCTGGACGTGGCGGACAGGCACTTGCATGTGCCGTCGCACAGTGGGTCGAAACAGTAATATGAGGGACATAGAGGTTTTTTTTGACAAATCGTATTTTTTTGGATGCCGATCGATAGTCCTTCAGACACTCGTAAAGACATGTTATATAATATTTTTCACTAAACCTAATAGTTAGGCCATAAAAAAAAATGGGTTTTTTTTTATGAAACAAGACCTAAAGTACTATAATAAACAGTGAAGTGATTACAGTTAACAACCTCTTTTTCTTCAGGACCTCTAACTTAGTACATTCACAATAGGGTAAAAAAAACTGAATTTTACACATGGCCAGTAAGAATGTTGTGTATCTTTTAGCATATTATTAGTAAAAATATATCTCCCAGGAACTGCTTGACCGTGCCTTATAATGACTTAGGTTGGCATGAGTGCATTGTGTACTAACATCCTAATCTTTTTTTAGCTGCTCCAAACAGCAATTATGGGATCATAATTACAATTCTAAGTAAAAGCGTCGATTAGGGTACTAGGAAATAATTACGTAGTTAGTCTACATTGTTCTGTACTAACAGAATCTTTTAAAACCTTTTTTTGTTATCATTGGATGACTTTAAAGTAATAATGATGTCAGGTCATTAGGATATTATTAATTATGCGAATAAAGAGATAATGGTTAGGGGTTGGGGGTAAGTAATCTGGAACTTTGTTATATTAGAATGAAGGTATATTCATTTTAAAAATTAGTTTGTGCAGTGAAACTTTACCAGTAACACTAAACTTGATTTGCGATCTATTACTTACGATTACAATGGAGGTCATTGTGAATGATTTAGATTTATTCGTAATCATCAGGGAAACGTTAGAATCTTTGACAGACAGTGAAAAGTTCTGTTATGCAGAAAATGGGATGGGATGAGAAGGAACAGAGATTGGTTAGAAACACCAATTAATTGGCCACAAATTATTAAAGAAGAAAAAAGCACAATATTGATCCAGTTATTGAAAAATTTGAAGAAATATATCAAGTATATAGGAAAATATAGAAAATCTGCCACCATCTACAGATAATGCTTCCACTTCTTCTTTTACTCCGAGGAAACCATTTGAAGAACTAACCTCGAAGCAGAAAATAATACGTGTAGCGCGTATAAGCGAGTCTTATTCTCCAGATGAATTAAACGCGGCTACAATACATTCATTGAAGACAAGTGGAAACGAAGAAATAAGTTTGATAATTAAGCATTTGACAGAACATCCAGAAGACATTGCAAAAGTGAGGAGCTGTTTAGATAGCAAGACTAGTAAAGATACAACATATTCTCCCATGCAAGCATTGGATAGACTAGTTTCACTAAAATTATCAAAGTGGCAATATATTAGCTTGAGAGAATCTGCCAGTGAACAAGGAACGGAATTGTACCCATCATATCACAAAATAAAACTAGTTATATTAGAATGTTACCCAGGAAAAGAAGACATAACTTTAACCGATGAGGGGGCTTCTATCAATTTGCAAGCCTTACTAAACCTAACCGCTATCAGACTTTTACAAGCTGTTGAAATTAATACAGAAAATAAAGAAGATTTTAAACTAATTAGCAAATGGGGTTTTGATGGAGCGGCAGGCCAGAGTAACTATAAACAGAAAAATAAAAACACTTGATCGTCATTATTATCAATAATGACGATTAGAGGTGGACGGTTTAAGCCATAAACAGTTTCTGCAACTATGTATCGATACGATACCCAAAAACTATGTATTGGTGTGCACCGAAACTATTTATCGGAAATAACACGTTATTGCAATCGAATGTATATCACTTAGTAATTTTAAACCTTATTTCAAGAACCATAACGTTTAACAACTGTGTACGGACTACGGTGCGATATGCTTCGGATTCGTTCGGCTAACGCGATGGCGCCCGAACTGAACAGGAATAGGTTAGCGAGCGAGGCTGTTAAAATTAAATGAATTTGAACTTTATTTTAAGGGTGATATGGTCAAGCAACCAGAACATTGATTGATACATTGACGGACGTGTGCATATAGTTCAATCAATTATACATCATGATACATACACTTAAGATCGATAATTGATTGAAATAAATTTCACCAAATTTAAAATGACCTTTGGCTTTGAACTTTCATTCTTCTTTCTCTTTTTGGCTTACGTAACAGGTGCAATAAATAAATAAAGTTTTTTTTGTTTCAGGGTGAATATTATTGTTTAAAAAATTATGTCACGTATTAATTCAAGTGTTTTGCGGGACTATTTTGAAAAAAACAATTTAATCATAAAGAAAACCAAGTGTCGTGTGAGTGGAGATGTTTACAGTTATATGGCGTAAACCGGCAATTTAAAATCACATTAAAAAAATATTTACTTACTAAAACATTTTATAACTAAAAATATCAACCATATCGGTATTTCAATATTTTTGAATGATAATATTTAACGGGTTTCGCAGTTATGATTATCATTCAGAGTAACTGTTTGTTGAGATATTCATACGTATTAACCCATAAATAGTTTCAGAAAATAACTAGTTTCAGAAACCGTTATCAAATACCAATAAATAGTTTCGGTTCGGTATGCGAAAAAGAAGTTATTACACATCGCTAATGACGATTCAAGTGTTTTAATGGCCACTTTAGTACCTATTAGGCTATTGCATGATGGTGTTGCAGTATGGAAAAACGATAAATCCTCATCAACATTTTACTGTCGACCAATTATGTTTAAATTTATGAAAGAACATCAGTTATCCGTCGAAAGTGTAAAAAAATCAATTTATAGATGATGAGTGAGATAGATGCCTGAGGTGTTTTGCAGGTTAGGTAGGTCACACATTTTGCCGACTTATCTTAAATCAAAATATTGTTAAGTGTTGGAACCTTGTGGTAAATTTATTTGCCATTCCGCTGTATATTTATATATTTTTTCTTATTTCTTACAACATACCGCATGGAGATCAAAAAATGGAGCTGCAGGGGTGAAGACAAGCAAAAATTAAATGAAAAGAAAAAACATAAGTATTCAAGAAGATTTTAAAAGTGAATGTGGCCTTCTGATTGATGTTGTTAAGCAAGGAGCAGGTACCACAAATGATGGAAACACTGCTAGAAGATTTTTTTTCTAATGCAGATACTTCAGCACGCATAACAAACCTGAAAGGTTCCACGTAGTTCTTCAAGCGAATGCGTCTGGAGAACGTATAAATATTGCAAACTTTTCTTTATTTTGTCGCGAAACAGCCAATTTATATGTACAATTGTATCCATGCTATTATATGCCATCTAGTGTTCATAAATTATATTGTTAATGCATGGTAGCGATATAATCGAGCATTTAGGTATGATTCCTATTGGTAAACTCTCGGAAGAAGCATTAGAAGCTCGTAATAAAGATTTTAGAAATTTCAGAAGGAACCATTCTCGGAAAATAAGCTGTTTAGCGACAAATGAAGATATTCTGCACAATCTTCTTTTGTCCTCGGATCCAGTGCTAACAAGTATAAGGCCAAGAATGGCAAAACAGACTAGGATGCCTCTTTCTTCTCAAACCATTGAACTTCTGATGCTTCTCCCTACCGAATCAAATCAAATGGAATTTATTGACATAGACTCACTACAGGATAACTTTAGCGATAGTGAATAAGTACGTAAGTACAGAATAATATCTTATAAGTTGTACAGTCAGCAAAGAAAGTAGGTTGGTATGTACGTAACATAACATAACTGCAAACCAGTACCTACTTAAATACTTGGCAAGTAATGCATATTCTTCAAGATGAAAGCTTAATCCCATTTAGTATCTGGATTGCCCACCTACCGGGCAAAAACTCTGGCACTCTGACCCACATAAGCAGCTTTGATTGAAGCTGCAAAACTGACATGTCGTTGTTGTCTGAGAACTACCTACCTTGTTTCCCGACACAGAGTTCCCTGAGACCTCTGTAGCAGATATTTTTTACTGACCCTGTAGATTGACGTAGTTTAGTTAGTTATGTTGAAAGTAACCCCGGGTCAAAGATGGATAGTTGTCGAGAAAAAAATCTTAGTTGGCTGCTTGGAACTGATCCATAAACAGACAAATCGAAATATTTATTTTGTCCTTGGTTTACTATTTTTTAACTATTTATTTATTGTATTTTGTGCTATTAAATTATAGTTCTTTTAGACTATTTATAAAATGGAAATTATTCAAAACTTTGAAGACTTTTGGAAAAACGCTGTGTTTGAATAAGATTTTTTTTCTATCAAATTGTCAATTGATCAGCATAACTAACTAGGTACGTCAATCTACAGGATCAGTAAAAAATGTCTGCTCCCGAGGTCTCAGGGAACACTGTGGCGACCGCAAAGGGCGACCGTATGAACAGCTACAACCGTGACCGCTTTTATTGTTTCTTATAAGTATGTCGTGCACTGTGGCGTTCATACATTATGGGTAGTATAAAAATTGTTTCTGTTAAATCGTGTGACTTCATGAGATAAAAGAACGACCTATACGTAGTTCTTATCCTATATCGATGCTTATGCACGAAAAATATTTTACAACATTTAACGCGTGTAACGAAACGAAAATATTCGTCTCTCTCCTAACATGGACCAATCAGTGTTTTCTCTGAGCCTTTTGACAGTCTATTAACCAACGACACGTTAGCATTTAAACCAGCTTCATGAACACTGTCATTTTATGTAGCGTCAAGCAAAGCCATAGATTATACAATAATTACAATACAACAAATCTGTCAAGTTTGCGTAAATTCCTGCGATTTTGATTACAATTTTGTAGAAAATAATGGTATAATAAATAAAACTTAGTAATTTAATTAAATAGGTTAATTAAAATTTTAGTAAAAATGACAAATTTAAAGATATGCCGGATATGCCTGCGAACTGGGGCGAAGATGTATAAATTCGATCGATTCCAGTTAATTTATTTTTATGAGCAAGTTATGTCTCTAAAAGTAAGTAATTTAGATTACAAACATGTTTTAATTATTTTTAAAAGTCGACTTGATTTTTCTACGTCAATTATTGACTCATAATTCACTTTTAAACATATATCAAGGCCTTTAAAATACATTGTAAAAAATAGCAAACATTATATGCACAACCAAACCTATTTGATAGTTTTATTATAGTTTCAAAATTTCTTACTAATTCAGTAATTTGTTGAAAGTTTACATGTGTAATGTTGTATTATATTTCAGTCATAAAATCGTGTAAAGTAAACCAGCCATATTCATTACTTACTGAACCTTATAAAGCAATAATTAAAAGAGAAAATATTTTATTTTAGCACTACCTTTTTAAAAGAAAAGTCTAGAAAGAAGACTTGTAATAATTTAGTCGCTAGTACCCCAACAACATAAAAAATTTGGATGTGTATGTGTTAAATAATATCAAATTCATGCTGTGCAAAAAGAAGAAAAACCATATTTTTCCCTTGATTTTAACAACATATCCTTGAAGACTGTTATCTAACTCCCTGCCAAATTTAATTAAGATCAGTTTTTCTTTCTGTAAAAATACACTATAAAAATAATATTATAATATCGTAAATTCAGAAGTTTAAATGGATTAATTATTTTTGACTGTTTATTTTTAATTGAGTATTTCATGTGTATAAACAGGTGAATGAAAAAGATGGTCTACCGCATTACTTCTGCTATGAGTGTGCAGCACTCTTACAGAAGTTCCACGAGTTCAAGGAGAAGTGCTTCAGAGGGCTGATTGCCCTTAAAAAGATGCTGTGGAAAGGTCAGGTATGTAACGCATAAAAACACTATAACACAAAAAAATAGACTACAAAAAAATCTGTAAAATAAAACAAAAAACTTTTGAATTAGATGTTATCAAACTTTTAAAATATCTTTGAAATTTACAGATTACATACAAAGCTATAGACAACATAGACAGAATAGCTATCAAGCTAGTGTCTCCGCTAGACGTACTTACTGTCTCAAAACGAGTAAAAACAGTTTCAACTATAGAAAAGCAAGAAATAGAAGATTTAAAGGACGAAGATGAGGTAACAGACCATAAACAAGACCACACTGCCTCTGATAGTGATAAGGAGGAAGAAGTTGTAAGCCGTAAAGTGAGGCAGCATAGAAAGAGTTTATCATCGGATGAAAACGATGAAGATAATTTAAAATTAAATGAAATCAAGCAAAGAAGCAAACTATTAGAATGTAATAGTGATAAAGAAGAAAAAAGTAAAACACAGAAAGTTAAGAGTAAACGCAGAAAAAGCTTAATCGAAAAAGACAGGGAGAAACCCAGAGATCGTCAGGCAAAGCGTAAAAAGAAATCGTTTTACGAAAGCGATCTAGAAGATGATTTTTCAACAGAATGTAAAGTCAAGAGTAGAGATAGTTCTGTATCAGATTTTGATAATACAGAACCAGCGATATTTGTTGAAGAGAAACCGATGCATAGTGATAGTGAATTAGATATAACATTCGAAGATGGAACCAAACCTAGTGGTTCAACTACGATATTTGTTGATGAAAAGAAGGAATTGCCACCGGAGATTGAGCCAGTGGAAGAGCCTAAAGTCAAAGGTACTAAAGGTCCGAAGAAAAGTAAATGGAATGCAAAGAATAAAGTATTGGAATCTGGCAATTGGAAGAAGTATAGCTTGTCAGAGCAAGAAGCCTTGGAGCAATTCAGAGCCAAAGCAGTGGATCCAAAGTATATAGCTGCACCATTTAAATGTGCGGACTGTTTCAAAGGTTTCTCAAAAGAGGAAATATTGAAAAGGCACAGACGTTTACACGATGCGGTAAGTTTAGGTGGTTGTCTATATAAAACCTTAGGGATAATTATGTTTAATTACAATTAGAATTCTTTGGTATTTTGATTTATTTTGGGGTTTCATTGGAGCAGATAAACCTCGGTGGTAAAGTGGCGAATACACATGGGTTTTAAGGTGTCGCCAGCATCAACTTCCCGGGTTCTATTCCAAGTCAGGTCAATGTAAAAAATGATTTTTTCTATGTTGTATGTAGTCCGACTAACTAGTGCCCGTGACTTTTGAATTTTGAATTAGAAACTATATGATGGGAACTGTAATTTCTCCGAAAGAGTTCCCGGGTTCGATTCCCGTTCCCCCAATTCAGTAAACGGTCTCTACCAAGTTTACTTAGGTCTGGAAGGGGTGGTAGGGGCTACAGTCGTCCTTCGAAACGCACTTTAAGCCGTTTATCCAGGGTTCTGTCGCAAGATGGAAGTAGTATAAGTCACGTGAGAGGCCTGTGGTAGGCGGCTTGGAACACACTGACACCAGATCATCCTCGAAGGATAATTTCAACAAATTACCACTGTCATAATTATGCTGAACTCCCTGTACATAAACTCAAATCATATATCAAAGTTATTTTAATGAAAAAGGGCTATTATACTATTAATGATTATATAAACGATAGGAACGTGTGGCTTTAAATTGTCCCAGCTCGCACTGGCATATATCATATGTAAACATATTTATTTAAAAAGAGGCTGACAATAGTGACAGAGATACTTGCGCTGCTTCTTCTCGGCACTAGCCCACACTTGTCCCGAAGCAGTGGTAGGTTTAAATATTGGGACGTAAAAGCGCCTCCTGGGGTCTATTTGCAGAAACAAAACTAATTTTACTGATTTTACTGATAATCACATGATAAGAACAGAAGATAAGATAGGACTTACGGTCATTTCCAATAACCTATCTATCTTCAGTTTTGTCATATCGGAGATAGGAAACAGTTTCTATCTCTATTTTTGCCGTCCAGAGAAACAAACACAGAAGTTGTTTTCTATCTCCGATATGCCAAAACTGAAGATAGATAGGTTATTGGAAATGGCCGTTAGTTGTTCCGAGATTCCTATCTACTTTTTCCGATATTTAGGGACTGTTGCAATACTTAATACTTAAGGGTTCCGTACCAAGTTTAACTAAAATACCACAATATTTTGATGACTGCAAAAATAACTTTGTTTTTCATAGTGTTTGTATGAAGGACAAAGTTATGTTTGCTGTTGTTGAAAATGTTCGAACCAATTTTCGTTAAGTTTTTGTTAAGATCCACATTATGTAATTTTTCCAAAATTTTCACTTGCTAAAAGGGGGGGGGGGGGACACTCATTTTACCACTTTGGAAGCGTCTATCTTCCAAATGTTAGACTTTTGGAAAAAATGGTTTTAGGAACCTCTAAGTCTTTTTAGAAGACCTATCCATAGATACCCCATACGTATAGGTTTGAGTAAAAAAATAAAATTTGTTTTAGTTCTATGTATGGGAAGCCCCCCTTAAATAAATCATTTACCTTTCACATTCACCTTTATCATTATTTTTTATTTTTTGTATGAGAATCGTTAAATCAAATCAAATCAAATCAAATCATTTATTTCGCAAAAAACATGGTACATAATAAGTTATTATAATTTGAAAAAGAATCACATGTTTCGCCAACTTGGTGGCATGCAAAAGAAAACAAAGAAATAACATAATTACAAAATTAGTCACAATTATTTATAAAATTTATACATGTCATAGATACCAATAGAATGTCACCTATATAAATGTCTTAAATAAATTATTAAATGTCACCTAAATTAAAATGTCCAATTTATATAAAGAATCATTTCATGTCAAAAAATTCACTTAAAGAATAAAAACAATGATCAATAAGCCAGTTGCGTAGGCATTTAATAAATTGGGCAGTAGGGAGCTGTCTTATGTTTATTGGAATATTATTGTAAATACTAATACACATTGCAAAACAATTTTTTCTGAAAAATACGCTAGAGCTAGACTGCGTCAGAAGACGAGTGGTGTCTCTCTGTCGCAGTCTTGAGTCGACGACAATTTTTTGTTCAAAAAACTTTGGGTAGCTGCGGACAAAAGTTCCGGCTTCCAAAATGTAAAGCCCTGTCAGTGTCAGTAACCTTAATTTTCTAAACAAGGGCCGACAGCTTTCTATTGGCCCAGCCCTACAGATTGCCCTTATGCATTTCTTTTGTAATAGAAATGCTGTATTTTTGTCAGGTGAATTCCACCATATTTTAGCAGTGACACTACATAACCATGGTATGCCGTGAGTGCCGTTTTTTCACCAGCTGTACAACGCAACTTTTTAAGGGCATATATGAATTTACTTAACTTGGCGCATAAATTAGATATGTGAGATTTCCAATTACAGTGATCATCGAGTATTATTCCAAGAAATTTAGACTCTTTAACTTCTTTAATTTTTTGACCCTGACACGTTATATCCAAGTCTAAATGAGTTGATTTATAATTAGAAAATTGTATGTAGGCCGTTTTAGATATATTAACACACAGATTATTTTGAGCAAGCCATGTGGTAACGCGATCTATATTGGTATTTATCTCTTGTTGATAATCAACTCTCTTGTCACGCCTAGGTATAATGAGAGAGATGTCGTCTGCAAATAAAACAGTCTGGTAGTTTATGATTTTTGGCAACTCATTGATGTACACAAGAAATAACAAGGGCCCCAATACACTACCTTGCGGAACACCTAGTTTGTTTAGCAAAAAAGGAGATTTATATGAAACCACTTCATTTTCAATGTTGATTTTATTAATTTCAACGCATTGCATTCTATTAGTGAGATAACTCTGTATCCAGTCTAAAGCCTGTCCTCTGATGCCATACTTTTCACATTTTGCCAACAATTTATCGTGGTCCACAAAATCAAACGCTTTACTTAGGTCAAAAAACACTGTCACTACTGGAATCCTTTTGTCTATGTTACTTACAACGCTTTTTATTAAAGAGAAGGTTGCAAGAGTTGTGGATTTGTTTTTCTGAAACCCATTTTGTTCCTCTGCCATAATATTATGCTTGTCAAAAAAGTTTATTATCCTCTTATACATTGTCTTTTCGAATATCTTCGAAATTATTGGAACAAGAGTGATAGGGCGGTAATTATTTATATCCTCTTTATTATTTTTCTTATAAAGAGGTATTACCTTGGATTGTTTTAGTATGTCTGGAAATTTACCTTGTGTAAAGGACAAATTAATCAAATATACTAATACTGGTGCAAGAATATTTGCACACAGTTTGAAAATAAATGTAGGGAGTTCATCTATGCCAACTGCCTTAGTATTTTTTAACATTTTTATAACATTTATGATTTCTTGTTCGTAACATGGCGACAAGAACAAGGTGGTACTCAATAGATTACTTTTAATGTCATGTTGGTTTGAAGATACAAAATTATTAGTTTTGTTTGTCAAATTCAAGAAATATTCATGATATGTAGTGGCAATGTCAAGGGGGTCATTAATATTAATGTCATTTATAACTATATTTTTAATTTCATTGTGTAAATTAACCGTATCAATTTTCTTTTTAATTATGTTCCATGTGGTACGACATTTATTCGAAGAATTAGCGAGAATAGCATTATTTTGAATATTTTGTGATCTGTTGATACAATTTCTAAGCAGTTTAGTGTACTGTTTGAATTTACTTTTATATTCAGGATTTTTATGATAGAGACATCTTAGCTGTCGCTTCCTGACACTGGATTTTTTAATACCTTGTGTAATCCAACTAGGCCTTGAATTGTTAGTATTAACTTTCACCCTTTTTACTGGGAAGCAGAGATTATAAAACAAACACAATTCTTCGTGAAAACTCTTAAAAGAGATGTTAATGTCGTGCTCGCTAGCATATACCTCACTCCAACCAAGACATGAAATATATTTTATGAATTTTATTTTATTTTCTTCACTAAAGTCCCGTATTTTTCTGTACCAGAACTTTGGCAAAGTTCTTCGTATTTCAGATATCTCAAATTCCAATGTCTGTCCTGTGTTATGGTCCGAAAGGTACAATGAATGAACTTTACCATTAGCATTCTTAATATTACTGGCAAAATGATCTATGCATGACTTCTGTCTTGTAGGTGCGTTTATATGTAAAGTAAGATCGTATCTAGCAAGCAATGACTTAAGTGACAATGACACACTACTATCTTTTAGTGTATCTATGTTCAAATCACCGGCGAGAACAATTTTTTTTCTGCCATATCTAGTTAGTCTATATAATAGCATGTCTAAACATTTCATGAATCTAGTGATGTTTGTACTCAGCGGTATTCTATAAATACATACAATTATAGAATTGAACATAGGAATGTCAATAGCACAAGATTCAAAGTCTCCCTCTACTGATAGGGCAGAACACAAGTCTATAACCCTGTAGTCAATTGACTTTTTCACCATAATACACACACCACCTCGTTTCTTTTTTCTACAAAACGATGACGCTAACTTAAATTGTTTTAGTGTAATATTATTTTCACTATTTTGTTTAACAAATGTTTCTGAAAAACAAAGTATATCAAGTTCCCTATAAAATTCATCAATAAATACTTCTATCGTGTCTAGTTTATTTAGTAAACCTTGAATATTTTGGTGAAATACTGTTACAATTTTTTTGTCATGTTTCGGGACGAAAAAACTTTACATTATTTTTTATTGTAGAAACAGTTTGTAATTTTTTTTTCACAGTGGGAAAGAAATCCAGAATATTTGTTTGACGAATTTTAACATTTTTATTGTTACTGTACTGCACTGGTCTATTGACGTTTATAGTACGAGAATAAATGACCACTTTCTTAGGGTCGAGAAAGTTACAAGCATATTCTTTTCGGTCAATATAAAAATTCAATTTATTACATACATGCATCAAGTAGTCAGATTTATTATTTCATTTATAAATATCAGTATCTAAGAATACACATTTTGGTAAAATGTTAGAACACAACTTTAGTCTATAATTTAACAACTTAACATTAAGATGTATGCCCCTAAACACTGGTACGACGTAAACCGTCAAATGTTTAAGTTTATTAAGTGCTATATGCAACTCCGATTCTAACTTTACAATATTTTGGTCATGTGCTCCAACACAGAGTATAATTAAGTCATCCTCTGATAAGCTATTAAGAAACTGGTCGTTACAGTTTTCCAATATCCGTGAGCTGGGGGCCTCGCTTGCAATATATGCAGATGGGTAATATTTGTCATTCCATTTGCCACTTCTTGATTTTAAAAGCGCAGCTGAAAGACCTGAGAGATGCTCATCACTTAAAATTATTATTTTATTTTTACCAACAGGTGTTTTTCTATCCCGTTTTTCTATGGCGATATCATTGGAGTCTGAGACAGAGTTACCTTGATTCACCGTGCTTTTCTTTTTTTCTTGCTCAGGAGTTATCATCGAAGAGTTCTGTAGCTCATTATTATTTAATTGATGTTCTAGACTGCATGCATTTTTTTTTACATATCTTTCTGGATTTTGTCTGTATTGCTTTCGTATTGGGTGACCCACATATTTGAGTTAAATTTATTATTTTCTGATTTTGTTTAGAGATAACTTCTTGCAATGAATTATTTTCTGAAAGTAGTTTCACCACTTCCTGGTCTGCTGAAGCTATTTTTTAATTTAACTCCAAAATAATTCGTTCCATGTCTTTAACTCGTTCTAAATAATTCAGTCGTGTTAAATCTGGACAGCTTCTATTTATTTTGTTGGGTGACTCGGGAGAGGAAATTATTGTATCCTCTTCTTCGTTTTCTGTCGATAATGATTCAAATGAGTTCTCAGTAGGCACATTTATAACATTTCTTCGCAGTGTAATATTACTTGTTTCTGTTAATGCTGTCGGTGTTACTACAGATAACACCGATTCAGATACACGTGTTGTTGACATTATCGTTACTTCATTTTTTGAGGCTGATGCCTGGGGATGATATTTTGTTATACATGTATTGCATTTCCATTTTTTTCTGTGGTCGCCTGTAAGCGTATTATAGAAACGCTGAACAGAAACCTCGGCGCATTCCAAGTCATAACACATTTTACATTTGGCACATGTTAGATGTTCTTTTTTTGGTAAGCTCCGTTTGCATTTGGAACACTTGCTAATTTTTCCAACGCTCGGAGTCATTTTAATTATTTGTTAATAATAAAACGGAAAAAATACAACTTCCAATGTGGGATTCGATACCACTATACCCTGCGTGATAGCTGTCAGTATGCGCCACTCGGCCAACTAGCGTTGCGATAAAACGGTCAAAACTAAAAAGTGTATCGGAGCCTCTTTGGAGTGCTTACGGAAATGTTTACTAGATGTCGTTACTGGTTAAGCACTGTCAAATAATGTGAAACATATGCATAGGTGCAAATCCGGAAGATGGCATTATATACACATTACGTGGTGAATGTCATTATTATTAAAGTGATAAGAGTCAAAATCTAATAAACACTGTAGCAAATTCAAATTAGATAACCGGTTAAAAATTATAAATCTTATAATCGGCATGAAAGTCATAAGTTTATTGTTAGTATACACGTCACTATTTATCACTGAGTAGGATAATTGTTTATTTTTTAAAAACTTATTGTTTTTTGTATTTATTTACACTATTTAATGTCACTAGGTTTAATCGTAGTTTTTACGTTATTGTCTACACATTTAGTATAGATAACATTGTCACTTTTCAGTTATACGACACTACACATATTGTTTACAATTTCAGTCACTCAATCACTTCTTTTATAATTTTAAGAATAAAATGAATAGGGACCGGTGTTTACAGGTTGGCAGCGCCATCTACCATGCGGTCAAGCGGTCAACAGGATACACCTACCTACCAAGTTTTAACTGTGTCATGCTAATACTTTTAGAATAAAGTGGCTGTGACATACGGACGGACAGACAGACAGACTTAACGAATCTATAAGGGTTCCGTTTTTAGCCATTTGGCAACGGAACCCTAAAAAGGTACATGGTAGGAATCTCGGTACAACTATCATCAGTAAATCAGTGAAATCAGTTTTGTTTTTGCAAATGGGCCCCAGGAGGCGCTTTAACAAGTCTCAATATTTAAAGCTGCCACTGTTTCGTGACAAGTCTGGGCTAGTGCCGAGAAGAAGCAGCATAAGAAACTCTGTCACTATTGACAGCTTCTTTTTAAATAAATGTTTACAAACTAATGCAATAATTTTGAGAGGGTATTGTTAACATCGTCAAATGATGCCTTTCTTACTTTAAAAATCATTGATGTGTCATCCGCAAACAATACCATCTCACAAAGATTATGGTTATAACAGGGAAGGTCATTTATCTATATAAAAAATAGCAGCGGTCCTAATACTGATCCTTGAGGGACACCCACCGACTCACTCTCACTCTTAGAGTAATGATATTACTAGTATTTCTGTAATACTTTTCCCACAGGCGATAGGCAACTTCGAATGTCGATTCTGCCGGATGCGGTTCAAGATCGATTGTCGTCTGCGCAAGCACATGCGCGCTCACTACACCAAGTACGAGTGTCTACGGTGCAACCTTATCTGCCCTATTGAGTAAGTATTAATGAAAATAAAGTAACAACCTATAATTATCCCACAGCAGGGCAAAGGCCTCCATCATTGATTTCAAGTTACCACAGCAATGTGTACAGGCATAATCACCACGCTTGCCGATCACACACCCGAGCAATGCTGTTGTTGTGTAGTGTAGTTTATTATATTATTATATATTTAGGTCCTCTTGTCTAATAAAGACCACATAAGATTAGTCAAGAATGTATTATTTGTACGACGACGACCATTTGGATCAGCGGTAGTAAACGCTGCTTCTGAGCCATGGGTCGCGGGTTCGATTCCCGCACAGTACAAATATTTGTGTGTATGAACATGTCTGTTTGTACTGGTCTGGGTGTTTTCTATGTATTATAAGTATGTATTTATAAAAAAAAAGTATATAAGTAAGTTTATCGGTTGTCTAGTACCCTATACGACAGGGTACTTACTAGTAGCTTTATTTGGGACTAGATGGCTCTGTGTGGCCCAGTGAGGCATGTCTTAAAAAAATATATATTTAAATATTTATTATTTAAATAAAATTATTTTTAATTGAACTGTTTAATAGTTAAGGTTTCTTTGTTTCTGTAAATTAGTATAGCTGTTGTCTCTTGCATGCTGTTGTCACCTATAATTAAGTTTGCGCTTAGCCTGTTAAATCTACGAGTAAATAAGTGTATATACTAAGCATAGTACTAGTGTATACTTGTTGGTGATCTAGATAAATAAAATAAAATAAAATAAATATTGGTTTTCGTATCTTATTTGATATTTAAATGATAAAAAAGCATCAATCTGAGTCTTGATTATGTTTTCATTAACTTGAGACTGTTTTTATGCAAATAAATTGCTGGTGTAACTTAAAAATACTATTCCTTGAATAAAAATGTGTTGACTCTCTTAAATGGGACCCAGTCCTAAAAAAATATTTCTAACAATATTAGTGTTGTAAAAATGCTCGAGTCGGCGCTAAAACGCTCGAGTCAGCGCTCGAGCAGTTTTTAAGCGCTCGAGTCAGGACTCGAGTCAGTTCTGAAGCGATCGAGCGCTGGCTTGAGCGTTTAGGTAAAAAACTCAATTATAGCGTCGAACTCGACGCTCGACACAAGCTCGAGCGCGAGCGTCTACAAAGTATATAAAGAATATTTTTTTTATCAATAGATACATAATTTTATACTATGCCTGCGTGTATTACAGTCTCGGAATTCGAATCCATTTTTATAAAAATGACTAGCTGACCCGGCAAACGTTGTTTTGCCATAAAAATGATTAAATTACTAAAATGGCTAACAAAAAGTAGTGGTTGGTGGTAAAAGGGTAAAAATTTAGGGTTGTATATATTTTATAAAATTTTAATATTTTACTACCCTGCCCCTACCCTACCCCTACCCTACCCCTACCCTACCCCTAACCTACCTTACTCCTACCCCTACCCTACCCCTACCTTACCCCTACCCTACCCCTACCCTACCCCTAACCTACCCTACCCCTACCCTACCCTACACATACCCTACCCTTACCCTACCCCCACCCCTACCCTAAACCCTTCCCTACCCCTACCCTACCCTTACCGTCTGTCGGATCCAATGTAAAACATTCCAAAATCAACAACTACTAATAAATTAAAAATTAATTAAAAAAACATTGTCCAGCGGACAAAATTGTGAATCTAAACCATTCCCAGATCCCCTTGAACACACACAAAAAATTTCATCAAAATCGGTCCAGTCGTTTGAGAGAAGTTCAGTGACATACACACTCACAGAAGAATTATATATATAAAGATTTCATCTTTGACTCGATGTGCATAGGAACATCACGTGTCATAATGAATGAAGAATACCCTCAAATTAAATAATCATTTATATTATACCCACATCAAAAAATGGTAAAGCTTCGACGCTCGAGCGCGCAACTCGAGCGTCGAAGCCCGAGTCTTCAACAGTCGCAAGCCTTAAAGGCTCGAGTCTTTAACGTGAGCGTTAAAGCGTCGACTAGGCGCTCGACGCTCGACTCACAGCGCTCATTTTTAGAACATTACTTACAATGCGGCTCTCTTTACAGACTCACTGCATTGCTACATGAAGAACTGCATAATGGTGTTGTGAAGAAATGTGAACAGTGCAATGAAGAATTCAGGTTAGTATGTTTTATTTATCTTCTCATCATCAGGTTTTCTGGCTGACGCCAGCTTTGAGGTCTAGGTTCGATCCCTGGACGAGTCAAATTAGAAAAACTACTTTGTTATATATCGTTTCTTGTTGGAAAGGGTATTTCTGATTACATAAACAAATAAATGTGGACAACATCACATGCATTGTTCTGATCCTAGATCCTCTGAGTAACTGTTTAAACAGTCGTGTTTTGGAAACCAGAAACAACGAAGGTACCACAAACACCCAGACCAGAGAAATTGTAGAAAAATTTTTCTACATTTAATCAAACCCGAGACCTCGGAGCAGGCGACACCATGAAAACCGGTGTGCACGCCACTCCGCCCCGGAGGTCGTGAACAGAACTTTCTAGAGAGACAAACTTCTTAGCATTCTATGGATTTATCATGTGGGTGCCGGGCCCATCGTTTGGCAGAAAGAGAAACTTCGAGTAGCTGCCGGGACTAGTGACACGGCTGCAGGTTTCAGAGGCCCCTTTCCTATGTACATCAACACTCACCTTTACTACTCATGTTTCCAAATCTGGTACGAACCTGCTAATGCGGCTTTAGACACTAGCTCTAGTATAGAACTTCAATAAAAACAACAGAAGTCATAAGGCATTGTTACCTCATACCATTCCATAGACACAGGTCTACGTAATACCTACACACACATGCGCACGCACCGCAGCGAGCACGTATGTACTCTGTGCGGCGCGTCCTTCGTAGTTTCGCATAATGCAATGATCTGAGAAAGTAGAAATGGCCAAGAAAGTGATCTACCAATTTTGACAGTTTTTCAGGTATTCCAGAATAAAGAATTATCGCAATAATTGCCGCGTATGAATAATTTATAAATCTGCGAAACTAAAGTCTGGCCTTCTCTCGTTTTTCTTGAAAAAATCCGTGACTAAAACAATTAGGAGTGGAACAGCTAAGACGTCATTAAATACAGGCAGGGGACTGTAAAATATTTAATTGGAGCGGTGATCTGTTACTAAGTAAATACTAAGTAGGTAGAATGCATTAATTGGCTTATAGGAATTATTTGATCAAAGTCTAGGAAACGAAGTCCGTTCTTCTCCTCTTGTTTCTGAACCCAAACTAATTGCAAACATAGTAAAAGGTGTTTTTACTATGTTTGCAATTATTTAATTAGTTTATGTCTGGGTGAATGTGGCACCATCGTTGACAAATAGTTGCTCAGTTTGGGATCAGAGCAATGTATTTGATGTACATATTGTCCCATAGACAAAGGTCTACGTACTACACGCACATGCGCACGCACCGCAGCGAGCACGTGTGTACTCTGTGCGGCGCGTCCTTCATAGTTTCGCATAATGCAATGATCTGAGAAAGTTGATTAATTTTTGGCAATTTCGGCCAAGAAACCGATCTACCAATTTTGTCAAAATTTCATGTGTAAGTAGAATAGCGATCAGGTCAAACTCATGGATTTACCTTTCCAACAATGAAAGAGATGCAAAGTTATGGCGTATTAGTATAAGTAGCAGTCAGAATATTTTTGCATGTGGAAAATCAGCACTGTTGTTCTATGACGCCCTAATTATTTTTAACTTCAGTTTCTTGGCCGACCGTGCCAATAACCGTATCTCGTTGTTACGTCTTATTGTTCGAGCTACATTGTTACCTTATATCGTCCCATAGACACAGGTCGACGTACTACACGCACATGCGCACGCACCGCAGCGAGCACGTGTGCACGCTGTGCGGCGCGTCCTTCGTGTCCCCGGCCGGGCTGCACCAGCACAAGAAGAAGAAGCACTTCGACAGCCAGCCGGTGAGACATTCGGTCATTTTACTATAGTCAATGATATTTAAAAAGTAATAGATATGTTACATGCGCTCTCAATATGTGTTCCTAAAACGTCACAATTGTGACGTCTTTTCAAATCCATGAAAGAGAAAGTAATTGTTCTTTTCACGAGTGTGACAAGGACAAAATAAGAATTACGCATGTGTGCAGTTGTTCGCAAGCGGCACATATATTTCGATAGTTTTGTAAGAGCATAACCTACGAGGGGCGTTCAAAAAGTAATGAGAATAGCTATGTTAGAAAATGAATTTATTTAATATAATTTTATTTTTCGACGTAGTCACCCTTTAGGTCAATACATTTAGCAAATCTTTTTTCTAGGGCCAAAATTCCCTTTTTAAAAAAATCTTCATCTTGAGTACTTAAAAAATCGTTTACGGCGGCCTTCACTTCTTCGTAATCTTCAAATTTTGTGCCTCTCAAGTGTTCTTTCAAACGCGGAAATAGGTAGAAATCACTAGGGGCTAAGTCCGGTGAATATGGCGGATGATCGAGGATCTCAAAGCCAGCATCTTGGATTGCTGCCATGGCAACTGCAGACTTGTGCGCCGGCGCGTTGTCCTGATGGAACAAAACTTTTTTCGAGAGTTTTCCTCGTCGCTTTTTAAGGATTTCCTGACGAATTTTTTTTATTTGTTCTGCGTAGACATTTCCTGTGATAGTGGCTCCATGAGCAAGGTATTCAATCATTACCAACCCCTGGCTGTCCCAAAAAACTGAGCCCATGATCTTGCCGGCAGATGGTTGAGTCTTGAATTTCTTTGGCGTGGGAGATAACTGTCTTTTCCAGGACATTGATTGTTGTTTCGTTTCTGGATCATAATGATGAAGCCATGTTTCATCCATTGTTATGAATCGGGACAAAAAAAGATCAGGATCTCGTTGAAACAGTTCCAATGAGCTCTTTGAAATGTTGAGTCGCGTTTGTTTTTGTGCGTCCGTTAGCATTCTCGGGACCCAACGCGCGGATACCTTTTTCATTCCTAAGTGATCTTGCAAAATGCTATGCACACTACCTATTGAAATCTTCAACTCTTCAGCTATAAAACGGACTGTTACACGGCGATCATCCTGAACAATTTTTTCAACTTTTTCGACCATTTCCTGAGTGACTGACGTCGAAGGGCGGCCAGAGCGCGGGTCATCTTTAACCGATGTTCTACCACGTTTAAACTCTGCACACCACCGAGCCACTGTGGAATATGGAGGAGCAGACTCCCCCAATGTCTCACGTAAATCTTTAAATTTTTGTTCCGTAGTAAAATTTTTCAAGCAAAAGTATTTTATCACCGCACGGATTTCAATTTTATCAATTTTTAGCGAGACTTATCGACACGTCAAAAACAAATAATGAATTCAACTGACACAGACAAGATAGAAAGCTAATTATTTGAAGGTATTATGACAAAGAACTAATCTTTCCGTGACAATAAAATCTTTTTTCAAGTACCCACCATTACTACTTCATTCTCACTACTTTTTGAACACCCCTCGTATCTATACTTTTTAAATATCATTGACTATAGTCCTTTAAATTGATAGCTTGATTAGAATGACACCTGTCAAACTGAGGTCACTAGTGACGGGACTGACTCGACTGATCAAACGGAAAAAAAAAACAGTTTTGGCGAATAAAATAAAACGAAAATCAGATATATTAGGATTTAACAGTAAGTCAGTATCGTGATCATTATCAGAATATCTGGAACAATCAAATCTATTAGTTTTTTTTTATCGCATATAGAATCAAATAAATTTGAAAATTTTTCGTAAACTATTTCTAATTGTAATTCGATGTTCTTAGCATCAACCAATGCTCATTAAATCATTTGTAATATTTATGTTACATTACTTCGATTTTGAAATATTGTTAGTCTGTCGATTTCGATTGGTCCATTTTACGTTATCACTAGCGGTTATGAAAAATGACGTAGGTAACCTTGTAAAGACGTCTTCTAAAGTTGAATGTAATTTTTGTGACTGGATTATTTTAATGTTTTTAACTTTAAATATCTATTTTATTTAAGTAATTAAATTGATTAATATGTACAGAAATGTATAAAAAAAATATCTTAACATACCAGTTACCAACATTTTTTCGTGTGCAAATGTTTTTCACTTGTGTGACGCTGGTACAAAGTTACGTTGTCTCTTTCAGTGATAAATGTCATTCTAATCAAGCTTTATTTTAAGGACTTTAGCTATTAATCTTTAGCAAATTACCTGTGGTATTTGTTGAATAACTGTTAACTGCTTTTCATTCAGGCATTCTTTCGTACTGTACATAATAAAATTGCTTAAAGCTTTTGGTGTTAGCGACAGATTCGACTTTATAAACAACTAAATGCAACTAAATGAGAAGTAAGTGATTCAATAAATACTAGAGGTACTCGTAATTTGCTTGAATAATACTGTTCTAGTTTTTTTGAGAATTGGTTTTGTTTAGAATTAATAACATTAAATCAATTGGGGGCAGCACTTATCCTCTTAATCCATATATTATTAGGTTGAGGGAAAAGTCTTTTCGCATTTAGGTAGTTTCTATGAACTTGTAATAAAATCTCTTTGGTTATATCATTTGTATCTGGCTGGTTATGGAATCATTAAAAAGTTTAATGAAGGAAATTTCAAATTCAAATTACGGCCAGTCCTAATAACCTATCTATCTTCAGTTTTGGCATATCGGAGATAGAAAACTTCTGTCTTTGTTTCTCTGGACGGCAAAAGCAGAGATAGAAACTGTTTCCTATCCCCGAAATGTCAAAACTAGCGATAGATAGATCATTGGGACCGGCCGTTAGGGAAATTTGTGATTATCATTTGTTTTTCTTACTGTCAAGACGAGTGAATCAAATGAAGAAATTCGATACAAAATATTTCAGTTACAACTCTCTTTTAAGCGCTATATTTTACTTGATTAATTCATCGTCATCTAAGTCAAACGTAGCCCACTACTGGACATAGGGCTCCCCTTAGATCACAATAACGAACTGCCGGCTTCCTGCGAACTTCGTCAAATCGTCTGTCCACTTGACCTACTCACAGATGGTCTTCCAATGTGCGATCGCTATTCTAGAGCCTTCTCGCCCCCACGGCCGTCGGTTCTTCTTTCTATGTGTACTTGATAAATTATTTCCTTAAACATGACATATACCACTGTAATTAACTTAAATCTAGTGTACAATTTAGAGCTAAGTATTGTCACAATTACAGAAGATCAAAAAAAGGCGATGAAATTTTAACAAAAATATCTTAATTAGTTAGTAGTTAAATATTTCAGGAACTTGACATATATTACAATATTCGAGCTTACAACACAATGTTACAATGAATTGTGTTCTAAAGTAAGTCACACTCTCTAATTATAGACAAAAACCTATGCAGACTCTGAGAAATGAACATCATTTAACTTTGTTATAGGAACCAGACGCGACAGACGACGAGAAGCAAACGTACTGCAAGAAGTGCGACATTCGCTTCGAGACTCGGGCGGCGTACACGGAACACCTGTTCCACTCCGCCATGCACACGGAGGGGATGGAGTAAGTTGTCCTTCTGTCATACATTTCACTTCTCACTCTTCCTCAATTTATCTCTCTTTTTTCTCCCTGTCACTCTCTCTATTTGTCTCTCTAACTCTCTCACTCTTACTTCCTTTATCCCTGTTTACCTTTATATATGTGTTTATGTTTCTATATCTATCACTCTTACTTTCTTTTTCTTTGTCTCTATTTGTCTCTCATACTCCATCTCTTTTTGCTCACTCTCTGTGTCTCTCTCTCTCTCGGACTCAGCTAATCTACCAAACAACGTTGTTTGGTAGATTTAGCATTATTGCTGGGTATATGTAAGCCTTCTAAAAAAGATAATTTATAATAATTGCAAGCGGTTTGGCGATCGCTAATCGCAGACGCTGATATACGCGGTATTTTACTAGTCCCTTACAACACACATAATTATTGTGTCTATAACGAAAATGGTTTTAAAAACAAAAGAGATATCGATGGTTTTAGGTGTGGATGTCATGCAATAATTGGTTTTATTATTTCACAGAGACGAAATACGCGACGAGTCGTGTGCTTTAAGAAAAGTTATAGGAAAGATGTCGAAAGCCAAGGTAAGATAATAAATAAAGACACTATTACCATTATTGAAAATGTGTGCCAAATGTTGTTGAAACAGAAAATAATGTTAGACATATTTTTTATATATTTCGCTTTTAAACGTCCCAGAATCGCGCTATGGTAGCCTGTCTAGGTGACCAGTATTAGACTTCTAAGAGCTGATGAAGAAATGGAAAAAAAGGCAAATCATAGATAGCTTTTTAATGTTATATAAAAAATGTTTTCAAATTAATTCTAGACAGGTTGCAATCAGTGTAATAACATTTATTAATTTGTTGCAGATAGCGAACGAGCTAAGGAAAAGGTAAATTTAAAATTGCAATTACAAAACGTTTTTATTGTCTTTGCTACCTATCACACTTGTTTTTGGCTCTTCAATTTCTGTTTATCTTTGCGGTCGTCAATTATTTTAGTAAATTTTTGACTCCGAAACTTGCTGCCAAGCCCGGTCCCTAATTCAGCTAACCAAATCGTATCACAATCGTAATTGAATAGCAGATTTTTGACAGTTCTAGTATGGGCTAAATGTCAAAATAGTCCAATTCAATCACGTTCGAACTGCAATTGAAATAGCTTAATAAAGCCCCTGGTGATTATGGCATAGTGGCCTATGTCCAGCTGTGGACTGATATAGTAAAGTAACAAAACAACCTATAATCATTCCACTGCAGGGCAAAGTCTTCTAAAGGAATTCAAGTTACCACAACAATCACTGGTACAGGCATAGTCACACGCTTTCCAAAGGCGGTTAGGGGCCGTCCACAAATCACGTCACACATTAAGGGGAGGGGTCTTACTTTTGGTGACATTGGGCAAAGTATTACAGGAATTTTCGTAAAAATGCGTGACAAGGGGGGAGGTCTGAAAATCTCAAGAATCGTGTGACGAAATATGGATGACCCCTTAGGAGATCACTAACCCGAGCAATGTTCGACAATTCGAAACTCTTGTTGGGTAACCCGGGGATATATCCAGAAATCTTAGCCCAAAACTTTTAGTCAAACTAAAACTAAATCCTCAACAAAATGGTCTAAATTTCCCACAGACAATCTGAAGATCAGCCGTTACCTCGAATCAAATTGAACACAAGAAAAGGCAGAAGAATATTTAAGAAACCTACAGACTGTTATCAGGTAAGTAAAAAAAATACTTTAAGTTTTCTTGTATGTTATCAAATAAAAGAATTCTCTTCAGCAATAGACTGAAGTAATTTGTTGAAAAAAAAAACGAAATCGAAACGTCAAATTTTCTCTGTACCGTTGTCTGTACTAAATTAGTCTTTATATATTAATTCTAGCAATTATAACAACTCATTGGTGTGTTGATTTTTTTTTTCTACGAATTGTATTTTCAATTTGCTGTTTCGTTGTTGACAGTGCGGCAAGCACTTCGACACACAGGACGCGTGTTTAAGGCATCACCGCGAAGAGCATCCTAGGACGTCGTTCTACCCGCCCTCCGACCGGCAGATCTGCGAGATATGCGGCGCTTCCCTCTCCGTGAGTACCGTTTCGGGCCCTCGCGATTTTTTGTAGCGATGCAGTAGCGATTCTGTCGCGCGTTCGCATCGATACAGTCGCGATACGGTCGCTCGCTATGTGCCCTCGCCCACATAAACACGATTCAGTCGTGATGCAAACGCGATACCGTCGCGCTTCTGTCGCGATGCAAACGCGATTCAGTTTCTCGCCTCGTTTTCTCCCCGATGTCGTCCGACACGGTCGCGCGTCCACATCGATACAGTCGCGATGCTGTAGCGCGTTGGCATTATTTTTGTAGTGCGTTGCAGATGCGACTAACGCGCTTTAGTAACGATGCTGTCGCTCGTTTACGAAACGCGCGACAGAAGCGCCACAAAAAGTCGCCGTGGGCGAGGGCCCTTATATGTGTATACATTGATACAGGATGACTTTTGCATCACCTTCAAAAAATTTTATAGGCGTTCAGTATCGTATTTAGAATCCATTTATGATGTAAAAAAATGTAAATCAAGTTTTAACCCGTAAATATTTTTCGCAACATAGTTTAAATTTTTTACGGTCCTAAGACTGAACGGAAAATCAAAAACTTATGAATAGTATCGTAATGAATAAATGAGATGGGCGACACGTAAAAAATTGTTGCTAGGAGGCCGTATCAAAAGTTTTTAATTATTTGCGGATCTTGACATTTTTATGCTGGGCAATACCAAAAAAAAAAAATACGTCATTTGTTTTTTGTTCTCGTAGATTGCTATATTAAAATTTGGAAGGTGGTTAAAATTTCATCCTGTATATTAAGAAAAGAAAAAGACACAGAGTCCGATACAAAAGTAACACCTAAAACTGTCCTCCGGCTTTAAACACAATAAACGAATTAATCCCTCAACCCCCAGGAGGCACTCGGGTGCCACGATAACAATTGATTTCAATGGGGGCTATCGCTAGTGAATTTGCCACTAGAGGCGCTAGTGTCGCGTGAGGTCCAATATCATTCACTTTGTACTGGTTTTAGCGGAATTTGTTGCATAATTTTTAATTTCTTTAATTTACCTGCTGGAAAGTGATCTCCTTCGTAAAATATCGCAAATATGGATTATTTGGCGATTAATGTGAACGCTTTAAAAGCGGAATTATGAAAAAGCGCAAAAATAGGCGGCCTCAAGAGCAACTATTTCAGAAGTTAGTTTGTTGATATCAAGATAGTTATTTATAAACAATGTAACCTTAATTAGATTCAAGATATAACACTTTGTTTCGGCGCCAATCGCCTTTGATAGCTATACCTCCGGACCTCAGTCTACAGTGGCGCCAACTGGTGAGCAAAGAAACGGTAGTCCCCATTGTGTCTGGAATAACTCACGATCGAGGAATTAATATGTTGTATGTCTACAGCGAAGCACGGTGGCGATGCATCTGAATATGCACACGCGGGAGACGCTCTACTCGTGCGATGTTTGCGGCCGTAACTTCCATTCCAAAGGCGGCCTGAAACGACATATGGTTGTGAGTATACACTATTCATAATTCATTAATTCGCTTCAAATTTGTGATACAGAACAGGTTGATACCTTTGTAGGAGCAGTTGGTAGTGCTTCTCACATATTTACCTTTTTAAGGCATCAGTGATATATTGTTACTACCTACTTTCTTGATAATACATTAATACATTATCCATTATACTAAATTACCTACACTGTTATATTTATTAAATTTTAAATAACTAACATTATATATGTTAATATGTCTATCGCTTCTGTCATACATTTTATTATAACATTTACGGTTGTCATATATACGGCATCTCCATCATCATAATCATCATCTCACAAAGTTGACGGTAGGCTTCATTTGATATTTTAGCAATTGTTATACTGATATTGACGGTAGGCGTTAGGCTGGGCATAGATAGTAAATGATAGTTTTATCCCGATAAACTACAGTTCCCGTCGGGTATATTTGTTTTTGTTTTTCAAAAAGCATTAACATAGTTTTTTAATTTAAATATTTACGGGAAAGTTAAACGCGATCATACCTTATTATTTTGCCTGACGTTTCGTAGGTAGGGCTAACGAAAGTGGGGTTCAGCTATCCTGTCTGCTTCGGAACAACGTTTCCGCGGAGAACTCAATTAGTCATTGTAATGTGTGAGTTAGGTAGTTGGGTTATAATGTACTTTTACTAAAGACTGGGCTGTATAGATTCGTCTGGGGCCGTGTAATTTTTATAAAAAACAAAAAAAAACTAACGGCAAAACATCAGTGCGCCTTTAGGTATCTATTTTGTAGTGAAGAAGTGGGACAAAATTATAGAGTGAAGATCGTTCTATCGTATACCTAGTTGATGGTTGAAAATTTGAAATCGTATAAACTTTAATTGAAAAAAGTCACTCAGACTTCCAATGATATACTACGTGTTAATAAAATAACGCACAACCTCTAAGGTGGTAGCTCAGCCCATGGAACTGAACAACTTTTCTTCTACGACTGTCACGAAACCAAAAAAAATATATTTGAATTTTCATACGAACTGATCAGCTGATGGAGTCAATTTGTATAAAAGTCCTAATTTTATTTTTGGCATTTTGGAAATGTTGTTGGTTTTGCGTTATTTCACTAACACGTTGTAGTAAACTGTAAGTTTAAAACAAAAAATGGGACCACACGGGAAGCACTTAGCTTTCAAATAAAAAAAGAATCATCAAAATCCACGTAACCAGTCGAAAGTTCTGAGGTAACAAACATAAAATAACGTACAGTCGAATTCAGAACGTCCTCCTTTTTTTAAGTCGGTTTAAATATAGTAAATAGTGTTTTTTTAATAAAACAATACACACAAAAAACGACCTTTATCTCACAACTGGATAACCATACAGTAATCAGTGTTGCCAGCATAAATAATCAATCTACATATTGTCCAGACACACACCGGGGAGAAACGCTACGCTTGCCGTCTGTGCGAGAAACGCTTCACGCAAAGCGGCAGTCTCAGCCTGCATTACCGCACCTTCCATCTGAAGCAGCCCTACCCGCCAAGGTAAGGAAGGCAAACTACCTGTCTAAAAGCTAATGTTTACGGGGTTTTTTTTATAATCTTTGGGCTTGCTCTTTGCTACTTACTTAACTCTAGGGTTTGAAGAAGCCTAAGGTGGAGCGAGCTTACCCAGAGGCACTGGTTCTCCCACACACCAGCGGAACACAGAGGCACTGTTTGCTGGACTCCGGCAGGAGGGGGGTAGCATCCAGGCGGCCTCTTACGAAGCCTACCACCCCCTGTGCGGTGGTAGACTTCTGTTAGCCGTCATCATGGGTTAGAAAACCAAAGATGCCGTTGCCCAGGGTAGATCACTAGGAGGTAGATCCCGCTAACACCCCAAAACGGATTTTAGATTCGCGTTTATTTTGGTTTATCCCAAACACTCCCGAACACTCTTGCCAGCATTCATGGACACAGGCAGACTAAGGTGTTATTCGTCTGATGGATTCGTCGCCACTTATTTTTATCGTTGGTAATGTATTTTTAATGCAACATGAACTAACTGTGTCCGAAGTACTTGCAGTGCTGCCATGGTTTGTGGACTTCGTTATCTATTCAAATTTAAAATCCATAAACATATATTTCATTTCAATGTAACGCGTAAACTCTAGAAAACAGTGAAAACTACCACTATTACGTTATTTAAAACTACTTTGTTATAGTCATATCTATACTAAAATTATAAAGCTGAAGAGTTTGTTTGTTTGTTTGTTTGAACGCGCTAATCTCTGGAAGTACTGGTTCCAATAGAAAAAATATTTTTGTGTTGGATAGTCCATGTATCGAGGTAGGCTTTAGGCTATATAACATCACGCTGCGACCAATAGGAGCGAAGCATCAGTGAAAAATGTTGCAAAAACGGGGGAAATTATTTATATCATTTAACGCGGACGAAGTTGCGGGCAACAGCTAGTACTCGTATAAGTTAGTATTAAACATAATGTTACTAATGTCGAATTATTCACAAAATGTATAACACAATAATAGACTATTGAATGTGTATACTTTGTTTGATATTTTAGCAACTTAATTGCACTTATAATATCAGTATATAAACTTGAAAAATTTTGTCTCAGGCGGGACTCGAACCCGCATCTCCTCGCATGCCGGGCGGGCTCCATACCGCAGTGTCTTGGTGGCCTAATGGTATGGCGCCCGCCCGGCATGCGAGGAGATGCGGGTTCGAGTCCCGCCTGAGACAAAAGTTTTCAAGTTTATATACTGATATTGAATGTGTAATTTGAAAAACTTCGTCATCACAAACAATGTCTGGGCGGCTCAATGGTAAAAGACATTTTTATTCATATTTGCAATTTACACTAGCAATTTATTTGCATAAAGAACATTTTTAAATAATATTTATATATCACGCCTCTTTAATAATATACTTTATATGTTTATAGGAACAGAAGAAAAGAAATCGAAAAGCCAAGCGCAGATGCAGCCAATTTCTTAGGTTTTTACGGTAAAGAAGAATATTAGTTAAATTAGTTTGTCTCTAGTGACATTAGTCTAGATATAAGATGTAGTAAAAAGTTTTACGTATATCTTGACCGTTGTAATAGCGACTATCGGGACTTATGTATAGGTAGTCTAGTACAAATAATATCAGTATAATTATTTGAAACGATAACGGGAATTAAACGCATTCATACCTTATTATTTTGCCTGACGTTTCGATCGGGTTGCACCGACCATGGTCACAGGCTGACTGGAGACAGCGATGCACTCACTCCGAGGGGAAGGTAGATTCATATAAATCTACCTTCTAAATGTTTATTTCTCCAAGCACCGTCACACATCACACTAGCCGTGTCCTTATTCCGCGAGACAGCTGCCGCGTCCGTATTACGATGCTTACTCGACTGCGTACTAAAATATTAGTATACACTTCAGACAAAAAAAAATAGTAACGGCCTATAATCATCCCACTGCAGGGCAAAGGGTGTCCATCTCTGGGTACTTAAGGATGTTTTGTTGAGTTACAGTATTATTATTTGACGACCATTTGGATCAGCGGTAGTAAATGCTGCTTCTGAGCCATGGGTCGCGGGTTCGATCCCCGCACAGTACAAATATTTGTGTGCATGAACATGTCTGTTTGTACTGGTCTGGGTGTTTTCTATATATTATAAGTATATATTTACAAAAAAAAAAGTATATAAGTAAGTTTATCGGTTGTCTAGTACCCCATACGACAGGGTACTTAATAGTAGCTTAATTTGGGACTAGATGGCTCTGTGTGGCCCAGTGAGGCATGTCTTAAATATTTATTTATTTATTTATTATTAATATTATATTATATTTATTTATTGGTCTACCAACAATTGTACAACATTACATGTTTGTTACATTATTAATAAATTGGATGGCTAATTGCACAATATTTTTTTAGGTATACACAGCATGCACGAATTAATTAAATCTAAATACTAAATATTGTTCCATCCATCCATCTTCAACCGTCATGACAGTTTTTGCACATTTAAGAGTTATGTAACTAAACAGGTTTGAGACGTAAATGGAAGCAACAACTTACAATATTTTGAGAAGTGAAAAAAAAAAAATAATAAAATAAACTACCTTAATTATTATTGTGTAAGCTTATTGCAACGATTAGCTGGACAATAAGTGGACTTGTTGCTTAAATTTTCTCAGTGAAGTCCCAAATATATCAATTTTAGTGCTATGACTATTGTAGATTTTACAGAATCTGGAGATTGGAGAGTTGGATCCTGACACAGTTTTACGATAAGGGGGACTTAAAAGCTTGATGTGGACAACATCACAAACATTGTTCTTACCCTAAAGTAGATAACTATTAAGAGTACTTGTTTTGTGGAAATCAGAAACCACCAAGGCACCACAAACACCTAGATCCGAGAAAATATAGTTTTTTGTTTCTACTTTCTTAATAAATCCGTCCCGGATTCGAGCTCGGGACATAAGAGACGATACCTTGAAAACTGGTGTTTCCTTGCCCCATCCATTATTTGCCCGGTTTTCTTACTTGAGAACCGGTTTTTTGTATTCCTTCAGAACCGGTTTCGTCCCACCTTTTTCTGTTCCATTTGTCGCTTTTATATCGATCAAGTATAGCAATCAATGATCTGATCTAGTGTTAAATCTTATATAATAAAAACTGATTATGTAAATATTTAGGTACTGTCTAGATGTAATTAAATCATTTTTTGTTTACTCTAATTATATGCAATAACGATCTGAATTAACATAATCTTTTAGAATATTTTATAGCTAAATTGTAAATACTATACCTACTCCATAGTTAATTTTAATTTATAATAATAAACCTGCCATAAAGTAAATAAACAATTAATGATCCTCCTAATATTATAATCGCGAAAAATTTGATGGATTATGTTTTTTATTATTATTACTTGTTTATTACTCTTACTATCGATATATATTAAGAAATAGATACCCAGTCCGATACAAAGAGGGCACCTAACTGTCCTCGATTGAATGTTTGACGTTGATTTTATGTCAGTGTCAACTTTATAACCCTGCCAAATTATGTCGGAATGCAATAGTATGGATATTTGTCATTTTGTATCTATCCGGTTGTGCTGAAAGTGCACCCTTAAGTATGTTTTATTTTTTGAAACGAAGTTCCTTATCGCGCGTTGCGAAAGAGGGCTATACGGAAAAAATTGTAACGACACTTTTTGAACGACAATTTTTGCTATAGCTGTTAGCCGTGCGGCGAGCGCGTGTTTCTCTGTCTCTCTCAAAGAGAGAGAGAGAGAGAGATAGAAAGAGAGATAGATAAAGAGAGAAAGAGAGATTGATAGAGAGATAGAGATAGAGATATTGATAGAGAGAGAGAGAGAGAGAGGGGGAGAGAGAGAGAGAGATAGATAACATAAAATTTACTACAATTCCCTAAAAAGGAACTTCGTTCCATCCGGGTGTCCCTTGAAACCTCTCAAGTTTTTTACTATTTATTTAAGTATTATTGTATTTTGTACTATTATGGGGCCATGTTCTGAAATAAATGAATTTGAATTGAATTGAATTGAATTGAATTAAGTCAAATGGGTTCACATTTAGTTGGTACACTTTTAAGACGCCGCTCATGTATCTAGTTTGTTTATAGCGACTATGACTTTGGGTTCTTTTATTGTCACGCGGGTCCGCATTGCGGGTGGCACGCATTTCACCCACATTGCAGGCTATATTTGATAGATGATCCTGTGCACGAGTGATCTATCAAATAAAGCGAGCAATGTACTCGAAATGCGCGCCACCCGCATGCGTACCCGCGTAACAATAAAAGAACGCTTTTACTAAGTACCGAATGGATTTCAATGAAATTTTCCTGTAATGTAGCTTTGACACAGATTGATGGGCTGGATTATCATATGAGTTACTTTCTATCCCTGATATGGTACGGTTTCCGTGGGTTGTTTTTAAATTTTACACATAAGATGTCGCGGGCGACAGTTAGTATTGTATAAATTAAGAGAAGTCAGAAGTTATTACATATTCCATAGTAATGACATTTATTATTAGACAATTTGACGAAGTTCTTTCTTGTTGTGGTGCGATGACCCGCCTATTACTCGAGGAAGCCGGGTTTGATTCCAGGTCAAGTCAAACAAGTCAATCTGAATTGGCTTAACCTTGCTTTGATTTTGTGGACCTAGATTAGCAGCGCCCCTTCTTGTTCTATGGGCGTTTTTGTTCTATCTTCCCTCCACTATTGGCCGAACTGAGATCGCTAACCTTTATTATGGAAAATATGCTACTTTTGAAGGCGATCGGGAATTGATCAGACTGGGAATCGAACCCGGGATCGTGGCGTAGGCTGAATTAATGCTTTGAACCCCACGAGGCACCCGATTGATTTCAATTGTGTCTGGAATAACTCACGATCGAGGATTAAGTCAAAATATTGGCGCCAATCAATTTCATTGTATTTTTAGATTAGCTAGATTTTATTGTATTTGTACCTAGATTATTGTGATTACGTGTGTCGTAATTTTAGATTATACGTCTATAAATTATTTTAACTGCTAAGTATAGTTTATAATAATAAAGTAGATACTTATGATACCAAGTTGTTTTTTTATCTGGCAATAATTAGGTTAAAAGATATTTATTCCAAAAAAAGGTATGTAATAAGACCTAATAAATTATGTTAATATTAAGATAATTGGCAAAAAAAATTTCTTCATAAAGAATTAAAGGGATTATTAAATAGAGTCGGACTTAAACGTTTTTTGTTTGCTTTATTGTTCCTTTTGGAACCTGCTAAAGTTTGAGACTATGCTGCCATGTTATTAGTACGATTTCTTAATTCATAATAAATAACCTAAACTAACTTAGCTCATTGAAATATATCAGTTTAAAGAAATTTATTCTCATAAAAGACATATGTCACTTACTTGAAAACTAAAAAACATAAATACAGTCATACATCACGGATTGATACAAAATAAAAAATAATAATAGAGAAAAGAATACAAGCCATGAGAACATGATCACATAATCTTGCTTTAAACGCTTTCAGGGTATCGCCAGCTTTAATATTGGGTGGGATTTGTTATAAAGCTGTGCTCCCCTCATAGACAATAATAATAAATAAATGTAGACAACATCACATACATTGTTCTGATCCCAATTTGAATAACTATTTAAAGCATTCGTATTTTGGAAACCAGAAACAACGAAGGTACCACAAACACCCAGACCCGAGAAAATGTAGAAAAACACATTTTTTCTACATTGACCCGTCCGGGAATCGAACCCGGGACCTCGGAGCAGGCGACACCTTGAAAACCGGTGTGTACGCCACTCCGCCACGGAGGTCGTCAAAATGGTCTTTTTGCCATAATTAGTGCGTACTTTCGGTAAAACAAGAAAACTAGGTCTTCGTGTCCTGTGTTTAAATATGTGTTTCTTTTTAATAATGTTTTGATGTTTGTGCGTAATAGATTTTTATTTATTTTGTAAACTAATATGATTTTTATTTATTTTGTGAACTAATATTGGTTGGTTTACACATTTCAACGATCAAGAGTTTTACCCGAGATCGTGGATCTGAGTCAAATAGGACTGCTTTTTCTTGTTTCTCATTTTTATTTGATTTATCTTAGTTGCTGACGCATTATTAATTATCATATTAAATGCCGCTTCAAATAGTTTCACAAAATTTCGAAGAAAAAAAACACCCTTTCCTTTTCGTTTCGTGTAAAAGCGCCTCCTGGGGCCTATTTGCAGAAATAAAACTGATTTTAACTGATTTTTGATTTTCCCACTCAAAAATCCCATCTAAATGTTTAACTGTAAGAACCCCTTTTTCTCTTGCCTGATGGCCCTAATCACGATGTTGTCTTTGTTCTTGATGTTTGTCTGACTGACTACATAAACTACATTATCTAGCCTATCTCCACTTTAGCTTCTGTAAGTAGTTAAAAGCGGCAATAGCTTTCTCTTCCTTATGATAATAAGGTACAAGGGTTTCTATTTTCAAGAATGGCAAATATTAATGGCTTGGCATCATAGTGAGAGACTTAGGCCGAATATTCTCTTAATAGGCTGTGGGCCGAATCGAAAAAACAATAATTGACAATTTGACAGAGTTTTTGGGAGTTTTTGGCGGGAGTTCGTGAGATACGTTTGGAGTCCGTTTATTTTATCTAATTTTTATTGTTTATATTGATTTTTGGGTCATAAAAGTGGTGTTATTTTGCGAAACAAAGTGTCGTGCGAGTGGACAATATACAGTTCGGTGAAATAACATGGTGTATGGGTCGTAACCAAGAAAAGTGGGCCGTGAATTTTGCGCGGGATCGCGAACAGTTCAACTCTTTCTTGGGGACTTCTCTACATTCCTTCAATCTTTCGACTGTCTCCAAAAACTCCATCGAAGCATTAAAACGTCTAACATCAACGTTTTAATGCAAAAATAAAGAAAATATTACTAAAGAATTGGCTGTATGGGCATAGTTCCCTTTGCCTACCCAGAATGGGTGAAGAAAACAACAACAACAACAGAGTTTTTGGCGGGAGTTCGTGAGATACGTTTGAAGTCCGTTTATTTTATCGATTTTTCATTGTTTATAGTGATTTTTGGGTCGTAAAAGTGGTGTTATTTTGCGAAATTAAGTGTCGTGCGAGTGAAAAATATACAGTTCAGTGAAATAACATGGTGTATGGGTCGTAACCAAGAAAAGTGGACCGTGAATTTTGCGCGGGAACGCGAACAGTTTTGGGGACTTCTCTACATTCTTCGACTCGATCTTTCGACTGTCTCCAAAAACTCCATCAAAGCTTTAATGATAAAGTTTTAATGAAAAATAAAGACAATATTACTAAAGAATTGGCTGTATGGACAAGTATCCGAGGCCGTTAAACATACTAAAGAAAAAAAAACAATTTGACAGTGACAGGACAAGAATTTGTCTCGTTTTTTCGGGGATTTTCTAAAAAATAAATAATAAGTTTATAATTAAAATAAAAAGCCGACATTTAATAAACTGCAACGAATCTCAGATTTATTTTTTAGCCGATATGACTGACCTCAAGATTTGCAGGATATGTCTTCGCACCGAAGCGAAGCTGTACAAGTACGATCGATTTCAGCTTTTGTATTATTATGAAGAAGTTATGGCTTTAAAAGTAAGTATTTATAAGAATCATGCCATTAAATCGTCATTTCTATGTGCTCATATTGTTTGCTAATGCTGCAACCAAGCATTCGGCAATTTCAAAACAATATTTCGGTAGTTAGCCGCTCCGTCTGCCGTGTCTAGTTTCCGTAAGACTTGAGTCCACAGCTAGTTCAATAAATAAAACAAAAACATTGTTCCGTATTCAGAATTATTGACAGCTTATTGCTTTTTATGAATGAATAAATAAAGCTGTTAGTTCTGCTGCAATGTTCTTTTTGTTGTCTGTAGATGGTTTCTGTGGAGTTCTCGTTGATAAAAAAAACAGAGCCCTAAATACTTTTCTGTTAAAAGCAAAGGCTGGAACAATACTGTGCTATTGTTTGTCATGTAGTGCCGGCACGATTAGGCTCCTCTTCCTAAGGGGTACTACAGCAAGATAGGCGATCGCTACCTGCCTATAGCATGGCTCCACTACTGCTCCATTTTGAGATTCCTGTAGTTCTTGTAGACTGATGTATACTGGTGCTGATTGTGTTTAGTATGGAATTTTAAAACGATTCTTCTTTGAATTTTTAGGTAAATGAAAATGATGGCCTCCCTCGTTATTTCTGCTATGAATGTGCAACTATGCTACATAAATTTCACAAGTTTAAAGAAAAATGCTACATAGGTCAAAAGGCTTTAAAAAAAATATTGTGGAAAGGTTCGGTGAGTGCCTACAGTTCATAGTAGATAACACAGTGGCTAAAATCAGCCCCCTCACTAGAAAAGTAAAAGCAAAAAAAGGCGCTTTCGATATGTTGGCACCCAGATTTGTGCGTTGCTCGACTGCATTAAAGATATCACTTTTCAAAGCGTACTGCACATCGCTCTATTCCAGTAGTCTGTGGATAGACTACACAAAGAAATTGCACAGGGCCTTGCGGATCCAATATAATAATATAAAAATTGGCTTCACTACTGCGCTGAATACGGGGCAGCAGTAACGGTGTTTTGAGGGCTATAGCCGACACTAGAGACTGTCCATTTGTTGGCCATTTTGTTAGAATTACAATGTCCCTTGTAGAATATAAGTACTATCACAACTAGATATAAGTTTACCAACACAATGGATCATACTTAGCTGTCTGAAAATAAACATTTTAATTTTTTATTTTATTTATTTATTTAAAAAACCTCTGTAATTTCAAATATCTAAATTGCTTCATTGGTAAATAAACAAAACATGTTAATCTATGTATCTATATGGAAATTGTGTTAGTTACACTACTTATAACTCAAGAATGGCTGGGCCAATTTTTATGATTTTGGTGTTTTTGGATTTGTCTTCATCAGGATTAAGAAAATAAGCATTAAAAAATTTAGAAAATTTATTTCTTGATATATTTTTCCAGCTAGACGATATCTGATGACAATGACAATAAGTATATCATAATCAAATACTATTCTGACATTATGAGCCCATATTAAGTTTGCATGGTCCACTAGTTCATAATAGACTGAGTTGATCCCATGATTTAATATTTCATTTTTTACATATTGTATTTATAATTTACAGATTACTTATGAGTCAATCTACAAATTGGATAGAAATGTTCTCAACCTACAGTCTCCTTTAGGTATTCTGAATGTGTCTGTACACTCCACAAACGTCAAAACATATGCTACTATTGATGACACAGACAAGCATATCAAAGAAGAAGATAGTATAGATTGTGAACCAGACGATTACAATTCATTCTCAGACTGTGACGATAACCAAGAAATGTTGTGTGATGAAACCGACCAAAGTGATGTTAAACCATTATTAATGCGAGACAATGATATAAATATTCATGTTAGTAAGGAACCACTACATCCTACGGCTGTATTTGTTGAAGAAACTCATCAAAATGAAGAAAAACCGTTAATTTTACCAGATGAAAAAAAATCTGATCTAAATTTACAAAGCAATGAAGTAGACCAAGTTGATCCAACCACAATATTAGTTGATAATACCGATCAAACTGTGACAAACCCTTCAATACCAAGTGATAGTGAGACAGAAACTTTACGCCATAGAAAAAAAAAACTTCGTCCTACCACAGTGTTTGTAGATGATAAGAAAAAAATTATTGTCATGGAAAATGAGCCTGTGAAAGAATCTAAGGGTACAACTGTAGCGATAACTCATAATCCTAAGAAGAAGTTTGTTTCAACAAAGAAGAAAACTAAGATGCTGGATGCTAGTCATTGGAAGAAGTTTAACTTGTCTGAAGAGGAGGCTGTTAACAATTTTAGATCGAGGGCAGAGGACCAGAAGTATTTGTCTGCTGCTTTCAAATGTACAGACTGTTTTAAAGGTTTCTCTAAAGAGGATATGCTGAAACGACATAGGCATTTAAGGCATAATGAAGTAAGTGTAATTTTTTTAAGATTAACATATGAAAATAATATATTAGTTTTTGCACTGATGTAAGAAAAGAAACTAGATTCAAAATTACATACATACATACACTCACGCCTTTTTCCCGGAGGGGTAGGCAGAGACCACATCTTTCCACTTGCTACGATCCTTACAGACTACTTTCGCTTCATCCACATTCATTAATCTTTTCATACACGCTCGCCGGTTTAGGGTACTCTTGACCTAACCTTTCTTTAGAACTTCCCTGATTTGGTCAAGATGAGTTCGTTCGATTTGGACATTTCCATTTATACTCGCCATATATATCTTTTTAGCCAACCTGCTTTCATTCATCCTCTCAGCATGTCCAAACCATTTAAGCATTCCTTTTTCAATACTGGTCACTACATCCTATTTTACACCAAAATTTCAATTGATCAAAATTACAATCAAAAAAATTCACCCTACTAAATGTGCACCCATTTGACATAAGGGTGAACATTTAGTACAACCTATATCAATTGCATAGATACGCCATGATACAAATATCCATAGTTTTGCATGTCTACATACTTTGGACGGGTTATAAAGTTGACACTGGCATAAAATTAACGTCTATCATTCCGTCGAGGAGAGTTTTCGTATCAAACTGTATCTTCTAGTTTCTATAATACATAATATATCGATGGTTTGAGCTAAAGCTTTTGTTTAGTTTTAGTGTTATTTCTTTATTTATACATTACAAAATTTGACAGTAAAATAATAATAATTCATCAACAGTCTTATTAGATTTCGGTCCACTGCTGGACCCAAAAGAACAATTTTTCCATGATCGCAACGCTTGGCAGACGCTTTTATTTTATTTTTAGAGAAAATCTACAGCATGTTCTTACAGACTAATTACATAGGTGTATTGAGTAAAACAATGTAATGCCAATTACAGATTTTCTTAGTTTATGACATGATATACTTGCAATACGTGTACATAACAAAGTGCAGATATAAAACTAGAATATTGTACATGTACTGTACTGTTGTATTGACTCATAAGTACATTAAATCGCTGTTAAATTATTTTTTAATTGTTTTGTGTCCTTTTTCGATATCAGTATAATTTCTCACAGACGATAGGCGAGCACGAGTGCCGTTTCTGCCGGATGCGGTTCCGGTGGGACTGCGAAGTGCGTAAACATATGCGACAGCATTTCACCAAGTTCCAGTGTCTCCGCTGCGATCTAGTCTGTCCCATTGAGTGAGTAATAAATCTATGTATATAAAAATGAATCCCTATTTCCCTTGGACATCGCATCGCGCGTGAACGGCTGGACCGATTTCGCTAATTCATTTTTGTTTTGTTTGTTATTGTCAGGAGAATGTTCTTATGAAATAAAAAATTGCGTGGAAAATTAGAAAATTTAAGGAAACTTAATCACCATACTAAATTATTTGTAATGTAACCTTAGCGTTTTTGACAATTTAAACGTAACATTATGGCGTTTGTCATAACATTGACAGAATGCGTGCTGCAAACGGTTACAAATTTTTAGAGTGTTTAACAAAAAAGTTGTATTTGAAATATTTTTTTAATTAATTATATCAATTTGAAATCAATATTTTATGGTTAAGACAGGACAACGTCTGTCGGATCCGCTAGTAAATAAAAAATTTATTTACCGAACATTTTCAACCTCCTGACAAACGAAACCGACGTTATGTAACTATACAGGAAGAATTTTGTATCACCATCCAAATTTTAATATAGTTATCGTTTATGTAAATAATAATATACGTTTATTTTAATTTAGTACCACTTAGTACTAAAATATCAAGTTAAGGCATCACAAAGATATCTAAAAAACATTGACGTTCATGGATACCGCGCGCACGAAATGGCGCCATTACATTCATAAAAAATAATCAAACATATGTTGCAAATTTTTCCTTCATACTTTTACGGGCTTAGGACCGTCTGATTGCAAAATACTTGTCATCTTCATAACCGTTCATTGTAATTGCTAAAGGCATTTAAATCCATAGAAATTCGTGAATAATGGGATAAACAGATGAAACTAAATCACAATTAGACTCTTGCAGTCAGGCGTATTTAAAAAATTTAATCAACTTATGTACAAATAATTAAAAATCAACTTATGTTACCTACCTAAACATTTTCAGTAGTATTTTAATAATTGTTCAAAATGCAAACCATTCCTCTCCAAACAGTTTTTGCACATTTTCGTTCAATTTATTTAGCACTAAAGTGTCACTTTTCATGTCCTCAAATGCATTTATAATGTTTTGTTTTAGTTCGTCGAGGCTTTGAGCCTCTTCCACATACACCCAGCCACTCGCAAAACGCTCGACGAGGCATAGCGTCAGCCTCGTTCAGAGCTTGTACTTTTTGAAAGTGATAAGGGTGTAACCCAGCGGTGTTAAGCAGCTTCCATATTGCGTACTGACTGACGCCGAAGCGTCTCTCTGCATTTCGCGTACTGGCACGAGGATCCCTCTCGAAATAATCGAAGATTTCGTCCTCGATTTCCACAGGAAGTCTTGGCGCACCACGCCCTTGTGCATGTGAAGGCGTAGTGAACTGCCCATGGTCTAACAGCCTTTGGTTAGCAGCCAAAATAGTTTGACGATTTGGTACGGTTGCGTCGATCAATCCTCGGTTGCGAAGTCGGGGAAGGCTGTCCGCTTCGTAAAGTTTTTGTGCACCGTTTAAACTTTCACCACTTAAAATGTAACCTCGCACCATTTCGTAATACTCGCGGCTTGTGTACATCGTGCGTGATCGACTCGGTAGTCACAGGTAACCCGGGAGTGCGCGCTCAGCGGGGGTGCGCGGCACAGGTGCGCGAGTGGCGAGCGACTGATCTGTTTGTTGTCGCCGCCCGCGCGCCCGGCCGCGGCCCGCTCGCCCCCACCCTCTCCCGCCCCTCTGCCTGCGCTCCGCTATTGTGTTCTGTGGCCTTGCGCGCATGCGCCGCCGTTATTAGTCGCGTACGCAAAGTGAACAGTGCAGGGTAACCACACTAATTTGAAAAGTGCTTTGGGAAAATTATTTTATTATGACAAGTTTTTACTGTATTTTTTTTTCAGAAATAGGGTCTTTTAACGATACCTTATACGTAGAAAAAATTTTGATGGTGACAAAAATGTGACCCTGTATATAGCATCTTGGCAGTGTTAATTTTTTTTTCATTCAGCTATTAATTTTGAAATACGCTGTGACGCACACGTCATCCAGGACCCGGCCGAAGCAAAATAATACGAATAGTCTTATTTTTTGTTTTTACATTTTTATAAGATTATTATAATTAATAAAAAATAAAATTAACACTGCCAAGATGTTATACATAATGGTTTACATAACGTGGGCTTCGTTTTACAGGTGGTCAAATGCACGGTGTATACCTACATAAAAAAGCCGTGTGAGAAAGAGAGAGAGAGTGTGACCTTTAACACGAGAAAGACCGGAACGATTTTTAAATTTTTTGTGTTTATTGAATTATATTTGTCGGGAATAGGATAAAATGTAAATATTGAAAACGTTGAAAGGTTAACTTTAAAGAATTTAATGTCATTGTCAAGAAATATCAAGAAATTCATTTTTGATATTTCCTGACAATATACATAAATTTTCCAACGCCGCCATATTTGACAACAATGTCATTTTAGACGTCAAAATCAAATACTATTCTGTGGCGATACAAAGTTCGCGGGTGCCTCTAGTAAATAATAAATGCGAACGGCATTCAATTAATTTTGTACCTGATAAAACTACAGTTATTACCAATCTTCTTCAGTAAAATCATTGTTTTTAATTAAACTCAAGATAAAAAATATATCTTCATTATACATTACACCATGTATTCTCTTTTTTTTGTTGCAGAAACACAGCATTGTTACACGACGAATATCACAATGGCATCATGAGAAAATGCATACATTGCGATGAGGAGTTCAGGTATGTTATCTATTCTATTGTTATTAATCAAAAGGAAAAACGAACCCTTACAGGATCACTTTGTTGTTCATAAGTTTTAGTGTTCCGTACCTCAAATCTTCCGTCCGTCCGTCCGTCTGTCCGTGAAGGCCGTTTATCTCGGTAACACGTGGAGGTATAGAGTTTAAAACCAAATACTCAGGTATCCCCGCAATACTCAACGCCCCGTTTGGACCGGGCCAAGATCTCGGGGTCCCAGGTTCGATCCCCGGGTCGGGCAACGAAAAGTTATTGCTAAAAGCGGCCGTTTTTGGCGTTATCGACAAATTCGACTTTATAAACAACTAAATGAAAAGTTTACTGTGATTCAATAAATATTAGGGGTTAAAGTATGAAATTGCCGTTTTGTATGGACGAAATCGAGTAAAGTCATTTTTCCATACTAACAATTTTTTAGTTTTTTTAAAAACGCTTGAATCGTTTTCGATGCAATTAAAGGTGAAAGTTAGGTGGTTATAAAGCTACGCATTATAATGTTTACATTTCTGAAAATCACAAGTATATAATACAAATATACCTGATTGAAGCAAGAAGGTCAGCTGACACATTGTAAGGGGTCTTTTCAACGACTTCCTTTGAAGTAATAGGCACTAGTATTGCATTTTTTTTTAGTCAAAAGTTATTTATTTAGTTCTTGATACAATACAAAAAGAATTACGCAATAATACGACTATACTTAAGAGCTATAATAAAAATAAAAAGTGGGAAAATAATCGGCAATTTCATACTTTACTAGAGGTTATCTGCTAAAATGATACCGTCCTACTTTTTTGAGAATTGATTTTGTTTAGAAGTAATAAATTTAAATCAATTGGCGGCACTACTTAGCTCTAGTACTCCCCTAATAAAAACCTATGTGTCGTTTGACTAATATGATAGTGACTTACTATGTATTTTACACACCAACACCCAGGCACATGTCGACATACTACACACACATGCGTACGCATAGAAGCGAACACATCTGCGCTTTGTGCGGCGTGTCCTTCGTGAGCGCGGCCGGCTTGAGGCAACACAAGATTCGGAAGCATATTGACAGCGAGATTGTAAGTGGAAGTAAAGATATATACATTTATTTATTGGGAATATTGATGTTATATAAAAAAATCTAGATACATAGTCGAAAATGTGTGCCAACTGTGAGAAGAGGTCAATTTTAATGTGCGTATGGACCGAGGACTCAACCCTGGGATTCTCAAAAAAACTTTACCGATATTATGTAAATGTCTTAAAACAATTGTAGAAACGATCCAATAATTTGCGAAACCTGTAACAAAAATTAATAGACTCAGGCGTTACTTTGCTGAAATCCATAACTAATTATGAATTGAGAAAATTATTTTGTTTATGATTTGCGACTTAGTCGTCGGAGCGCAGCGAAGGCGACCACATCTCCTGAGGTGAAGTGGCGAAACGCGTCGAGGTTTTTATTGTATCGGTGTTGGGTACTAATAATTGCATTAACTGTACTTCATGCATTTTTGACGGAGTGCGGGCGGTTTTCCTGCATGAAATAGTGCTTTGCTCAATCAGTGTTAGTGCGGGTAGTGTGGTGAAAGTATCTAGGCCGGTGTTAAGAAGCGGAAATCATTAGCAGAATAATTTTCCCAATCCATAATTAAACCTGTAACATCTGTGGTCCCTCAGTCCGCACAAAGTGTAACCGAGGTTTCGGAGAGGTGTTTGAAAATTAACTTGCTTTTGTTGGAGATATCTTGTAATCTCGGTTAAAATTTGTGCGGACTGAGGGACCACACGTAAAGGGTTGCATTTTTCTTTTATATAGGTTTTACAAATTGTTTCAAGACATTTACGAAATATTGGTCTTTTTTTTGCGAATCCCAGGCTTGATCCCTCGGTCCACACGCACATCAATCTTAGTATAACCTATATTAATCAAAACATGACATAAATATCCTTAATATTGCATGTCGACATAATTTGACTGGGTCATAAATTTGACTCTGACATAATATCAAGGTCAATCATTCAATCGGGGACAGTTAATTAGGTGTCAATTTTGTATTGAAGTCGTGTTAGTTACACCGCTTATAACTCGAAAACGGCTGGACCGTTTTTTGAGGTTTTGGATTTGTCTTTGTCCGGATTAAGATATAAGATAATAAGATGATTAAGATAATATATCTACAGAGTGAAATTTTAACCACCCTTCAAATTTTAATCAACCTACGAGACAAAAAACGAATGACGTATTTTTTCTTTTGGTATAGCCCAGTACAAAAATGTCAAGATAAAGCACTTAGAAAATATCCGCAAAAAATCTAAAATTTTTAATGCGTCTAGCCTAGCAACACTTTTTTTTACGCGATTCGCATCTCATTCGTTTACTACGATACTATTCATATGTTTTTGATTTCCCTTTATACCTTATCAGGCCTAGGACCGTAAAAATTGAAAACTATATTGCGAAAAATATTTTCGGGTGAAAGCTTGATTTACATTTTTTACTTCATAAATGGGCTCTAAACACGATACTGAACGACTATAAAAATTTTGGAAAGTGGTTAAAATTTCATCCTGTATACTAATATTATTGTCGCGGTCATGCTAGAAGGTTCGAGGTATCGCTAGAGGAATGTACATAACTACCTAAGTTCGACCACAAAGTAAACAAGACCTTAGTGCAAGCGACATTGAACTTTACGTTTACAGATTAAGGCACAAAATGGCATAACTTACTAGAATTGTTTACGTTTAACGTCCTTGTTATTTCTTCTAGAAAACGAACATTCTAGTATGTACGACCGGCGTCGATGTTGAGATATATAAACAACAGGACTTGAGACGCCGCAGTCAGTTCTTTCAGAGCTTTCGGTGCGATACCTGCGAAAAGTGATCTAGAGCAAGGTAACGACGACTTTAGCGATACCAACGGATCTAAGGACTACTCTACGGATTGGCTAATAGTGTTTTGGAACCAACGACCTCAGCGACCGGACTACGATTCTTGTGATTTGGCTTTTGTGATAGTGTTTGCGACCTGTTCATCGTCTATTAAATTCTTCTAATAAGTCAACGGTGTATTATCCAAATCCCGAACTCCACGTTCGTAACATTTTAAAGCTGAAGAGTTTGTTTGTTTGTTTGTTTGAACGCGCTAATCTCCGGAAGTACTGGTTCGAATTTAAAACTTATTTTTATTGGATAGTCCATTTATCGAGAAAGGCGAGGTAAGCTATATAACATCACGCTGTGACCAATAGGGGCGAAGCATCAGTGAAAAATTTTGCAAAAACGGGACAAATTATTGATATTAATCGCGATTGTAACGCGACGCCGCATCGTGCGCGCTCGGGAGCCCGATGAACCGTCAAGAAGCGCGCCCCTGCCCCGCGGCCGCAAGCCCCGCCAGGCCACGGCGGCCTTATAAGGCATTCGCGAGCCTCTGCTCGCCAGTCCCGCCCGGTGAAGCTGTAACGGCCTTCTGCCACAGCATAGGTCCTTTATAAAAAAAAATAAAAAAAAAAATAAAAAAAAAATGCTCGCCAGTCTGCGCTCGGAGCTCCCTGAGTACACTCCTCTGCATCGACTTAGGTCGGTCGTTGAGTTCGCTCAGGTCGCTTCGAACATAGGCTATCAGCGTAGCATATAATCAAAAGTCCCGCGATAGCGTCGTTAGCGAACTGCGCGTCGGCTTGTATTATACGATACGTAGTAGGGACTTCTCTTCGCTAAACCTCCCGTATCTCATTATTCTATTATTTTGTTATATAAGGCCCATAACCACGTTCCTATAGTTTGTTAATTTTGATTAAAGTATATTATAAATAAATTAGTTGTTTACTTTGATTTGAGTTCATATTTATCTCTGCATAAATAAAACCCCGCCAGACGATCATAATAACAGAAGTTGACGCGGACGAAGTCGCGGGCAACAGCTAGTAAGTTATTATAATAATTTCCGCTATAAATTGTTGTCTTTTTTAAATGTTGAATATCGTAGTGCTTCTATTCCAGGAGAGTCCAGATGACGATGAGGAGGTGAACACTTTCTGCGAAAAATGCGACATCCGCTTCGAGACGAGGAAGGCTTACAACGAGCATCTGTTCCATTCAGCCATGCACATGGAGGGGGTCGAGTGAGTCTTATGATGTTCCTTCCGGTTTTTTTTTACTTTTGGTCACTCAGATGGGGCTTTTTTTTGAAAATTTAACACATGCCACACAGGGCCACACAGCGCCATGGTAATCAGCACCCCAATAAACCTCAAAATTGACACCCATATCAAATTATAAAAAAATACGTCCGCCATCTTGGATTTTAAAAAGGATGGCATATCCGTAATAAGCACCCCACTGAACCTCAAAATTGACACTCATATCAAATAAAAAAAATTACGTCCGCCATCTTGAATTTAAAAAAGGATAGCATTTTCGTAATCAGCAGCCCAATTAACCTCGAAATTGACAACTATTTATCTTATTAAAAAAATATATGTTCACCATGTCGAAATTCACCCTTAGTAAATAATAAAAAAGTCCGCCATCTTAAATTAGTTATTATGAAGATGTTATTTTCATTATCAGCATTCTAATAAATTCCAACAAACAAATATAAAATAATTTAAAACACAAACATTTGTTAGCCCTGAATGCTGTGTCCCGAACTGCTAACATCGTTTTGTTCGCAGTTCGGGCTGGGCCTTCCCGCGTCTCGCCGCTCACACCCCGCACAATTGCCCTGTCTAGACGTCTTCGTCGGACGACTGTATGGATTCATAGACTGTGGTTATAGGCTGTTACTTTACTTTTTTTTACTGGTACAAATAAAATACATTTAAAAAATTTTTGTTTCTGCTTTTCGGGTTCCGTATCCAAAGGGTAAAACAGGACCCTATTATTAAGACTCTACTGTCCGTTCGTCTGTCCGCCTGTCACCAGGCTGTATCCCATGAATCGTGATAGTTCGACAGTTGTAATTTACAAAGATGATGTATTTCTATTGCTATATATAAATATTTAAGAGGGCTCATGGGAGCCCTGTATGGACAGAAACGTGATTTTTTTTGCTAGTTTTTATAGTTAATGCTACGGTATCGGGAGTGCGCGAGTCCGACTAACACTTTCCCGGTTTTTTTCATTGGTTGCAAATCTTGAGTTTATATTTCTACTTGTTTCAGTTACGAACTTCAAGAATTCTCATCGCCAAAAAAGATCCTTGGAAAGAAAGCGAAGAAACAGGTAATTTAGGTTATTCTGAAGAATCCTAATATGTTAGTAAAAAGCTTTTTACGCAAAAAATTAACCGACGTAAGACTTAAAATATGCTACCTACCTAACCTAATCACAATTATTAAACAGCGTCTTACAGTCGCTGCTTAATAATTATTGTCTTGTGATTTCTTGTTAGTACTGACTCAAAAATCTTAAAATTGCATACCTAAAAATTGTATGCAAAATTGTTGAGATATTAGTTTTTTGTGTAAAACTTTATTATTTTGATTTGTAAAGGCTGCTAAACTTATCTTCCTTTCCTTCAGGGTAGTCCCATTAAATTTAAAGAACATTAAATCGAAATTGGACCATATTTTGAGCGTTATACTATCGAACTAAAGATCATTGGAATTAGTTACCCCGGTAAAAAGTTATGCGTTGTCATATATAAATTTGAAAAATATGCGACAAATTAATAATTAATTGAAATATTTTTCTTTGCAGATCACCATCGAACTCAAGAAAAGGTAAGTATTAAATCGAAAGAATTGGCAGAAAACCATGTATTTTCGGTACCTACATACATACTTTTGGGTATTATTATCTAAATTAAGAATTACAGACTTCATATATTTATTCATTTAATCACATTCAATTTGTAACAATTTAATTTGATATTTGAACAAAGTATACACTAATAACGCAGTACTTTGAGGTCAATAAAATTGGTTACAAATTAACATTTTCTAGGCATTGTGAATTTTGATGTCAAATTTTAATGTAAACATTTTCATTTACGAAAGATAAATAACACTTTATTGCTCACATTAAAATCATTAGAATCATTTGACTAAAACTAAATACACAACTTAATGTGGGCAAGGGTAACTTCCAGGCAACCCTGTAGGACAGGAGAGATAAAATAAATGCAATCATTATTAAATATAAATATAAATATAAATATTTTAAGACATGCCTCACTGGGCCACACAGAGCCATCTAGTCCCAAATTAAGGTACTATTGAGTACCCTGTCGTATGGGGTACTAGACAACCGATAATCTTACTTATATACTTTTTTTTTGTAAATACATACTTATAATATATAGAAAACACCCAGACCAGTACAAACAGACATGTTCATGCACACAAATATTTGTACTGTGCGGGGATCGAACCCGCGACCCATGGCTCAGAAGCAGCGTTAACTACCGCTGATCCAAATCGTCGTCTTGTCGCAAATGGAATTAAATATGTCAATACGTATTACTAAATAGAATAATAAACTTCTAATTGAGCTTAGCGATCGTGACCAAAAGAGTATAACAAACAAGTATGTACAAATAACAGCACGTCAACATACCACAAGACGACCAATTTTCTCAATGGGGACCACCATTTCTTTGCTCACCAGTTGGCGCCACTGTAGACTGAGGTCCGGAAGTATAGCTGTCAAAGACGATCGGCGCCGAAACAAAGTGTTATATCTTGAATCTAATTAAGGTTTATTCTTTATAAATAACTATCTTGATATCAACAAACTAAAGTCTGAAATAGTTGCTCTTGAGGCCGCCTATTTTTGCGCTTTTTCTTAATTATGCTTTCAAAGCGTTCACATTAATCGCCAAATAATCCATATTTGCGATATTTTACGAAGGAGATCTCTTTTCAGCAGGTAAATTAAAGAAATTATAATTTATGCAACAAAGCCCGCTAAAACCAGTGAAAAGTGAATGATATTGGACCTCACGCGACACGAGCGCCTCTAGTGGCAAATTCACTAGCGATAGCCCCCATTGATATAGATCTCACGAGAACGTTAAAAATCAATTTAATGTCCTTTAACTTTTTGGGTAGGTCGACCTGCCGGTGGTACATGATCTGTTAGTATACAAATATTCATCCAAATCCATTAAAGTGTTATTCAGTAAGAAACATCTGAACTCCAGCATTTATAAAAAATAAGATTATTTATTTGATACAGTGAAAATGAAGATCAAAAACTACCACCAACAAAAACACACAGGAAGAAAAGAAAACAAAGGAGGGTCACAAAAAAACCAATGGATTGTCATCAAGTAAGTGTGTTATCTCAATTGATATAGAAATCTATGTCATGGACTTTAGGTAGAAAATTGGTTGAGGTGAATAGACGTTTTGTGTTATCGACATAAAAAATAAGAACTAGAATCTCAATCCTATACAAAAAGAACTTTTTTTTTTTTTTTAAATCTATTTGAAGTGCAACTTCTTTATCGGCGTTGGAAAAAATTTACAGTCACGAAAAAGTTTTCGGTTGCGCGTCACAGCGTCACATTTTTCGGTTACGCGCCATCTTTTTCTTGCCCCTACCACGGTTGGTTCAGACGATAGCAAAAAGGTAAAGTGAAATAATATTTAACCAATTTAACCAATTTAACTAATTTAACCAATTTCTGGAAAGTTGCATGTAGATCATTTTTCGAAAAATAAGGCCATAAAGAAGTTTCACTTCTTACGTGTGTACACTAGTACACGCATAACTTTTTTTATTTACGGGATTTTTGAGCGCACAGCGTCAATGTCAATCCTATCATTCCTTAACCTATTAAAAATCAGCTGGTCACCTATTGAATATAAATGAGTACAAAACTTTGGCTGTACATGACGTAGGTTTTGCTAAAATGCCGTGAAAATACCTACGTCCATTGTGCACAGACCAAGTGATTTCCTTAGAAGTTCCCTTTTAGTGGCGGTCCGGACACACTCCATCAACAAATACTGTACACATTCAAATGTTTAATCTTGTATCTGTATTAGCTGTTGCCGTGTTTCATAATTGCCACAACGGAAATTGAACTTTAAGTACATGACATTAGGTTGAATGCTATTAAGTCGAAAGAGCACAGATGTTCTAGTGGGGCTCATTTTGTCATGACGTTTACGTGTATCTGTTGCAGCTGTTTGTGTATACAGGATGAATTTTTCAACGCCTTAAAAATTTTTTTATAGGCGTTCAATATCGTATTAGGAGCCCATTTATGAAGTAAAAATGTAAATCAAGTTTTCGCCCGATAACATTTTTTGCAACATAGTTTTCAATTTTTACAGTCCTAAGCCTGTTAAGGTATGAAAGGAAAATCAAAAACTTATGGGTAGTATCGTAATGAATGCATGAGATGCGCATCGCGTAAAAAAAGTGTTGCTAGGAAGCCGTATCAAAAATTTTAGATATTTGGCGGACATTTTCTAAGTGCTTTATCTTGACATTTTTGGGCTATACCAAAAGAAAAAATACGTCATTTGTTTTTTGTCTCTTAGATTGCTATGTTAAAATTTAAAAGGTGGTTATAATTTCATCCTGTATTGTTATTCATAGTTCAGCCACATTCACTACTCTAATTTGCAATAAGTTAATTTATAGTTTTGGACCAAGGAGGAACAGTGTATTTAATATAAATTTTTCATTATTTATAAAGAAAATTTACATAACAGAAATGTCTGCTCCAATACCTAAAGTCAAGTAACGGCCTATCATCATCCCACTGCAGGGCAAAGGCCTCTATCATTGAATGTAAGTTACCATAGCAACGATGGGAACAGACATATCACCACGCTTGCCAAATGCGGGTTGGTGATCAAAAATGCGAAAATTCTAAACTTTGTTACTCGACCCGCGGATTCGATCTAACCCGGGACCTCGAGATCGTGGCCCGGTATATAAAAATACCAAAACAGGGCGTTGAACTAAAATAAATATGAATTCAATGATAGCGGCCTTTTTTCCTGCAGTGGGATTGTTATGCATTTGTAGGTAGGTTATATATTAACGTTATAGCTAGCTATACAATAGTGGGCTGCCTCCACGCTCACACCTTATGAAATGACAGCCATCCCGTGTTTTATCCCATTTTGTGCGTCTGTGCTCGCATATTTAATTTACTTTTTATTAATGGTAAGTAGTAGTATAAATGGTAGTGGCCCCGTTGGTCTAGTGGTTTAAATACCGGGCCAAGATCTCGGGGTCCCAGGATCGATCCCCGGGTCGGGCAACAAAAATTTCGAATTTTCGAACGTTGCTCGGGTTTGTGATCACCAACCCGCATTTGGCAAGCGTGGTGATTATGCCAGTTCCCATCGTTGCAGTGGTAACTTGAATTCAATGATGTAGGCCTTTTCCCTGCAGTAGGATGATTATAGGCTGTTACTACTAATGGGACTACTAGATCTGGGTGCTGCCCCCAATTGATTTAATTTTATTACTTCTAATCAAAATCAATTCCCAAAAATTAGAGTAGGTATAACTTAGCAAATTACCTCTAGTATTTATTGAAACACAGTAAACTTTTCATTTAGTTGTTTATAAAGTTGAATTTGTCGCTAACACCAAAAGCGGCCGCTTTTAGCTAATGTACAATACGAAAGTACTCGTATGCCAGAACGAAAAGCAGCTAACAGTGATTCAATAAATAATCGATATTATTTGCTGTAATGATACTGTTCTAATTTTTTTAATTTTAGAATTGATTTTGTTTAAAAGTAATAAAATTAAATTAATCGGAGGTGGCACATAGCTCCAGTAGTCCCCTGAACTCCTACAGGATCATAAGACCGACGCGGTCGCGATAACAATCGACTTTAATTATTTCTGGAATAACATACAATTAGTGATGCAACGAATACGAATATTCGTATTCGCCGAATAGTAGACATTTACCGAATATTCGTATTCGACGAATACTAAGACGAATATGATGACGCGACAGGGGACTCCCGGGCCATAGTTTATATTGTTCCCGCGGCTCCGGGAGTTTCCCTAATATTACGATAACGAACCATGGATTTATTAATTCATTCCTTTCTTCCTTTAGTTCATTTTATTTGTTAGTCGTGAGCACAAGTCAAGCAAGAGAGTTTTGATTTATTTATTTTCTGCGATTGAAAGAAGATGAAGTTGAATTGAAAATCTCTTTTATGGCGAGATATTCGTATTCGTATTTGTATTCGCCGAATAGTAGGTTTGATATTCGTATTCGTATTCGTAAAAGTAGTATTCGTTGCATCACTACATACAATCGAAGGGGGGAGTTTGCTTAATCTTTTGGTAATAAGTGTGAAGTTTTCCCCCTAAGTGCGGGAAACACTTCGAGACGCAAGCGGCGTGCCTCAAGCACCACCTGGAGGAGCACCCGCGCACTTCGTTCTTCTCGCCCACAGACAGACACATCTGCGAGATATGCGGCGCCTCGCTTGCGGTTAGTGTTACACTACGAGTACAATATTAACTACTATACTAACTTACATTTTTTAAATAAATAATGTGCTTGCTCTCGACTACATACTTAACTGTACGGTTAAGAAAAAGCCTAAGATGGAGCGAGCTCACCCAGAGGTACTGGTTCTCCCACACACCAGCGGAACACAACAACTGTTGGCGCTGGACTCCGCCAGGAGGGTGGTAGCATCCAGGCGGCCTCTTACGAACCCTACCACCGCAGAGGGATCTGTTAGCCGTCATCATTGATTGGAAAACTAAAAAACTAAAGATGCCGTTGCCTAGGGTGGACCACTAGGAGGCAGATCCCACCACCCTCAATTTATCCTTTGTCGCCAACAATATTTATTAAAAACTAGAAATCCGATCCGATAAAATAATGACATTTAAAACTGTCCTCGCTTGAATTATTGTCGTTGATTTTAATAGGTCGGGGAAAAAGTTTCTTCGCATTTTACATACATACATACATACATACATACATACATACATACATACATACATACATACATACATACATACATACATACATACACACATACACTCACGCCTTTTTCCCGGAGGGGTAGGCAGAGACCACATCTTTCCACTTGCTACGATCCTTACAGACTACTTTCGCTTCATCCACATTCATTAATCTTTTCATACACGTTCGCCGGTTTAGGGTACTCTTGACCTGACCTTCCTTTAGAACTTCCCCGATTTGATCAAGATAAGTTCGTCGAGGCCTTCCCCTTCCAACATTTCCATTCATACTCGCCATATACGACCATTTGGATCAGCGGTAGTTAACGCTGCTTCTGAGCCATGGGTCGCGGGTTCGATCCCCGCACAGTACAAATATTTGTGTGCATAAACATGTCTGTTTGTACTGGTCTGGGTGTTTTCTATGTATTATAAGTATGTATTTACAAAAAAAAAAAAAAAAAAAAAAGTAAGTTTATCGGTTGTCTAGTACCCCATACGACAGGGTACTTAATAGTACCTTAATTTGGGACTAGATGGCTCTGTGTGGCCCAGTGTGGCATGTCTTAAATATATATATCTTTTTAGTCAATCTGCTTTCATTCATCCTCTCAACATGTCCAAACCATTTAAGCATTCCTTTTTCAATACTGGTCACTACATCCTCTTTTACACCACATCGATCCCTTATCACACTATTTTTAATCCTGTCACTCAGATTGACTCCAATCATACTTCTTAACGCTCTCATTTCACTGCCACACCCAACTTTCACTCCCATACATCAGTGTTGGAACCAACACCCCTCCATGCACAGCCAGGCGGGCCTTTTCGGACACCTTCTGACTGCTCATAAAAGCGTGCAACGCTCCATTCACCATGTTGCCGGCATTTACTCTCCTTTCAATATCACTATTACACCTTCCATCCGCTGTAAACATTGATCCCAAATAAACAAACTCTTTCACTTGCTCCACTTTTTCATCTCCTATCAAAATGTTACACTCTGTCATGCTATCCTCCTTTTGAAAAACCATTGCTTTTGTCTTACTTACATTCACTTTCATTCCTTTCTTGTTTAAATCTTCATGCACAATATTTACCATCTCCTGCAACTCCTCTGCCGACGACGCGAGTAAGACTTGATCATCAGCATAGAGCAGAGCATAGAGACATTTGACGATCAAATCGTTCATTCTAAGTCCCCGTTCACTTTCTTTCAAATTTTTCAAGCAACTATCCATGAATAAGTTAAACAGCCATGGTGACGCTACACATCCTTGTCTAACACCTTTTTCGATGCTAAACAATTCAGTGTACGCCCCGTTGATCCTGACACAAGCACTAGATTCCTTTTATAGGGATTTCAGTGCTTGTATCAAAATACTGTTCACCCCATACATGGATAGTGCTGACCACAATTCATTCCTCACCACTCTATCATAGGCCTTTTCGAAATCCACGAATGCGCAATAGACTTTCTGGTTTTTAGCCAAAGATTTTTCAGCTATGCACCGCAAGGAAAAGACCTGATCCGTACATCCCATTCCCTTTCGAAATCCTGCCTGAACATCCCATACTTTCTCATCAGTTTCTTTCGTCACTCTCTCAATCAATACCTTTGCATACAGTTTGCCAACGACACTAAGCAGGCTTATACCGCGATAATTTTTGCAGTCTAGCTGTGACCCTTTTCCCTTATACAGCGGAACTATAACAGCCTTGCACCAATCACTTGGTACTCGGCCGCTTCTCCAACACAAGTTGAAAAGGCAGTACAGCTGATTAGCTACTGCACCTTCGCCAGCCTTTAGCATCTCGACTGATACTCTATCATACCCTGCAGCCTTACCCGACTTCATACTTTTCAACGCTTTTAGAATCTCATCCATTTCTATCTCACTGTCATTCTCACTTTCATCTACTTCTGATATATTCAACTCTTGCGCTGCTTCTTCTTTTTCAAACAAACTTTCAAAATATTCCTTCCATCTTTTCAACACGCATTCCTCACCTTTTACTATGTTACCATCCTGGCTTCTAATTCTACTCAACTCGGATGATGCGGTTTTACCTCGAGCTGACCTTATAGATTTCCAGAAAACTTTCAAGTTCGAACGAAAGTTTTCCGATAGCCTTCTGTCAAACTCATCCTTATTCTCATCTTTCTTTCGAGCCACAGTTTTCTTGACTTCATCCTTTAAACTTTTATACTCCTTTCGTGCTTTCTCTACATCCAGATCGCTCGCATCTTGATTTCTTTGGTTAGCTTTAGTAGCTAACCAATCCAACCATGCTTTTTTCTTTTTCCCAACAATTTCTTGCACATCTTTACTCATCTATGCACTCTTCTGTTTATTTCCTTTCGTGCGTCTAGAAACTCCACAAACTTCTGTAGCAGCTTTCAAAACTCCGTCTTTGAGTCCCTTCCAACCTTCTTCAATATCAGACATCTCATCTAAATTACCAAATTCATCCTTCAATATTCTTACATATTCTTTTCTTACATCCTTGTCTTGCAGATTTTCTACTTTCACTCTTTCCAGGACACTAGTAGGCTCGGTTTTCCTATGGCGCCAGCGTCTGAAGAGACCGCTTATTCGGGATATCACCAGGAAGTGATCTGTATCGATACTGGCACCACGATAAGCACGAGTGTCCATGACTTTTTTCTTCAATCTTCCATCCACTATCACAAAATCTATCATAGTTCTACTAGAACCTTCTTCCCTTGTATACATATGAATCTTTTTATGCTGAAACATTGTGTTTGAGACAAAATGATCCCATTCTAAACATATCTCTAACAGACTCTTTCCATTCTCATTTAATCTTTCGTCACCAAACACACCAAGAACCTTATCGTACCCATCTCGCTTCACCCCAACCCATCCATTAAAATCGCCTAACATGATAATCCTTTCATTTGCCTTGCAGATTTTCAGTACATCTCGCATACTATTCCAGAACTCCTCATTTTCCTTTTTAGCTTTTGTGGAGCCACTCGAACCCACATCAGTAGGTGCATAGACGCCTAAGACAAAGATTCGAGTAATTCCGACCTTTAGCCTAATCCAGAGAAGTCTAGGGCTCACACACTCAAACTCAGTCACACATTCAGCCATTCGCTCGGAAAGGAATACACCGACTCCCTTACTTCCGTGATCGGTATTGGGTACCCCAGACCAATACGCAACGTAGGGTCCATGTTTGGTCGTGTCTCGTCCTTTCCTCTTTGTTTCATTCACACACAATACATCTATATGCCTTTCATTCATCATCTGGCATACTTCGTCTATTTTATCTACCATTCCTCCTCTAACATTCATCGTAGCAAAGCGGCTTTCCGTTGCCCGCTCTCCGCTCCTCGCATTTTATATGAATTTTTTTAACATTTCTTTAAAAAGGTTATTTACATTTAAATATCTTGGACATATATTAACTCCCGACCGCAAAGACGATGATGATATAGAAAGGGTGCGGAGGGCATTATCCGTGAGAGCGAACATGTTGGCTCGCAGGTTTGCACTTTGCACGCTGTTCAAGTGAAGTTAAAATCACATTATTTAGAGCCTTTTGTACGTCATTCTACACGTGCAGCCTGTGGACTAACTTTACTGTGAAAGCTTATAATGCTCTCCGAGTTCAATTTAATAACGCCTTCAGAGTGCTTTTGAGGTTACCGCGCTTTTGTAGCGCATCAGGGATGTTCGCAGAAGCTCGCATTGATTGCTTTTACGTAACGATGCGGAAAAGATGCGCATGCCTGGTGCGGCGGGTGCGCGCGAGCACCAACAGCATCCTGGCGATGATCGCCAGCAGAACAGACTGCCCGCTTGTCAATTGGTGCTGTGCCATATCTTATGGCATGGTACAAAAATAACTTTATAATCTGGTTTTTAACTAACATAGTTTTAAGCACTGTTGTTACTAACAAATATGAGTTGTAATTATTACTTGAAATAAAATAAATCTATCTATCTATTTAACTAATTTGTGTAGGTGCCATTTTGTTCGATACATTTATGCCATCTTGTAGGTAGGGACCATACTCCTTTGCTATAGAAATATTTAGGATCAAAAACCCGCGAGAAGTGATTTTGGCAGTCCTCTCGTGATGTCAACTTGACACTGCCAAATAAAGAATTGTCAAGAGTCCGAAACAGGTGAAAATCTGAAGGTGCAAGGTCAGGGCTATACGGTGGATGCATTAGGACCTCCCAAATAAACTCTCTTAATTTTTTCTGAGTAGCTTAAAAATGTGACCACGTAATTTTATTTAAACATCCACAGCCGGGCAGTGTTGCGATGCACCAGAACATACACAGCCGAGAAAAGGTGTTCCCCTGTGATATCTGCTCGCGAAGCTTCCACTCGAGCATTGGTTTGAAGAGGCACATGGTGGTATGTAATGATGATATCATCTACATATATTTGAGGTATTCCATTAAAACATTTATAGCCCGAGAGGTGACCCTGTGATTTCTGCTCGTGCATTTTTAACTCCAGAGTCCGCAGTGTTATTCGTGATAGCATCAAATTTAGAAACTGATCTTTCTATAACCATGCAATAGCTCTTAAATCGTGATTCAATAGCGATTCCAGCGACTAAATCCACAGAGCTATCTAGTCCCAAATTAAGCTAACTATCTATTAGCTTGGCGTGTGGGGTACTTGACAACCGATAAACTTACTTATTATACTTTTTTTTTGTAATATATACTTATATACATAGAAAAACACCCAGACCAGTGCAAACAGACATGTAATGCACACAAATATTAGTACTGTGCGGGGATCGATTCCGCGACCAATGGTTCAGAAGCAGCGTCTACTACCACCGATCCGGGTCGTGACGTATTAAAGTTATTTTATTCAGTAGCTTATTAGAGCAGTCGCCCGGTAAGCAAGCAGTTTTGGGTTCGACTCTCACTTCAGGCGGTCGGATTTTTTTTAGGAATTGTGTTTTCAGTAAAAGGTTTTTATTTTCAGACCCATACGGGAGAGAAGCCGTTCGGTTGTAGTCTATGCGACAAGAAGTTCACTCAGAGCAACAGTATGAAGCTGCACTACAGGACTTTCCACCTCAAACAACCCTACCCGAAGAGGTAAGCTGTATGTTTTTACGGTTCCCTACTCATAGGGTAAAAACGGGACCCGATTACTAAGACTTCAATGTCTGTGTGTCTGACACCAGGCTGTATCTCATGAACCGTGATCGCTAGAAATTTTGAAATTTCAACTGATGATTGACGATGTTTTTTTTTTGTTGCCGCTGTCACAACGTAAATAGAATAAAATTAATATTTGTGTGGGGCTCCCATTCAACAAACGTGATTCTTTGCCGTTGTTTCCTCGATATTAATATTAATAAAGGAAACAGGTAGTTGCTTGAAATATTTATAGAATATTTAGTTGTACATTTACTTTATAAATACGAAGAAACGGAGCAACTATTGACAATTTTAAAATAATTATCTTTAAATTTAGACTACACCTTACACCTTTATGTAAAACATCAACGTAATATACACCTTCCTTTATTTGCCTTTCAATCACAACATTATAATATTTATAATCTGTCATACACAGTAGTAATAATATGCGTACGCTAACAAATATTGTAATTCCGAGCAAAGAAAAATGTTTATGCGTCACATAGTTTTAAGTAGGTTACTGACACGACCCGAGTTATTTTTAGCTCTCGTAAATAATTGTTTTACTTGGAATTAGAATAAATAAGAAGTTTTTATCTTTGAACCATTCACCCCGTTTATTTGTAAAACGGCTAGTATTTAGCTTAATTATTTACTTTTATTTACTTTTTAAGAATAGTCTTGCACAAGATTGGACGTTTTTGTATAACTTGTAGACTATAAGCCTGAAAAACAGGGAATCCTAGTTCAGGCACATAGGTTATTTTTGAACACTGTATTTTTAGATTTTAAATATACTTCTTGACTTAAGGTTTAAATAAATAAATAAATAAAATAAAATAAAATAAAAAAAATGTTTGACTTTATGATGATTATTGTGTATGTCTAATGTTAACAATTTGTGCTTTGTTTTAAGCCGTTTTAATTTCTTTGTAATTTTTTTTTTTTACTCAATTTGACATTTAATTTGGAATAGGTATTCAATGATTAGAAATTGTGCAACGTTTATTCCATTTGACGTAAACTATTTTAATTTGTTATTTATTTAATAGCTTCCAATGACGAACATTTGCACGCCTGCCAGAAGGTTAAATACAGTGACTAAGAAAATATTTGGTAACATCTCTGTAATATGTATTTATACAATTAAAATATTTGATATTTAAAATAAATGTACGATTGGATAATCAACAGCCATTGTCCGTCCACTACTGGACGTAGGCCTTGTTCAAGAGTAAAGTAACAGCCTATAATCATCCCACTGCAGGGAAAAGGCCTCCATCATTGAATTCAAGTTACCACTGCAATGATGGGAACTGGCATAATCACCACGCTTGCCAAATGCGGGTTGGTGATCACAAACCCGAGCAACGTTCGAAAATTCGAAACTATTTGTTGCCCGACCCGGGGATCGAACCCAGGACCCCGAGATCTTGGCCCGGTATTTAAACCACTAGACCAACGGGGCGTTGTTCAAGTCACGCCATAATTCTCTATCCTTGGGCTTTCCCCATCCAGCCGCTGCCAACAGTTTTTCCTAAGGTCATGACAATCGAATAAAAATAAATTAATAGTATTTCACTGTATCGGAATCACATGATTTCATATTATTTATTGTGTATAATGTTACACCTTTAGCCCAGGCCAAGGAAATAACAGAATGAATGATTTTGTACACAGAAACAGAAGGAAAAAGAAGGACGACCCGCCCATGACGACAGAAGACGACTCGAAGACGGGGGAGGAGTCGAACGAGAGCCCTCAGGACGCACAGATGATGCCCCAGGAACACCACGACGTTCACTACTTGACCCTCAACTGATCTACAAGTTTTCAACGCTAACAAAGCCCATTATGCAACCATTATGTATAACATCTTGGCAGTGATGCTTTATAAAAAAATACATTTTTTTCAGCTATTCAGTTTAAAACACGCTATGACGCACACGGAAGTATCTGTGTACGTACGGTTCATCCAGGACCCGGCCACAGGAAAATAATACGTCCATGCGCGTCACAGCATGATTCAAAATGAATAGTCTTATTTTGTTGCACTTTTCTTGGAATATTTTAAATAATAGACAGATTAGACGACCATTTGGATCAGCGGTAGTAAACGCTGCTTCTGAGCCATGGGTCGCGGGTTCGATCCCCGCACAGTACAAATACATATTTGTGTGCATGAACATGTCTGTTTGTACTGGTCTGGGTGTTTTCTACGTATTATAAGTATGTATTTACAAAAAAAAAGTATATAAGTAAGTTTATCGGTTGTCTAGTACCCCATACGACAGGGTACTTAATAGTAGCTTAATTTGGGACTAGATGGCTCTGTGTGGCCCAGTGAGGCATGTCTTAAAAAATATTTATATTTAAATATGTAAAAAAAAAAAAAAAAAACGATGCCAAGATGTTATAATATTGGTTACATAACGTGGACTTCGCTTGTCAGGTGGTCAAAAATGCACGGTGTATAAGTGTGCGTATATCTTAACACATATGTGCGTGTATGAGTATGAGGTCCAAAAATCTCGAGCCGCAGTGTTATCGAACTCTTCGCTTGATAACCGATTCTTGTAATTTTTTTTTGCGTATATTTGGTGGGTCTGAGTATAAGTCATAGACTATTTTTATCCAGATAAATGTAAATTTTCAAATTTCAAAATTCCTGCCCTATGAAGTCGCGCGCAATAGCTACTAATAAATAAAATAATTTATTTCAGGTTTCTGAGATCCAAAATGTAATAAGTGTCAATATAAAATAAAATGGTAATTTTGGAACTATTATTAAAATTTAAATGAAGCTGTGTAATGTAGAAACAGCACGTCAACCTACCACAAAACGTACAATTTTCTCAATTGATATTGATCTCTACTTGTCGGACTTAAAGTTGAAAATCAATTTAATGCCCTTTAACTATTTGGGTAGGTTGACCTGCCGTTGTCTGTATTTGAATAGATATAGAGAAAAATGTGAGGTATAAATATTTTAGAGACAAAATTGTGATAGTAGGGGGGCCCACGATGCTAAATGGGGATTTACTCGAGCGTCGTCGTAGAGACCTAAGCTTAGATGATAAGAAGAAAAAATATTATATAATATATACCTTTTAATCAATACCGTCTTCTCCATAAGGGCACACGGGGCCCGTGCACAGGGGCCCCATTCTCAGGGGGCCCCGAAGGACCGATAATTTCTCTCACACGTTTATTCTCATAACATTTTTGTCGGGCACATTACACTTTTTTTCACAAACCAGTCATCAATTATAATAAATGGTCATACTTGTAATACAATGTTATTTATTCGCTTTTTTTTACATTCCAAAAGGGCCCCAAATTCTTGTGTGCCCAAGCTTAGTTTAAGACGGCCCTGCTTTTCATCGGTGGGGGAAGCAGCTAGTTTTTTTTTTTAACTGTTGCATGTACATACTCGAGCTCGTCAGATATTGATAGCATCAATATCCTACGTATTTTTAATAATGTGCTTATGTTAATCTGATCATTTGCATGATGCGGGTGGTTGTACTGTACATGAGGTGTTGTAAGGGTTCAAAATAAATAAAAAATTGATCGAGTGTGTCAGATTTTCTAATGGGGTGTTAAGTGCACCAAATAAAAGCTCCCATTCAATAATCTGACGATTTCGATCTGACGCTAAATAACGGCCATTTTTATGTGCAAAAAAAATTCGGCCTTATACAGAGTGAAATTTTAACCACCTTCCAAATTTTAATATATCAATCTACGAGACAAAAAACAAATGATGTATTTTTTCTTTTGGTAAAGCCCAGTACAAAAATGTCAGATAAAGCACTTGGAAAATGTCCACAAAAAATCTAAATTTTTTGATACGGCCGCCTAGCAACACTTTTTTTACGCGATGCACATCTCATTCATTCATTACGATACTATTCATACGTTTAGGACTGTAAATGAAAACTATATTGCGAAAAATATTTTCGGGTGAAAGCTTGATTTACATTTTTTACTTCATAAATGGTATCTAAATACCAAATGTCTATAAACATTTTTGAAAGTGGTGGAGGTACTTAACCGGGTACGAGGTATCCCCCTGTATATTAATCTACCACGCTTTAGTAAATCCCGAAATCCCCGCTTGGGCTCCCCACTATGACGTTACTATAGTCCATAAAAGTTTGCTTGATTAGAATGACACCTGTCAAACTGAGGTGACTAGTGATGGGACTGACTCGACTGATCAAACGAAAAAAAAAACAGATAAGGTATATAAAATAAAATGAAAATCAGATTTATTAAGATTCAACAGTAAGTTAGTGTCTTGATCATTATGAGAATAATTGTAACAATAATGAAAATCAATTAGAAAATTTTTATCGCATAAAGAATCTAATAAATTTGAATTTTTTTCGTCAACTATTAATAATTGCAATTTGATGTTCTAAGCATCAACCTATTCTCATTAAATCATTTGTAACATTTATGTTACATAACTGCGATTTTGAAATACTGTTAGTCTGTCGATTTCGATTTGTCGATTTTACCTTTATGAAAAATGACGTAACCTTGTAAATACGTCTTTTCAAGTTAGGTGTAATTTTTGTGACCGAATTATTTTAATGATTTTAACTTTAAATATCTGTTATATATAATTAAATAGATTAATATGTACAGCAATGTATAAAAAAAATTTCTTAACATGCCAGCTACCAATATTTTTTCGTGTGCAAATGTGTTTCACTTGTGTGACGCTGGTACAAAGTTACGTCGTCTCTTTCAGTGAAAACTGTCATTCTAATCAAGCTATATTTTAAGGACTATAGACTTTTTAATACAAAATGCTGTATATAGCTTACATGTAGTAATTTGTGTGATTATAACTTTATAATTTACTAAACTATTGTCATTAATCTATTGATGTGGCATTGCTAATATAAAGAATACGGATAAAACGTGTCGTTTTAATTATGTATAACAAGGAAAAACACAAATTATTTATACAAATATTTATTTTGCATAACTTAATTAATGCGTAATAATATTATACATCTAAAAGTGACAATGTTTGTCAAAAGGTTAACTGGTCACAATTCCTTGAAGTAACTAAGCTACACTTTTCATATGGATGTTTCTAAAACGGCTTTTTTTCATACAATCATTAAATATTTTTTCCATACAAACAAATCTAATTTGGTACAGTCGATCGAAAGTTATGCGAGTGTATACATTTCGTCGATTTATTTGATTTATATAGAAAGATAGATGGATATCATTGGACAATTACTTATTCATACTGGTGTACTATATTTTATAGTCCAAATAGCGGCCTCTGGTTTCCGATTTATCTTCTTATTGTGCAACAAAAGTAAATAACCCTAAAAACTGACACCGTTTTGTAATAAGACTCTTTACTTTTTAGAATTCCGTACCCAAAGGGTAAAAACGGGACCCTATTACTAAGACTTCGCTGTCTGTCCGTCTGTCCGTCGCTCTGTCACCAGGTTGTATCTCAAAAGCCGCGGTAGCTAGACAGTTGAAATTTTTACAAATTATGTATTTCTGTTATCGCAATAACAACAAATACTAAAAACAAAATAAAATAATTATTTAAGGGGGGCTCCCATGCAACAAACCCGTTTTTTTGGCCGTTTTGGTACGGAACCCTTTGTGCGCGAGTCCGACTCGCACTTGGCCGGTTTTTTTTCTTTTAATTAAGACGCACGGCGTCACTTCTTTGCATATAAATTGAAATGTTTTCAAATAAGTGTTATATAATTTCAACATGTTTTCGCTTAAAGATTTTTCGAAGTTCCACCATTATAGAATATGTATTATATCTTATCCATTTTATTTAACACTAGCTAGAAGACAAAGTAAGAAGTTTAAGCATGGAGATTGCACGCACATTATACTTAAAAGGCTCAATAATAATTTATTATTGTAATCGATTTGTAAATATTGCAAAAAACAAACAACTTTTGTTCTTTTATAACTTGTCCAGTGACAACCGAAACCTCTTCAAAAGGTGAAAGCGAATCTAATAGCGATAACAATTCTCTATGGACGCCTTCAGCCTCATTTTAGGGAAATCAGAAAAACAGAGCAAGTTATACGCCCTAAGTTTATTGCTTGGTATACAATTTCAAAGGGAAAAATATTCCATTTGGGTATTTGACAATTCAATCAATTAACATACTCTTTAATATGTGTGATTTTGTAAGGCAATAGTGAACTGTTGCATTACTATCAAACTAGAGCCCCCAATTTTATTACTTCTAAACAAAATCAATTCTTAAAAACTAGAACAGCATTTACCTTAGCAAATTACCTCTAGTATTTATTGAATCACAGTAAACTTTTCATTTACTTGTTTATAAAGTCGAATTTGTCGCTAACGCCAAAAACGGCCGCTTTTAGCAATAATGTACAATACGAAAGTATGCCAGAACGAAAAGCAGTTAGCAGTGATTCAATAAATACCAGAGGTAATTTGCTAAGGTAATACTGTTCTAGTTTAACGTGATAACGTCTTTAAAATCGTTTTAGTCGGGTGACATGTTCAGAAACTTGTGTCACACCAAAACCTCACGAGCGCGATCGCAGGTATAACGAGAGAGAGAGACGGACCGATCTCCCGTCTCATCTCGAGCGCTGCCAGTCATTCCGTGAAACTTGTCACGCGGAATCCTCACGAGCGGAGGCTGGCATAGCGTTCGAGTGAGTGGACCGATCTTCCGTCTCTCTCACTCTAGCGGCATACAAACGAATGGAGATTTTCTCGTGCGGTTAAGTTTTCTTTGAATGTTTAACAGTGAAACAAAATGTGAAGTGCAAGTGAAGTGTTACAACAATTGCAACAAAAAAAGGTGAATAAAATAGCCTACTTACTAACAATTAATATTCTTGAATAAACTTGTAAAAGTAATGAAAGATGGAAAAAAGACACGTGTGTGTTATCACGTAAACATCTCGATCGTAAACCTACTTTACAAACAACCAATTTTTTTGAGAATTGATTTTGTTTAGGAGTAATAAAATTAAATCAATCGGGGCAGCACATAGCTATAGAAGTCCCCTTAATGATTTTTAATTTACCATAAAAAAAAGAGTTAATACCGTCGCCCAGTAAGCGCGAGGTCGTGGGTTCTAGTTCCACCTAAGGCAGCCAAAATTGTTATTAAAAAAATTGTATTTTCAAATGATTTGTTATTTGAGTACGATAACTCGTGACGTCATAGTTTCCTATAACCATACAAAATCTATGACAGACTTGCATTTTAACAAATAAATATGTTAGTTGAATATAGTGCCATCTTGCCAACATTCTGAAGTTTGACGAGGTCCCAGACCTTATAGAAAGTATACACATCAATACCTATATTAACAACTATATTAATATAAGTTCTAGTTTAGCTTTTCGCTTCGTACTTCCGCGATTCTGTCTCGCCGGCCGGCTCAGGCCTGCGGCCTAGGAGATCCCGTTTGCAGCACTTGTCGTTCTGGAAGATCATCATCAATTTATACATCGTGCTTTTTGAACCACCTGGAATACGAAGCCCACATTATTGGACCATTATGTATAACATCATGGCAGTGTTATTAATTTTTGGAAAAATATTAATTTTTGATTCATACTTTTAATTTTGTAACACGCTGTGACGCTCACAGACGTATTATTTTGCTGCGGCGGGGTCTCGGTAGAATGGACCTTACACATCTACATCGGTGCGCGTCACAGCCGGTTTCAAAATAAATAGCTGAACACATATTAAATAATTTTCCAAAAAAAAATATGTTTGGCAAAATAATGAAAATAACACTTAAAATCAGTTTTATTTCTGCAAATGGGCGCCAGGAGGCGCTTTTACTGCCAAGATGGTATACATAATTGTTAAATAACGTGTGCTTCGTTTTACATGGTTGAAAATGCACCGTGTATATAGTCCTCTGCTGGACATAAAGTGTACACCACTGAACATGATACTCGGCTATTTGGCAAGTTTACAGGGAAGTTGTAGAAAACAGCTATGGGATTTTTTATAACTTGTCTTTGAAAAATAATTTATATCGTATGACAGCAACACAGTGTCCGTATTTTATTTAATTAATTTATTTATTTATTCATTTATATCAGGCGACAAAAGGCCCATACAATAAATACCTTACAGACTAACATACATATAGGTAATAAACTTAACTAAAAAGAACTATTTATTATAAGTAACAGGTAATTTTGGACTGCGCCTCTCACTCATGCCAATGTCTTAATCTATACAAATATTATAAAGCTGAAGAGTTTGTTTGTTTGTTTGAACGCGCTAATCTCAGGAAGTACTGGTTCGAATCGAAAAAACATTTTTGTGTTGGATAGTTTATTTATCGAGGAAGGCTAACATATAAGAAGAATAACATCCCCCCGATGCGACCAATAGTAGTGAAGCATCAGTGTAAAATGTTGCAAAAATATTCGCGATCATAATAACAGAAATTGACGCGGAAAAAGTCGATGGCAACAGCTAGTTAAATTATATGATAGATCCGTATTTACGGGCATTGCGTTGCATAGTAGGGCCTCTGGTGTCAAGAGTTTCCCAAATAGCATCACTTGTTTCATATTCTGTGACACCCCGTAATACAGTATGAGTTCATATACTGATTTAAACTTCCATGGTCACTATTAATAGAGTTGATTGATACGGGGTTTGAACTTCTCCCGTGATCATGGCGCTTGCAACAGTGCCGAAATATCGGGAACTCATAAAAACTAAGGTACATGGTATAAACCCCGTATCAATCAACTCTAGTATTAGTTAAATTCAACTTTACTTACTTTTTGAGAGGAAGCAAATTTTATACAGACTCCAGTAACATTTTATTTCGATAAGCATCAATTTACTTCAATATGACTCACAGTAGGTCGCTCTTAAAATTGAAAAGACTAATGTGTGTGTATACAGGATGAAATTTTAACCACTTTCCAAAGTTTTTATAGACGTTCAGTATCGTCTTTAGAGCCTATTTATGAAGTTAAAAATGTAAATCAAGTTGTCACCCGGAAATATTTTTCGCGATATAGTTTTCAATTTTTACGGTCCTAGACCTGTTAAGGTATAAAGGGAAAATCAAAAACTTATGAATAGTATCGTAATGAATGAATGAGATGCGCAACGCGTAAAAAAAGTGTTGCTAGGCGGCCGTATCAAAAATTTTAGATTTTTGCGGACATTTTCTGAGTGCTTTATCTTGTTCATTTTTGTACTGGGCTATACCAAATTAAAAAATACGTCATTTGTTTTTCTTTCGTAGATTGATATAAGTATAAAAATTTGGAAGGTGGTTAAAATTTCATCCTGTATATGTATTATGGTGCGTATTTATTTATCTTTGTCTCTCTCTCTGTGTGTGAGTGTATATACAACAGGTTTTCTACTCACATTGATAGATTCGTCGCTGGATTCGTCAGTGTCGCTCGTGGAATCCGTGTCGTAGTGGCCCAGGCCGGGCAGCACGCCGATGCAGCGGAGAGTGTTTGCTGGTTCCGCCTCTTTGATGCCGTTGTCCTTTGCATCACTGTAAAATATCGATAATGCAGGTTTAAAAGGTAAAGTAATAGTGTTGAGAAAGGTTGTCTCTCCTTCGTTTTGAGTAAGGGCCTTTTTATTGTCACGCGGGTCCGCATGCGGGTGGCGCGCATTTCGAGTACATTGCAGGCTATATTTTGATAGATGATACTGCACGAGTGATCTATCAAATAAAGCTAGCAATGTACTCGAAATGCGCGCCACCCGCATGCGGACCCGCGTGAGATTAAAAAGGCCCTAAGAATGATACAATTCATACCTGTTGACATGTCCGTTAGTCTTCGCTGGGGTAGCACCTTTTTCTGATTTGTCATCTTCCATATCACTCGCTTTCCTCTTTCGTACTATCATCTGTAATGTAAAGAACTTATTTAGTAATCTAGCTGTCCGTACCGGCTTTGGACGAGTTTACCAATTAAGATAATGCAAGCAAATGGTATATTTATGTTACGTTTAACCTTTACCCATTTTTCATGTATACAGGGTGTTCGGTAAAGGGTAAAACAAAGCCGAGACTAGCCTATGTCAGTATATGGTGAAGTCAGAAATTTGATATTTTCATTTATTTTTATTTTCAAAAATTATGATATTGTCGCGGTCATGCTAGAAGGTTCGAGATATCACTAGAGGAATGTACATAACTACCTAAGTTCGACCACAAAGTAATAAAAAGACCTTAGTGCAAGCGACATTAAACTTTAAGTTTACAGATTAAGGCACAAAATGGCATAACGCGCTAGTGTTGTTTACGTTTAAATGTCCTTGTGATTTTTCTGGAAAACGAACGTTCTAGTATGTACGACCGGCGTCGATGTTGAGATATATAAATGACAGGACTTGAGACGCCGGAGTCAGTTCATTCTGAGCTTTCGGTGCGATACCTGCGAAAAGTGATCTAGTGCGAAGTAAAGACGACTTTAGCGTTACCAACGGATTTAAGGACTACTCTACGGATTGGCTAATAGTGTTTTGGAACCAACGACCTCAGCGACCCACCGGACTACGGTTCTTGTGATTTGGCTTTTGTTATAGTATTTGCGGCCTGTTCATCGCCTATTAAATTCTTCTAATAAGTCAACGGTGTTTTATCCAAATCCCGAACTCCACGTTCGTAACAATATTATATGTCTGACTTCACCATTGTATTTATATTCATTATGGTAAGATAAGCTAGTTTCGGCTATTTACCTAACACCCTGTTATATTAAACAGTTTTAAAGACGTGATGACGTCTTTAAAATCGTTTTAGTCGGGTGACATGTTCAGAAACTTGTGTCACACCATACCTCACGAGCGCGATCGCAGGTATAACGAGAGAGAGAGACGGACCGATCTCCCGTCACATCTCGACCGCTGCCAGTCATTCCGTGAAACTTGTCACGCGGAATCCTCACGAGCGGAGGCTGGCATAGCGTTCGAGTGAGTGGACCGATCTTCCGTCTCTCTCACTCTAGCGGCATACAAACGAATGGAGATTTTCTCGTGCGGTTAAGTTTTCGTTGAATGTTTAAGATGTAATTTAAAATTTGAAAAAATTGTTATCTTCATTAATTCCTTACTTCCCAAAAACTTATATCACCAATAAGACGTTATCACGTAAACATCTCGATCGTAAACCTACTTTACAAACAACCAATTTTTTTTTCTGAATAAATGAAATGAATGTATATTCCCTAAACATGTCCTCTTGTAAACACTTTGAACAATGACTACCTTAATTCTAAAGCCTGATTATAAACTTTAATGGTATATTTCTTAAGAGTAATAGATATTTTACCCATCTTTTATAAAACGACGGTGACTATTACGAACATAATAAAATAATTAATATCCAATTTGGTACAATTGATCGGAAGTTATGCGCAGACATACATTTCGGTATTTTATTATCTTTATTTAATTTGGGGCTCTACATAGATGTGCCAGCCCAATTGTATCTTTACAATAACATTCTTAATAAATTTTGATTTATTACTGAACTTATAATAACGGTACTGACACTTTATAACCACGGCCGCTGTAACGTAACTTATCATAGATAAATAGATTTCATAATGTGAAATGTTACTGATGCAGAAATTTCATACAAACTTTTTTACAATTAAAATAGCCATTGATATATTGAACAAACTTGATGTTTGCCATACTATACATACCTACATCGTTAACATTTGATGTTTTGATAAATCTTGAAAATAAAGCCTTTTAAAATTATAAAACTGATAATTCGATTAAACGAACCGAAAGATTCGTTAAAAAAACCGTTTATTTTGGATTCGCTTTAGAACCCAAATTTTACTCCAATGCCTTAATATGGGATTATGGGATATAAAAAAACTCACTCCAAGCAGTTTGTTCTTCTGCGCAGGCGCTTGTGGGGTGACACGTGTCGGCGCTAACTGTGCGCGAAGACGCGTCAGCTCCTCACTTTCCGCTAGAGTGGACACTCGCTCCCTATATAAGGATAGCACTTATTGTTATTAATTAAACGACTATTTGATGCTTTTGAAAGTATATTCTGCTTTGGTAACAAGTGATGTCATCAATAGGCTACTTACTCACATCAAATTAAACGTAATCTTTATCTTTATACTTATATAAAAATGAATCCCTATTTCCCTTGGTCATCGCATCGCTAATTCTTTTTTTGTTTTGTTTGTTATTGTCAGGAGAATGTTCTTATGAAAGAAAAAATTAAGAAAATTGCGCGGAAAATTAGAAAATTTAAGAAAACTTAATCACCATACTAAATTATTTGTTATGTAAGCTTATCGCTTTCGACCATTTAACTATTTTAATGTATGGCGTTTGACATAACATTGACAGAATGCGTCCTGCTAATATCGTCAAATAGGGGGTAAAAGAAAACTGAATTTTGCACATGGCCAGTAATATGTCGCCTGTTACCGTGTTGAAATACTTAACAACAAAACTATTTATATACCCGCCAGAAAAAACAACAACAAAGAATTTTGTATATCATAAAGTATAATAATAATAAACAATGGGTATTTTTTTTTTATTAAACCACTATTCATAGTTAATAGCCAACGTCTGACGGGTCCGCTAGTAAATTAATAATTTCTGTAGTATATTACATAAGAAATCAATATATATTAATTTCAGTGATCTAAGGGGCAAGATAGCTACATAATATTATCAATTTGTTTTTTTTTTTTAATTTATTTTGATGTCTGAAACCACTGTCGGTCATGTTATGTATGACGTCATAGGACTCTGAGCAAACTTCATGGCGGATTTTACGAGTTAATTTTGTTATGTTGCCTATACTTCGATATTCTTCGAAAAACTATCTATTTTATAGCATAAGCCTCTTATTCTGAGTTTTCTTAGTTGTAAGACGACCTCCGTGGTGGAGTGGCGTACACAACGGTTTTCAAGGTGTCGCCTGCTCCGTGGTACAGGTTTCCCAGACAGATTAATGAAGAAAAATAAGTGTTTATCTAAATTTGCTATAGTTGTTTGTGGCACCTCCGTTGTTACTAATTTCCACAAAATAAGTGCTTTAAATAGTTACTTACTCACTTTGGGATCTGATCAATGTATGTGATGTTGTCCACATTTAAATAAATATAAATATTTTCAGATATTAAGCTATACTAAACTACTACTAAGAAGCAGTACAAACAGACATGTTCATGCACACAAATATTTGTATTCGAACCCGCGAGCCATGGCTCAGAAGCAGCGTTTACTACCACTGATCCAAATAATCGTCACTTAAAAGTATTTAAAAAGGAAAGTAACGGCCTATAAACATCTGAAGGCGCTTATTATTATTATATTACATATTATTATTAATTGCTAGTTAAGAAATAAAAATCACATAGAGCACTATTATATACCTGAACTCTTGCATCTCTTTCTTCTCCTCTAGAGATATCTGCTGTGCTGCTTTAGCCTTAGTCTCCTCTACCAAGTCCAAGAATCCAACCTCGTCATCATCCAGCCCTCTGATCATATTCTCTGTAAGAAATGGTTGTTATTAGAAGTTATAAATTTTTCTGCTATGAAAGTATCATAAATATTTGACCAAAATTCTCTTCAGAGTTTTGGTGTATGACCAGTCATACATAGGTAGGGTTAGCATCCGTCCGGGTTTCCCCGGATTTGTCCTAGTTTATAGGTGTCCGAGGAGCGACGGGGCGGGCCGCTTGCGACACACGCACTGTGCCCGCACGCCGCGATCAATCGACTAACATTTAGGTATATTTAAAATGATGATTAAAGATGACAAAATGGAAAATAGTTTTAAGGTCTATAAATGAAAAGGTGATTAAAATTTATGACTTATGACTCTTACTTTTTTATTACACTGACGTTTATAAAACCTTTGAATACAGACATGTCAAATAATATATCCGGGTTCTGGTCTCTAAAACCTGGGGTTTTTGCACGACTTGCCTTAGTTGCTAAATGAATTGCATTTTTATGTATGCCCTGTAATTGGTCTTGAATCCATTTGCTGCACAGAGCAGGTAATTCTAGAACTAAATACATTCTCGGCCACAAAAGGCATCTGTCAATAAGTTTTTGATGAGTTCCACACAATTTTTAAAGTGATCATTCAGTTTCGTGTAGATCAAAGGTAAAAAACAAACATAGAAAAATACTAAACGATTAAAAAAACATTAGATCAGATCCTACCCATTCTAATTACATCTTCGTATTTCCTAATTATATTTCTACAATTTGTATGGAGTGATAAATGCTTTACTTCCACATGATATAACTTTCTTTTGTATTTGAAAAGTTATAAGGAAAAGGAATGGTTTGGACATGTTGTGAGGATGAATGAAAGCAGGTTGACTAAAAAGATATATATGGCGAGTATGAATGGAAATGTTTGAAGGGGTAGGCCTCGACGAACTTATCTTGATCAAATCGGGGAAGTTCTAAAGAAAGGTCAGGTCAAGAGTACCCTAAACCGGCGAGCGTGTATGAAAAGATTAATGAATGTGGATGAAGCGAAAGTAGTCTGTAAGGATCATAGCAAGTGGAAAGATGTGGTCTCTGCCTACCCCTCCGGGAAAAAGGCGTGAGTGTATGTATGTATGTATGTATGTAAAAGGAAATAACTTACTTAGCTTGTGAGCCTCTTCATATTCCGCTTCTTTTTTGAGTCTTTGCTCTTCCAGACGTTGGAATAGGGGTCTTGAATCATACTGTTCCTCTGGAGCCTCTGAAAACAAACATAACAAGTTGTTTTGATTTAAATGTTCACATTCTTATATGTATAACAAATGTCAGGGAAAGCTGGTAGATGATAGGGGAAGCTTCGACTGTGGAGTTTTTTTTTGCTAGATATTAATAACAGCAACAGGTTCCTACCTAAGCGTCTGCTTGAAATATTAACAGAATGTTAGATATATGATTACTTTTAAATAAAAATGAATTAATAAATATTTAAGACATGCCTCACTGGGCCACACAGAACCATCTAGTCCGAAATTAAGGTACTATTAAGTACCCTGTCGTATGGGGTACTAGACAACCGATAAACTTACTTTATACTCTTTTTTTGTAAATACATACTTATAATACATAGATAACACTTTTAAAATAAACAATTAAATAAAAATAAAAGAAATATTTAAATAATAACTAATAAATTTTAAAAATCTAATACTAAAAACATGCTTATTTTTGCTCAATATTGATATTATATACATACATACATACATACATATTATCACGCCTCCTTCCCAACGGGGTAGGCAGAGACCAAGGCCTTCCACTTACTACGATCCTGGCATACATCTTTCGCTTCTTCCACATTCATCAATCTTTTCATGCATGCTCGTCGGTTTAGAGTACTCTTGATATTATATTCAATATTTTTATACTAGATAATGGTATGAAACCCTTCGTGAGCGAGTCCGACTCGCACTTGGCCGGTTTTTTAGTTATTGCTATACGAAAGGACATTATGTTTTTGTATACACAGATTTACAATTCATAAGCAAATACTTAGTTAGTCAAATAAAAGTTTTCTTGTTAGGCAACCATAGACGTTAGTTTTTTCGAACCAAGAGGTAATTCAAATATATTTTCGGTAGAAAACCTTTGAAAAGAGTTTGAAAAAGTCATCGTACCAATCTACTGATTGTTCCTTGTGTCCTTTAAATAATAAAACGTTTAGTCCATAAAAATACCTTTACAGGTATACATTAATAAAGAATATAGATTTTAGTGTACCTATTGAGAACTCATATTTACAATGTAAATAGGTAGTTCATGTTGAACGGTTATGAAAATCGCAGTGTTATCGAAATAGTCAATATTTTTTATCGATGTTTGTTTTTTTACCTTTCGGCTGGTCTTCAGTACGCACTTTCTCCCATTCTTCTTGACGACGGCGTCTCGCTTCCAAAATTTCAGATTCAGTGATGAATCCAGAGCTCATTTTTAGGATTTATTGTCAAAACAGAAAAAATATATTATTTCAACGTGAAATAAAGAAAATCACCACTACTTTTGATTGACAACAAATTGACAGACTGCTGTTGTTGTTGTTTTCTTCACCCATTCTGGGTAGGCAAAGGGAACTATGCCCATACAGCCAATTCTTTAGTAATATTTTCTTTATTTTTGCATTAAAACGTTGATGTTAGACGTTTTAATGCTTTGATGGAGTTTTTGGAGACAGTCGAAAGATTGAAGGAATGTAGAGAAGTCCCCAAGAAAGAGGTGAACTGTTCGCGATCCCGCGCAAAATTCACGGCCCACTTTTCTTGGTTACGACCCATACACCATGTTATTTCACTTTGTTTCGCAAAATAACACCACTTTTACGACCCAAAAATCACTATAAACAATAAAAATTCGATAAAATAAACGGACTCCAAACGTATCTCACGAACTCCCGCCAAAAAAAAAAACCTGACAGACTGCTGAGTGCTGGCTGATTGATTTTTTTTCCCTTTAATAAGTTTAACGGCCTAGGATACTTGTCCATACAGCCAATTCTTTAGTATTATTGTCTTTATATCTGCATTAAAACGTTGATGTTAGACGTTTTAATGCTTCGATAGAGTTTTTGGAGACAGTCGAAAGATTGAAGGAATGAAGAGAAGTCCCCAAGAAAGAGGTGAACTGTTCGCGTTCCCGCGCAAAATTCACGGTCCACTTTTCTTGGTTACGACCCATACACCATGTTATTTCACCGAACTGTATATTGTTCACTAGCACGACACTTTGTTTCGCAAAATAACACCACTTTTACGACCCAAAAATCACTATAAACAATAAAAATTCGATAAATTAAACGGAATCCAAACATATCTCATGAACTCCCGCCAAAAACTCTGCTGATTGATTGATTGATTGTCACTGATTGACAGTCTTGTTTTTTTTGTTCCTTTCGACTAAAGTCTAAAATCATACTGCCAAGTCATTTGTTCGTCAATTACTTATTTTATTTGTAATAAATACATAAAACATAATAAATACAGATAACTTTAAATAACCTTTCTTTAAACTAACCTAATTCATTGAAATGTAGATGCCTATCATTTAAATCACAAGTAATGATACAGAACTATAGATTTAGGATACAAGATAGATCGACTGACAGCCCAAAAATGCGTGACCAGTTTTGACATGTTTGGAAAATAATGTTTACTGTCACACTGTTTTTATCTCGAGATTATGCACCTACTTTGCGGCATACCTCACCGCCCTCACTTCTTACAACTATAATAGTGGGCAGGTAAATGTGCCCGGTGAGTATATTTTTTTAGATATGTATAAAAAAATAAATAGTTAGTAAAATTTATAAGAAAAATAACAGCCATTGTTAATTAGTTTTATTTATTTATTTCTTCAAAAGATTTTCCCGTGTCATCTGCTGTGCCGTGTGAGCTCATCAATGACAGTAAGTGAAAAAGAACAAGTTAACAAAATCTGAACAAACATTTACATTTTAATGAATCAATCCCTGATTATAGACCTTTAACAAGGTTATCTTAGTTATGTGATTCCTTACAGTTTCCTTCTTCAAATTGTTAAGTTGTCATTCATTTGAGACGCTAAACGTTAAATAACATCAAATTTCTCCGGAAACATTCGAGATAAATGTCGACAATAGTATCGATAAATTTGAGTCAAGCTCTAGCGTACATGTAAAATATTTCGATGAATTAATTATCCACCAAAATAATGTAAATAATCAATACATAGAACTTTATCTATACAAAATATTAGAAGGAACAAACGGATTGAAGTAATTTCACATTTATAACATAACAACATGATCAAATTCAACAAAAATAACGCGTTTTTACGATGACGACTTTCTACGTATTTACCTGTGAAATGAGCAATTTTCCAGATTATTTTTATGGTTGACTTCACAGGTACTCACAGAACATGTGACCATTGTTAAATAAAATTATATTTACTTTAGATAATCTACGACTTACGAGATAATTCCATAAAATGTTGAAGCTTATATCGCATATGCCACTGTCTGTAAATTAAAACTGATCACAAAACGAAAAGATTAGTTTTCTCTTTCTATCTTGCTAGATTTCCATAAGAGGTTTTCTTCTATCTCGCAGGCTTTGTCCGTCTATTATATTCTACGTTTATGTACAGAACGAGCACAGATACCCCATATTTATTCTGAAATCACCGAGCCTATACTGGGTAAATATAAAATTGACGGAAGAATGATTTATTTTAATCCTTTGTTATAGTTTTGTGATAAAATTTAACAAAATACTAAAATGTCTCTCACTTAACCTCGTAAGACCGGGAGCATAATTGCTTAGAGTTATAAGTAAGACCGAATGTGCATTCTGAGGAACTAACTTATTATAGTCAGTCACGCCGAGCAATTTAAACCAATTAACAATTTCGCCAAGTTAAAGATTTTGCATCAAAGTCATATTAACAGGAGCATTAAATAACTTTTAGTATAGAAGCTTTTCTTAAAATAAAAAAATAATTATTTTGTTCTTTCAAAAGGCAATCGGCGTTACTGACTACATTTAGTGAAAAGTTAAAATACTGATAAAACACGACAAATTGAAATACTGCCGTAATACTATCATAATTCAGTAAAACTGGTTTGTGTATTTGTACAGGAGTATAATAATTTATTTCAGTGTAGCAGTTCCTTTTTAATTTGATATTGAAATTTGGTGCATTGAGAGGAACAGTCGGCTTTTATTATTAAAATGATCTACTTTAATGTAGAAGTTGTACTTTTAAAAATTGGATAAATTATTAAAATAACAACAAATCGAGAAATCTTTATGTTTATAAAAAAAAACGAAACTAATGTATTTCTTCGTAATCTTTACTCATGATTGGCAAATATGCGGGTTGAAGAAATAAAATAATATTAATTTAAAAAATATTAAATTAATTAAAACCGAATGTTCTTTGTAAGGAACGGTAATTTTTCAACCGATTAAAATTATCACAAGTTGAGAAAAATCTGTGAAATCAACATTTCATTATATTCTCCAGTATTTTAACTAACACTATTGTAACTGGTTTCGCAATTGTGCAAATGTTTACTAATTGAAAATAAATAATTAATTTACCCCGTCATCTCGTGCGCACCATCCTACCGCTGTGAATGTAACTTTTTCATGTGACATTCTTTTTTTACTAGCAAAACGTTTAACAACTACAAAACTTGAACATCCGTAGCCAGAAAATATGACAAAACTTTTTCATTAGGCGCGAATTTTCGAACTCAAATTTGACCATGATTTTTTTGTTACTTCTCATCCACGTGCTGCGTTACTTGTAATTTGCTATTTTATAAGCCCCGGTCTTACTGACTCTAAAATCTTTGTCTTACGAGGATACGGGGTGAAATCATTTTTATGTATACCTACTTTAGATCTTTTTTTTCAGATTTTTAATATTAAAATTGCACTCACCGTCATTAAGTACGTTACGAGTGTAGCTAGATGCTTCCATGAAAATAATTCTTATATTTTAAATGTTTGTTAGTCGGTAGTTTTATATAAACATGTTAGGAATTCTCTCTTTCTACGAGAATAGTCAACTCTCTTACCTGTACTAATAAAATATCTAATTTGAGCTCTAATGAGTAAAGATAATCGGATCCATAGGTCTATCTTCGGATCTTGTAAACATAGGTAGGTACTGTCAACATTGAAACTTACGACTGATAATGTCAAAATGAAATCGATTTGTCACTTGGAGTTTTGCGCGGGAAACGAGAAGAGAAAGATGGACTTTGTTTCGTTATTTTGTAAAATAACCTAAGCGGCATTTAGTGTGATAAAGTGGTGGCATTGTTATTAATGTGTCAGTGAGTAGGATAAATCAAATAAAAGTGAGAAACAAGGCAAGGCGCTCCTATTTGACTCTGATCAACGTTCTCGCGTAAAACTCCTGTAATCATTGAAATTTATAAACCACCCATACATTTCAATGAGTTATGTTAGTTTAGGTTTAGGTTAGGTTTGGCTATTATGTTTAGAGGCCCTCCTCAAGGGGCCTCTATCATGGTGGAGGGTATCCGGATAGCCGTAAGGCCCCAAATGAAATATTTAGGGAATTAGGGCTCCTGCTAGATAGGCGGTGGGAGATCTCGGGAGGCTTCTTCCTAACCTGGGAGGCCCGGACACCACGGTTCGAAAACTCTATGGGGGGGTCGTACGCAGCATGGCCCTCTACGGGGCACCGGTCTGGGCGGACACCCTCACTGCCGACAACATCCGCCAGCTGAGACAACCGCAGCGGGTGATAGCGGTGAGGTGTATATACGTGGGTACCGGACGGTATCCTTTGGGGCGGCCTGCCTGTTGGCGGGGTCCCCGCCCTATGAATTAGTGGCCCACGCCCTTTTCTTAATGTTCTGGGCAAGGGAGAGGTGGAAGGAACAGGAGGGAGAGTCTCCCCCGGGTGGCACTCGCAGAGCCGGAGCTTTGCCTCCGAACCATAGAGGCTATTCGTCCGGTTCTGAATGAGTGGATGGACTGAAGGCATCGCACCCTGAATTTCCGGTTGGTGCAGGTCTTGACCGGACACGTCTGTTTTGGTCACTACTTGCACCACATCGGCGTCGCCCGAAGGGAGCCAACGCCCCGGTACCACGAGTGCAGCGCTGATGACGACACGGCGGGGCACACGTTTGAGTTGTACTCTGCATGGTCGGATCAGCGCATCACCCTTCGTGCGGTCGTGGGGCCTAACCTCAGGCTGCCGAGTGTAATCAGGGCAATGCTCGGTAGTCAGAGGAAGTGGGAGATGGTGGTCGCTTTCACTGAGGAAATCATTCCAGCGAAGGAGGCCACCGAGCGGGCCCGCGAGGACAATGCCCTTGCAACTCGGTCAGACGCAAGCGAAGGGGAGTTAGGGAGAGGAATGCACACCTCCTCTCCCCTCCCTAAGCAGGTCAGTGGCACGGGTCGGGGGACCCGGAATACACCGAATGACCTGACACGGCTGGGGGCGGTCCACGTGCACTGGTCTGCAGGGCCGTCTTAAACTAGGCTGGGGCCCTTGGGCACACTAGAATTGGGGGCCCTTTTGAAAGTAAAAAAAGCGAATTATTGTAGCTGCGACCTGAAACATAATTATTATACTTACATTCTATGCAAGTGATTCCTCGGCTCCGGCGAGACGACCCGAGCAGTCATTGTTCGTTCGGTTCGTTCGGTTCTTTTCGTTCGCGTCACTGGCGACAGTTCGCTCCTTCATTGTTGAGATAAAATTTGAATTTAATAAATCATTTATAACATTGGTGACCACCGACCAGCAACTGCAACCTTCTGATAGAGCAAGATAAGGATATTACATCATCATGGCTATAGCAGAAGACACGGATCCGAAAACCCCAACAAAAAAACATTTTTTACCAACCAACATTTTTGACTCCGACGGTTGACACGAACAAAGCAGTAAGTGCAAATTTCGAAAATCGATCCGATCTTTTTCGTGTTGGTGTAAAAATACCTCCGTTCTGGCCAGATCGCCCTGCCCTGTGGTTCGCCCAAGTTGAAGGCCAATTCATATTATCAGGAATAACGAGTGATACAACCAAATTTTACCACGTTTGCGGCAACCTAGAACACCAATACGCAATTGAGGTGGAGGATATTATTCAAAATCCGCCCCAGGAAAATAAATATACTACTTTGAAAAATGAACTAATAAAACGTATGTCTGCCTCTCAAGAGCAAAAAGTTAAACAACTTTTAGATTACGAAGAATTGGGAGACCGTAAACCTTCGCAATTTTTAAGACGCTTAATGCACCTAGCAGGCCCCAAAGTTCATCAAAACAATTTGGTCTAGCAGATTGCCCGCAAACATACAACCTATCATAGCCTCTCACACTGATATGCCATTGCAGAAGTTAGCAGAACTGGCAGATAAAATTCAAGCATTAGCAGCACCTAGCCCTCATGTATCGGAAGTAGCGCCTTCGACATCATCATCGTCTGATAACCAACACATTTTCGCGATGGAAGCAATGGCATTGCAAATTGCTGAATTATCGAAACAAGTTGCAGAACTTACAGCGCGCCAAAGCCGGCCTCGATCGCCATTTCGTGGAAGATATCCAAGATCTCGTTCGCACTCGAAATCCAGAAGTGACTGTGTATGCTGGTATCATAGGAAATTCGGATCAAATGCCAACCGTTGCACCCAACCTTGCACGTTCAAATCGGAAAACGGCACCGGCAGCCACTAGTGACGGTAAACGACTGCCTTGCTTGTAATGGCCGCCTCTTCATCACAGACAAGCGAACCAAACTTAAATATCTGATTGATACAGGATCGGACTTATGTGTGTTTCCTCGCAACGCGACTAAAGATCGACGACCAAAAACGAAATACGAGTTGTTTGCAGCCAATAACACCGTGATCAGCACTTACGGATACATAGAACTCCACCTAAATCTAGGACTACGACGCGAATTCACATGGCGATTCATCGTGGCCGATGTTACCAAACCTATCATCGGTATCGACTTTTTAAGCCATTATAACTTACTAGTCGACTGCCAACATCACCGCCTTATTGATGAACTTACCTCGCTTTCCGTCGCAGCGCTGCACTGTGGAAATACATCGAATGAAACAATTGCTATTAAAGCGGTAAATGGTGATACGCCATTCCATGACCTGTTAAAACAATATCCAGAAATCACCAGACCATCAGGATCACCAGCTGCACCGAAGCATAAGACGCGCCACTTCATTCGCACTACTCCAGGACCACCAACCGTGTCTCAACCACGCCGCCTAGCACCAGATCGTTTGAAAATAGCCAAGAAAGAATTCGAAGACATGCTTCTCAACGGAACAGCTCGAAGATCTGACAGCCCTTGGTCTTCGCCACTCCATCTCGCTCGCAAAAAGGATGATGGCTGGCGCCCCTGTGGAGACTACCGTGCCCTAAATGCAAGAACGATTCCTGACCTGTACCCAATTAGACACCTTCAAGACTTTTCTTACCAACTTGCTGGCTCACAAATATTCTCTAAAGTTGATCTTGTTAAGGCATACAATCAAATTCCTGTAAATCCTGAAGACGTACCCAAAACAGCCATCACAACTCCCTTTGGCCTCTTCGAATTTGAATACATGACCTTTGGACTTCGAAACGCAGCACAAACCTTCCAAAGGTTCATAGATGAAGTGCTTCAAGGCTTAGACTTCACATATGGATATTTAGACGATATATTATTGTGTTCACGCTCCCAAGAAGAGAACCTAGAGCATCTAAAATCTTATGGAATCCTCAACAACACTTCCAAATGCGTATGGGGAGCTTCTGAGATCACATTTCTCGGTTACCACGTCTCCGCTGAAGGTATTCGCCCACTTGAGGAAAAAGTAGCCGCCATCCGAGACTACCCCTTACCTAAAACAGCAAGAGAGTTGAGAAGATATCTTGGAATGCTTAACTACTACAGAAGATTCATTCCGCATGCAGCGAAAATCCAAGGACCACTTAACGACGCTCTTTCCGGAAACATTAAGGGCTCAGCACAAATACCTATGACAGACGAACTAAAAAGAAGTTTTCAAGAGTGCAAAACTAGTTTGTCGGAAGCAACTCTTCTAGCCCATCCCGATAGCCAAGCTGAACTTGCCTTATACACAGACGCATCTGATGAAGCAATTGGTGCAGTAATTCAACAGCGAATCGACAAGTCCTGGACACCATTGGGATTCTTCTCTAGAAAACTGTCTCCATCACAAAAGAAATATAGCCCATATGATCGCGAACTTCTGGCAATCTACGAAGGAATCAGATACTTTCGCTATATGCTTGAAGCTCGAGTTTTCACCGTATTCACCGATCACAAACCTATCATCTTCGCTTTCAAGACCAAACATGATAAATGTTCTCCGAGGCAATTCAGATAATTAGATCTCATAGCCCAATATACCACAGACGTACAACACATTGCTGGCCGCGACAACGTTGTCGCTGATGCCCTGTCACGAATATCAGAAATCACAAAAGTTATTGATTTTTCTGAACTTGCAAGAGATCAGGCCCAAGATCCTGAACTGCAAGATCTCATTGAAAATGGTTCTTCACTAAAATTACATAAGCTAGAAACAAACGAAAACTTGTACTGTGACCTAACAACAAACACACCTAGACCGTATGTAACACCAAAATTCCGCCGACAAGCATTCAACACAATTCATGGCCTATGTCATTCTGGAAAGAACGCAACAGCGAAATTGGTGGCACAAAAATATGTTTGGCCTGGAGTTCGCAGAGATTGCAGAGATTGGGTACAGCAATGCATAGATTGCCAACGCAGCAAGATCACCCGTCATTCATCTTCTCCTCTTGCCACTTTTCCTGTTCCTTCCGAACGTTTTTCCCACGTACATCTCGACTTAATCGGCCCTTTGCCATATTCATCCGGTTTCAGGTACTGCCTCACCGCCGTTGATAGATTCACGCGATGGCCAGAGGCGTACCCGATTGCAGATATGACAGCAGAAACCTGCGCAGCAGCTTTTGTCTCTGGCTGGGTGGCCCGCTTCGGTTGCCCACATACCATAACCACTGACAGAGGACAGCAATTCCAATCGCAACTGTTCCAGACAATCATGAAGCTGATAGGAGCAAAGCACAGCCCTACAACTGCATACCACCTGCAATGTAATGGTATGGTCGAAAGAATGCACCGTCAGTTGAAAGCAGCGATCACATGCCATGACAACCTACAGTGGACGGAATCATTGCCACTGGTTTTGTTAGGTATACGCAGCTCCTGGAAAGAGGACCTGAAAACTTCAGCAGCTGAGTTAGTGTATGGTGAGCCTCTAAGATTGCCAGGTGAATTTTTCACACCAACAAAAGAACCTACCTTGGACTTGTCAGATTTCACCAGCCGCCTTCGCCACCAGATGGCTAAACTTCCACCAACTCCTGCGTCACGCCACAAAAGTAAGACGTTTTACTTACCTAAGGACATATTCTCTTCTGAGTATGTGTTTCTGCGACGCGGTCCCACTAAACGCACATTTAAATCACCTTACACTGGTCCATATAATGTCCTGGAGCAATCAAAAGATGGTAAAACCTTTAAAATCGATGTACAAGGCAAATCGCCCGTGAACCGGTCTCGGCAGGGGAGTATTGTAGCTGCGACCTGAAACATAATTATTATACTTACATATATCAATGCAAGTGAATCCTCGGCTCCGGCGAGACGACCCGAGCAGTCATTGTTCGTTCGGTTCGTTCGGTTCTTTTCGTTCCCGTCACTGGCGACAGTTAGTGCATCGCTCCTTCATTGTTGAGATAAAATTTGAATTTAATAAATCATTTATAACATTATAATAACATTTTTTTACTAAAAGTAAGTAACAGCCTATAATCATCCCACTGCAAAGAAAAGTATATTGTAATACACTAGCTGATGGTGGGAGCGGGCCTCTCTCTTTTGGATTTCACTTGGTTTCTTAATAATTATTATTCTAATCAGTTTTGTTTCTGTACTGGATTTCTTTGGTGGCTTTGTTGTCTTACTCAAATGAGATTTGAGTGAAATGGCAGGGCTATTGGGGAAATTTAATCATTTGAAAATATAATTAAGATGGATGGTATCGGTACCTCTCTGTCGGTGAGTGTACAGTAGGTGAAAGTATGTCTATTTAAAATAAGGTTTCGGTTGCATCACCACCTCAATACCTGTTAATTAAATTGTGGTTAATGTTGTGGGTGACACAATAACACTGTCTTAACATTATAATATCATTTAATCTATATGTATTGTGTTCACTGTTTGTTAACCTAAATAAATTAAAAAAAAAAAAAAAAAAAAAAAAAGGCCTCCATCATTGAATTCAAGTTACCATAGCAATGATGGGTACTGGCATAATCACCACGCTTGCCAAATGCGTGTTGGTGATCACCAACCCGAGCAACATTCGAAAATTCGAAACTTTTTGTTACCCGACCCGGGATTTGAACCTGGGACCCCGAGATCTTGGCCCGGTATTTAACCACTAGACCAACGGAGGGTTTTTTACTGAGTATGACCATTTATTATTATTGATGACTGATTTGTGAAAAAAGTGTAATGTGCCCGACAAAAATGTTTTGAGAATAAATGTGTGAGAGAAATTATCGGTTCTTCGGGGCCCCCTGAGAATGGGGGCCCTGGGCACGGGTGTGCCCTTATGGTGAAGACGGTATTGCCGGTCTGCCCCTCCGTAAGGGTGGAGAAAAGCCTGGCATAGGGCCGGGTTACACCGCCAGGATCCGGAGATTTCTTCGGCCAGCCCGGATACAGAAACGGCGGTTACGTGGAGGGGTGCACCCCGGGGGTTACTTTAGTGGGTATGCCTACCAGACCCTACATGGTCGGGAAAGGTTAGCGGAGAGTCCCACATAACCCGTCGTTTCCCCTGAAACGACGGGTATGCGTAACGCATTTCCCCCCAGGAGACTAAAAAAAAGGGCTTTTGTTTAATTTTGTATTTATGATATTGTATGTATTGTAAAAGGTATTGTCATTGACATTTTAACTAAAGACTAGCCTGTATAGAATCGTACAAAGCCGTTAATTTTTTAATATAATAAAAAAAGATTTGTCATTTTTGGCAGTAACAGTGTGTGTGACACTGACATTTTATAAAATTGCAAGCGGGGCGGCTCAGCCACCGGCGCTCGTTCATAGAATTTTTGATTTTGCATTTAATTACTTTATCTAGGAACTTTCTCTGTAATTATTGAACGAAAGAATAGCATAATTAAAATTAGAAAATGTCTGAAGTGGTAAATAAGGACACTGCGCCGGACGAAAAAGATTACGTAGAAGATGGAAAAAATAAGTTGTTGGTTAAATGTAAATTCTGTGGATCTAAAATATTAGAAAAGAAAACTGCTACTTACGTCGCTTTAGAGGTGAATATCATTTAATACCATAAACACGAACTTATAAAAGGTAAGAAAAGGTAAGATATTGCTGCATCTCTGACGACAAGATTTTAATTGGCAAAATTAAGGATTACAGTACAAACTTTAACAATAACCTAAATAACAATGTTCACTTTTCTGTTTACATAAGCTTAATTTTATCACTATAGTTAAGAACATAAATAAATAAATAAATAAACATAGCTATACAAAGCAATTTTGCCAAGTATTTAGACTTATGCCTTTAAATAATAGATAGGATAACCTGCAGGACATTGTTTACTAATGCAATACTTCGGATGTTACAATAATTATAAAAATAAGTGCCTTGTATAGAAATAATTATTTGCTGTTATTTTAAAAAAAATAGCAGCATCCCCTTCTCCTTCCTGTGGGGTATCCTAAGAGGCTACAACTAAATTAGTACTGCCAGAAGAAGACTAACAGAAGCATCTTTTTCCGATATTGGCCAAAGTGTCAGTGTCAACCCACGAAGTATGGCCATTATGGCAGAATCCTCCTTTCAGAGGAGCTGTCTCCCGCAGTGCACTTACATAATATGATGATGATCACAATGATAATAAAATAAATAATAATGGTCATATTTTATTTTACACTATAATTTATTTTTTTACTTTTCCGCAGAAAGAACTACCTCTAATGCAGCAAGATGCGAATAGAAAAGAAGGGGAAGTCCAAAAAGAGATGATAAATGAATATTTCCACGTGGAAAATATGTACATATTTGAAAACATTGGTTTCACGCACCCTGTTGACAATTACAAGTATTTGATCTGTGCAGATTGTGATGCGGGACCGGTGGGTTACTACGAGTTAGATAGTAAGCACAGCTACGTAGCCTTATCAAGAATCATTCAGTCATAATAAATGTTAATTTAACCGGTTACATTATTTAAACAAAATTAAACTCTATAAAATTTTATTGAAATAGGAAAATAGGAATCAAATATGAATTTTAGTGTTACTATGGATCTTTTATTTGTAGAACAGACAACGGCAGGTCAACCTACCCAAAAAATTAAAGGTCATTGAATTGATTTTCAACTTTAACTCCAACAAGTAGAGATCAATGTCAATTGAGAAATTTTGACATTTTGTGGTAGTTTGTGGACGTGCTGGTGTCTGTACGTAAATTTTTGCGTTTAGTGTGTTTGAATAATTGAAACTATAATGAAATTGAATTTGGGGGTTTGTAACTTGGTTTTTTATGAGGTGCCGATATATTTGCAAGGACCATGATTAAGGAAATTACTGATTCAAAATGGAAACTGACACACATAAAAAACATAGTACAGGCAACAGCACGTCAACCTACCACAAAACGTCAAATTTTCTCAATCGATATTGATCTCTACTTGTTGGACTCAAAGTTGAAAATCAATTCTATGACCTTTAAATTTTTGGGTAGGTTACCCTGCCATTGTCTGTACATGGCAGAAACTTCAAATAATTGCTCTAATAATAATAATAATTTGTGAAATATGTAACTAAAATATTGATTGAATCCTTATTCATAATAACACAAACAATCTAATAAACCTATTTTAGCTATTACAATGTTTTGTCTCGTTCTTTCTTAGTGCTGTCATTATTTGAGAGAAAGTGACAAAACAGTGTAATAGAAATAAGTTTATTAGACTGTTTTCGTTATTATGGATAAGGGGGTAAGATTGGATAGAGTAATAAAAATAGTAAAGAAAATGAGATTGTGTGGGCCTGTTAATAATAATTTAGGCAAAAAAATTTGAAACTGTAAATACAAATTTATAAAATTCAGTCGATACTGTAGACATTGCATTAAAATTAACATACGTTCCGGCCCCTAATTCGCGTAACCAAATCGTATCACAATCGTAATTGAACGACAGGTTTTTGACAGTTCTAGTATGGGCTAAATGTCAAAATGGTCCAATTCAATCACGATCGAACTGCGATTGAAATAGCTGAATAAGGCCCCAGTCCACTAATTCGCGTAACCAAATCGTATCACAATCGTAATTGAACGACAGGTTTTTGACAGTTCTAGTATGGGCTAAATGTCAAAATGGTCCAATTCAATCACGATCGAACAGCGATTCGGTTACGCGAATTAGGCCCCTGATTCATAATAGCTGATTGTTGTCACTGTCAAATTTCTTAGTATCAGGAGGTCAAATTATACTGGTAATATTCATTTTGTTGTGCTTATAACTATTTTTCTAGATTTTCATTGTTCATAGTTCCAAATTCTAGACAAAATTTATAATGAAAATGTTACTCTTTATCCAAATTGATGCATATTAGATTATCAGAAATAGATGTTTGAAAATAAACTAAGAGATTACATTAAAGTATGAAAAATATAAGTAAAATCTTAAACTATTTATGTATAGAACACTTGCATAGTCAAATCTGTATATTAAAAAAAATATTGTACAGGCAGTGGCAAAAATATGATTGAATATTGAGACAAACGTTGACACTTAATACAACGTCTCAAGGTTGGTGATACGGTCTAAGTTTTTACATACTTTTGTCACTGACTGTACCAGTCTTTAAGCAATCAATTATACTGAAATTATTAAAAAAATCGCATTCCTTAAATATTTGTGCTAACTTTTTTGTTATACAATAGTGAATGATAAAGCTCTGTCTTGTAACAATAAATTGTTGTCAAGTCATACAGATGATCAGAAACCTGGGCAATAATACAGAGTGTAACTGAAATAACGCAAAAACCAAGGGGCGATTCTGGTGTGAACACAACAACTTTTGTATAGGAACATTAATAAATCAATAGCTATCCGATAATAAGTAAATGAACCAAACAAGCTGGAATAGAAAAGTTAAATAACCGGCCATGTGCGAGTCAGACTCGCGCACAAAGGGTTCCGTACCAAAAAGGCCAAAAAATCGGGTTTGTTGTATGGGAGCTCCCCTTAAATATTTATTTTATTTTGTTTTTAGTATTTGTTGCTATTGCGGCAACAGAAATACACAATTTGTGAAAATTTCAACTATCTAGCTATTGCTACAGGGATGACAGGGATGCATAATATCTCCCTTACTCTTCAACATCTACACCGAACTTGTGATGCGGATCACTCTTGAAGACTGGACAGATGGTGTTGTGATTGGTGGATACAAAATCGCGAACTTGCGGTACGCAGATGATACCACCTTATTTGCGACTAGTGCTGGCCTTATGAAGGAATTACTTCTCAGAATGGAGCGCGTGAGCGTTACGTTTGGGTTAAGGATAAATCGGTCTAAGACTAAGATGATGATTGTGGATCGCGTCAACGACAACTCGCCCGAAGTGACTCAGATTGCGAACTGTGACGTGGTCCAGACCTACATATACCTTGGAGCTTTAATTTCAAACAACGGCGGCTGCGTGGATGAAGTGAAGCGACGTATGGCCATAACCAGAACTGCAATGGAGAAGCTGAGGAAAGTATGGAGGAATCGGAATATCACTAAAACCACCAAAGTCAGGCTTGTTCGAACATTGGTATTTCCCATCTTTCTTTACGCGGCAGAGACGTGGACAGTGCGCGAGTTGGAAAAGGGGAAGATAGATGCTCTGGAAATGTGGTGCTGGAGGAAGATGCTCGGAATATCATGGACGGAGTTCCGCACCAACGTGTCCATACTCCGAGAGCTCAACATCACACAGCGTCTGTCAACCATAGTACAGTCGCGCATACTACAGTACTTTGGCCATGTCTCAAGACGTGATAACGACTCCATAGAGCGGCTGGTTGTACAGGGAAAAGTGGAAGGAACCAGATCGCGCGGCAGGCCACCGATGCGCTGGACTGACCAAGTGAAGTCCGCAGTGGGAGGCCGCGTGTCTGACTGTGCCAGACAGTCTGCCAACCGAGAGGGGTGGCGGGAGATCGTGAAGAGAGCTGTGTCCGCCTCTACCACTAACACGGACGCCTCAACGTGACCACGACCGCTCTGCCAAGAGCGAAACGACAGAGAAGAAGAAGAAGAAGAAGAGCTATTGCGGCTCTTGAGATACAGCCTGGTGACAGAGCGACGGACAGACGGACAGACAGCAAAGTCTTAGTAATAGGGTCCCGTTTTTACCCTTTGGGTACGGAACCCTAAAAAAAGAAGTGTTTTCCCTGAATGGTATTGTGTTCAGTTACACCTTATAATATTACAATGTAAGTTGTTTACTTAAAAATCCATTTGACTAGAATGTTGGCTATTTGGATAATTCTGAACTAGTACCAGACAAAGGATTCACGAATGTATTTAAACAAAATAGGTCGCAATTTAAACATGACGTATTGATTTATTGAAGTGAAAACTTCTTTAGCGGCGCTGAGCACTTTTTGTTGGATGGGTAAAAACTTCCAAACTCGCGTCAGGGTCACGTGATGCTGATCGAAAAAGCGTAAGATCGAGGGGAAGGGAGAGGAACTAGTATCTCCCACTCTTTCTACCGTGCCTGAGTGTGCTGTTTTCTATTATTTTTGAAGTGAAACTTCTTTATCGGCGTTGGAAAAAATTTACCGTCACGTTTTGCGTCAAATTTTCGTCACATTTTTCGGTTACGCGCCATCTTTTTCTTGCCCCTACCACGGTTGGTTCAGACGATAGCAAAAAGGTAAAGTGAAATAATATTTAACCAATTTAACCAATTTAACCAATTTAACTAATTTAACCAATTTAACCAATTTAACCAATGTAACCAATTTAACCAATTTAACCAATTTAACCAATTTAACCAATGTAACCAATTTAACCAATTTAACCAATTTAACTAATTTAACCAATTTCTTGAAAGTTGCGTCAAATTTTCGTCACATTTTTCGGTTACGCGCCATCTTTTTCTTGCCCCTACCACGGTTGGTTCAGACGATAGCAAAAAGGTAAAGTGAAATAATATTTAACCAATTTAACTAATTTAACCAATTTCTGGAAAGTTGCATGTAGATCATTTTTCGAAAAATAAGGCCATAAAGAAGTTTCACTTCTTACGTGTGTACACTAGTACACGAACAACTTTTTTTTTTATTTTAATAACGTATTTATTAAGTATACTTATCCTTTTTTATGCCTACTTATGTAGTTTTAATAATGTCTTGAAAGAATTAAGAATTATTGTACTCACAGAACAAAGACAATTTACTTTAAAATTCTGTCAATTTATTTATATAAAATATGTATATGGGTCTGGTTGAACAGGGAAATCATTTAAGGATGCAATAATATTCCGATTATCATTGAAATCGAAATAAATTTATGAATACGAAAAAATGTATTATCTCGAATTGTATGATTGGAAAAGAAAACTTGTGTGGTATCTGCGTATTCCATTCCTTCTAGGATTCGTTTAAGTTGACCAGTCACCCTGTATTTTGGCATTACATGAGCTTAAATACCTACAGTGTTACTGCAAAAAAAGAAAGGTTTAACCGGTCGGCTTCCTAGTCACAGATCTGAGCCCATATGACAATTATTGATTTCTATTGTGTCTGAAATTAGCGGCATACAAGCGGTTAGTCTTGTTGACAACCTCCGTGGCGGAGGCGAATGCTCCGAGGTCCCAGGTTCGATTCCCGCACGGGTCAATGTAGATAAAAGTGTTTTTCTACATTTTCTCAGGTCTAGGTGTTCGTGGTACCTTCGTTGTTTCTGATTCCCAAAATACGAGTGTTTTAAATAGGTACACTTTGGGATCAGAACAATGTATGTGATTTAGGCCACATTTATTTTTTTAATTTGAAGTCGTGTCTAATTATAAGATGTATTGATTGTGGATTATAAGATGTCTGTCTGGTGGTGCCAGCACATTAAAAGAACAGCACTGTCTCTTCCTATGGGTATAAGAGGCGACTGAAGGAGTACTGCCAGAACAAGACGGCAGCAGCCTGTTCTCTCTATCATTGGCCAAACTGCGATCGCCAACCCGCCTGCCAAGGGTGGCGATTATGGCAAAACCTTCCTTTGGAGAGGCCCACAGAACGTGGAAAAAGGTTAGAAAGGTGATTTAGGCTGCCATTCCACGGAGCGGAGCGAGGTAGCGGAGCGTAGAAACGGAGTAATATTAACCAATAGGATTGCACAAAATCTCCGCTCCTATTTTTTGTGCAATCCTATTGGTTAATATTTCTCCGTTTTTCCACTCCGCTTTCTCGCTCCACTTCGGACAGGCAGCCTTAGGCGGGGCAGGCGCGCCACAGAGGTTAAGAGCAAATGCTTGTAAGTGAGCGCTTTGATTGGTTTCTTTTGACGTCGCGCAACTCTATTGGTCGCACGACGTCAAAAGAATTCGTTTGATTGGCGTTCTTTGAACTCTTACGTGTAGTGCAAGCGGCGACATCAGTTCTCATACACATGGCGCATCCGCATGACAGTCTTTCTAACCTTTTTCCATGTTCTGTGGAGAGGCCTGTGTGGCTGGTCTGTTATATACTGGTGATATTATAAGAAGGCCGATTTAAATTGTATCGATTACTTTTGATTGGTAATACATAGCTTTGCTTTTTTATTATTTAAATAGTCAAGGCTTAAATCCCTATTTTAATGTAGTAACACTGTCAGTGTTATTGTAATCGATCATACGCAAAGCAATTTATCATTTACATTTTGTAAGATAGGTACTATACTGTAATATAGATTTATTCTTGATAAAAGTGTTTCATTGACTTATGAATATACTTACCTTATAAATAATATTTGTCAACGGGTATAATTCAAAATAATTATAAACCTATCCATTTCGTTTCTGGAAAGGAGTCGTCGTGTTTTTTAGGTAAATGGTATTTTTCTAACAAACTTTTACATACGCATGAGATACTACTTATTTTCATTTCCATACGAAACTCAATTACTGAGTGATAAAATTAACTGTACTGCATGCATTTTTGAGGGAGGGCGGGCGGTTTTCCTGCATGAAATAGTGCTTGCTCAATCAGTGTTGGTGTGGTGCGGGTGCTTCCTCAAATCGGTGTTGGTGCGGGTAGTGTGGTGAAGGTATCTAGGCCGGTATATTAACAAGCGGAAATCATTAGCAAAATAATTTTCTAAATCCATAATTAATTACTGAGTGACCATTTTGTATCAAACTATTTTTTCTTCAAAGCGAACATATGACTTGAAAATTCAATTCTTTGTATAAAAATGTTGACTGCTTTAGAAGGGACGTGAGCCTAAAACCTTTCGCTTACCGCCTGCTCTAACCAATTGGACTACCAAAACATAGTTTGACGAATTTAAGTCAGTGGACTTTTATCTGTTTTTGGTTAGTACCTCTGACATCATAGAGAAACATTTTTACAAATATTTTACAGTCGGTTAAGAGGAAAAAACTTTTAAAGTGTTTTAAAACTCTTCATATTTTTTAATTGGCTATAGTACATATTCATTCATATGTACAACCATTTACTCAAGCCGTTAGAAGCATTTAGATGTTACCATTGAAGTTATGAAACGTAATATTTGATTGTATTTACGTGCATAATAAAGTGGCTAGGGACATTAAGGTATCAATTACGATGTGGTATTGTGGTTAACAAAACCAAGGCTTGGCCTTCAGGTGCCAACTTATGTTAAAGTACCTATATCTAATCGTAAATTACTTTACTGATTTCAAGTTTGATGGCCATTACTTATAATAGTTAATATGGTACAGGGTTATAGGTCGACCGGTTAACTGAGTCCTTTTTTACCTCACTTTTGTCGTCTTCATTTTCATTTCCCTCCCAATTCATGTCCTCCACACCATTCTTATGAATTAAACGATATTTTTATTATCCAAAGGAAGACGATTTAATTTATAATAATAATATTGAGTTCATAAATTGGGAGGGAAAGACGACAAAAGTGACGTCAGAAAGGTTTTAATTGAACGTTCGACCTATATTTATCTAAATACAGCCTATAATCATCCTACTGCAGTGCAAAAGCCTCCATTGGATTGAAGTTACCGCAGCAATGATGGGTATAGGCATAAAAACCACTCTTACCAAATGCGGGCTGGTGATCACAAACCCGTGCAGTGTTCGAAATACCTACTTCGAATGTTCGTAAAGTCTAAATTCTTGTAGCCATACCCGGGGATCGAACCTAAGACCCCGAAATCTTGGAGCGGTATTAGACACTAGAGACACATACAAAAAAAGGTTTTTGCGTGACTGACGGAATTAAAAAGTTTGACCAAAAATATTATTCCGGAAATAAATAGAAAAGCTTACTGAGACGGAATTAAGAAAAAAGTATAACTAAAAGTATTATTCCGGAAATAAAAATGTAAAGCTTATTATCGGGTTATATTATTTAATCACACCATTTATATCATAAGCGTGCCTCAGTATTAGCATAAAAATATGAGTATTAAATCAATTAGGTACCTACCTGGTGATGTTAAGACTAGATTAACCAAAAAAGTTTATAAGTAATGCATGCCCGTTATGGGTATTGTTATAAGCTGATCTGGAATGAAACCTTCAAAAGTTTGTACTTACCTACACAGTTTAATCGCAATAAACATATATACTTATTGAATTAAATTGAATTGAACTAAATATACCTACGTGGTCAAACCGCGCTAAACAAACAAGCAATATTGAAGGAGTAGGCACACACAGTACTGTAATAAAAATGACGTAACATTGCTGTGTTTTGTATTAACATAACCATACATTCGATCCGTTACACATCGGTTTCCGTGGTGTAGCGGTTATCACATCTGCCTAACACGCAGAAGGCCCCCGGTTCGATCCCGGGCGGAAACAAATCTTTTTGTTTTTTCCACTACTGAACATTACACATGTGCTGATTTTCATAAAAATGTATTTTTTTATTCAGTAAGTACTTATGCTGTTCAATACCTACTCATTTGTAAAAATTTAAAGTATTATTATTATGTACTTGAGAGATATTGAAATAGGTACATGAAAAATTAAGAGGTAACTGACTTCAGTGATGAGCACCCATAGATTTAGTAGTACGAGATATATCTATGTGAGTAGGTAGGTACCCAAGTAATGACCTTTCTGAGCGGCTGACCATCGAATTCCAGTGAAGTACTGCAGCCAGAGTCTTAGCATCATACGCATACGTTTTTTTTAGTTGTTAGTACCTTTTATTGTTCAATTAATTTCACTTTTAATATAATTATAATTATGTAGGCTAGCAAATTCATGTTTGAAGAAATAATACTTGTAGCTAAAGGATTTTAATTTGTTTATTTTTAAGATTTTTGCAATCGGTGTAATACCTATATTATATAATTATGTCTTTCTATAGTTATAGTTTACTTGTAAGTATAATCGAAATTGAAATATAACTTGGAATAAATGTTTTTAACACATTTTTTTAACAGTGAAGCTTATGTATCAGCAATACATCCTTACATTTGAATTGCTACTGGGTTTTGATAGGCGTCGAATATTTTGCTTCATAGTAGACCCAGGTACGAGTATTTTTATTAATGTTTAATTATTTATATTAACTTATGCATAAAAAACTACAATATTAACATCTTATAAATAAAAATAACGTGAAAAAAGAAACAAATACTAAGAAAGTCATAACTTAAAGTGTTTAAAACTAGTCCTTAAGTGAAAGAAATTGGTCACCATTAGTAGTCATATTATTTGGCTGAGAATGCTAACTTTTGGTAGTTATAACTTCTAGTAATTTCTTGATTAAGGCATACAAATTGTCTCCCAAGTAATTACTTTTAGTCAAGTAATTACTTCTACTTGTTTATAAATACGGGGGTTAGTCTTATAGATAAAAAGGGGGAAAAAAACTATAAAAATGGTCCTCGTGGTAAGGTGCCCAAGATACTGGCAGCGTTACATCGCTGAATTGCGATGCTCAGTCGCTGTGCGAGGTAGCAGCTGCCAGTATTTTTTGACAAATTATTATACACACGGATGCGACGGCAGTCCAAAGCCAAAATGCAATTTTATTTAATTTAATTTATCTCCTTTAGGTCTTATAATTATGTTTTTCGTATTACAATTATTGTACAGATGACAGCACAGTAAGGGTTTTAATTTGCCTATTTTAGGTGATAATTATAACATAAAAGATTTTCAACATTTAGGTTTAGGTACCTGTTATGGTTACCTACTATAAAAAGTTGTCAGCTCTAATTGCGTAATAACTTGAGACAGAAAGATCTCTTCATAAATTAACCGACTTGGTATTTTATGGATCTCACAACTAAAAACCTCAGTCTAAAAATGCGTTAATTACAACTCGTGGGTTTTGCTTGTTTGGTGGGGTCACCAGTTTGGTCGTAAGTGGCTCCGTTGACAAATACGACTCAAGAATATCACCCTGGATTGGTGATAAAAGTAGAAGGAGTGTAGGATGCTAAATAAACACAACTTTAGATCTTATTGTATCGGCGCGATAGCAAATACGTACGCAGCGTGTGATCAATCGACATGCGTTCCGCGTTGAGATTAAATTCACACTGCCCGCCGAGGAATGATGCGCTCGGGCCGGTGTAATAGGATCCACCGATAAGGTCGCGGTTACTCATAACACCGCGCGATGCTTACGCTTCGTTATGCTATGCGCTAAATATTAATATTGTAGATGTAAGTTTAATATGTATTACTTAGGTTATTTAGATTTAGTTCTAGTGTAGTAAATGTGTGTGTTTGTTTACATAATACTAGATATTTTATATTAGAAGTAATTTTAGATATAATATATTATAAGTAAGTAATGTAGTGTACATTATTAATATAAGTATGAATATTAGTTTATAATATAATAATAAATGTGAGTACGCCACATCACTCCCCCCCAGAGACCGTCACTACGGGCGATAAAAATTGGGTAGGCGCACCTTCCTACCGAAACGGGTAGTATTTTTAGAATCTGGTGGATTATGCGTTATAGGATGTGATGTTTTAGTTGGCTGAATTTCAGTGGGATTTTGATCTGGTGACAGTATATAGGCTGGTTTAAGTCGGTCTATAGAAACTGTCACAAATTTACCTTTGACATCTAATTTAAAGAATTTAGGAGTTCTGTCAATAACTTTATAGGGACCGGTATATGCTGGCTGAAGGGCTCCGCGAACTGTGTCGTCGCGAATGAACACGTGACTGGTAGTAGCTAAGTCCTTGAATATGAAAATTTTGCCAGTGGTGTGCCTTGAAGCTGGACAGGGTTGAAGATTCTGAGCAAATGATTTTAGACGAGCTATAAAATCGGTTACATCCGTAGTATGAGACTGACTGGAGTAAAAAAATTCTCCTGGAAGACGCAACGGCTCGCCATACAAGATTTCCGCAGACGAGCTTTGGAGATCTTCCTTGTAGGTGCTACGTATGCCTAAAAGCACTAACGGTAAAGATTCCGTCCAATTGGTCTTGCTATGACAGACTATGGCCGTTTTGAGTTGCCTGTGGAATCTCTCTACAAGTCCATTACAAGAAGGGTGGTATGCTGTCGTCTTACGGTGCTGGAATCCGATAATTTGAGATAGAAACTTGAATAGTTCGGATTCAAATTGTCTACCTCTGTCCGTGACGATAGTAGTTGGACAACCAAAACGTGAAATCCATCCTTGTAATAGAGCTTTGGCAACGGTTTCAGCCGATATATCCTGAATGGGTATCGCCTCAGGCCATCGCGAAAACCTATCGATTGCAGTGAGGCAATATCGGAAACCATTAGATATGGGAAGAGGTCCTATAAGGTCAATATGTACGTGCTGGAACCTTGCACGAGGAAGACTGAAAGTGCCTAAAGGTGCAGAAACATGGCGGTTTATCTTCGCGCGTTGACAAAATAAACAGGCACGTGTCCACTCTCTGCAGTCCTTTTTCACACCATTCCATACAAAGCGCTCTGCTACTAGTTTGACGGTGGCATTTGTACCTGGATGACTGAGAGAGTGTAATGAATCAAAGACTTGTTGACGCATGAACTTTGGTATGAATGGCCGGGGAGTCGGTGTGCTGATGTCACAGTACAACTCATATCGACTTCCGGGTATTTTCATTTTCTTAAGTCGTAGTGAAACGCCGTCTTCCAGGAAACCTTTCAGCTCCGGGTCCGTTTGTTGAGCATTAGCAAGCGATTCGTAATCAATATTCATCTCCAATTCTTCGATACGCGATAGTGTATCTGCGACAACGTTGTCTTTGCCGGAGATATGCTGTATGTCGGTGGAGAATTGGGAGATAAAATCGAGATATCGATATTGCCTGGGTGAACAGCTAGCCTTTCTCGACTGAAATGCAAAGCTGAGAGGCTTGTGGTCGGTAAATATAGTGAAATGGCTAGCCTCTAACATGTGGCGAAAGTATTTAATGGCTTGGTATATAGCCAGAAGTTCGCGATCATATGGCGAATACTTTTGCTGCGAGGGACTCAACTTACACGAGTAGAAAGCCAGTGGCTTCCAGGCGCCTTCTTTCATTTGTTGGAGAACAGCGCCAACAGCTGTATCAGAAGCATCGGTTGTAACTGCTAATTGAGCTTGACTATCTGGATAAGCCAAGAGTGCTGCGTTACAGAGGCTGGTTTTGGAGTCCTCAAAGGCTTGAAGAGAGTCATCTTTGAGCTCAACCGGGTGGTTGCCTTTAACTGATCCTGTCAGTAAAGCATTCAGAGGTGCTTGAACTTCCGCTGCGCGTGGAATAAACCTGCGATAGAAATTCAGCATACCAAGGTACCTCCGAAGCTGTTTGACAGTCGTTGGCTTGGGAAACTCTTTGATGGCTTTAACTTTCTCGTCAAGAGGTTTGATACCTTCGGATGATATGTGGTATCCTAAGAAAGTAACTTCCGAAGCGCCGAAAATACATTTGGAAGTGTTAATTAATATACCATACTCTGACATCTTTTTGAAAAGTTGGCGCAGATGTGCCTCGTGGCTTGACGCATCTGGCGAATAGACTAAAAAGTCATCGCAGTATGGGTATACGAAATCCATGCCGCGTGTCATGTCATCTACGAATCTCTGAAATGTTTGACCTGCGTTACGCAAGCCAAAAGTCATAAACGGAAATTCGTAGAGACCGAAGGGTGTTGTAATGGCAGTTTTGGGTATGTCGTCGTTATTGACAGGGATTTGATTGTACGCCTTTATGAGGTCTATTGTGGAAAAGACTGTACAACCAGAGATATTGTGAGTGAAGTCATGTATGTGCCTCACTGGGTACCTATCCGGAATAGTTCGTGCGTTCAACATACGGTAGTCACCGCATGGACGCCAGCCGTCTTTTTTAGGTGCCAAATGCAGTGGTGATGACCAGGGGCTATCCGAAGGTCGAGCTGTGCCATTTTGTATCATGGCATCGAATTCTTGTTTCGCAATCCTATACTTATCAGGGGCTAGGCGACGAGGTGTGCATGCAACGGGTGATCCCGGGGTAGTGCGGATGTGGTGTACTGTATTGTGTAAGGTGATACGGGGTGTGCCAGCTGGACGAGTCAGCTCAGGGAATTCAGCGAGTATCGCGTGGTATTGCGTATTACCTGTCGGAACTTTAACGGATGAGACGCTGCTGTATTTACTTGCTGACACGCCAGATACCTTTAATGTTGTCAAATTATCAAATAATCTCTTATTTCTAACATCAACAGCTAAATTATAATGAGATAGAAAGTCTACACCAATAATCGGTTTGTTAACGTCCGCTATAACAAAACGCCACACAAAGTCACGCCTTAAACCTAAGTCTAGCCTAAAGTTGGTATGGCCGTATGTGTTAATCACAGTTCCGTTGGCCGCAGATAGCTGATAATCACTTTTTGGCCGTCGTTCTTTTACTGCCGAACGTGGGTACACACACAAATCACTACCGGTATCCACTAGAAATTGGGTCTTGGAGTGTCTGTCGGTGACGAACAGGCGACCTTGGTTGGGTGGGCTATCGGCGGTCGCCATTACCGACCGCCCTGCTAGTTTCCCGCCTTATAATCACAAGGCTTTTGGCATTTGTTCGCCTTGCTCCCGAACTTGTAATGATACCAGCAAGTGGGATATCTCTTACCGCTGGACTGTGATCTGTTACGACTGTGGGTATGCTCCTGTCTAGAATGCGATCTAGGTCTCCGTCCTTCATTCTTCATAGTGAGCGAGTGGACTTGCTGCGTCAGCTTCTCGATCTGCTTGGCCATTTTATCTATTTTGTCCTCATAGCTTTGTGACGAGGAAGCGACAGCGACTTGTGGAGAGGATGGAGCTATGTCCTGAATACGATCAGCAAGATCTGCTAAGTTGTCGAGCGGGGATTGAAGCTGTGATGCTATAATAGACTGCATACCGGTAGGCAACCTGCTGGACCAAATGGTGCGTATGAAATCCTCTGGAACGTCAGGGCCAGCCAGGTGACTAAGGTGTCTTAAGAACTGCGAGGGTTTCCTATCGCCAAGTTCTTCGTGGTCTAGCAGTTGCTTAACCTTCCGCTCCTTTGATGCAGATAAACGCTTAATTAGCTCACTCTTAAGTTTAGCATACTTGTCCTCAGCAGGTGGAGACTCGATGACATCGGCGACTTCGATTGCATACTGATGGTCGAGCATCCCGATGACATGGTAGAATTTCGTTGCGTCGACAGTGATGTTCGCCAATGCGAATTGACCTTCCAGCATGGAAAACCAGAGTGACGGTTTGTCGGGATAAAAAGGAATATTTCTTACCCCTACGCGATAAACATCGCTCGCATCGCTTTGAGTGTAGTCGCGCCCTAATGGTGGTGTCTTATCGGCATCCATCTTGAATAGTGCTCCGTCGGGTCACCAGTTTGGTGGGGTCACCAGTTTGGTCGTAAGTGGCTCCGTTGACAAATACGACTCAAGAATATCACCCTGGATTGGTGATAAAAGTAGAAGGAGTGTAGGATGCTAAATAAACACAACTTTAGATCTTATTGTATCGGCGCGATAGCAAATACGTACGCAGCGTGTGATCAATCGACATGCGTTCCGCGTTGAGATTAAATTCACACTGCCCGCCGAGGAATGATGCGCTCGGGCCGGTGTAATAGGATCCACCGATAAGGTCGCGGTTACTCATAACACCGCGCGATGCTTACGCTTCGTTATGCTATGCGCTAAATATTAATATTGTAGATGTAAGTTTAATATGTATTACTTAGGTTATTTAGATTTAGTTCTAGTGTAGTAAATGTGTGTGTTTGTTTACATAATACTAGATATTTTATATTAGAAGTAATTTTAGATATAATATATTATAAGTAAGTAATGTAGTGTACATTATTAATATAAGTATGAATATTAGTTTATAATATAATAATAAATGTGAGTACGCCACACTTGTATCTTTTTAGAAGGCGTCGTCCTGATTTGAGAGGGGGGCTGAATTAATTAGCCGACTTATTGTTAATATGTAGCTCACAACATTTTACGGTAGAAAAACTTGAGTTGCAAGACTTGCTTTCATTACAAGTAATGTTTTAATGGCTTTTTCTAACACGTAGTGACTCGACATTCCTAAGCCGCGCCCATCCCTCACTTGTAGGGACATCTTATTAATATCACAGATCTAATATGTATTATAAACGCAAAAGTTTATATGCATGGATGTTTGTTACTCTGACACGTTGAAACTACTGAACGGATTTCGATGAAACTTACTAGTGATGTAGCTTAGACGGCAGAATAATATTATAGGCTATAATTTATACCAAAATTACGACTAGTTACTGCAGCATAAGTTTTTATGATGCACACTATATTCGTTTCTATCCGAACCCTGTTCTGAAAGAAGAAAAGAAAAAGATATTTATTACATAATAACAATATTTCGTTGTGAGATAGTTTTTATATTATGATGGAATATCATGTCGATAGAAAAATGGATATAAGATAGTTCACGATAGTTAGGTAGGTATACATTCGTCGACTAATCTTGCAAATACTTACCTACATAGACGAGGCCATAAAATGTGCGGTTCGATCGTGTGACAAAGTTTTAAGTTGTATGTATGTTTCGTAAAGAAAATCAAAAAATCTCAAATCCTACCTTACCTAGTACAGAACTATAAAGCTGAGTTGTGCACAACGCCCCCACCTTCTTCCTTTCCATTAAAAGTTTACGAGTAGGTACTTACCTAGCAGTGTTATTGAATTACTTAATAAGCTTATTAGGTACACAAAAGACTACAGATTTCAATGACTACTGCCATTTTGTGTGTGTCAACGAGTACGCTATGAGTGACGTACGCGCTCGTGTGTGTGTTATTTGAATTTTTTGCAAGTAACCCGATAGGTAATGGAAGAGGCAGTGACCAAGAAAGTTTTAACCTATACATACTATTAGTTATTCGGTGTCTATACATAACATTAATCTTCATTATGTACCTTATAAACGCAAAAATGACGATTAAGACGTTCAAAAGAAAGCGTCTTGTACTGACTTAGTATACCTACCAATTGGGTCGCGGGCAGCGACTACTACTTGAAACAATGCTTAATTTTTCATAAATTAAGTCATTATTCGTAGCGAAAACGCTAATTCAATGGCTTCATGAGTGAGAGCTTTCACTGAAGTCAGGCACGCTGTCTGAACCTAGGCTCTCACGATGTTCCGAGTCAATGCACACTCGGAAAACTTGAATTGATAACATTTATATAAACTTTCGTAATGAATTTTAACTAATAACACACAATAACATATAAAAGGTTTTATTAGGGTTCAAGTACAAGACTAATACATAACCACATAATCGACCTCCGTAGCGTTCTGAAGGTGTCACCTGCTCCCGGGTTCGATTCTCGGACGGTAATGCATCGTAACATAACGGCCTATACCTATACAGTGCATTGATATGCACTGCAAAGGCCTCCATCATTGAATTTAAGGACCCATATCAATGATGGGTACAGGCATAATCCCCACGCTTGCCAAATGCCGTTTGACGATCACAAAACCGAGCAATGTTCGGAAATTCGAAACCTTTGTAGCCTGGGTTGTTGGAGGGGTGTATGTAGGACATATTTATTTTTCTATATTGCCTCAGGACTGGGTGGTTTTCGTACCTTCGTTCTTTTTGAACAAGTGCTTCAAATAGATACTTTGGGATGAGAACAAAGAATGTGATGTTCATTTATTGTCTAGGAATAGTTAAATACTAGAACTCCGACTTGTCTCTAGTGGATTAATTTTCTTTTTTTCTTTCAAGGGTTATGTAGTCAAAATAAGGAACCCTCATTGTTTGGCTTAATCACGCTTAATCACATAAATTAAAAAACCCGAACCAGCAAGTCAGTATCTGCTATCGGTCTCTTTTAGATACATTAGGAAATTGGTATAAGTGATGAAGGCAGAATATACGGAGATTGTGTTGCGGAGTAAGGCATCTGAATAGGCTAATAAAACGGCACAATTCAAATTTACAAACAGTAATAAAAATGTACAGAAGGTAATTTCTCATTTAATAGGCAAATAACATTGCACGAATTTAATCGCGCTGTTAACGTTATAATCGTTACGAATAAATGTCAGATGTCTTCAATCGATTTTTGAACTTTTTTTCGAACGTTTAACGATCAGTAGATAACAATTAAGAAAAAATGATGTTTTGTCGTAGGAGTAGGCATAGAAGAAATAAAATAAAAGTTCATTGATCAATATTAATGATGTGTCAATAGCATTGTTTTTTACAAATGTTATGAGAAGACATAAGCTATTTTGATTTCTTCATTATACATAGCATGGGATTGCTAAATTGCTAATATTTCATTGCTAAAGCAAAGTGATTCTGCCACTAAGTGAGTGGGAATATTTCTCGATCATATTTACGAACGACAAAAAAAAACATCGAAATCTGTCAACTTGGTAAAACTTGGTCGAAGAAAACAACACTATGCGTTGAATTGAAGATATATCTATATCTATATCTTTTTTCGTCGGTTGAAAAATTGGAATTGATCAGTTAAGACAGCCACCCGTTTTACAATCAAACGACAATAATTATATGAATATTGTGTCAGACATATCGTTAAAATATAATTCCTTGAATAAATATTCCAAATGCCTGCGGTGTGACTCGAACCCACCTTTGGTTGTCAGGTGACTGCCAATCATTGGGCTATCCAGACAATATTGTGTGTCGACGAATTTAGTCATGACTACAGCCGGAGTTTCATTAATGTTTTCGGTTAGGTTCTCCAATATACAAAAGGAATAAAAATAGTAAAGAATTTTATTAGGGGATATCTTGACGCATATGTACCAACGTTATAAAAGCGACGCTTCTGTTCTTGAACTACATTAATCTTTGCCTAAAATTCAGTTAACACATTACAGTTGCAATATCGCACAATATTTACTTTTTTATTTGAATATCAACAGTAAACAACACTTCATAAAAATAGACGACTTGACCTAAATCTCAATGTGTAGTTTTGCTAACGTAAGAACATACACACTACATAATAGATAGTATATTATGTAAATAATCTGAAGGCGATGCAATTTACGTAACATCGACATATAGATAGAAAAAATGGCAACGAGCTTTACTGTTTTTACCTAATCGTTCAAATTGAGATCTGTCAAACATGAAAAATAGTATTTAAGTAGGTTCCGTCTATTGAAGTTTAGGAAGTGGCTTTTCTGTACTAATTTAATCGTTTATTTATAGACAAAATTTAGGCGGCCCGCCCACGTCCGATAATCGGTAACCGATTTTTGTAGGAGAAAAATAGAACTTACTGATAGCAATGGAGCAACGCACACGTCCTACAAAATATCGGTCATGATTGTGTATGCTGCTGCCTACTATAGTAAAATCGGCCCGATTATCGGTCCTACAAAAAGTCGGACGTGGGCGGGCAGCCTATGAATGATCAATTTGGTACAGACAACAGCACGTCAACCTACCACAAAACGTCAAATTTTCTCAATTGATATTGATCTCTACTTGTGAGACTTAAAGTTGAAAATCAATTCAATGACCTTTAACTTTTTGGTAGGTTGACCTGCCGTTGTCTGTACATCCAAGGTCACATGTTTTGTGGAAATCAGAATCAACGAAGGTACCACAATACTTTTTTTCTCCATAGCCCCGTCCAGTAATCGAGCCTGGGATCTCAGTGCAGGCGACACGGATAACACCGATTTTCAACCGGTAAGCCGCTCCACCAAGCTGGACTGATTTAGGCTTTTGATTGATACAATGTTTTAGTTAAAACTACAATAACTCTTAAATCTGCATAAACAGGGTTCCCATTCGCATATCCGCAACGTTATTTCCTGTCACCGTTTTCTTGTAAACCCAGGGAACCCTTATATCCTTAAGTATATGCAAACTATCGCGTGTTATGCATAATTTAATAGTCCAAAATTGTTGCTTTACGATGCAAATGTGCAGTTGGCAAGTATGATATTAATGCTTTTGCACAACGATTATTTAATGAAAGCATCTTAGAGACATTCGCTACTGTTTTTAAAATGAATGTTAAGTATAACATTTGAATGGAACAGTATTAATAATATTTCAAGATAATATTGGTCTAGTAACTGTTGAGATGTTGGTACATTCATATTTAAATAATGGTATCCCTATTGAGTTGCAATTAAGAATGTGTATGGCAACACTCTCTCTCTTATAGGTACTCAATGGTGTTCCTGTACTGAATCATGTAATGTGTGCGTCCCACGCGAATAATGTAAAAGTATTAATAAACAGTGAAGTAATTACAGTTAACAACCTCTTTTTCTTCAGGACCTCTAACATAATACATTCACAGTAACATCTAGTCAGAAACTCAGATTCTGCTAAGTTAATTGAGCTTTATACAGGGTGTTATCTAGGTGAATGGTATAACAAGAAGAAACCAGCCTATGTTGATATGCAGGATGAAATTTTAACCACTTTCCAAATTGTAATATGTATATTAATCTACGAGACCAAAAACATATTACGTATTTTTTCTTTTGGTAATAGCCCAGTACAAAAATGTCATGATAAAGCACTTAGAAAATGTCCGCAAAAAGTCTTAAATTTTTGATACGGCCTCCTAGCATCACTTTTTTTTTACGCGATTCACATCTCGTTCAATCATTACGATACTATTCACACGTTTTTGATTTTCCCTTTATACCTTATTAGGCATAGGATCGTAAAAATTGAAAACTATATTGCGAAAAACATTTTCTTGTGAAAGCTTGATTTACATTTTTTATTTCATAAATGGGCTCTAAATACGATACTGAACACCTATAAAAATTTTGGAAAGTGGTTAACATTTCACCCTAAATTTTTTTTATGATTTTTTTTATGACTTGAGAGATAGGATGACTTTTTCAGCACCTTAATTTTTTTTTATAGGCGTTCAGTATCGTATTTAGAGCCCATTTATGAAGTAAAAAATGTAAATCAAGCTATCACCCGAAAATAGTTATCGCAACATAGTTTTAAATTTTATGGTCCTAAGCCTGTTATAAGGAAAATCAAAAACTTATGAATAGTATCGTAATGAATGAATGAGATGCGCATCGCGTAAAAAAAGTGTTGCGGACATTTTTTAAGTGCTTTATCTTGACATTTTTGTACTGGGCTATACCAAAAGAAAAAATACGTCAATTGTTTTTTGTCTCGTAGATTACTATATTAATTTGGAAGGTGATATATATTTCATACTGTATGCATAAAGATACTATGGTGAAGTCAGGATATCATTATTTTTTTAACTTCATACAAACTAAAATTTTGATATTATAATTTGTATTAAAACCAAATTATTCCAAAATAAAGATATAAAATTTCTGACCCGATCCATGGTTTAGAAGCAGCGTTTACTAGCTCTGACTAAACTGGTTGTTACGTCGTCTGTATTGCTGACGACTTCTGAGGCAAGTGGCGAAGACACGGTTTTCAAGGTGGTCACCTACTCCGAGGTTTGAGGCTTCGATTCCCGGATAATGAAGATAAAAGAAATTTCTCAGGTCTGTTTGTGGTACCTTCGCTGTTTCTGGTTTCCAAAATATGACTCTAATTAGTTATTCGATTTGTTGAGATCTTAACTAATGTATGTGATGTTGTCCACATTCATAATTTATTGATCAAAATCCTTCTTTAGGAGTGGCCAGTGTCCAGCAGTGGACTGGTATAGGCTGGTGATAATAATGAAGGTAAGAGAGTACCAAAATGTTCTGTAGATGATCATTAGGTGAGGAGGTTTTCAGTCACTGATTGTTGGATTTTTTTAATTTTTTATCCGTACTCAATGTTGCCTGCGACTTTGAATTTAAAACTATGTATCAAAAGTATCCTAGAGGAACCCTACGTTTTTTCGGGATAAAAGTAGCCTATAAGTTATTCCAGAAAATAAAGTAACACCGTGCCAAACTTCATGAAAATCCGTTAAATTGAAACTATATATTTTCATACAAACTTTAGTCCCGTTTGTTATTTAACCCCTTTAGGGGTAAACTTCGTACAAACCTTAATCAACAGTCTAAAAATTAAATTCCAAGCTTTTAGCTTTTAAAATGACGATTATACTTTCATTCAATCTATCAACCCTTACAACCCTTCGTTTGCATCAAAAAGTAGCCTACGTCCTTTTCCAGGCTCTAAAGAATCTGTGTACCTCTGTGTACTAAATTTTGGCGGGAATGCGTGACAGACAGACAAACAGTTACTTTCGCATAAAATATTAGTAAGGATTGCACCTTCTTAAAAATTGAGCATCTCTTTTTTCAAATGAAACAAAATGGAGTCGTTTTGACAGCATTTTTTATTCGGTTAATAATGACAGTTTACATCTCAATTAGGGTTCTAGATGATAGTTAAAATGTAATTTGTCAGACGTTAGTGTCTGTGAATTCGACTGAATACGGCGTAAGACTTCAGGGTCAGATATTTCGCTTGGACCTTCGACCTAACTGTACTGGTGATTACAGTCGCCTTATAAAATAGGTAGAATTTATTTTATTTATTCATTAACCGTAGCTAATTTGATGCAGTTACACAAACATGGGACAAATCTAGTAATAATTATCATGGTGTTTATCTGTGAATTAAACATTTGAAAATCGCATGCATGCATACATACAAATGAGTACTTGTAAAACTTGTAATGTTTTCGAATTATTTGTGTTAGATTAGTTATCAAATATCTGTCAAGTGCTCTGGGGTGCCGCCTTAGAAGAGAAAAGCACCAATATTTTGCTATCAATGAGAGTATTCAGAAGAACGAGTATATTGTTAGTGTAAAATTTTGAATATTTCTACCAATGATGTGTACACCTTTAATTGGGTTGCATACCAGGTGCAATTTGGTCTTGTTTTGTTTGTAAATGTTTGTATGTAATCTGTTGGTGTTCCAAATAATAAAAAAAAAAAAAAAAAAGATGGATGGCAGTAAAGTCTTGCAGTAAATGCTCCATCATTGGCCAATTTGCAATTGCGAGTCTAAACTTAGGTGGGTGGAACGATATGGCCTGATGATGACGATGTAAAATCTTACTTCTTACTATTGTTAATTTCGTAAGGAGATAGGTATTGACTGGAACACCACACAGGCTACGTTTTATTTCAGAAAAAAGGACGGCTTTCGTGGCTTAATTTATTCACGCGTACGAAACCGCGACCATGCGTGTTTCATATTTTCCTCTCGTCAGTACTCATAAAACCGCAACCAAACATCATCATTAGAGCATTCGACTTATATGAAGTGTGCTCATTTATTGTATGACAAATATACCTCAAGTTTAAAGATCTTAAAAGTCAATTTTCAAATCGTAAATCACTGTAAAAGCTCATTAAGCTGTGTTATTATTAATCACAATAATAACTGCTAATTTTTGTTTGAATGTTTTTAACCAGATAACTTAACTCGTTCAGAGTTAAGTTATTATTATACTCGTTTATTCAATGAGGAACGACCCCAATCCTTACTAATAATAATACTTATGAATATATTTTTTCAGACTTTAAAACGCTGTTTTCTTAGTCTTACTAAACCCATCTAGGTTTTAAAAACACAAAAACGCTGCCTCTAAGGACTACCTAGCCATAATGGAGTAGGAAAACCCCAGCCATGTTATTTCGAGCATCTTCCACCGGCACCATATGTCCAGAGCATCTACCTTCCCCTTCTCCAGATCGTGATCTTTCCTCGTCTCTGCCGTGTAAAGAAAAATGTGAAGTAGGTATGAGCGATTGAACGAGCCTGACTGTGGTGGATTTGGTAATGCTGCTGTTGATCTACAACCCTTATTCTCTGTTTTTATTTAATGTACTCGTATTAAGAAAACCAACCGCAATATACCTACATACAATTTTTCCTATTCCTTACAATGAACAAAGCTAATAAATAACAGGCTTCCCTTTGTTATACAATTAGCATGGGACGTGCAACAAAACAATACGATATAAATACATATTATTCAAATAAATGGATATTATAACGTGAATACGACAAATATTAAATATCCATACTAACTTTTGTGGAATCAGAGACCCTAAATACAGTGCTTTGGGAACTGCAAACAATGCACCATCTAAAGCTCTCACATGGTCGCTTATTCCAAAAAAATTTTTTTTTAAATAACCTTTTTTGAGATATTTCGGTATTTTGTTTTTTAAATATATAGCTAGGTATAATCTTCACAAGTAAAATAAGAAGAATATAATATTGTTAAATGTTTCACTCGGGTCAGACCGTGTGAAATAGGTTTTCACAAATGCAATGTACAGAAACCCAAACAAGTGTTTGATTTTCAACGTAAAGTCATTTAAATAAGGTATGTTTTAAAGAAATTTCTTGTGGTGCTATCACAAGTAGTAGACTACAAAATTATATAATTAACAAAACTGTTGAATGCGCTTTCGTTAGGTGCTAATTTGTTATCAACAAGAGGAGTTTCTTAATAAACGTACACAGAGTAGTGTTAGAAGCTTGAAGTTTCTTAAACATTAAGGTTACAAAATAAATTTACAAGTTATGTGAGAGACTGGAGCCTAAAACTAAGCCTAATTATAATAGGCTTGATAATTTTCAGGTTACCTCTCCACAGATAGAGTAGGACTATTAGGTACATAATGTGGATGAAAAGGATACCTGCTATGGGCTTATAAACTTGTAGGTTTGTGTGCTAGTGGACTGGGTAACGAACTATGTATTATAGTATCATAATTATAGCATCTGTGGTTAAGAATAGACAACTCATTAGGTGTTGTTCGTCTTACAGAAGGATTTCAAGATTCTTCTGGGTGAAAATTCAAGAAACCAAAATATGTAATGTATTATTTAATCAATTTTGTAGAATATTTTTTCGTTGTTATTCCTAACTACCTAAATGATACAACCGTGGCGAAGGGATTATAATACAACATTTGCAACGCGGCTTACTTAATTATCAACTTACTTCATTATAAAATTGTTTAATAATTTCGCCTATAAATAGCTAACAATAAATTCTAAATTGTCATCAACACACCAATGACGGTGCTTTTGATAAAACCATAATATAGGAAGTCATAATTAATTATTTTTCTTCTAAAACAAAATGGCCGGATGGTGATTATGGCCGTGGATTCGTCACGTTAGTAAGATTATTTTATTCATGTTTTGTGGTTAGTGTTAGAATGTCAAGGGTTCATAAAGATTTTTAAGGGTCTTAAGGGTCATCTGTATGCAATAAAAAGAGGACGAAGTATGAATTACACTCGGATTAAGGGTTTTTTCAAATATTAAACCTCAATCGCTGCACTTACTCAGTCACTTATTTAAAAATGATAATGTGTAAGCATAACCAAAAAAATGAGACGACCATTTGGATCAGCGGTAGCAAACGCTGCTTCTGATCCATGGGTCGCGGGTTCGATCCCCGCACAGTATATTTGTGTGCATGAACATGTCTGTTTGTACTGGTCTGGGTGTTTTCTATGTATTATAAGTATGTATTTACAAAAAAAAAGAATTGTCGGTTGTCTAGTACCCCATATGACAGGGTACTTAATAGTAGCTTAAGTGTGGCCCAGTGAGGCATAATAAATATTGCTAAAATATTACTATTACTAATATTACTAATAACGAAATTTACTCATAAGATCCGCTATGAATCCCAACAGCGTCATGACATGGCCGGAAGTGTAGGCAGCGTTAAAAAAAAGAAAAGACAATTTTAAAATTGAGAATATAATAGCTATATTGCACTTTTGTTACCTAAAATACTATACAGAAACTATTCATTTGTCGCGCCAAATTTCATGTGAAACAAGTAGCCTATTATCATAGATTGATAGATAGATAGAATACTCTTTATTGCACACCAAATAACGAAGTAACAATAATCATTATCATTAACAGCATAGTAGTCCATTACTCTTAGAGTATTTCCCTTTATTTATACTCTAACTAAGCCATTACTCTACACAGACCTATCCAAAAAAAGGATTTTTCTATAATCGCCACACTTGGCAAGCGGGTTGGCGATCCTGGTTTGGCCAATGGAGGAAGAAAGACGCTGCTGCATGTCATCATCTGGCAATACTCCTTTAGTCGCCTCTTTCGACACCCATAGGAAGGGGACGGATGGCTCTATACTTTAGATGTGCCCGGCAGTAAACGAGAAAGAATCATAAATTTAGTAAAAAAACGTAAATTTTCATGTAAAAAGGAACTCATTATGCTTTCATTACAAACAGAAGGGTCTCCAAAACTTGCTATAAGGCGCTTTGCGCAAAAAGACCGCGCCACAGGTATAGACGGGCAGACGCGATCTTTATTACTTCGCGGTCAAAAAGACCGGCCCGCCCCGCCGTCTGCAAAGCGCCTAATCGTCAAACGCTGAGTTAGCCACAGAACAGGGAAAAAGGTTAAAAAGGCGATGAAGACAGGGCAGGCGTGCCACAGAGGTTATAAGCAAATTTTCATACATCTGCCCAAACATGAATGTAAGTGAGCGCTGTGATTGGTTTCTTTGACGTCGCGTAACCAATAGAGTCGCGCGTCGTCAAAAGAATTCGCTTGATTGGCGTTCTTTGAACTCATTTATGTGTGCGAAAGCTTGTGTTTATTATGTGCACGAGTAGTAGTGGGGCGCAAGCGGCGACATCGCCCATCGGTTCTCATACAAATGGCGCATAAGAGCCTTTCTAACCTTTTTCCACGTTCTGAGTATAAACAATCGACCTGCTGCCGACTACACTCCTTTTGTCCTTACGTAATTTAAAAGAAAATGGTTTGGGGTTATTCCATTTCAGTCTGGTATTACACATTTTGTGATTGGTTTCTTTTGATGTAAGTCATCGAAGTCAGCGAAAGAATTCGCTTGATTGGCGTTCTTTGGACTCGTTTATGTGTACGAAAGCTTGTGTTTATTATGTGCACGAGTAGTAGTGGGGCGCAAGCGGCGACATCCGTTCTCATACAAATGGCGCATGATAAGCATTTCTTACCTTTATCCACGTTCTGAGTATAACAATCGAGCTGCTGCCGACTACACTCCTTTTAAAAAAGTAAAGTAAAGTAACAGCCTATAATCATCCCACTGCAAGGAAAAGGCCTCCATCATTAAATTCAAGTTACCACAGCAATGATGGGTGTACTGGCATAATCACTACGCTTGCCAAATGCAGGTTGGTTTTCACAAACCCGAGCAACGTTCGAAAATTCGAAACTTTTTTATTTTGTTCCCCGACCTGGGATTTCAACCTTGGACCCCGAGATCTTGGCCCGGTATTTAAACCACTAGACCAACGGGGCACTCCTTTTGTCCTTACGTAATTTAAAACAAAATGGTTTGGGGTTATTCCATTTCAGTCTGGCACTACACATTTATGCTTTAGCTTTGGTATCTTAAATACACCGTGCATTTTTGACTACCTACCTAACAAATAAATGAAGCCCACGTTATGTAATCATTATACATCTTGGCAGTGTTATTTTTTTTTCTATTAATTGAAGTCGTCTTAGAAAAATGAGAAAAATAAGACTATTCATTTTGAATCATGCTGTGACGCGCACGGACGTATTAGGGGTTAAAGTATGAAATTGCCGTTTTGTATGGACGAAATCGAGAAAAGTCATTTTTCCATACTATCAATTTTTTAGTTTTTTACAAACGCCTGAACCGTTTTCGATGCAATTAAAGGTGAATGTTAGATGGTTATAAAGCTACGCATTATAGTATTTAAATTTCTGAAAATTAAAGTATATAATACAAATATACTTAATTGAAGCAAGAAGGTCAGCTGACACATTGTAAGGGGTCTTTTCAACGACTTCCTTTGAAGTAACAGGCACTAGTATTGCATTTTTTTTTAGTCAAAAGTTACTTTATTTAGTTTTTGATACAATACAAAAAGAATTACGCAATAATATGACTATACTTAAGAGCTATAAACAAAATAAAAAGTGGGAAAATAATCGGCAATTTCATACTTTAACCCCTATTATTAATTTGCTTTGGCCGAACCTTACACAGAGTGCACAGATACGTCCGTGTGAGTCACAGCGTGTTTTAAAATGAATACCTGAATCAATATTTTATATTTTTCGAAGATTTTTTATTTAAAACTGTCAAGATGTCATACATAATGATTACATAACGTCAGCTTCGTTTGTCAAGAGGTTCAAAATGCACGGTGTATAGACAACATAATGACGATACATTTTTAGCGGAACTTTTTTGCAAACGAATCATGACTACGTACTAATTGCATAAGTAATCTAAGATTGACAACGCACTTTCTACAGTAGAAAAAAAAATGGCTGCCATTAATATTCAGAGATTAAGCGCAATACTGGCTTTGTATTCAAATTCACTGGATTTGTTAATTTGTCAAGTAAGTCATTACTTATGTATGTATCTTAAATGTATTTGCATATTATAATCCATCATAAACCTGGACATAGGCTTCTCCAGAAGAAAATACGCCGTTTGCGTCGGCGTTCCCCAAGCTGATCAAATCTGTTTGATGATTTCTTCATGTTTCAGTTTACGCCTATTATTTAATACAAAAAACTTTTTATTTATCCAAGCATTTGTCAGGTTGCTTCCTTGCAAATTGTTAGTTGCATAATTAAAGCAATTGGAGAACAAAACTTGCGTACTTTCGCATTCGCGCAAATAGTTATCGCTATTAGACAGTTTAGCGTGTGCTGACAGACTATAGGTAATGTCATGTAATGTTGGCATAGTGTTTGCATCCTTCAGAAGTTTTGCATCCTTATATCTAACCTCATTTCGTAGAGAGTGAGAGGTAGACAAGGAGTTAACTCTTTGAGCAGATTTACGACAGTTTGATTTTGCTGGGTAACAATGTTAGATCCATTGTTGTAAAAATAAAGCTAGTCTGGCCCATTGAGTGCTTAGTCCAAATTTGTAAAAAAGTAAAGTAACAGCCTATAATCATCCCACTGCAGGGAAAAGGCCTCCATCATTGAATTCAAGTTACCACAGCAATGATGGGTACTGGCATAATCACCACGCTTGCCAAATGCGGGTTGGTGATTACAAACCCGAGCAATCAATCAATCAATCAATCAATCAGCCTATTGCAGTCCACTGCTGAACGTAGGCCTCCCCAAGGGCACGCCACAGTGCACGATCCCCCGCTTTCCTCATCCAGCCACTACCAGCGACCTTCTTCAGGTCATCGGTCCATCTAGCAGGGGGGCGTCCTACACTACGTTTGCCGAGACGTGGTCTCCATTCGAGAACCCGTCTACTCCAACGCTCATCTGTTCTGCGACAAATATGGCCAGCCCACTGCCACTTTAGCTTGCTACACTTTTGGATAATGTCCATAACTTTGGTCCTCTGCCGGATTATCTCGTTCCGGATTTTATCCCGCAGCGAAATACAGAGCATAGATCTTTCCATAGCTCGCTGAGCGGCATGCAGTCGGTGGGCCAGCCTGACTGTCATGTTCCACGTTTCGGCTCCGTATGTCATGACGGGTAGGACGCACTGATTGAACACCCTACTCTTCAGGCATTGCGGCAGTGACGACGAGAAGATATGACGCAACTTCCCAAACGCTGCCCAACCCAGCTGCACTCTTCTTGTGATTTCACGTTCAAAGTTGTCTCTACCTAACTGCAATATCTGCCCGAGGTAGACATATTCTTGGACAACTTCGAGCGCTTCACCGTTGATCAAGATTGGCTCCGGAGTGATAAAGTCGTTGAACATGACTTTGGTCTTGTCCAAATTCATCCGGAGACCGACCGATGTTGAAGCAGCATTAAGGCTTTGCAGCATTTTCTGCAAATCCTGCACTGATTCTGCCATCAAACCCGAGCAACGTTCAAAAATTCGAAACTTTTTGTTGCCCAACCCGGGAATCGAACCTGGGACCCCGAGATCTTGGCTCGGTATTTAAACCACTAGACCAACGGGGCGTTGTAAGCACAAACTATAAATAGTTCAAGGATCGAGTTTCGAAGTTATTCCAAGATTTTCCCGATTTTTTATTATGATTTAATTATACATTTTCAGATTTTTTCTATACTGTTAACATAAGGGTCAAAATATACGATTTTTACGGCTCAAACGACGGTATCATTTTTACGTTAGCTTAAAAATTATAATTATGATTATTTTCACAGCTTTGAGAAACAACGGTTTAAATTACATATTTATATGCCGTGTTAAACGTTCCTGACAGACGGGCGGACGAACGGACAACAAAGTCATCCTATGGCCTGCGCAGACGAGGGATTTTAGTCCGCGGACTTTTTTGTCCGCTAAAATAGAACGCTTACAACTGTATCAAGTAACGCAAACGAGGGATTAAAAGTACGGCGTACAAAAAGTCCCCCGAATTAGCGAGGACATGCAGAGAGCGGACCGGACAAAAGTACGGGGGAGTCCCCGAAAATAATAGAACTCGTGTGACTAGGCGAAGCAACGCACATGGCGGACTTGAGTCCGCGTTGTGCGCTCGAGAGTGACGTACATATGCACGACGATAAACGAACAAATGATCGCACACTGTGTACGTTGAGTTCGCGGTAAAGCCGCGGCGGACTTTTTATTCACGGAGCGTACTTTTTTCTCCATACCGCGGAGAAAAGTCCCTCGTCTGCGCAGGCCATAAGGTTCCGTTTTATTATTTAGAGGCACGGAACCCGATTTGAGTAAATATTTGAAGCACTCGTATTTTGGAAACCAGACCCGAGAAAATGTAGAAAAACCCTTTCTTTTATATCGAACCCGGTACCTCGGAGCAGGCGACACCTTGAAAAACGCTGTGTACTTACGCCACTCCGCCACGGAGGTCGTCGAAACTTTAATACCATTATAAATGATAAGATATTACCTATATGTACGTGCCGTACCTATCGGAGAGTTGACCTCCGCGCCGAAGTGGCGTACACACCGGTGTTCAAGGTGTCGCCTGCTCCGAGGTCCCGGGTTCGATTCGCGGACGGGTCAATGTAGAAGAAAAGTGTTTTTCTAAATTTTGTCGTATCTGGGTGTTTGCGGTAGGTACCTTCGTTGTTGCTGGTTTCCAAAATACGAGTGTTTTAAATAGCTATTCAAATTGGGATCAGAAAAATCATTTATTTATTATAGTTTATGATCTATGCCTAGTACAGGATTTTAGCTTTCTTCCGAAGGACAATCTTTACTATGAAGATTGTCACTCTAGTATATTTCTTTCCCTATGATACAACTCACAATCTAGCAAATGACACAAATGACTTATCAATTTCATTCATTCCAAAGCATTGAATCTTGCACAAAGGAGAACACATTTTATATTTTTTAATTAATCAAGGAGTATATCACACAAACAAACATACAAAGTCCAATACTCGATAATAATATATGTCGCACAGTCTCAAAAATGGCTTCGTCCCAACTCTACCCGATCCCATCTATACCCGATTTAAAATTACCTAACAAAAAATCCCATCTCTACCCGATTTCATTTTTGCTAATAAAATAAAGTATGGATACAGTTAAAACGAAAAATATAAAAATTTTTGTTATAAAAAAATGTTTCAATCATGTTAATATTATGATTGGGATGTTGTTGTTGTTACGGGTTTTGTTTAAAAATATTATTTTCATTATATCATTTTAAATGTCGATTGTTCTAAGTGATGATAATAATGTTAATGATTAAAAAAAAATCTATTAATGGTTTTTTATTTTGACTGTACCTACTTTTTATCTTATAGGATAGAGTTGGGATTTTATGTTAGGCAATTTTAAAACGGGTTGAGATGGGATCGGGTAGAGGTGGGACGAAGCCTCAAAAATGATGGTTTTGTCATTATCGCCATGCCAGGCGCAGGTTCGCGAAATCAATCTTTCCGATTCTGAACAGAAAAAGTTTCTGCCTGTCTTTTTCTAGTAGTAACAATCAGTCGCCTTTTACGACGCCTGAGGTCGAAAAGAGTTGGATTCATTCTGTTTTCACACGTCTTAAAGCAGTTATCACACCTATATAATTAAATTCTAAATTAAATCACAATTACTTGGCATAACAAATATAATCAATGTTAATAGCCGTGAAAACTGAATAAAAATTAAATTAATTGACGTAATATTATAATTATTACATACAAAAGAGTAATTTTGAAATTTATACAAAGTTTGTCATCACTGTAATTTTTTTATATAGACGTTATTTAGACTTTTGAGCCCATTTATGAAGTAAAAAATGTAGTTCAACGTTTCACCCGAAAACATTTTTCGCAACATAGTTTTCAGTTTTTACGGTCCTAAGCCTGTGAAGGTACGAAGAGAAAATCAATAACTTATGAATGGTATCGTAATGAATGAATGAGATGCGCATCGCATAAAAAGTGTGTTATAAGGAGGCCGTATCGAAAATTTTAGATTTTTGTCGGACATTTTCTAGGTGCTTTATCTTGACATTTTTGTACTGGGCTATACAAAAAGAAAAAATACGTCATTTTCTTTTAAGCTATTGCATAGCTTCTATCGCGGGCCTTGAGTGTGGAGACCGAATCCAGAAATTCCGTAACGAAAATAACCTAACACCCCCACTCCGACCGGCACAGCGGTGATACTTTTAAGCTATTGCATAAGTTCTATAGCGGGCCTTGAGCGTGGAGACTGACTCCAGAAATTCCGTAACGAAAATAACCCAACACCCCCCCACTCCGACCGGCACAGCGGTGATACTTTTAAGCTATTGCATAGCTTCTATCGCGGGCCTTGAGCGTGGAGACCGAATCCAGAAATTACGTAACGAAAATAATTGGGAGGTGATTAAAATTTCACTATGCATAGTATGAATAGTATCTACTAGCTCTTTGCCCGCGGCCCTGCCCGCGTGAACTATACGTTTTGTCGCGCGGGAGGACACCTTTGCCCAGCAGTGGGATACTAAACAGCATATGTCCTTTTTCAAGGTCTAATCTATCTTCGCACCAAATTTCATCGAAATTGGTTCAGTAGATTAGGCCTGATTGATTAAAAATGTCGACTGCCCGTCCACTTAAGTTAAGTGGACATGAAATTGTATTTTTAGAAGCGCATAACTCTAACACCCGTGTTTATAAACAAGTAAAAGTAATTATGATATTTTAGCATTTTAATTGCAATTATAATGTCAGTCTGTAATTACTAGACTAAAGTATTATGTGACAATAAGTATTCCATAATCAAGTAATTACTAGAAGTGATATATTAATAGTTAGCATTCTCAGCCAAATAATACTTATGACTATTAATTTGTCACCCATTTCCTTCACAAGTTATGACTTTCTTAAGCAATAAGTAATTACTTCTTTACAATTACAGGTGTTAATCTTCTTCTTTTGCTTCGTGTCTCAACTCAAAATTAAACTTTATAATAAGCATTACAAATACTAGGCACCTTTACCTACTGAAGGCAGAGATTTAAATCTGCCTTCAGTAGGTAAAGGTCCGTATTTAGCCGTCACAATTTATTCCTTAACTATGACAATCCTTTTTAAAACAAGTGACTATTGCGTTGCACACTTTCCAATATCTCAGTAGATTTTTGAATTTCGAATAATTTATTTTTATTTTATTAAAACCTTCGTAGTTTTTACTGAAACCCCATTCCAAGCAGTAATTAAATATAAACGTTTTAAGCAGTAAAATCACAGATGGTTATTAAAATACCATTCTTAACGAAAGTTAAGCGACTGACATGAATGAATATTGACCTCTACGACCTAAGATGATACTATAATGCACCGTAATAGTATCTTTGAACATTTATATAATACGTTATGATTGTATTGCGTAATAAACTTACAATTTTAATTGGGAGATATTTTGTTTACCATTTATGGAATGTTTTAATAGTTGAACTTACTGTTTCTATTGCAATATCTATAGAGCTAGACTTGCAGCCACCTATATTCTGTCAAAATGATACCGAAAATGGAAGAATTGTCTATGTTTTGAGACTGATTTTTAAGACATTAAACTGTCGTTATGTGGGACTTGAACCCACAAGACTCAGATCAAACCACGTTTAGACTGTTTTCGTGTTGGTATTGTGTTAGTTTTATTAAAATAGCTTATTTCACCTGTACAAGAATTAAGTACAGAGAGAAACTTAATATTGTTACATAAAGTATTGATTAACTAGGAATTTCTTTTATGATCTGAGATTTAGGTGCTAGCTTCCGGATAGGCTAATTTAAATTAATTGTAAGCTAATTAGATATAGAACGGCAAAAGGATTACCAAAGAATGCAAATCTTAAACATTTAGATAAAACCATAGTGAATACTTTAATAAGAATAGTGTTTATGGAAATATATTTGAACTATATTGTACAATAAATTAGAAAGATTACAAAATGTTTGCATCAGATTCGTGTATGGGCTGCGCAAGTTCGACCATGTCTCTGTGTATCGGCAGAGGCTTGGGTGGCTGCCCATCAGGCTCCGTCGGGATGAGCATGCTCTTATTCTACTTTATAATGTGTTATTTGACCCTCGCTCTCCACCCTATATGAAGGAGTGTTTTCATTTTCGGAGTGCCGATCTAGGTCGTGTACTACGCTCTGGGTATGGCAATATACTTCATGTGCCACACACTAAGTCTGGTTATCTTAGAGGTTCTTTCGCTGTGAAGGCTACGCACTTGTGGAATGATCTGCCGCGTGACATTCGAGAGTCAAATTTGACTTAAGTCACTAGAAATTTTTAAATCTAAGCTGCATAGCCATCTTCTGAACAAGGTCGCATGTTAAATCGGCTATTTTCCTTAATATTATTGGATATTTACCTCCTTATTTATGTAAGTCTATGTCAACTACACCTTTGCATTTAAGTATTTCTTTGTATGTATTGCTTTTATTTGCTTCTATTATTAATCTAATCTAAGTATAATCAAATGAAAGTCTTGGCTTATGTCCACTAATTATATCTTTACTATAAACTGTTCTTGCTCTTATGTATTTATTCTTGACTTTTCTTGTTACCTGCTATTTATTTATGTTACCTCTCCTCTCCTACAGGGTTGCCTGGAAGAGATCGCTTGCAGCGATAAGGCCGCCCTTGCTCACATTAGTTATGAATTTAGTTTTAAGTCAACTGTTTGTAATTTTTAATGTGAGCAATAAAGTGTTATCTATCTATCTATCAACTTTTGAACTGTTTTTTAACCGGCGAATAAAAGGGAGGTCCTCAATTCGATGTGTATTTATGTATAAACATGTCTAACTTTTACCAGATAGACCGATTTCGACGATTTTCGTTTGGTAAAGAACATTAAATTTAAGTACTATTATTGTTTTATTACGCCCCGTTGGTCTAGTGGTTTAAATACCGGACCAAGATCTCGGGGTTCCGGGTTCGATCCCCTGGTCGGCCAACAAATAGTTTTAAATTTTCGAACATTGCTCGGGTTTGTGATCACCAACCCGCATTTGGCAAGCGTGTTAAAAATATTTATTTTCCTTTTACAATCTGGAATAACAATATTGGTATAAAACATATTTATGCCAGTACCCATCATTGCTGTGGTACCTTGAATTTAGTGATGGAGGCCTTTGCTCTGCGTGGGTTGAATTAGGCCGTTACTGATAGGAGAGACTGAGGATGGTTGACTATAGGGACTGTGATTGACAGTCAAAAACTAAACTAATGTGAAAATATAATTTAAAGTTTCATAGTCACTATCGTAAGAGTTAGATATTATTTTTACGAGTTTCCGATATTTTTGCTCTGCTGCAAGCGCCGTGATCGCGGAATAACTGGTGGGCCTTAATTCTGCTAATTTACAAATGGCTCAATAGAATCGCAATTGCAACGCAATCGTATTATTTGACATTACTACTATATTAAATGTGTCAAAAAATACAATTGCGATGCAGTTATGATTCTATTGAGCCATTTGTGAATTAGCGGAATTGAGGGCCTGATCGCGACTAAGAACTAACTCTGACTCTATTAACCCCCGTATTTATAAAGAAGTAATTACTTATTGCTCAAGAAAGTCATAACTTAAGATGTTACTACCTAGTGCTTACGCGAAGGAAATTAGACAAATTGTTTGTCTGAGAATGCTAACTTTTCATAGTTCTAACTTCCAATAATTACTAGATTAAGGACTACATAATTGTCACCTAAGTAATTACTTATAGTCAAGTAATTACTTTTATATGTTAATAAATACGGGTGTAAGTCCCGCCTGAGAAATAATTTTTCAAGTTTATGTACAGGGTGAAATTTTAACTACCTTCCAAATTTTAATATATCAATCTACGAGACAAAAAACAAATGACGTATTTTTACTTTTGATTTAGCCCAGTACAAAAATGTCAAGAAAAAGAACTTAGAAAATATCCGCAAAAAATATAACATTTTTGATACGGCTGCCTAGCAACACTTTTTTTACTCGATTCGCATTTTATTCATTCATTTTGATACTATTCATAAGTTTTTGATTTCCTCTTTATACCTTATCAGGCCTTAGGACTGTAAAAATTGAAAACTATATTGTGAAAAATATTTTCGGATGAAAGCTTGATTTACATTTTTTACTTCATAAATGGGCTCTAAATACGATACTGAACGCCTGTAAAAATTTTGGAAAGTAGTTAAAATTTCATTCTGTATACTGAAACTTGTGAATTTTATTGAAAAAATGATGTATGAATATATTTTGTTACACAAAAACCGCTAAACAGATCTATTCGACATTAAAGGTTACTTTATTGTTTTTTTATAGTTTTCGTAGTTTAATACTTTCCAAAAAACAAATTAAGTTTAGTCGACCTAGTCATATAGTCTCTAATCATCCCACTGCTGGTCAAAAGCTTACTTCATTGAGTTCAAGTTACCACAGCAATGATGGGTACAGGCATAAGGATCACTTGCCCACATTTGGCAAGCGTGGTGATTATGCCCATCATTACTGTGGTAACTTTAATTCTATGATAGAGACCTTTGCCCTACAGTGGGATGATTATAGGCCGTTACATCTCATTTCTTAAAAAGTAATATAAATAGTATTTTTAAAATTACTAAAAGAATGGCGTCACCAATTGAATATTCAAAATAGACATACGCCAAACTAATTACTCACTTTCACTAAATAAACTGTTGAACACGGATTTGAAAACTTGATTTTTCGGTTTAATCAAATTATGTTACATACACGCAAAGATTTCTATGGTAAACAAGAGGTAAATCATTGATGTAAAATAAAATAAAACTAGACGTAGGTAATCAGTGCCAGGGAAACGTCATACTCATATCTAAAGGAGTAATTATATATAATGGGCTTGGTCTTGACTAGGTACATACTTAACTATACGGTTAAGAAGAAGCCAAGATGGCGCGAGCTTACTCAATATCCAGAGGCACTGGTTCTCCCACACACCAGCGGAACACAGAGGCACTGTTTGTCGCTGGACTCCGGCAGGAGGGTGGTAGCATCCAGGCGGCCTCTTACGAAGCCTACCACCGCAGAGGGATCTGTTAGCCGTGATCATTGGTTAGAAAACCAAAGATGCCGTTGCTCAGGGTGGACCACTAGGAGGTAGATCCCACCACCCCAGTATATAACATTTGTGGTTTTTAGGATCAGAACAATGTATGTGATGTAGTCCACATTTCTTAATTCCTACTAGCCGTTGTCCGCAACTTTATATGCGTGGATTTTTGACGTGATAACGTCTTTAAAATCGTTTTAGTCGGGTGACATGTTCAGAAATTTGTGTTACACCAAAACCTCACGAGCGCGATCGCAGGTATAACGAGAGAGAGAGACGGACCGATCTCCCGTCTCATCTCGAGCGCTGCCAGTCATTCCGTGAAACTTGTTACGCGGAATCCTCACGAGCGGAGGCTGGCATAGCGTTCGAGTGAGTGGACCGATCTTCCGTCTCTCTCATTCTAGCGGCATACAAATGAATGGAGATTTTCTCGTGCGGTTAAGTTTTCGTTGAATGTATAAGATGTAATTTAAAATTTGAAAAAATTGTTATCTTCATTAATTCCTTACTTCCCAAAAACTTATATCACCAATAAGACGTTATCACGTAAACATCTCGATCGTAAACCTACTTTACAAACAACCAATTTTTAATTTAAAATTGTGTATTAAAATTATCCCACAGAAACCGTACCTTTTCCCGGGATAAAAAGCCTATTATGTTATTCCAGCCAATAAACTAACACAGTGCCAAATTTTATTCAGATCCGTTGAGTAGTTTTATCGCGAAAGAGTATAACAAATATCCATACATTCTTACAAACCTTCGCATATATAATATTAACTAGCTGTTTCCCGCGACGTCATCCGCGTCAATTTCTGTTAATAAGAATTCGATTATTTTTGCAACATTTTTCACTGATGCTTCGCTCCTATTGGTCGCAGCGTGATGTTATATAGCCTAAAGCCTTCCTCGATAAATGTACTATCCTACACAGAAATAATTTTTCAATTTCGACCAGTACTTCTTGAGATTTGCGTGTTCAAACAAACAAACAAACAAACTCTTCAGCTTTTAATATTATGGAAGTATAGATAGGATTTATATGAACTTCGTTGATTGGATTAAAACTGATTTGAATCGATTCGCGTAAATTTGAGATACCAAATGTAATAGCTTATTTACTAAACATAGTAAGCAAACATCTCGTAAGCTACACCTACAGCTTTTATACTTCCTACTGAGCTTAATAAACTTACGCAAGAGTATGACAACGCGACAATAAGACATCAAACATACATACATCTTACGTTTATCGAAAACTTATCACGCATTATGTATAAGTTGACACACTGTATGATGGCTTAGTGTGTCATTAACCAACGATATAAAAAGAGTACTACATACATTTCGGTGTTTTTAGTCTGCAAAGTTATTTGATTTTATTTTTATGCGATAAATTGGTCTTGTTGAAGTAAAAAAAAAACCTTAGGGTACCCTTTATGAAGGATCTAGAAAAACGATTCAATCGATTGAAACTAAATGCTAACTAATTTCAATAAAATACTTTTTGAATATCATAAAACACATGAATTAAGACATACAAAGTAGGTAATTTTAGGAAGGCGCCGATAAGTAGGTTTTTTTTAAATTTTTCCACAAATTTTGGGGTTCCTTATTAAAAGGGTAAAACAGGGGCCACGCCTCGTTTGTCTGTGGTTTAATTAGTGACCAAGATCTCGGGGTTCTGGGCAAAACAAAAAAATGGTTTTGGGGTAGGTAATAATTTTTTTATTACCCCAAAACATTTTTTTTATACGGGGCCCCGGCAATACACAATGTTTGGGGTACTAAAAATTTACCTTTACCCATCTTAAAAATATTTTTTTTGTGTTTAAGATGAGTAAAGCTTTCTCACAAAAGAAAAAAATTGCAGTTTGCATAAAATGAAAAAAAAATTTATTCATCATAATAATCTATCCGTCGCTTTTTCCAAAATTTTTACAAGTAATTCAAATTAAATACACACTCCTCTGTTGCAACTGATTTATTAAATCATTTAAAGCTGATAGTATTAGGAACTCCCGCAGCCCGCGATAACCGATGTAGGGTGTTGTCAACTTTTGTCTAAGCTTTACGCGGGAAAAAAAATTGCTTTTTATTTACTTTTGTCATTCCAGAATAAATTGTCGGGGGCCCCGACGTGCGTAAACAAAAATTAATAAAAACTTCCCAAATTTTTTTTTATTTCTGAATGACATAAGTAAATAAAAAGCAATTTTTGTTGCCCGGGGGGCCCGTATAATTGATACGGCAGATACGGCCGCTGGTTCTGGGTTCGATCCCCGGGTCGGGCAGCATGAGTTTCAAATTTTCGAACATTACTCAGGTTAGTCACTAAGCCGCGTTTGGCTAGCGTGTTGATTATGCCTGTACACATTGCTGTGGTAACTTGAAATCAATGATGGAGGCCTTTGCCCAGCAGTGGGATGATTAAAAGGCTGTTACATTCACTTTACATTAGCTTTACGTTTTTCACTGACTATTCCAGTTTTTTGAGTTTTAAACTATCTAAAGGGATCCGTACTTTTAGTGTTTCCTATCATCTACCACCGTCCCAAACATCCAGATCCGTTCGGACCCGGGACCTCGGAGCAGGCGACATCTTGAAAACCGGTGTGTACGCCACTCCGCCGCGGAGGTCCTCATCTTTATGAACATCAGTGGCCCGAGGATGATGATGATGATATACCATGTTTATTATTATCTTCCCCACCAAACGACGCAGCGACGCCTAACTGCTGGACATACTTTTTAACATTAGGCCGCTCTTGTCCCAAAGCAGATTGGCACGTAAAGCTCCATTGGCCTATTTCTATTTGCAGAAATAAAACAGATTTTACCGAATTCACATAGGGCTCCCCAAGAATCTCCACAACGATCGGTCTCGCGCCCGCTTCCCGCAACCTTCGCCAGATCGTCGGTCCACCGGGTGGGGGGCCTACCCAAGGATCGACATCCGATGCGCGGTCGTCATTCCAGAACCTTTCCGATGAATATTTTATACAATAATTCGTACTGCTTGGAAAAAACGACTCATTGAGAAACATACAAACATTTTAGCTTCGGATAGGTATTTGGGATTTATCTAGATTGATCGAATTGTTATCAGATTTTTCTTAATCGCTATAAATATTCATGTTTATAGATAAGAACAATTTTAATGGTTTAGCAACCTCTAAAGGCTATAAAATCGCTTATAAAATATCTTATCGACATTAACCATCTCCTAATCGCTAATTAAATAGAAATATAAACATGTATTTCTACACCAGGTACCTACCTACTTAACAAAACATTTCGTATAAAACCTTCGATGTATCAAATAATCAATTAAGTTCTACGAAATCTGTTTTAGAGACGTCTCAATAGGCAACCTTCGGTCCCATTGTGATTTTACGCAACTAAGCCGAGTAAGAGTATTTTATTCTTGCTAATTACCGAAACTTCATTAATTTGTACCCCCCACGTTTAACCGCCAGTGTAACACGACCTCTGTGTTAAAAACAGCGTTTAGAAACGAAAGGTCAAAGTGTAGTGGAGGGTTACAGTTGCCATAGGTTATAAGCGTGGTATATTGTTTGCACGCGTGCATTCTCTTTGCGCGTTTGGTGCTGGCCGCATAGCGTGATTTAAAAAGTGTCATATTTTTTTAATCTGTTGGTGTGTTCTTATTTTTGGATTTTCGCAGTGACCAGTGTTGTGGTTTGCGTCGGTGGTATCCGGTTTTTTTAAGTCAGATCCCGCTTAAAGTTTGATTGAGGTAAGTGATAATTTATTTTATACGCATTGGCCACAAAAAAGAAAAATATTGAAAGGAATATATTTTTGTATTAATTACAATAAATGTACTATTTTAAACGTATAACCAAGTTATCATTAAAAAAAAATAAGCATAATTTTAGCAATAAAATAAATAAAACTGGATGAAAGTAATACCTACAAGGCAGACATACTTATTCAAACTATTTTTTAAAAATAAAAAGATTATTAAGCCAAAATCATTTATGTTTGTGGTTAGTAAATAAGAAAAAAAATTTAGACATTAATTATCTTTCCATAACGAGTCACATATATTTCTATCTCATTATTCCATTTAATTATTCAGTATCGTTATTCAAAGCTATACTAAAAAAAAACTGATCTCCATGCAGTTTCCTACGCAGACCTATCAGGAAGTATTATATCAAAAAAATATAATCATTACTCAGATTAGCTGAATGACAACTTAATAAAAACCACAATGTTTACAATTCAATTCCACAGTGACGTGAGAAATCAAGATAAGTTTAGCCTATAGAAAATTTTAACGAACCGATTTTATCGCCCGCCTGTTGATACATGCGTACAACACTATTGCTAGACATAGTTTAAGTTCAATAAATTATGATATTTAAGCAATTCATTGCAATCATATAAGCAGTATTTAAACTGCAAAACTTAAACTTGGCTTACAGCGATAAAAATAATTGTTTACAAAAGGTTTAAGCAAGTACGAGCTACAGGACAATTTAATGCCATGCATTATTATCATTTAAACAATCATTAATAGTGTTACTACACAAAGTTATTTTAATGATAAAGAGCTATTGCCCTTTTTCATGTTAAATTACTTTAACATACGATTGAAGTTTATGTACAGGGAGTTCAGCAATAAATACTATCAGTATGTATGTAGCCTATGCTTTACAAGCTAATTATCTCTGTGCTAAAAATCTTCTGTTCAGCCGTTTTGATGTGATTGAGTCAAAACATTTATTTAAACTCTCACATTAATAATATTAGTAAAATAATATCAGTAATTAAAATTTAAAAATAGTCTCAGTCGGGTCTCGAACCCGCATCTCTATGCATACCGGGCGCGGTTCTTTGTCCAATTAAGTTACCGAGACATTACGTCGCAGCGCTAATTGACAAAGCATGCGACAAAAATTTTCAAGTTTTAATATTGATATTATAATTGCAATTAAGTGGCGAAAATATTATAAGGCCGAAAAGTTTGTTTGTTTGTTTGTTTGAACGCGCTAATCTCATGAACTACGGGTTCGAATTGAAAAATTATTTTTGTGTTGGATACTCCATTTATCGAGGAAGGTTTTAGGCTATATTCTTTTAAAACTTCTTAATCGCCATCATAATAACAGAAATTGACGCGGAAGAAATTGTGGGCATCAGCTAGTACCATATAAAGCTTTAGTCAGTTAAGATAATATGTTCTTATCTGTGGACTGTGCACATAATGGGGACTACCGTTTCTTTGCTCACCAGTTGGCGCCACTGTAGACTGAGGTCCGGAGGTATAGCTATCAAAGGCGATTGGCGCCGAAACAAAGTGTTATATCTTGAATCTAATTAAGGTTATATTGTTTATAAATAACTATCTTGATATCAACAAAATAACTTCTGAAATAGTTGCTCTTGAGGCCGCCTATTTTTGCGTTTTTTCTTAATTCCGCTTTTAAAGCGTTCACATTAATCGCCAAATAATCCATATTTGCGATATTTTACGAAGGATATCACTTTCCAGCAAGTAAATTAAAGAAATTATAATTTATGCAACAAATTCCGCTAAAACCAGTACAAAGTGAATGATTTTGGACCTCACGCGACACTAGCGCCTCTAGTGGCAAATTCACTAGCGATAGCCCCCATTGATTCATATTTTTTAATAAATAACAGTAGGTACATTAAACACACTGCTTACTTACTCTTTTGTCTCTTAATCCATATTAATAACGAGTTTTTTAAAAGTGGTCTTCGAAATACGATGCATCCTTTCCTTTGTTCTAAATTCTCAATTTTGTCAAACATATGACTCCTAACGATTATTCTAATCAACGTGATATCCGATACTTAAGTCATCATTACTTCGAATCATTACAATCATTGATGTAATTTACTCACTAGTTTGATCTAAAATACATCTTATATGTTGACAATAAAGACTGTATTTAGGTAGCTAAAATGGTACAGGATGACAAACTATGAATGTTCTTAGGTCAAAGTTTCGTAAGTTCCTATGGTTAGTATCTTAGTAACAAATGTGCTAAAATTGTCGACATTATAATGTCAGCAGAGACTAACGTTAGTACGTTACGAAACAACATGGAGTATTGATCTAGTGGAGTGGACACATAAAGGTATATATAAGGTATATAGTTAGAAAGGTATAAAGACATACTTTTTAAGAGAGTAAATTCACCGTATTTACATGGTAATTTAAAAAAAAACATATATAAATCGACTTTATTAATATTATATTATGGAAAACTGGACAATGTTATATTTAAATCAAAGTTTCTTTGGTGTTAAAAATTTGATTAAATCTGACAGGGATTTGAACCACCAACTTTCCGCTATCCACGCGATAACGCTACCAAAACGTAGCAACTTGGCAAAACCAAATTTAATGACGTATTATTTCTTTTGGTATAGCCCAGTACAAAAATTTCAAGATAAAGCACTTAGAAAAAGTCCGCCATATATCTAAAATTTTTGATACGGCCTCCTAGCAACACTTTTTTACGCGATGCGCATCTCATTCATTTATTACGATAAAAAAATATAAATAGTTTTTTTGATTTTCCTTTCATACCTTAACTGAACAGGCTTAGAATCGTAAAAATTGAAAACAATGTTGCGAAAAATATTTTCAGGAGAAACTTGATTTACATTTTTTATTTTATAAATGGGCTCTAAATACGATACTGAACGCCTATATATTTTTTTTTAAATGTTGAAAAAGTCAGTCAGAAATTTAGAAAAATATTGATGAAACTCCGCTAGCTTACATCTTAAACACTTGAATACATTTGTCGACACAAACAAAGTCTTGGGAGCTTAATTGGTGAGAGCTTTTCCCGCAAAGCAGAAGACATATTTATTCAAGGAATTGTATTTTCTATTAACACTAGCTATTTTAATCAGCTACACCTAGCAGAACCTAGCTAGCAGACGACACCTTACACCAGTGTGTACCTAGTAGTACGTTCCACGTAAGTAGGTCTTTAAAAGTATTTTTTTAATGACACCAACTAATTTGAAAACTATTCCAACCATCGACATACATATAATTAAACACACAGTGCGATAAAAAAAATACCGGGTCAAGATCTCGGGGCCCCAGGTTCGAATCCCGGGTCGGGCAATAAAAAGTTTCAAATTTTCGAACGTTGCTAGGGTTTGTGATCACCAACCCGCATTTGGCAAGCGTGGTGATTATGCCAGTTCCCATCATTGCAGTGGTAACTTGAATTCAATGATGGAGGCCTTTGCCCTGCAGTGGAATGATTATAGGCTGTTACTTTACTTTACATTTACTTTATACAAAAATCACACCTAAAACGTCCTCGATTGAATGATTTGGCGTTGATTTAAATTTAAATATCTTAAACTTAACTCTTAACTTTTCTAAACGTTTTCTTTATAATATAATAATATTATCTTTATAACCCGGCCAAATTATGTCGACATGCAATAGCATGGATATTTATGTCGTGTTGCATCTATTCAATTCATATAGGTACTAAATTTGCATTCATAAGTCAAAAGGGTGCAAATTCAGTTTGGAAACTTTTTAACTTTTTACTTCTTAAGTGTCTAGTTATTTTTATGACATCAATGATTCCAACCATACTATACTTAAGACCAAACACTAGAGGTCGAGAGAATTGAAAAATAGGTTTTGTGAAATTTATTGCTGTCGCGTCCCTAAGTCCCTAACGCCTCCCCCGCAGAGCGTGATAGAGACAACTGCATTTTGGAACGAAAATACGAGTACCTACTAAAAGCACACAAAATCAACGTTTCGTAGTTCCCTGATACCTTTTCTAAAACTAGACTGAACGAAATACTTTTCTCAATAAATCAAAAAAAGGCTTTGGCCGTGTTTGTAGGGAAAGAAGAAAGAAAGAAGTGTTAGTTATTGCTTTTTTTAAAAAGTTTAGCCAAATTTGTTTTCTGGGTGTTTGAATACAGCGGAAAATGTGACAAATTTTTTTAGATATCGGTATATAAACTTGAAAAATTTTTGTCTCAGGCGGGAAAAAAATATATATTTTTTTCAAGTTTATATACCGATATTATAAGTGCAATTAAGTTGCTAAAATATCAAATAAAGTAATTTTTTTTGATTTTTGTAGGCTCATCTCTTTTATTAATTAATTTATGAAATAAAGGAAAACACAGAAACATGCTAATAGTGGCCATAGATTTTTATAATAAAAATTATTGCTCTACTAGCATTATCCAGGGAGGAAACAGGGGACTACGTTTGTATGGAAAAACTCTTAAGCGCAAATCAATTTGTTGAGGCTCGCAAGCTAGCTTTAAGCTAATCAATTCAAAGCGCATCGCGAGCCGTGACCCTAGACCTAGACTTTCGCCGACCCAGGCCCTGACGAGTTTCGTTTTCACTGCCTGTTTTGCTAGTTATGTCTAATAGTGCCATAACTGTAGAAAGGGTCAGTGAGAATTCGATATTCACGTAGGATGAAATTATAACTACCTACTTTCGAAAATTTTTATAGACGTTCAGTATCGTATTTAGAGCCCATTTATAATGTGAATCAAGTTTTCACCCGAAAATATTTTTAGTTTTAAATTTTTACGGTCCTAGGCCTAATTAAGGTATAAAGGGAAAATCAAAATCTTATGATTAATATCGTAATGAATGAATGAGATGCGCATAGCGTAAAAAAAGTGTAACTCAAATCAAAAATTCTAGATTTTTGGCGGACATTTTCTAAGTGCTCTATCTTGACATTTTTGTACTGGGGTATACCAAAAGAAAAAGTACATCATTTGTTTTTTGTCTCGTAGATTGATATATAAGTATTTGGAAGGTGGTTAAAATTTCAGCCCGTAGAAGATAGAAATGGAGAAGTATATAAACTTTTATTTGTTTGTTTATAAAATCTTTGTTACTAATTTTATGCATGACCTTTCTGACGAAAAGCGTAAATTAGTGGTAACACATTTTTTTTTACCTGGCAACACATTAATTTCAATAATAAGTCATAACAAATTTTCTCTAAAATAATTACATCTCGAGCCTACTCAACACATGTCTTCCTCATCGTGATCACGACAGTACGATCACATCAATTGCTATAATATCGAGTGACGAGTGCTTTTCGACATGATTGTACCCAACCAGATTTCAGACACGATTGTATGATTGTGTATGGCTCTGTTAGAGATAGCCGTGACTTCCTTGTAAGATATACTTATAAATATATATAATATTATGAGCTGTATGTCCCGACTTTGCAATGGTTTACCAATGTAGATAATGCAAGCAAACGGTCTGTTTATATTTCAAAAAGGTATTTTTACATACAATTATTATACACTAGCAGCTGTTACCTGCGACTTCGTCCGCTTCAATTTCTGTTATTATGATCGCGATTAAAATTTTCAAAAGAATATAGCCTAAAGCCTTCCTCGATATATGGACTATCCAACACAATTTTTTTTTATTCGAACCAGTAGATCCATAGATTAGCACGTTCAAACAAACAAACAAACTCTTCAGCTTTATAATATTAGTCTAGATGATATTTGATAATCTGGCATACAAACCTTCTCCTGACCATTAATACATAACAGGTAAAAAACATTCGCATACATTTTCGGTGATTCATTTTTATTTTTAAAGTTAGATGAAATACTTAGGTACAGTTTTAGATAGATAGCTATGCGACCAAGTCGGATGTAAGTTTGCTACACAATCAAGTTAGGAACATAACAAAATTAGTGGACACATAGATATAGGCTAGTATCCAAAAATTAAGATTTGCACTTATTGCGTTTTAGGGTTCCGTACCCAAAGGGTAAAAACGGGGCCCTATTACTAAGACTTCGCTGTCTGTCCGTCTGTCCGTCTATCCGTCTGCTTGTCACCAGGCTGCATCTCAAGAGCCCCGATAGCTAAACAGTTGAAATTTTCACAAATTATGTATTTTTGTTGCCGCAATAACAACAAATACTAAAATCAAAATAAAATAAATATTTAAGGGAGGCTCCCATACAGCAAACCCGTTTTTTTGACCTTTTTGGTACGGAACCCTTCGTGGTTTTTTAGGTTCTTTTTCGTTTCTTTTTATTTTAAAATTCCGGTCAAACCACTCTGACTTTTAATTTAGAACATAGCTTATTTCTTAATTTAAATTTATCCGCGTTCTAAAATCAAAATTAACAAAGATTAGCGTATAACCAGAAAAACTTTTGTCGGAAAAACTCAATCAAAGCACTCCCACGCATGAAGTATTAATCAAGTTACTGTGGCTGCCATCTTGTTTTCGACGGTGTGCGTTTGCACCGGGTTTTATTTTAAAACAATAATAATGGTATCTTGATCGGAACCTATTGTGTGGTGGAAAACGTTTTTAAGGCGTTCGTAATCGGTTATGAAATTGGAACGAGCAGAAAATATAGTATCATATTACAAATATCACACGCTAAGTTTAAGGTGTAAGAATTTTAAATTCTATTTGACCGTGAGGTGCACCACCTCTTCTTGTCCTGTTGGTGTCGTGAGAGGTGAATAATGGAGTACATAATAAGACGGATACCAACGTCCATCCCTGCCAAGAGTGGCAGTTATGGCTAAATCTTTCTCCAAGAGAGACATGTGTCCATCTATGGACTATTGTGAGCTTATAATAGTGAAGAGTTCAAAGCCTATTAAAAATATACGTACCTACTTTACATAGAAAAGTTATATTTAACTTAACATTATACAAAAAAGAGTTCGCACTTACACACATATTTATGACAAAGAAGCTGTTGCTCGCGACTTTGCACGAGTACCTACCATTTTAACGTGAATTTGCTACTTTCCTATGAGAAATGTACATTTTACTAGATGAAATAGTAATAGTGTGATAATCCAGCTTTTAATCTGTTTGTGTGCCAAAATTTCATACAAATCCGTACAATCATTCTGACGTGATAGAGTAGCTAACATCCTTATAAGACATTATTTGACTATTAAAATGTCATTTTGCAATGTTAACACATTTAGGTACCTACCATAATAAATCACTGATATTTACGACTGCGAATTCTTAACTCATGATTCTTTCAACATAGCAAAACAATAAATCTAATTCCTACTAAGAATAGGAATCATCATCAATCAATTCAAATTACCCCACATTGAGGTAATTTACCCACATCGGTGGCACAATGCTGAGATGGCATCTGGAGCAAAAAGTTTAAGCTCCCACGCGGTGCGGTGAATTGGCGTATTATACGGCTTGAAGCTTGAAGGGTCACTGGCTGGGGGCCGACTGACAACTGGTAACATTTCGGAATTCGAAAACATAGTATAAAAAAAAAACTTTTTGCAGTGACTTCAAATTGCTGGCTTTCACAGTATTCGTCGTTCAATTGTAAAATAAAATGTAATTTGAAGTGTCTAGATATCAGAATATTGAGCACTAGCTACATTGATTCACTATTTAACAAAAAAACAATTTGTCGAAATCGATCAACCAGGTCAAATTGAGAAACTGCCCTAACTTCTCGTCGGCTAAAATGTGAGACCAAACATATTGAAAACGTATTAATTTTTGGACAGTATTTAGCGTCAAATATCGCCAGTGACATGATCATGTCCGAAAACACCTTGTCGACCACATGTTGTCGACTTTCTACAGGGATACCTGGCAGTATATCTGAAAGTGATCGCTTCTAAAACTAAGATCGCTTATTAAAAGCTAATATGCTCCATAAAGAGTATCTTTTATAAATATTTAACAGATATATTCGACTATTTTGCAAAGAGTGTTTGTATGCAAGAAGACTAATTTAAATATTTATCGTAGATCCGCATAGAATCAGTATCGCTGTTGATCAAACCGCAGCTTTTGCGGGAAACGTAATATTTGTAGTGTAAACGAGCGCAGCATTGTCTCATGCTAATGTAGTGCAATATTTTAAACCATAACTCTCCTTTTCATTTGACGTAGTTGAGCAAAAACTATTAATTCATCAGAAATATACAGCTGTTGCAATTTTCTTGTGTGGAGTTCAAGATATATTGGTGAGATATAAATATCCCACAGAAACTGTACTCTTTTGAGGGATCAAGTAGCTTATGCTTCATTCAAGATTATAGTCTATCTCCTTGCCTAATTACCAATGATCGGATCAGTAGTGCAATTTTGCGGTATTTCATGACGAAATTTTAACATGGACAAGCTTATCAGACGGGATTAAGTTTCGACAAAAGCTGGTCACACTAAAAATTAATATCGTTAAAAATGTTATTGCACATTGTTATGCTATATTTACGGGGCTAAATCGGCCGCCATATATTTAGTATTTTAAACTCAATATATTTTTTTAAACCCAAATAAAATATTTTTCTACAATGTATTATTTTTGCCTAATAAAAGCAACTACTGAAACGCAAATGTAAATGGTTAAGAGTAAATTTATTTTATATAGAATATATCCGAAATCCCACAATCCCGCGGGCGTATCCGTACTAATATAATGTATGAGGTCGTTCACCCTAAATTGCACTACCTAATCCGATCACTGCTAATTACATCTATATTGTTTGTAGCTGTTCTCTCGTGATTGGGTAACAAATATTTACCTTTGAAAAATTAATTCTATTGCATTAATCCCATGAGGTATTAAGTTCTAAATCCATCCTAACTTTCGCATAGGATATTAAATAATAAAAATAAAACCAATAAGTCTTATTTCACACATAATTTTAAGAAAAAACTTAAGTTAGTATTTTATCATTGTATGCTAAAACAGTTTGCTAACAATTTCAAAACAAATATTTGGAAGCGCCGATTTGTCGACTTGTATATAATGAGCAAATATGTTAGCGGCTTCAAGTGGAGGTTAAGTTAATACATCTGTTGACATATCGTTGTAATATTTTGTAACTGTTTGACGGAATCGGTGTTTGAGTTTGTTTTGTGAAGTTTTACGTAATAGTGGAGAGCCCAGGGGTTTTATTTATGTTACTAGCTGTTCCCCGCGACTTCGTCAGCGTCAATTTCCGTTATTATGATCGCGATTATTTTTGCAACATTTTTCACTCATGCTTCGCTCCTATTGGTCGCAGCGTGATGTTATATAGCCTAAAGCCTTCCTCGATAAACGGACTATCCAACACAAAAAGAATTTTTCAAATCGGACCAGTACTTCCTGAGATTAGTGCGTTCAAACAAACAAACAAACAAACAAACAAACAAACAAACTCTTCAGCTTTATAATATTAGTATAGATTAGCTAAACATCCCGATTTTTCTAGTTTTTTTTCATCTACTATAACGGAAATCCGAGGTTTGCATGATTTTGACGCTCCAGGCACTCCACTATAACTATTAGCAATTAGAAAAATTTGCGATCGGATTTTTTTATTTTTATACACACACAATAGTCAGGTATACAAGCAAAATCCTGCAAAACTGTTCACACAGTTATTTTACTAATGTAATGGCCTATAATCATCCCACTGCAGGGAATAGGCCTGTATCATTAAATCCAAGTTGCATAGCAATGATAGATACAGTCATCACCACGCTTTCCGAATGCGGGTTAGTGATCAAACTCGAGCAATGTTCGAAAATTCGAAACCTTTTCTTTCCCAACCCGGGCATCGAATCCGGAGCCCTAGATCTTATAAATCATGATGACTTAAAAGTTTCCAGTTGCTACAATGATTAACATGATGATGTGTGAAATGTACATTATAATGAAATGTTGACAGCCTTTGACGATAAAAACATATAAATGTAGTTCTTGTATCTGAAACTTGGCTCAAACCTTTCACCTCTTTTTCAATGGGGACTACCGTTTCTTCGCTTACCAGTTGGCGCCACTGTTGACTGAGGTCAAGAGGTATAGCTATCAAAGACGACTTTATAAGATCGGCGTCGAAACAAAGTTTTAAATGTTCAATCTAATTAAGTTTATTATTTATAAATATCAATAAACTGACTTAAGAAATAGTTTCTCTTTGAGGCTGCCCAATTTTGCGCTTTTTCTTAATTCCGCTTTCAAAGCGTTCACATTTATCTCCAAATAATCCATATTTGCGGTAATTTTTCGAAGGAGATCACTTTCCAGCAGGTAAATTAAAAAAAATATAATTTATGTCACGAAGCCCGCAAAAACCAGTGAAAATTGAATGTTATTGGACCTCACGCGACAGAAGCGCCTCTAGTGGCAAATTCACTAGCGATAGCCCCCATTCCGGGCTTTCAACTGGTAAGAAAGCGACCGCATCATCCGGACTGGTGGCGACCTCCGTGGCGGAGTGGTTTACACACCGGTTTTCAAGGTGTCGCCTGCTCCGAGGTCCCGAGTTCGATTCCCGGACGGATCAATGTAGAAAAAAAGTGTTTTTCTACATTTTCTCGGGTCTGGGTGTTTGTGGTACCTTCGTTGTTTCTGGTTTCCAAAATACGAGTGCTTTAAATAGTTATTCAAACAATGTATGTGATGTTGTCCACATTTATTTATTTATTTATTTATAGTTGACATTACAGCCCCTATTTCTTTTCTGGCCTTGCACAGCATCTATTTCTCGATCTGAGCCTCTTTCATATTATAATTCTACTTGGCGTTTTTTATAGCCCATCATCATAACGACAGAGCTTTTGCTGATGATGCGAGGTGTTTGGACTCTAACTACTTAGAGCACAAAATTATCGTTCAATTAAGAACTTCTTCTTTTTTGTCAGTTGATTTCTTTTTACTTCATTAAAAGATGGGACAGTGAGGATACACATAGACTAAATATTGTTAGTTCTATTGAAATCAGTCAAAAATGTTGCTTACCAAAATGTTACAAAGGTTGTAGGTATAGTTTGGCCAACAAAAGCTAAACCTAGCAAAAGGCGGGAATTACAAAAAATCTAAATATGACATCACCTACCATATTTGGAATAAACAATTTTGATACTTTTCTTGTTTTCTTGTTTTTGGTAAATGTTAACTAATTTCAATATTAGGCCTTTTGGCTTTTTATATAGAGTCGGTTGATTTTTAATTCTTTTACACGCACACTTACACGGTAAAATTAAGATAAGTTCATTGTAGTTACATGTTTTTTTTTAATAGTACAGTTAAAAGTTCCCTCTGAAATCAAGTATCAACATCAATCAATCCTCAACAAACAACAGTTTGAATGACATTGTCATAATGTCATTATAGTTAATGTTGCTATTTCAAAAAACCCTGAGGTCAGCTTTCATTAGCCAGACTATAAATATAATTAAATATTGTATTAAACACAACGTTGCCTTTGATCGCGATCACAAAAGTTAAGCAACCATTGCCACGATTGCTATTGGATGGGTGACCAAATATGTAATTTATCAGACACATCTTTATTGACAAGAGACGTTTCCGGACACGTAATTGCAAAGATCAATCGTTGGCTTACGTAAAGTGTTACGAGAGGCTTAAAAAAGCTCAGATTTGTATATTATATCTAATATTTTTTTATCACTTACACTCCGCCCTTTGACTTTGCCTGTGGTAGGACGCGTTTTTAAATATATTTTGTTCCATTTTATTTTTTAAAAGTTGAATTTAGTACCTACAACATGCTACGACGAAAAAATTCTAATATTTTAGAACCTAAATCGAAATTTGAATTATTTTAAAATTAAATAAGACCAACTATCAACTGTATGTACAGACGACGGCAGGTCAACCTACCCAAAAAGTTAAAGGTCATTGAATTGATTTTCAACTTTAAGTCCAACAAGTAGAGATCAATATCAATTGAGAAGATTTGACGTTTTGTGGTAGGTTGACGTGCTGTTGTCTGTACCTACGCTGCCAAACAAAAAGAACGTATAATATCAGTATATAAACTTGAAAAATTTTGTCTCAGGCGGGACTCGAACCCGCATCTCCTCGAGGAGGATGACATGCGAGGAGATGCGGGTTCGAGTCCCGCCTGAGACAAAATTTTTCAAGTTTATATACTGATATTATAAGTGCAATTAAGTTGCTAAAATATCAAATAAAGTATAAAAAGAACGTACCTATTGAAATACACTTATTTAGGATTTTAATCTACCCATGACCATGTTAGCGTAAAATTAAGAAATTAATATAAAAACAACGCTGTTGTGCCTAAGTCATATCCTAAAAATGACTTGACAAAAGATACCCTTTTTCCACTGATAAAATAAGAGAGTTTTATTCTTTTTGCTCGAAAGGCACTCACTAAGTAGCTCAATTCAAAGATGGTCTCATAAAAGTGTTAAAAATGAACCTAATCCTGAAGATATAAATGATAGAAACATAGGGTTGAAAGTCTACTAAATAAAAAAAATAACTGTTTTTACATAAAATAAAACAGCCAAAAAGCGAAACTGGCGAAGCTAAAAATTACTAAACGGCTTTAAATTAGTGAATCATGTCACGCTTTCATTGCTTCAAATTAAAAAAAACTCCGACTTAAAAGTGGAAAAAAGTGGACTCGCGTCTAAAAGAAGTAAACCATATTACAGTTCTTACCTACTAATCTATTTAGTAATAGGGGTTAAAGTATGAAATTGCCGATTATTTTCCCACTTCTTATTTTGTTTATAGCTCTTAAGTATAGTCATATTATTGCGTAATTCTTTTTGTATTGTATCAAAAACTAAATAAAGTAACTTTTGACAAAAAAAAAATGCAATACTAGTGCCTATTACTTCAAAGGAAGTCGTTGAAAAGATCCCTTACAATGTGTCAGCTGACCTTCTTGCTTCAATTAAGTATATTTGTATTATATACTTTGATTTTCAGAAATTTAAATACTATAATGCGTAGCTTTATAACCATCTAACTTTCATCGAAAACGGTTCAGGCGTTTTTAAAAAAACTAAAAAATTGTTAGTATGGAAAAATGACTTTTCTCGATTTCGTCCATACAAAACGGCAATTTCATACTTTAACCCCTAATATACGAGTAAACTTATTCAAATTCTTACTTGCGTGAATAATTTATCCAAACCATTTATGACTTAATTATTACGTGAACGTTTAAATTTATCATAAAGTATGCACATAAATAATACATTTAATTTAATTTCCATGCAGCCGAATGATGCAATGTATGATTTCTTAATGATAAAATATGTGGCGCAGTCTTCAGACAAAAGGTGAAAGGGGTTATGAGGACTTATAAATTAAAAATGTGATATGTTAGATATATTCCTATGTGGTACTAAATTAAGTAAAAAAGACGCTCCGTAAAACATCTCATAACAACACTCATAAACAAAAATATTCACTGTGATTTTGTGGTTTCGAGTATATTTCCAATATTTCAGCAATGTTGCAAGCGTCATAAGATCACGAAAGCATTCATGGTTAGTTCTTATTGATAGAACCTATAAAAGTTTAAATCAAGATTATAACGTAGGTACTAGCTGTTGCCCGCGACTTCGTCCGCGTCAATTTCTGTTTTTATGATAGCGATTATTTTTGCAGCATTTTTCACTGATGCTTCGCTCCTATTGGTTGCAGCGTGATGTTATATAGCCTAAAGCCTTCCTCGATATTAGGACTATACAACACAAAAAGAATTTTTCAATTCAAACCCGTACTTCCAGAGATTAGCGCGTTCAAACAAACAAACAAACAAACTCTTCAGCTTTATAATATTAGTATATATTAGAAAAGTGTAATGGGCTAAGAAATATTGTACTGTTTTGCAAACAAAATTGTCATCACCAGTCTAATTAGCCCGCTGGTGGACACAGGCCTCACCGAAGAACGATGTAGCTATAATCGCCACGACTTGCAGGTGGATTGACAAACGCAGTCTGTGCAATGGCGTCATCATCATCACATATCAGTCCAATGAAGACCGTCTTCTTTAATTGGCAGTAGTCCTTTTTCGCCTCTTAAGGCACCCATTATAAAGAGTCCCCTTCTCCGGTCGGTTTAGCCGGCACCACACGACAAGACAAATATTCAAATTGTATTTTTTATTATTATTAGATTATGAAATTATCCATTTAGTGCTTTGAACCCCGCGCGACAGTCGGCTGTCGCGAGAACAATTGATTTTATTTTTTTTGTGTCTGGAATAACCCATGCTCGAAGGGTTAATTGCAATAAATTTGGCATCCCTTATCCATGGACAATTTAATTAGTTAAATGCTAACGGGAAATTAAACGAGATCATACCTTAATATTTTGCCTGACGTTTCGATCGGATGACCATGGTCACAGGCTGTCTCAACTGTTTAAAAGTAAAAAAAAAATGTTATTTGTCTTATAGTGCTTTGGAACTTGTAGTCTGATAGCTTTTAAGATGATTGCGATAACAGATAAATAATCAAATAATGGAGTTAGATTAGAAGAAAATTGAAAATAATAAATAGGAAAATATAATACTAGGTAAATCGCATTTATGATTTTTTTGTTTGACTTAGTTAAGTTGGGCCCATTAATATCCCATCGGTTTTAAGTCAGTGCCATAAAAATCACTGACAAAAGCGAATTATTTCAAACTTTTCGCAAAAAAAAAACATTTTTCGCAACCAAGTGAACACTTGTTCGTTCACTGTGTTATTGAACCTAAAGATGATAATCCAGTTTTGATCGACTGTAGGTACTATGAAATCGTAACAGTTTATAGAGACATATAGTTTTACCGTTAACGATCCATCAAGTGAAGCAGCGAAGCGAAACATGGCTATTTAGCAAACCGCTTGTTCGCCTGTCACACACCATGGAATTCGTTACACTAACCATATTTGGGTTTAACGAGTCAGTAACTATTCATAAATAAATAATAATAAATAAATATTTTCAGACATGCCACACTGGGCCACACAGAGCCATCTAGTCCCAAACTAAGCTACTACTAAGAAGCTTGTTGTATTGGGTAGGTACTCTAGACAAGACAACCGATAAACTTACTTATATATTTTTTTTTGTTACAATACATAGTAGAAAACACTCAAACCAGTACAAACAGACATGTTCAATGTTCATGCACACAAATATTTGTACTGTGCGAGGATAGAACCCGCGACCCATGGCTCAATCGCAGCGTTTACTACCACTGATCCAAATGGTCGTTAAATATATCTAAACGCCATGACAGCCCAAAATAGGATAGCACCTACTCTTCTCGTCCTATGGGTATCGTAAGACGATTAAAGAAACACTGCCAGAAGATGTGCGTCTTTTATCCTTCGGCAAACTTGCCCCGCCTGCCGAGCGAGAACGATTATTTATTACTAGCTGTTGCCCGCGACTTCGTCCGCGTCAATTTCTGTTAATAAGATCGCGATTATATTTGCAACATTTTTCACTGATGCTTCGCTCTTATTGGTCGCAGCGTGATGTTACACATGTAGCCTAAAGCCTTCCTCGATAAATGGACTATCCAACACAAAAATGTTTTTTCAATTTGAGCCAGTACTTCCTGACATTGGCGCTGCAAACTTCTTTGCTGCTTCGGTCAAGGAGTTCATTAAATACTAAAAATGTAATTAAATATTTCCACAAAATTAGAAAAACTAATCAAAACAACACATAAATAATATTATAGAATAACCGGCCAAGTGCGAGTCGGACTCGCGCACGAAGGGTTCCGTACCAAAAAAGGCCAAAAAAACGGGTTTGTTGTATGGAAGCCCCCCTTAAATATTTATTTTATTTTGCTTTTAGTATTTGTTGTTATTGCGGCAACAGAAATACACAATTTGTGAAAATTTCAACTGTCTAGCTATTGCGGCTCTTGAGATACAGCCTGGTGACAGAGCGACGGACAGACGGACAGACGGACAGACGGACAGACGGACAGACGGACGGACGGACAGACGGACAGACAGCGAGGTCTTAGTAATAGGGTCCCGTTTTTACCCTTTGGGTACGGAACCCTAAAAACGTATGTCGTCCGTCGCTGTCAAAGCTCGTCTTCCAAATTCAGTCTTCTAATAATAATTTTCAAACTGCAATGGCCAGTCTGTCATCGTCACTACAAAAAGTCCGTAACAAGCGCGTTCAAACAAACAAACTCTTCAGCTTTATAATATTAGTATAGATTATAGTACAGTATAGAGATAGATACAGTATAGATTAGAGCAGTACTCACCCAATACAAGCATTATAACATGTTTCCTGGGTAGTTCTGGCCACAAAAGAAAAGTGTAAACTATGGTTAACGAAATATTTTTTTTTTTATTTTTTTTATTTTATTATGTTCAGCAACAGCCCTTGCATTATCAATACGATTGCGGCTGTGATCACGGATGTCTCAGACGTCGCATCGACCGCTGTTGTCACGTCTTTTTGTTAGGAAATCATTCGGCGCTAGTGTCGATCAGCGTTAAAAGAGAATACTAATCGAGCTTTCAGTGCTATTACTAAAACACAGTGATTAGTTGTTCAGTGGCCATAACAGCCGCTGTAACCAAAACTGTCATGAAAGGAGATGTCCCATTATAGGCCCAGACATAGTACACCATTTTCAAAAATCAAGAAAAAAATACTGTTTCTGGCAAAAATACAGATAAATTTATTTAACGTATAATTTAGTGATTCAAAAATAAATAAGATCGAATAATTTATCAAACTCCATTAGGCATTCCAAGATGGCGTCAGTCTAAAAAAACTTTGATGTCAGTAGCTGTAGCAGATACCCCTTGTCACTTTGGCATAATCATTCACTTCAACTTTTTGATCTGCTTGTCGCGTTTTAAATGTAGTTCATTATAACGACCTCTTTTTCGTTTTCTGGATTTGGTATTGATCGACACATTACTTTCATAATGTTTGTTGTTACTACAGCAAGCGATGGCACTTGACACCTAGATGCGCGATTTTGTAACTGACAAAAGTGACAGACGTCATCAAAATGTCATCCTCCGCCATGATGGTTTTGTTGTTTTGTATTGCCAATTTCTTACGTATCTCTCTATTTGAACCACTTAACGAAGCCATTTTAAAAGAATTAGATAATAACAAAATCTTGTAGGTGTATTGGTCTATCTTTTGGTGGGGTGTACAGGATCTGGGCCTGGCCTCCATACAATTTGGGACATCTCCTTTGCACTAAATGAATCGCACTGCTGTACTCTACCAGAAGGCTGTCTGGAAGAGATTGCTTCCAGCGATAAGACCGCCTAAATTGTATAACTCTAAACATATTCTCTGTTTTCATTTATAGTATCTATTTATCTATTTATCTATTTATGGCAAAATCTTCCTTTAGGAGAGACTACGTCCATTAGTGGACTGATAAAGGATGATGATCTAAAAATTTAAATATTAAGCAATTAACTGTAAATAAATCTACCATAGAATGTCTATCTCAATAGCAATAACAATCTTAATGTGTTGCTGTTAAAGTTTAAAATAGTTATAAACAATTATACTGACCATGCGCACATAGCATTACAAATAGTATTCTTAATGATCACGCGCATTCATCAATAATAAAGATAACCATCAAAAAAACGATGATGACAAGTTACGAGTATTATGAAACAAAAAAAACTAACCTACAATCTTTTGGAAATAGCACCATAAACAACCCATTTCAACGCAAATTCTTTTAATTGTAACAATTGAAAGAGAAAGGGTATACTAAATTATTTCGAAGTTATCACATGCGTGGTTCAGTACGACAAGTGGTGCCATCTATTGAGATGTTACCACATCGCAGTCACTGATCGATCTATCAGATTTATCGATGTTACGACAATCGATAATTGGATTGCCTTTTGAATCGTTTGTGATAAGAATCGAATGGGAAACGTTGTGCGATCTATAATTTGGTTTCGTCAGAGTATGTAGGTAATATTTGACACAATATGTCCTACAAATCCTACAATCATGTCATAAGTTAAAGATTTAAAGATAGGTTTATGTGGGCCATAGTATTTATACATACTTATATAAATACTAGTATTTCATATGCGTTAATTTGATCTTAAAACGTTAAAGTCTTTGGGTACTTAGGGGTTTGAAAATGTCGATCAACAGCTGAATCAAAATATAAACTTGCGTCAAAAAGCCCCGTCTGAGTTCCTGACGTATTGTGAGACATTCTAGAGAATTAACATTCTTAGAGTTACTTACCTCAAAACGAAAAAAACGGAACACTTGTTAGGTCACTTAGTCGTCTGTCCATACCAAATATTTCTCGGTGACCTACTAGAACCAGGCAAGTAACACCATTATATATTATAAGTATCGGAAAAAATCTGAATAGTAAGCAGTTGTAATTGAATTAAAATATAAAATCAGGTGTTACTCGGAAAAAACTGCCAGTCTCGGTTCCTGACCTATTTATGTAGGTATCTCCGAATTACTATGGAATTCTGAATGGTTGTCGACCTACTCCCACTTGTCTGGTTTTTATACGTCTATGGCCCGCGACTTCGTCCGCGTCATTTCTGTTAGGTTAGGTTAGGTTAGATCGCGACTATTTTCGCAACATTTTTCAATGATGCTTCGCTCTTATTGGTCGTAGCGTGATGTTATATAGCTTAAAGCCTTCGTCAATAAAGGACTATCTAACACCAAAAGAATTTTTCAATTCGAACCAGTACTTCCTGAGATTAGCGCGTTCAAACAAACAAACAAACTCTTCAGCTTTACAATATTGGTATAGATACGCGGTGATTAAAACCTACTGCCCTTTACCTTCCCTTCCAAAGACCTTTGACCTCAATGATTTAATTCACCAATTAAAAGCCCATTCAAATCGTTAGTTTTGCAATTTTAACACCATAGTCCAAAGCCGCCGGAAGATCATCAAGAATTTGCTGAACAAAATTCGTCGCAGTTACGTTATAATGATTCTAATGATTTAACTGTCATCAGTGCAATGATGAATGGCGTTTAGAGTGAACACAGACAATCTAATACAAAAGACTTCCTTCAGCTAGCGGCTTAGTCGAGCGATGGCAGCGCCACCATTTGATCGTTTAGCATTTTATAAGGCGACCTTTTTTAAAATTGGAAGTTACAGCTCTAGATTACAGTTATTTAAAGCCAGTAGTCGATGAGAGTTAGCTGAACTGCGACAGGGTAGCTTCGGCGTATCATTCAAATTGGAATATGCCAAGCTATAAGGCGCTGGCAAAATAAACGTTAGCTATCCTAACCGTAGATAGGTGGATGTTGGTTTCCAAGCGACTTTAAACTTTGTCTGCGAATGTAAGGGTTATTAGCTTGATATTATCTCTTATATAAATAGTTTATTGGTAGTTCCTAGAAAAAGTAAGATAACCAACATCGCTAAAAGCAATTCTCAACTGATTTGGTAGTAGGCTCAGTAACACCGATAGCTGGTAGGGCGGAATCTATCGCCAGCGAGACACCGCTGGATGTGGGCAGCATGAGATAGTTATGGAGAAAAGCTTATGTCCGCCGATCGATGATATCAACTGTGCAACGTTCAGGCAAGCATCAAGAACGAAAGGGTGAAACAAATATTTCCATGGCGTAAATGGCTACTGCTGGTAAACTCTTTTAGCGTCTATCATCCCGAGTAGTCTGTGATGGTGTTAAAGCGAAGTAGGACAAACGAAATTGATGATGTCCCTTAGTTGTTGTTGTTGTAATTCGACCGATGCAAGAGCGATTTGTAAAGTTGTGGTTGATTCTTAATGGTTTATTGACATATTGTTCAATGGTTTTGTGGTACGGCAGCGGTCGTGTCAAATTTTATATAAAATGAAATATTTATTTGCGTTTGGTTAAGGTATACTGAAGATGGTCATAACAGCCATTGTTAATGACATGCAAATCTAAAAACTATTACTTAAATAATATTTAAAACAAAATGTCAACAAGCATCCAATAAATAAGTAAGAATAAAGATTTTACAATTGGTCCAATAAAGTATCAGTCAAGTTGTGTCTTCATCTATCTTAGTTCAAATATTCATGTAGTGTGAAATGCCCTTACTGAGCCATGTGTACAATTCTCTTTTAAATTTAATACTGTCACTTATATAAAGCACACACATCTTGCCTGCTAAACTGTTATTCAGTGTAAATCGGTCTGAAATTTATAAAGACTGTACAAAAATGACAAAAGAAAAACTTTTACATCAAAATATTTTAACTAACCAAAAGTTTAGAGCTTTCATCGGGCTTATAAGGAGCTTTATGTCAGTTTTTTGTTAGTTTTAGTTTAGGGTTTTTGTTTGTTTTTAATAATTTTTATTCATTATTCATTTATTTTTATGAATTTTATTAATTGCTTGCAAATAATGAAATAAATGTAGAGTTACTAGTAGCGGTTAAAAGTAGCTGAAGGGTACATAGAGCAAATAATCAGGGAAAGTATGACCTTTGATCATACGAAGGTATCCTCTTATCAACACGACTTTCTAGACAGACTGAGGAGTCACGCCTGCGCGTGGGTTCTGAATACTCGTATCTAGACATGACATCAGAAACGCCTTTAGGAGAATGTAGTAATATTTGAATACAATATCGTTTTTGGTCCCCTTTAAACAAGTTTTGTTTTTAAGTCTTTAAGGGGACTACTAGTATACTTTATTTGATATTTTAGCAACTTAATTGCACTTATAATATCAGTATATAAACTTAAAAAATTTTTTTTTTGAAAAATTTTGTCCCGCCTGTGACAAAATTTTTCAAGTTTATATACTGGGACTACTAGTATTCACATAGGCAGCTCTAGAGCTATGTGCTGTTTCGAAATGTACATTTCACAAAATCATTTCTAAAAAAAATAGAACGTTATGTAGCAAAACCTTCCCTTTTCTATTGGCCATGTCCAACAGTGGACAAATTAATGTGGTCTGATGATGACGAGAAACTATGTTTCGCGTAATTCAATATGACTTGGCTTTTGTTCAATAATTACGCCACAGATTTACAGAAATCTTATTAACAAAAGCTTTTAACCCTTTGTATCTATCGATACCAAACTTGGAACCTTACTCGCTTAAGATAGGACCGAAAACTAATTAATAATTTAAACTTGTCGTTAAAGAGTCCTTCAACCCAACCCGGTCGTTTAAAAAACACCTAACTATATCTTCAATCGTTTTAAACCTCATCTCATACGTGTCCTCTCCCATAAAGTGATTCTCCTACACGACATTACTTACCAAAATACGCCGACGGCTAAACTTAACCTCAAAAACTCGGTTCAAAGTTCGCCATACTGATCATGTACAGTTGACAGAATATTGCATAAGTAATAGTTACACCTAACAGTGCTGGCACACATTCGTATTATATAATACCATCTGCCGTTAGATCTGAGTAGACGAGCGATTTTATGATAGCGTTAATTTAAACGTATTTCTTTCAATGTTTGAACGTTGTAAAACAACTTCAAAACATTTTATTTTATGAAAGGTATTCTATTTCAGACTATAAGACAAAGAAAGTATTTGTTTGAAGTTTTACTAATGTTGAATTTTGTCAGTGTGCTGGTAAAAAAAAGCTCTTTGATCTTTTGGTACTACTGTGTTCTCGAAATTCTAATCCAAATATTTAATTTAATGCAAATATTTATATCCTATGTCAAGCCCATATCAAGTAAGAGACAATTTATCCTTAAAAAACTAATGTTAGTAAATATTGTTATAAGGCTAAAGAAAAAATTAAGTTGAAGAATTTTTTTTATATCAAAACTTGCACATTAAACGTAGCTTTATGTGGTAAATTATTATAAATTTTCCTAACTAACTAACCAACAAGCGACCAACTAACATCTTACTTCCTATTCTATTTCTGGTTTAAATTACATCATTATCAACAGCCTGTATTATTTAAAGATTAGACACAGGCCTCAAAGATAAGGGTTTTACCATAATCGCCACGATTGATAGGCGGGTTGGCGATCGCAGTTACCCAGGTAGAAAGAAAACATGCTGTCAACTCCTCCTCGCAGTACTTCTTTAGTCGCTCTGACAACACAGGTGTTGTCAGAACAACAAGGAAGAAAAGAGGCACCCACACAACATATATTTAAGCTGAGTTAAATAGGTCATGGGTACTTACCATCACAAGCAATAACCTTCCACGCTAACTTCTTTGACTGCGTCTCGGTACTCCGTGTTTTTGCCGCTGCGTTTTTATAATTGCTCGTCTGCCGCGTCATAAACTCTGACATTTCCTTGCGTCAGAGGTCGCAAACCACAAAACAATAGCGGTCCCATTCACAAACCGAAGTATTTGGACCGTTAACTGAAAATACGACGAATCCAAAACAAATTGTGCATTTTGCATGCGTTTATGTAATAGGGGAAATAAATGGGAGATTTAGCTGTGAAAGCGAGGTTTACTAATCATAAGTTCGTAAGAAAATGAACATACAACTGAAAATCAATGAAGTAATAGGAAGTAATGTTTCAATTATTTAAAATCCGGGTTGTCCTCTTGTTTTAAGATTATTCTTTAAGGATGATCTAGTGGTAGAGTTTTGCAAGCAGGTTAGCACAGGACTATTATAATTTGTTTAGGTAACTTTTAAAGTGACTAATTTATTTTATTTTATATTCTTTATTAGGGAAACAAACAACATAATATAACACATTATAACTTATTAAATACAACTTTCACACTAGCCAAAGTAGTTTCCACTATTAGGTTTTACATTTATATATGTTAAATGAGAAACTTACACAGATTCTCCTAAAGAAAAAGAGTAAGTAAAACAATATGCAAACCATGACACTAAATAGGAAATAAAAACATGTCGTCTCTTTAAGCAAAATAGAAAATTAAATATAGGTTAATAACTAATTACAAGCTGCGTTCTTAGATAAATAATTCTTTAGAAGGCGACGAAAACTTGCAATATTTTCATGAAATATGTCGATGTCTAATGTATTCATATTAGAAAATAATAAAAATAAATTGCTGATTTTAAGTCGGCGTAAGAGACGATTGTCGTTTCTTGTTTAGTTAAGCTTGCTTACTTTAAATTTGTTACCTTTTTATAATATTGGTCTGTCCTACTCATTAGAGATATCTTAATTTTGGTTTGTAGCTTATGCTACCTTAGAGGATAAATATACCCTCAAAGGTAATGTAATTAATTTGATTGTATTTTGGTATTTGTAAGATAATGTGATTTATTATTATAATTGGTGCAAACCGTTATAATTAGTAAATATAATAAATAAATAAATAAATAGTTAAAGGTAGCATGGCTTAATACAACCAAAACGAGACAAATAGGTATTTTAGGTAATCTATGATAAAACAAAAACCATCGAAACCGGTCAACGTTGTAAAATGTTACGCACATTACACAAAAAGCGCCACAAAGCGTTTTTTTAAGTTATTAAGAGGAAACACTACGGGCGAGAGAATTGAAAAATAGGTATTTGTAAAATCTATTGCTGTCGCGCAGTGCCAAACGCATTCACCGCAGAGTGTAATAGAGACAACTGCTTCTTGGACCGAAAATACCTACTAAAAGCACACCAAATCAACGTTTCGTAGTCCCCCGATTACTTTTCCAAAACTAGACCGATTTAAAAACTTTTTTCATTAAAAATTAATGTAAGGCTTTGGCCGTGTTCCTATGTTTTCCTTTTTTTTCTAAAATTTAGCCAAATTTGTTTTCTGGATGTTTGAACACAGCGGAAAATCTGGCGAATTTTTTCGTTTTTTGAGGGCTCATATCTTTTTTATTAATAAATTTATGAAAAACCAGAAAACATAGAAACATGGTAATAGTGGCCATAGATTTTTATAATGAAAATTATTGCTCTACTGGCATTATCCAGGGAGGAAACAAGGGACTTTGTTTGTATGGAAAAACGGCAGTTGTATTTCCTCTTAAGCGTTTTGTATACCGTTAGCAAAGTGATATAGGAAAAGAAGGGGCGGTGCTATTATGCCATCACAACACGACTTACTACTAATGCTTTATTCTTCTAAATTATTTATATTATCTCATCCATGCGTACATAATTTTTCAATGGCCGACTGCTAAAATCTTTCTCAACACTATACTTACAACCACAAACATGTAAGTACATTCGTCACTAGTACCAAAATGACACGCGATATCGTGTATGTTTCGCTATTATACAATATAGTTCAACGGGTCACAGTTCCAATGTTGGGTAAGAAAAACCTGTGGTGTGAAGGAAGCGGTTAATATATAATAAAAATGACCCCCTTGACGACCACTTGGATCAGCGGTAGTTAACGCTGCTTCTGAGCCATGGGTCGCGGGTTCGATCCCCGCACAGTACAAATATTTGTGTGCATGAACATGTCTGTGTGTACTGGTCTGGGTGTTTTCTATGTATTATAAGTATGTATTTACAAAAAAAAAAGTATATAAGTAAGTTTATCGGTTGTCTAGTACCCCATACGACAGGGTACTTAATAGTACCTTAATTTGGGACTAGATGGCTCTGTGTGGCCCAGTGTGGCGTGTCTTAAATATTTATTTATTATTTATTATTTATCTAAGACTCTTATTTTATTTCCCTTAGTCACGCCATTACGCGTCAAGGGACCGATTTCGCTAATTCTTTTAGTTTTGTTTCTTATTGTCAGAAGAAGGTTCATATAAAAGAAAAAAAATATAAATTGCGCGGAAAATTTGACAATTTAAGAATACATAACCACCAAATTAAATGATTTCTTATTTCTAACCTTATCGCTTTTGGCAATTTAAACTTTTTAGGGTTCCGTACCCAAAGGGTAAAAACGGGACCCTATTACTAAGACTTCGCTGTCTGTCCGTCTGTCCGTCTGTCCGTCTGGCCGTCTGTCCGTCTGTCCGTCTGTCCGTCTGTCCGTAGCTCTGTCACCAGGCTGTATCTCAAGAACCGCGATAGCTAGACAGTTGAAATTTTCACAAATTATGTATTTCTCTTACCGCAATAACAGCAAATACTAAAAACAAAATAAAATAAATAGTTAAGGGGGGCTCCCATACAACAAACCCGTTTTTTGTCATTTTTAGTACGGAACCCTTCGTGCGCGAGTCCGACTCGCACTTGGCCAGTTTTATTTAATGTAACATTATGGCGTTTAACATAACATTGACAGAATGCGTGCTGCAAACGCTGCAAACGGTTACAATTTCCAGTGCGGTTAGCATTTGCAATATCGATAAGTGTTTTATTAAATTGTTTACTGTTTGTTTTATTAAACTGACTGTTTTATTAAATTAGGATTAAGTGAAGACAGGACAACGTCTGACGGGTCCCGGGTAGTGTATTAAAAATAAAAATCATACTAATATCCTACTAATAATAATGCGAATGTTTAGATAGATGTTTGTTGCACAATCCCGCCAAAACAATTGCACAGATCTGGATAAAATTTGGTGTGGAGATATATTGAAGGCTAGAATAGCACTTCGGTTACTTTTTATCCCGGTATAAATTACGGTTCCCATGGTATAGTATCAGATTCTAAGCGGACGAAATCGCGGGCGACAGCTAGTAATTTACACAGGGTGTTCGGTAGAACGTTGAACACACGACATTTGGTGGCAGGTGGGGTGGTCTGTTAACTACCTGGCCCAAAAAAAAATTACTTAGGTCTCAAGACTCTTTTCAATATATATTTTTTTAATTTCTGGAATTAAACCCGTCTAACTTTTTTTATGGCCAGATATTTTTTTCTTTATTAGAAATTTAGTGGTTATTAAATTAAAAGTAGCACACTGCACATCGCTAAAAACAAAGTGTAAACAAATACAAATAGATCGAACCTATTAAAAAAATGTAGACGGGCTGTGGAGTTTAAAGGTAAGTATTCAATTCAATCCTTTTCTCTCAAAAACTTAATGCTCTAAGTTCAAAAAATCTACATATAGAAAAAGTGAAACGCACTACCTTTTCTCGTCCCTCTAAGAGATGGCGGTAGCAGCGTTATCTTCCACCATTAGTCAAATTGTGATCGCCAACGCTGGCTAAGCGTTACGATTATGACAAAATGCTTCCTTAGATATTACTAGCTGATGCCCGCGGCTTCGCGCGCGTGGGTTTTATCTGTTACAAAGTTTTCGTCACGACTCACCCCCCTCTCCTCCACTCTTTTCCTCCACTTCCTTTGCCTACGGTGCCGAGGGTGCCCATCTCGGGCGAGGTGGTGGTGGGCACTTAGTGGGAGCCGATACGTCGTTTGGGGCCCGTTGATACAATAGTTGGATTGAAAGGGGCCGATTTAAACTATCGTTTTAGGGATCCGGTGTTGGTTCTCCTAGCGTACCGTGGTTCAAGCGAGCTCACACCACATCTGTTTTTTCATTTACATGAAATCTAAAGTACAATATCATTTGAAAATTTAAAAACTGTCAATACTGTAGTACATCAAAACATTCAAAGCAGCTTGCAAGGCTTTATTCGAATATGGTCAACACTGGCGTAGAGCCCTGGAAGAAGTGGTCCTGTGTAAAATACCACATTATTAATTTCCAAACAAGTAGGTAAATCCATTTTTCTCGATCCATAAGCGTTAAAAAGGCGATTTTACAAAGACAATTTGCTTGCATACTACGTTTGGATAAAAGACCTAGATCGGACATCTAGGTGGACGACGACTTACGGCCGGTCCCAATAATCCATCTATCGCCAGTTTTTACATTTCGGAGATAGGAAACAGTTTCTATCTCTGATTTTTCCGTCCAAAGAAATAAAGACAGAAGTTGTTTTCTATCTCCGATATACCAAAACTGAAGATAGATAGGTTATTAGGACCGGCCGCTAGACGGTGTAGTACCAGCATCGATGTAGAGCTCTGGAAAAGGCAGTCCTATGTCATTCTCCCTTCATGATCGATAGACGAAGTTTCAAGTACCTCAATATGATGTTAAACACAAATAATTAACCACACAATTTTCCACCGCTTTCACCCCCTCAAATGTTAAATTATAAAAAAATCCTTATAACTTCACAAAATTTATACCAAAAAGCTGACGTAGTTTCACAAAACTTTCATGTGGGATGTGGGTTCGAGGCATGAATGGTAAAGGATGATCAGTAGGATAAATAGTGTTCAGAAACTTGACAGAATAGAGAACTGATTCGTCTGTACTGACCACTGTGACTATACATTGTTATATTTCTTCAACTTCAAATGATGTCAGCAAAACATCATTAATTTTTGCTGCTTGATCATTAGTGGGTGGGTGGTGGTAGCTAATCCTAAGTTAAACAACACGGAATTATGAAGTGAGGTGTTTTTTTTTCTCAGCGTTTTATTTTCATGTTTTAAAAGTGTATGGAATACGTCGCGGCTAAATGAAATTGGTGTCACATTTTCTTGAAGCACTAATTGAGCTTTATAGTTTGATATGCAAACAAGAGTTCCGTCAAACACCATTGTTAAATCTTCATAATCTGTCCAATTTTGAGTTGTTGATAATTTACTAACTGAATTTTAACTAACTCCTCAAATTCTAACTCACAAGGATCCCGTGGAGTACATAAATATAATATAATACGTTTTATGATGTAATTCTGGGCTCAAAGATGTCAGAAACGTGTATTTCCTTGTATCGATAATATCATCACATCTATTCAGTTTTAAGTAAGTATATAACCGTTTAATGATGTTTTTGAATGTTTCGTCCTTGTCTAATGGTACTGAGTTCAATTTAGATGTTCTTAGATTTGTTTGTGACCGACCTTTGCTCCTCAGTACCTTCTGCATACATGGAATTGTTGCGTGCTATCGAATTGAAACTCTGCAGTTTTAGTTTAAGCTGTGTTGTAATATCCTGAAGGTTATTTTTTTCTTCAATCTCAGTTTCCAACTGTGGGTCATCAGTAATATTATTTGTAGTCGTATCTCTTCCAAATTATTCTTGGTAAATTTGTTCATTTGTCACTTCACCAGCTGATCACTCACTAATTTTAATTCATAATCAGAAATTTCTCGTAGGTTTTGTATCTGGTTGCCGAATTTTGTAATGCAGCCTTTTATTAAAGTTCCACACGTTTTAATTTAGTTAATTCATCCATTTCGGCGCCAATTATTAAATTCTAAAATAATACCATTCTGTTTGTAAGAAATTAGCTATTTATTTTCTGATTGACACATTGAATGTCATAACAAACTAAGTAAAGTCTGAGAGTACAAATATGTAAAGAGTATGGATATGACGCGGAACCGAACAACCTTTGCCCCCATTTTTTATCCCCTTAAAGATTAAATTTTCAAAAATCCTGAAAGACGTCATTCTTAATTTCTAATCATGTAGCTGGATACCAATTTTCATCGACATAGCTTCAAAACTGAGGGAGTTTCATACAAACTTATGGGGCCCTTTTAACCCCCTTAGAGGCGGAATTTCCAAAATTCCTTTCTTAGTGCTCACCTACACTATAAAAGGAAGCACGGTGAAAATTTTCAGATTTTAAATCCCAGTAGTTTGGGCTGTGCGTTGATATGTCAGTCAGTCAGTCATTAAATCAGTTTTCATTTTTATATATATAGATGATGATGATGATGATGATCTACTTTTGAGTCCGTACCAAACACGTTTTACTTTATCTGGATTTTATCAATGTTAAACAATTTTTGTAGATTGCAAAAGAGCTGGCGTAAATTCATAAACATTTCTCTTATGGAACAGTTCCCAAACTATAAATCCCGAACACCCGGAAAGCTCAACCACAAACCAAATTGGCCGCAAAGTACATCTCAGTTGCGTAAGCGTCGATTGTGCATTGTCCCAGGTTCGATTCCCATGCGTTTGATTTATCTTATTCTGCAAATGCTCACAATGGTTGCTTATCTGCCTATATGCTAATTGGACCTTGACATGGTCTTTTTGGAGTTAAAATAGGTAAGGTTAGCTTTATATCGGTGGTTGTCAAACTTTTGCGGTTAGAAGCCCACTCTTTTTAAAACAAATGTATAAAATATAAAGTGTGTTATTCTATCGAAGTTTCTATACCATACCAAGAACTGAAAATGTTGATGTTACTTTATTGCGAATAACCATTGATGTAAAATAAAAACAAGAGACACAATCAGTGACGTCCATATTAAAAACTGAATACTGAAACTTTGGGTGCTCTTTTACCTAATAAATAGCATTCATATACGTAAGTCATGTACGTAAAGTTGTATTTGCATTACGGTATGTATAGCACAGGATACAAGCTGCCTACGCTGCCACGTATGTAGTTGCAGTAGCAAATGGGCAAACAATTTAAAGGTATAAAAAAATACAAAACTATTTATTAATAACAAAAGTCTTATTTACAGAGTAAGTTGTGGATCCATTTAAGTTTTTTTTTAAACCTGTATTAGGATGAGACCTCTCTTCCTTTAGACAGTTAGTCACTATACATAATTATGACTTATCTTTAATACTTTAATATCTTTTTTTATAAGGCAAAGGCAGTGTGTGCGCGTGTCTTTCTCTCTCTCTCTCTCTGTCTGTGTGTGAGTGTGCGTGTGTTTATTTGTTTTTTTTTGAAATAATTATGTACTCAAAATAATTAATGTGATAAACTAGTAAATACTCTATATGTTAAGGGTAAACACATTATGTTACTTGTTAGGTATTAGCAATGATTCGGTACTGTCATAATAATCAAGCTGTTTCAACCATAAAGTAACCGAGTTTTTGCATTCAAAGTAATGTATAAAAGTAAAAATGGTAAGTGTTAAATCGATAAGCTATTGATTTGTCCTGTTATTTTGCAATATTCATAAAGAAAAAAATCTTTTTGCCTTTTTAATTTAGAGTGATTTACAATCTAATAAAAACCTTCTAAAAACTAAGAAAAGCAACAATCTTCTAACTCCTAGATATAAATAAAAAATATATAAATATGATAAGTTACCAATAAAGCAAAAAGCATTTCATGTCACTAAAATTGCTGCCCAAACAGCTGCTTTGACTTGGCATAAGTAGCTACGAGTATATCGTTGGTTTTCTCTGGGGACTTTTATTCTGAACTATTGAATACCTAGTATACAATGTATCTACGTTTCACTATACCTTAAGTCTTAGCACCCAGTGGGATACAAATAAGGTAATCTTTGAGAACCACTGATATAGATGATTATAGATAACTAAGAAGCGTTGTATTTCGGGTTTGAAATTGTTGAGTTTGCTATTTAGATGTGTTAGATTAGTTTGACGTCTTTGTTACAGTAATTGAACTAATTGGTATATTGCTGTAAAATTAGGGTCGATAAACATCTGAAGGCTACTGTTGTATGAATATTGTTTATTGCTAATAAAGTTGATTACATGTTAAATCACCATCATATTATTATGAACTGTAAGTAGAACGCATAAAGCTTAATATTCATCTAGCAATTTACGGTGTTATTACAAAAAAATAAAACAATGTTCAAACATATCTAATTACTAGCTGATGCCCGCGCCTTCGTACCTACGCGTCAATTTCTGTTATAATTATGATCGCTATTATTTTTGCAACATTTTTCACTATTGCTTCGCTCCTATTTGTCGCAGCGATAAATGGACTATCCAACACAAAAATATTTTTTTAAATTCGAACCAGTACTTCCTGAGATTAGCGCGTTCAAACAAACAAACAAACTCTTCAGTTTTATAATATTAGTATAGATTTAGTAATTTAATGATTTGTGTACAGAGATGACGATATTCGATGTTCGGGCACGTAGCCCAGTATCAAGTGTTTTCTTACTTTTTACTCCCCCCTTTTCTTCCTATGGGTGTCGTAAGAGGCGATTAAAGGGTACTGCCAGAAGAAGACGAGCAGCAACGTCTTCTCTTACGGCCGGTTCCAATAACCTATCTATCTTCAGTTTTGGCATATCGGAGATAGGAAACAGTTTCTATCTCTGTTTTTGCCTTTCAGAGAAACAAAGACAGAAGTTGTTATGCCAAAACTGAAGATAGATAGGTTATTGGAACTGGCCGTTAACCATTGGTTAAACTGAAATCCTTTATATGATATTTAAAGCAAATAAATTGCAATTATAATATCAATATTTAAACTTGAAAAATTATGTCTTAGACGGGACTCGAACGCGCATCTCCTTATTTATTTTATTTATTTATTTATTTATTTAATAAGTACAGCCACATGATACACATTGACACATTCTCAAAATCTATGATACATAGAGTTTTTTCTGATGCATATCACAGAACGGCGTACATAGCGCTCATAAAAAAAAGATCAGGTATGCTATTCAATAAACTACGAGTATACTATTACAAAGTAGGCGTATTATTTCAAAATTTAGCAAATTTGACAGTATAGGTATGACCAGTCAAATTCCCTGAGATCCGAGAAAGAAGCTTGTAATGTTTTTTTTATAATTAGCTAAGGTGTCACCAAATACATCCAACCCTAGAATTTTATTATGCAGTGCGTTGTATCCATTACAAATCCGTGACAAGGGTGACTGGCGACCGAGGTTAGTTCTAGCTAATGGTGTAGCGAATATTTTGGCTATGCGATGTCTGGGATATTTATATGGTAATCTCCTCGCATGCCTAGCGCGGCGGTTTACGCTAGCTTACAGCGATAAGAATAATTGTGCCTGAAAAATTTACGCTTGTGACGTAGTGTGTCGATGGCTAAATGGTAAAGCGCCGCGCCCGGCATGCGAGGATGGGGGTTCGAGTCCCGCAAGATATATAATTTTTTTCAGTTTAAATTCTGATAAACTGTGTTCGTCAACCCGCTTGTATAGCGTGGCGATTCCAAATGAATATTTGCGTATATACACCGTGAAATTTTAGTGGTTGTTTTCCCGCAGTAAAATGATTTCTATCTTAGTAGTACAATAGATTTGTGCAGTTTTTTTTTATTCAAATAAAAAAATAGCAGTTTCACGATTGTGATAAACGAAACTCGAAAGCAACCTCGAACCAATGGTACCAGCCGTGCCGCAGCCGGTCACCGGCCGGGGTCATTGCCCCTCGCGCGGTGCAGTTTATGCTGTATTACTTAGTGCGTAGAGCTTCTTTTGCTTTGAACATTGATTTCGTGCGGCAAGCAGTACCCAACCACGTCACATTTTGTAAAGATACTATCGTATCTCACGCTTTTGAGTTGATGATTATTTTTTTGATTGGTTGAGAACAACGATATCTTTATTTTGCTGCTAAAGGTAAATAGTTCTGTTGCGGGAAAACAACCACTAAAATTTCACGGTGTATAAGAACATAACTATTATAATATTTATACTTAAAAGTAAATTAGTATATAAATTGCTGTTGGTGTACCGTATATAAATAAATAAATAAATAAATCATTCTTTTGTGAAGCCTGGTGACCAGCCATGGACTGATATAAGCTACTGTTTTCCGTCTCTTTTCTGGCAGTACTCATTTTGACGGTACTAACGACACCCGTAGTAGAAAAAGAAGGTCTTTTATTTTAGGCTTACACCTCACAGCCTAACGTTATCAAAGATAATAATGATACGCCGACTTGTATTACTATACTAGCTGTTCCCCACGACTTCGTACGCGTCAATTTCTGTTGTTATGATCGCGATTATTTTAGCAATATTTTTCACTGATATTTCGCTCCTATTGGTCGCAGCGTGATGTTCTATAGCCTAAAGCCTTCCTCGATAAATGGACTATCCTACACAAAAAGAATTTTTCAATTCGAACCAGTACTTCCGGAGATTAGCGCGTTCAAACAAACAAACAAACTCTTCAGCTTTATTGTATTAGTATAGATTAAAAAAAAAGTAGCGGCCTATAATCATTCCTCTACAGGGCAAAGGCCTCAATTTAAGTTGCCCTAGCAAAAATTAGCTTGCCAAATGCGGGTTGGTGATCACAAACCCGGTTAATGTTCGAAAATTCAACTCTTGTTGCGCGACCCGGGGATCGAATACAGGACCCCGTGATCTTGGCCCCGTATTTATGCCATTAGATCAACAGGGCGTTATTATTATAATACTTTTTATCCGTATTTTTCGTTTTTTGTAGACGTAGATCTAAGTATTACCTGTTTCGTTCACCAGATGGCGCGCTGGTGCGCTATGGTGGCGCTGCTGGCGCTTTTGGTATGCTCCTGCGCAACCGAGTCTCAGTCACGGTTCCGTAAGTATTCAGTGTATAAATATTAGCAGGTACAACAGATTTTCATGTTATTAAAATTGCGTATACAGGATGTAAGAGATCATGGAGCCGCTGAGGCTATAGGGTAGGAGAAAGACCTGCGCCTATTTTGTAAAATAAAAAATAATATTCGGTAAATACCATTTCATTCACAATGTCACTTTTAATTAATCAGAAATTAAAATAGGTCTCGCGAACGATACGAATCAATTACCCTGTTGTAATTAATAGTAGGATTGGACTTCTGGTGAATCAAGAACTTGCACGACCAGACGTTAACGGAGAGTTCTCATTTTATTCCGAATTCCTAAAATTTTAATGCTAATAAATAAATAAAAGGCAAAATGATATCATGAATATGTTATATTTTTAATGTATACTATACCGCTGTGAAATATTCTGTGTTCCATGCTCTTGTACAACCTGTATTGAATAATAAGAATTTATACATTAAGAATGCCTAGAACCCCAAATACCCTATGTTTAGGGTTTTGTGATCAACTAGACATCTTATTTTAGTTTATGTAAGTAAAGACAATCTCCAGAATGACGTAGCGTGTACAAATTAATCCGTTACTTTGTTCTTCGAATTGCGAAGCGAAATTATAAGGAAATGTATCGATATGTATCTAGATTACTGCATGCGTTTACATTTTAATAAATAACATATTTTATCTATAAATAGTATGTAAATTACTGCCAATTTTACCTAGTTTATAAGTATAGTGGTCATACTTATAAATTATGTATTATTTACTTAGGAAACTAAAAAATAGACAAATTAAAATCATGCCTGATCAGCCACAACAAAACTGGTAGAGAATGAACTTGTACATAGGTACTAGATAAACTAAACGCCACTGCTCAAGTTATTAACAAAATAATAAGATTTAAGCATAAAATAGCAATATTAATAGTACCTTACCAAATCCTATGTGTTTCATTCGAAGAATGTTCCTTATTATTTTATCTAAGATGTTGGTAATTTTTACAGAACCTCGCAACCCTAGGTATCGAATCGGTACGTACCAAGTACAGAGTATATGCTCATGCCATCTTAACCACGCAAAAGTAGGTCAGTTAACAATACAGTTGGTTGACTACATCACACCAGCACAGCTCACGCCAAAGCCTTGATTACACTTATAGAGCAAAGTGGCGAGTGAGTGTTCTAGGGCGACTTTTCGGGCGAGTCGCACACTCGGGCCAATAGCAGAGCGGGACTGTTATTCGGACATGGCAGTGAGTCGGGATTTTTTTTAGTTTATTCTATTGAATCAATAGGTACAATAAGTTTAAAAACTGATATTATAGTTGCAATAAAGTTGCTAAAATATCATATAAGATGAGCACTCGGCCTAGTAAATACTTGGCCGAGTGCGCACTGATTTAAATGTTTACTCAGCGAATACATAAAGTTTTTAGGATATGTAATGTTTAAGGGCGGAATTCACACCCACCCAATGTTACCATCCTTACTTCCTTCTTAATATTTAAATTGCGAAAATAACTTTTTCCACCTGTTTGTTACGCTTTTATGCCTTAACTACCAAACATAATATGTTATATTAATATATTATACTAGCTGTTGCCCGCGACTTCGTACGCGTCAATTTCTATTAATAAGATCGCGATTAGTTTTCGCTACATTTTTCACTGATGCTTTGCTCCTATTGGTTGCAGCGTGATGTTATATAGCCTAAAGCCTTCTTCGATAAATGGACTATCCAACACAAAAAGATTTTTTTAAATCGGATCAGTACTTCCAGAGATTAGCGCGTTCAAACAAACAAACAAACAAACAAACAAACAAACTCTTCAGCTTTATAATATTAGTATAGATAAATAGTTTTGTTAGTTGTAGACTCCGACTCTTACAGACTTTTCAAATGTTCAAAATGGCGTCTAAGCTCTCAAGCCTAAGTCATTGTCTCGATACGTGTAATCAAGGTAATATTATAGCCCAGTCTGCACGTTAATTATTCGATATTGTTTTAGTAAATTTTATTGGTGTAACATGTTTCATGTTTTTTGTTGACAATACAAATTTAAAGGTTTCTGGTAAGCCATCAGATCAGCCCTTATGAAATTAATAAACCCATAATAATCAAGCATGACCTCCGATCATATAAAGAAGGAGATATGAAATTACTCGTAAATCCTTAGCGAACCCGTGTCTCCGAATTATTTATGTGTGCAACGCAACTACAATAACACTGTTGTAAGCATAAGGATCACACTATATCAATTTACAACGCTCATTGGTGCGCACACAAACATAGACCCAATCACAGCGGCTACCACTTACTCGCTTATACAATGCGTCATTTGGTGTGTGCAAATTAGTGTGTCGCTACGAAGTGTGGTCGCGACGCACACGTCGGACAGTGAACGCTTTGATTAAACCTCGATACATTGCGCAGTCACATAGTACTCACAACACAGCTAATTAGTATTAAGCCTTCAATGTATATTGTGCCGATACAATTATCGTTACATGGATGTTTTCATTAAATAATTCGCCGTGGTGTGCAATAGTTCCGTTTGCCCATATTGGATTCGCACGCGCCACGCCCCCATTTCATATCTATTTCTTTATTTGATCTGAGAGCATGACTGATTATGAATAATGTTATAGAATAATGTTTAATGGTGAGTAAAACAAAAACTGGATTGGAAAACTAAAACATTATTTTGTTTGTCGACTGGGCTGTAAAATCAACACAACACAGTTGAAACAAACACAAAAACGCACCAATTAAATTAAAACCCACAAATAGACAGTGTACCTATATCGTATTATTACTAATGTTACAAACACACTTGCAATATATTTAGTTCGTAGAACACCAAGCAAAAAAAAAAAAATTACATAATATTCTCATTAAGTATGCATATATTTCAAAATTGTTTTTTTCTTGGATAAAATCGACACAGAAAGCTGCCAGTGATAGGTGCCCAAGCCAGAAAAGAAATTGTAAATTAATGAGGAATCTACGTTATCTCCAACGAAGTTATAGGTGTCGAAAATGGCCTGAACTGCTTCGAGAAACCATCCTTGTACGGCTGTGCCACATGTTTTTTGTTCGACATGGCGGGGGCACTGCCGGCCGTGATGTGATTTTAACATTTCAATCTGTCATTCTCCTTCCCCTGTCCCTTATAATTTAGTTTTCTGTAACCTGAAGTGTGTCTGAAATAGATTTTAGACATAAGATTTACCAAATCGTCTGACTAGCTATTCTTTTCACTCACCATAATACTGATCTCAGTCAGACGACAACTGCCACGGCCACGCGGCTGTACGAAGGCCTCTCCTAAAGATCTCTAACAACAATAGGTATTTTTTTTAACGCTGTAAAAATGCCTTACGCATAGCTGCCACTCAGGGGGAAGTGACTGGTTATGTGGGACTCCGGACCTCCGCACGAGTTCCGTATACCCCCTAAAAACAGCGGTATCCCTCCGATGCCTTCTGATACGAGATTGCGGGTTACACCTTAGGCCTATCAAATGGCCACAGGCATGCTCCGCCGTACAACACACGGTCTAGCCTAGCCCTAGTGACTCTAGTCAGGGCTTAGAGCCAAGCTTGAGGCGCACAAGGAGTCGCCCGATTATAGAAGGCTGTTGTGTATCATAATATTATCCGACAAAATGAAATCTCGTAACTCTGTTAATAAACAAAAGTCAGTGAGTTTGCTTGAGTCTTAGATGAAAGAGAGATAGAGAGAAAAATACGTGATTAAACGTACCTATCTAGTCTTAGTCATGCAAATTAATAACAGTTTTTATCTAAATATCTTTATTATGCATATACTATTATTCTCGGCTCTCGAACGTATACGTAATAGACTAATATGTTTTTATTTGGTCCAATAGTTAATATCACAGCGGAAAAAAAATTCAAGTCATAATAAAAGTCGATTAATCTTAAAAATATAAGAGAGTTTTTGAAATAGTTTTTTTTAGATGTACAAAGTTCTGTAAATTTATTTTCAGAAAGCTTACCTTAATTATTGAAAATCACGAGGTTTTGTCATATTTTGTCTACTTTATATTAAATTTTATTTTCAAGCTTTATCAAGAAGCCAGCAAAAGATTGTTTTTATATGACCCAAAATAGAAAATACTAACCAAATTTAAGCACTAGAATCAAAAAGTACCTATACCACATATGTTTATTTAATAACGGCCATTGTAGTATATGCGTTTCAATAACAAAGTCTCCTTTCACTTGTACCATTCAACTAAAGTGACATGCAAACATAATTACAGATTTGGATACGTAGAAGAATTAAACTGATTTCATACTTTCAAATGACTTTCGTTTTATAACTCACCTAACCACGAATGAACCGGTTGCCTTTATTTATAAATATATCCATGAAATCAACTAAATCGTAGCAAAATTGAAATCTTATGAGTTTTTAAACAAATTTATAAACGCTATTGAAAGTGCAATCAAAAGCCATCAGTAAGTAATAAGATGACCCAATTAGATATCACTGATCCCAATTGCATGGAAGTAGTGAAACTAAGCTACAAAAATTTGAATTTACGAACGCACCGCTCACAATGCACTTTGCTTATGATTCAATATATGGTATTCATTTAGTAATTAAACGAAACAGATATTTTTTACATCAAGTGGAAGTCACTTTCGTCAATCATTAGATGTTTGATGAGGCGTTTGACGGAAGTTTGGCAATAGTTAATGGAGCAGCTCCAAACAGGCCTTTGTTGCTTTGCTGAGGCTCATCAAAGGTTGTCTTTACATGGACCTACCCGAAACCAGGTGGTCGAGAGAGTTTACCATGTCTGCCAATTGTAATGCTTGTGATATTTTCTGGATAATACTAGCAAAATCATAAATTGTAAAACTGTAATAAATAAAGATACATTTAATACTTTAGACAGTTCGAAATGAGAATAGGTACTTATTGGGGTTAAAGTATGAAATTGCCGTTTTGTATGGACGAAATCGAGAAAAGTCATTTTTCAATACTAACAATTTTTTAGTTTTTTTTAAAACGCCTGAACCGTTTTCGATGCAATTAAAGGTGAAAGTTAGATGGTTATACGGCTACGCATTATAGTATTACGCATTATAGTGTTGTCTCTTCAAGGTGGCGGTACTTCAGTAACTGTTGTTTTTTTAGTGATATCACCCATCTCAATATTAATCCTGTTGTCATTATCATTTCTTAAAATCAAAGTATATAATACAAATATACTTAATTGAAGCAAGAAGGTCAGCTGACACATTGTAAGGGGTCTTTTCAACGACTTCCTTTGAAGTAATAGGCGTAGCGTAATTTTTTTTTAGTCAAAGGTTACTTTATTTAGTTTTTGATACAATACAAAAAGAATTACGCAATAATATGACTATACTTAAGAGCTATAAACAAAATAAAAAGTGGGAAAATAATCGGCAATTTCATACTTTAACCCCTATTATATACAGTAAATAAATTGCGATGTACATAATTACATTGTTCGCATATTTAATATAGTATTTAATCTAATTGGTGTCGTCATAATTATTAGTATAGTATTAGATGATTTAGTTATTATTAATATTAGTTACTACTAATAGCATTTGAATGTAATTTTAGTTGATCGAATGTGTTGGATTATTAAAACTTTCTTACAGGTTTCTTAGTACGTTTGTATGTCTAGTTTATGGGTTGTTATGTTGGTTGTTAGTATCATTTAGATTATTTATAAAAGTCAAATGTAATTATCGTTGTTGTCTCTTCATGGTGGCGGTACTTCAGTAACTGTTGTTTGTTTAGTGATATCACACATCTCAATATTAAACTTGTCATTATCATGTGTTTATATCTTTATAAATAACTCTAACAGTTCATCATCTGTATCAATATCTTCTTTAGTTCTTCCTAAGTGTTTAGAAATTTGTAGAAATTGAGTCAAAGATAAGATGCTTTTTCAAAATTTAAAAATATATCAAAATTTGAATGAAACGAATGCGGAATGATTGGAATATGGGACATAGGTGTTTGGAGGTTCTACTGGAGATCTGTTACGATGAACATTAACTAAAAAGCATCTGTATCTTATCTAACTGACTGGTAACATTAACGTGGGTATATTTAAAGAAGTTTCAAGATCTAGTCAGATACTAAAACTGTAACGGATATGGAAGGTGTTGGCATATCTTCAACTGCCAATGACCTCACGGTCCTGATTTCCAGCGGAGGCATCTTCAGTTCAGCAGCAGGCGGATTCCGATGAGATGGTGGCAAACCTGCTTCGTTGGATACAAGGGGTCTACCAGCAAAGGAATAGGAAAGGTCTGCAATTCAGGTTTTGGGTCGTATTTTGTAGAAGGTAGAAAGAAAAGTAGAAATTTGTAGAAACTTTAGTATTCGAGAAACAACAGGTAGAACATGGCAAATAGAATTGTCATAAGTAGTAATTTTCTAATAGTGTGCAGTAAAAACTAAGTTAGGCCTTTTAAATGCAAAGTATGAATCTGAAAGTGACTAAATTTCTTATTTCTTTTAATTATTACTATAATTTATGCACTGTAAATACACTAAGCAACGAGGGTTCGTAGAATTCCCAAAATATTACCGATAAACTAAATTCTATCTTCAAATGTTTCAGCTCGGCAGTATTTTGGAGGGAAACCAGAAAAACCAAGACCGTTCGAGCCTGCTTCTTACCTGCCACCGACTGGGTATCCACCATCGGGGTCGAGGCCCACACCCTCATACAGTGAGGGTCCTGCACCTTCATCTCCATCATATCAGCCCAGCCAGCCATCCCCAACTCCTAGCCAGCCTTACCTACCCCCTAGTCAGCCAGAACAGCCGCCATACTCGCCGAGTCAATCACCTTATTCACCCAGCCAACCTGGTTATCAACCAAGCCAGCCTACTCAACCATCGCAACCATCTCAACCATCCCAACCATCCCAACCGTCACAGCCTGATTATCAGCCTAGTCAACCAACACAGCCGTCGTACCAGCCGAGTCAGCCAGGGTATCGACCCAGCCAACCCTCTGAACCAAGCTATCAACCCAGCCAACCAACTTCCCCGTCTTACCAACCTAGTCAACCGTCATCACCAAGTGACAACACTCCTCCTTATGTCCCACAGCAACCCGAACAGCCTGAACAACCAGAAATACCAGAAAGCTCTCCATCACCTGTGCCTGATAATGATGATGATAGGCACCCACCTCACATCCACGCCATCTCAGTGGACTGTGGCAAAGAAATGATGACCATCAACATTGAATTCAACAAGGCTTACAATGGCCTTATTTATTCCCAAGACCACTACAACCAACCTGAATGCGTCTACGTCCGTGAAAACTCAAACCAGGTTAAATTCTCATTTACTGTGAGTCTTAATACCTGTGGCACTAGATTCTTCAGTGACTTCGAGAACGAAGGGCAAGCCTATCTTGAAAATGTGCTTGTTCTGCAAAACGAACCTGGAATACAGGAAGTATGGGACCACATTCGTCGAGTCAGATGCTTGTGGGAAGGAAACTTGACCAAACAGCTGGTATCTTCCTTAAGCGTAGGAATGCTGAATCAGATTACAAGTAACTTCAGTGGTGACACGGCTATGGCACGCCTGGACATTCAAGTTGGTAAAGGACCTTTCGCTCCTGAAGCGAATGGCTTAGTGAAGATTGGAGAAACTATGACTCTAGTTGTGACTGTCACTGGTGATGCTGGCTTTGATATCTTTGTCCGGGAATGCGTTGCACGAGACTCTGAAAGCAACCACGTTGTGCCGTTGACTGACAGCAACGGTTGCGTCTTGAAACCCAAACTCTTTGGCGCCTTTCAGAAGACCAGAAACACTGGCAACACTGGGGCATCTATCATAGCATTCGCGTACTTTAACGCTTTCAAGTTCCCTGACGAGATGGATTTGATCATCCAATGCGATGTGGAGCTATGCAAAAACGACTGCGAAGCTTGTCCTAACCCTGGAAGCTTGGACCCTAAAAGAAGGAAGCGTGACGTGATTCACGTAGGAAATAGGACTGTTGAGCCCACAACGACGATCAGTAAAGGATTGAAAGTGGTCTTCGCTGAAGAACTGCCTCCAGAACCGGCCGGATTCTGCATGTCACCTGCAGCAGCTTTATGGGGAGGCGTTCTAGTCTTCCTGGGGTCTTTGTTAAGCAGTGTCAGCGTATCTTTTTGCTGGATGAGACAGAGAGGATCAGTTAAGTTTTCGTAACTTAATCGATGATTGAATTTAAGTGTTAATCATATACCCTCATGGACATTGTTAAAAGTACAAACTTTTTACTTCTGTTTGTATCCCAGGTCCCAATTGAAATTGTTATCTAACTTAATTAATACTCATTAGAGTGAGAAGGAGAATGGTTTATGTCCAAAAAGTCAAATAGATCTTCATTTCATAATTTTTGATGCGTATAATAAAATAATATATTTAAACGATTTTAAGATACAGTGAATGCTATTTTTAATGCCATGAAGAAGCTATATTTTATTGATTGATTGCGCTTATGTCTGTAATTTATTCAATAGTTATTTAACTTTGAACGGAAATGCACGAAATGATGAAAAAACTTCTCATCAATAATTAATGTTACATACTGTTATTAATCAATGAAAGCTTATTAATATGATTGATAGAAATAAAAACATAACACTGCCAAGAAATATTATATTTTAAGTGTTTCTACCATTAGGTTATAAATTATATAACTTAGTTGTAAAATATTTATAATTATTTAGTTAATAGCAAATGAAAGTGTACTTGATAATAAAATGAATGATTTATAAAATTATGTCCTTTTCAAAATGGTGTTTCTGTAAATATTAGTTAAGTTTATTTTATTGTTCAATATTAAACGGTTGTGAACCTACAAAAAGTTTGTTTTAATTATTTTAAGCAGGGGTCGGCAAACCGCGGCCCGCGGACTTCTTACTTGTGGCCCGTAAATGTTTTGTAAATGAGCTGTAAATATCAAATTGAATGCATGTACGAACCATGATGAGAACTTGAGTGCCATTCTACGGATTACAACTACAAATATGTCAGCTAACATACACGAAATAGCCTGCATTTAGGATCTTAGACATCAATTTGTTTTTTTTGGTTTTTTTTTCTATGAATTATAATACTAGTTAAATATGTACCTATTATACGTATACAGGATGAAATTTTAACCACTTTCCAAAATTTTAGTAGGCGTTCAGTATCGTATTTAGAGCCCATTTATGAAGTAAAAAATGAAAATCAAGTTTCCATCTGAAAATATTTTTCGCAATATAGTTTTAATTTTTTACAGTTTTAGGCCTGTTTAGGTATAAAGGGAAAATCAAAAATGTATGATTAGTATCGTAATGAATGAATGTGATGTGCATTGCGTAAAAATATGTAGCTAGGCGGCCGTATTAAAAATTTTTGATTTTTGGCGGACATTTTCTAGGTGCTTTATCTTGTCATTTTTGTACCGGGCCATACCAAAATAAAAAATACGTCATTTGTTTTTTGTCTCGTAGATTGATATATTAAAATTTGGAAGGTGGTTAAAATTTCACCCTGTATATCACGAGTGCGGCCCGCCATTAGTTCATTTCGCCATCTTATGGCCCTAGCCTGCCATAAGGTTGCCGACCCCTGATTTTAAGTATCACCAAAGTAGGAAAATAAGTAAATATAATTATCATCATCATCAACAGTGGGCTGACGGACACTGGCCTCTTTAAAGAAGGATTTGCAATGAAGAATGTCATGTCGTATTTGGGCCTAAAATTTATAACAACAAATCAACCGTAGACAAATTTTTATTCACATAACCAAATTTGTCGTTTGGCTAATATAGTGCATGAAATTAAAGAAAATATAACAAGTTAAACGTTTAGACGAACAGAAGTAACTACATAACAAATTTTACACTAGATAAGCTTACGTAGCATCTCATTGCAGATAACAAATTTTTTACTATCGCTTTATTTGTTTTCGGGGATGTGAAAAATCTTTATGATAAGTGTCAATCTTTTTACTACCTACTCAAACTGAAATCTAAAAGATCTTCATGTAGGGTAGGTCTATTCATCTGCCCGCATATACATCAGTTCATCCACGACCATGGCACTTGCAGCATTGCTGAAATAACGGAAACACACAAAAAGCAAGTCACTATGGCTTACACGTTGCTCATGTGGTGTCGACACATAAAAATAGTACCACCTCATCTCATCCTATGGGTGTCGTAAGAGGCGACCGAGGGAGTTTGAAGACCACCAGCTGATTATTCTCTCCACTATTGGCCAAACTGCGATCGCCAACCCGCCTGCCAAGCGTGGCGATTGTGGCAAAATACTTCCTTTAGGAGAGACCTGTGTCCTGCAGTGGACTAATAGGGGCTGCTGATGAAGGCTTGCACATCAGACTATTGCATTTCTATTGCAATATCTCACCTATTACAACGAGATAAGGTGCTTTAGTGTTTAGCCTAATAGCCTAAATAAAGTTCTTTCGTCTGCATATGGAAAAAACACATTAGATCAATTAAAATTATTTTTCAATGTTTAGATATGCAGAAAATAATATGACATCATATTACAAAACCATTATGAAAAAAAATTAAAGACATTCAAATTGATCTTATACAGGGTGTTAGGTATATAGTGTATCAAGGAGAAACTGGCCTATGTTAACATATGAAAATAAATACTATGGTAACGTCAATTAAAAAAATATATATTTAAAAAAAAAGAAAAATTATGATATCAAATTTCTGACTTCAATATAATATTTATATGCATCTTAAGTTAGGTTAGGTTAAGGTTTGTCTTAGGCCCGAGTTCACCAACAGACGTTTAAGTTTGAACAGCGTTTAAACAGCGTTTAAAATACTATTTGACATATTTTGTATGGGAATTGTGTCAAATTAATCGTCACTCTTTGTTTACCGGCTATTTAAGTGTTGGTGAACTCGGGTCTTAGGCTTTTTCTTAACCGTATGGTTAAGTATGTAGTCAAGAGCAAGCCGATTATTTAAATTATAAAAAAAACAAAGGCTAGTTTAGCTTTGTTTACCATTTACCTAACGTCCTGTATAACTTGGTAAATTTTGGGCGCAAGATAAATCTGATTACTTTCGTTTTTTTTATTGGATCTTATCTGGATATGTCTGAAATTGGTGACATTCCCCATTGTTTCATTGTCAGGGTATATACAGGGTGAAATTTTAACCACTTTCCAAAATTTTTGTAGGCGTTCAGTATCGTATTTAGAGCCCATTTATAAAGTAAGAAATGTAAATCAAGCTTTCACCCGAAAATATTTTTCGCAATATAGTTTTCAATTTTTACGGTCCTAGGCCTAATAAGGTATAAAGGGAAAATCAAAAACGTATGAATAGTATCGTAATGAATAAATGAGAAGCAAATCGCGTAGAAAAAGTGTTGCTAGGCGGCCGTACCAAAAATTTTAGATTTTTAGCGGACATTTTCTAAGTGCTTTATCTTGACATTTTTGTACTGGCTATAGCAAAAGAAAAAATATGTCATTTGTTTTTTGTCTCGTAGATTGATATATTAAAATTTGGTAGGTGGTTAAAATTTCATCCTGTATATTAACCTTTTGTTTATTAAGTCAATCACTGTACTCCGCATTAGAAAGTTTACTTACCCTATCACCACAGTAAAAATCTATGTAGCAAGCCCACTCCAAACCACGGCGCCGCGCTGCTTCAACATGACATAAGCTCTTCCATAGGTACAAAAGTAAAGTATTGTAGCGCATAAGCCACCTCTGACGTGACTTAATTTATGACTTCCATCTTGCGACTACGACTACACCCAACCCTGCTTCTGGATCTAATCCACTTTGAACAATTTGATTAATTTGAAAAGATGATTTAGAAACGACCAAGAATTGACGACCGCTAATGGTGCGGCGGACAGCTGCCACCACTTCAGCAACCTGTCTTACGACACTCTTAGGAAGAGAAGAGGTGGTCTATTACCACTGGCCAAGCGCGACTGCCAACCCGCCTCACGAGTTTTGCAATTATGGCTGATCCTTCTTTTGAAGTTGCCTTAAAGGGGTTGGTGCTATGCTGGCTAAGGCATCACACAGCCTGTGACAGAAATATGTTCATCTAATAGAAATTTACAATTATTAAAGCAGATTTTGATATACTTTATTTGATATTTAAGCAACTTAATTGCACTTATAATATCAGTATATAAACTTAAAAAAGATTTTTTTTTCTCGTCCACCTGAGACAAAATTTTTCAAGTTTATATACTCAGATTTTGATAGTTATGTAGTTGAGGAGTTTCAGGTACTGATGCTCTATCGACATTAGTTCTACTGCATCTGGTTTTTGTGTGATAACGTCACAAACTTATCAGTCTTGTACGATTATAATAATAAAGTCCCGAAGAAGCCGCTGATATTTCCTCATTCACTATTGTTATAATTAAACGTGTAAAAAGTGACGTGCTAAAATGGAAGTTGAAAAGTTGAAAACCTCTGCGTTTGGTGTACAAACATTGGCGACAATATGCAGTTAGTTAAGTTTATTATACCAACAGTACCAATTTGTCTGTTCCTATAAGCAACTTGTTTAGCAAAGCAACCCATTCCTATTAACTAAGCAATTTGTTTGTTACTTTGACATTGTAGTTACTCAAGTGTTCAGTGCTTTATGATTCTGAACGTACAGACCACGGCAGGTCATCCTATCCAAAAAGATAAAAGTCATTGAATTCATTTTCAACTTTAAATCCAACAGGTAGTGATCAATATCAATTGAGAAAATGTTACGTTTTGTGGTAGCTTGACGTGCTATTGTCTGTACTTGACGTAACTATTTTTACTTTAAAATGTTTCGTGTGGTGCTACCACACTAAAACTATAGCGCAACCACAGGCGCAACTCTTATCCTCCTTTGGGTGTTGGAAGAGACTAAAGGAGCACTGCCAGAAGAAGAAGCATTGTCTTCTTTTTACGATTGGTCAAACTGCGTTCGCGAACATAGCGTGGCCATCGTGGGAAAAGCAAAAAAAATATTATATTGATATAGTATACACATATACATACATAGACATACACATACACAGACATGCACATACATATTTTAAGGTTTACCAGATATTAATGTACATATTTATTTTATTTTATTCTTATACGACATACAGTACAGTTCATAATAACAAAGTTATTTTGCAATTAAATCAAGATATTCTCTGTACTATCATAATCTAGAGACAATAGCCAATCTCGGACTTTACCTTTACACTCATGATTAGGAAGAGGATAAAAATTTAGAATTATGTTTAGTTTATTATAAAGTACAGACGACAGACACGAATATTGTCGCCTGGAAAATGCAGTATAGCATCTATTAATAATCAGTAAGTCCGATAATCTGCGTTTATTGCGACAGATCTCAGGATCATAAGGAGTGACCCAATTATGGCGCCTCTCCTGTTTGCTCCTAATTGCCTATACTTTCTTTACCATATACCTACACCTATACTTTCTTCACCGTTTAGGCGCCCTCTAGGAATTGGCGCCTGGAGCGACTGCTCCGTTCGCCGTATGGGCGGGCCGGCCCTGAGTGTGTACCTACATGCTTCTTTAGGATTGATCTTAGGATGTACGACTGCCTGACAGTCAATAGCTTACACTCGCGGTATAGCAGATTTGTGGGATACCTGAATGGTTTAAATGCCATAGTTTTTATAAGACATTTTGACAAAACAAGTGCTTCAGTAGTAACTTACTTTATATAAGAGTATAGTATCTTAGGATCAGAACTATATGTCATGTTGTCTCTTTAAAAGGCAGTTAATATGCTTGAGAGAGAGAAGAGAGTTGAATTCAACGATGGACGTGACAGCAGTGGGATGATTACAGGCCGTTTCTTTGTTTTTTTTTAAATATTTATTTATTTATTTATTTCTCAATAAAAAAATATTTCTCAATAATCATTTATTTCCTCAGTATCGTTCCTCGCATGCCAGACCGGGTTCGTGTGTTCCTGGCCATCGTACACAGTGGATAATTTCAGATCTAACTCGACAATACTATCGCGTCCTATGACGTCACTAGACGTGTCACTGTTGGGCGCTCTGCCGAACGTAGGGGGGCTGATTGCCACCCCATTCTGCGGGTACTTATTCAACACTCTTGGGAGAAAGTATGCTACTGTGTTGTTTGGATTGCCTTATGTGGTAAGTGAATCAGTAGGAAGGAGCATCTACATGACAATTATTGCCCTTGATTGTTTGTTTGAAACCTGTTTAAAATCTAGCTTAACGGTATGTTGAAGGTTTTGGTGTCGAAGCCAATCTAAGTTCAGTTCAATCACAACAAGTTTAGCCTCCTCCTAACGCTCTGTTCTTCTAGTCGTTTAAATACTGGGCCAAGATCTCAGGGTCCCGGGTTCGATCCCCGGGTCAACCAACAAAAAGTTTCGAATTTTCGAACATTGCTCGGGTTTGTGATTACCAACCCGCATTTGGCAAGCGTGGTGATTATGCCAGTGCACATTATTGCTATGGTCCCTTAAATTCAATAATGGAGGCCTTTTCCCAGCAGTGAGATGATTATAGGCTGTTACTTCTTAAGCTTTCTTTTTTCATCGGATGAAAATAGCAAGCCTGTAAAAACTTTGTTAGCAAATTCTTATATGTTACAACGTTTGCTAAGAAATTCAATAGTATTATGATAAAACGCTGATGCCTTGATTGCGTGTTCTGTGTATGAACCATAGACTTATGGTATGAACCCTAAGCTACTCCTCTACACCCCTATTCTCATGGTTTGATTCTTTTCAGTTCGCGTGGCTCATTATAGTTTTTTCCAAAAACGTCACCCTGATTCTTCTGGCCATGACACTAGCTGGGATCGGTATCGGTGGCCAGAACGTCTCCATGATCTTTATATCGGAGATATCACATGACTCCATAAGGGGAGGGCTGACGTCATGCTCGGCCACTGGATATTTCTTAGGTGATTTCAATTATGAGATTTTAATAATTTAAAAAAGAATGAGAATCTATTTGACTGCATTCCAAACGAGAAGATTCTTAACGGTACTTTCAATTGTTTATCTATCAGCTGACGACCCGGCTGGTGTAAGTGTGGGGATCTGCTTACCAAGCAAGGTCGCTGGGTTCGATTCCTAGTCGGGTCCTAACAAATTGGCTAAGTAATTAAAACTTCCATGGTTACCATCACTAGAGTTTATTGATTCTGGGGTTTATACCATGTACATTGGTTTTTATGAGTTTCCTGTATTTCGAAACTGTTGCAAGCGCCATGATCACGGAAGAACTGATGTCTTCGCGGGTGAGTAGTTGTCAAGAGCAGACCAATCTCATAAACCTTTTTACAGAACCCTGAATAAATGAACTCAAGAAATTGGACTTGGTCTGAAAGGGGAGAGTCGTGCTTTCTAAGCCTTTGATCCCGGCTTTTATCGCAAGATGGAAGTTGTCAAAATACGTCACTTCCGACGCCTGTAATAGGCGAGAACCTGAATCTAGAATATCATCATCATCCTAAGACGATGACATGAGTTTTGGCTGACCAAACAACGCCCACGGCTAGAATAGCTCGTACTTTCATAAACCTTTTGTAAACATTAATTTAAAAAGAGGCTGACAATAGTGACCGAGTATTAGCGCTGCTTCTTCTCGGCACTAGGCCAGACTTGTCCCGAAGCAGTGGTATGTTTAAATATTGGGACTAGTAAAAACACCTCAAGGGGCCTATTTTCAGAAATAAAACTGATTCTACTGATTTACAGACATGATATAATATGTCTTTAAATCAGTACCCTTAATATCTCCTCAGCAAAAAGTCCCGCTATGCTCACAACCACCGCCTTCCCGCGGCTGTCACCAGATCGTCGGTCCAACTGGTGCCCCCACCAGGGTATCTAGGTCCCCACAGATCTTCATACGGAGAGCAGTCGCTATTCTAGAACTTTTTCAGTTTAGTGACCGCGTTTCCAGTTTATGCCAGTACCCATCATTGCTGTGGTAACATGCAATGATTGAGGCTTTTTCCTTATAGTGGGATAATAAAGTATTTGTTTCTATTGTCAGTTATTTGCCGCAGGTATTCTGATTTCCTACATCCTGGGCGGATACCTGAGCTACTACCAGGTGGTTTTTACTCACCTGACCCTGTCAGTGATATGTATCGGCCTGCTGTTACTGCTGAAAGACTCTCCCGTTTATTTGGTGATGGCGGGAAAAGACGAGGTAAAATACGAGTAAATGGTTTGGTCATCTTTAGAAATGTATTTACTTATTCAATAAGGTACACCAACAGCATACGAGATATATATATATTATATAGATATAGATATAAACATTGAAAACTGACTTTCTGACTGAGAAAAATTCATCGAGTATACATACAATACTAGAAAACCAAACAAAAGAAAATATAACGGACAAAAACCAAAAACATATCAGACGCTATATTCTTAATAAGAGTCTCTTCATTTAATTGTCAGTTCTTCATCATCAACATTCCACTGCTAGACACAACCATCTCTAAAACAATTTTAGTTTTCTTTTCCACGACCATCACGCTTGGAAGGCGGGTTGGTGATCTCAGTTTACCCAATTTGTCGATTTAAAAAGTTTCTATTAATACAGGAAGCAGCAAAAGCAATAGCATTCTACAACCAAGTCCAGGTTGAATCAAAGGTCGTCGAAGTGGAGTTGCGGAAGATCAAACTACAAATGGACCCAAGGTTGGAGATGATGCTTGAAAGTGGTATGGGCCTCTACTTTCACCTCTTTTCAATCCCATCTCTTTAAACTCGTAACTAAACTAATGTAGTGACCACAGAACATAGGAAAAGGTTAGAAAGGCGATATAGGCGAGGCAGGCGCGCCACAGAGGTTATGAGCAAATGCTAATACTTAGAGCGCTGTGATTGGTTTCTTTGCGACGAACTTTGCTTGATTTGCTTTCTCTGAACTCGTTTATGTGTGGTGGGGAGCAAGCGGCGATATCGGTTCTCATACAAATGGCGCATTTCAGCATTTTTAAGCCTTTTCCATGTGCTGTGGTAGTGACTGTTACCTATCTGTAATTCTGTAAGGCAATTTGCCCCACCGTCGACGAGGAAGTGACTCACTATCGGCTCTTTTCTCAATCAACAAACGTACAATAGATCCATCCATCCATTACAATCCATGTAAAATAAAGAGATGCAGATATTAATAGTTGATCGCTGACTGGTTACACTGCCGGAGAGGACTAGTTTATCATACAACGCACTCGCTTCCCGCTGCTCGAAAATTTGTTTCTAGTTTCTAGAACTACTTACTTCTAGTTCATCATCGGCGGTGGGACAAGTGACTTCTTCAATTAAAATTAGGTCAACATCATTAACATCTTGCCATACGACGTCTAATGCTGGACGTAGGCCTCCTTTAACTACTCTTAGTTTATCATCACCATCATCAGTCTCTGCAAAGGGTTTTGTCATAATCACCACCAAGTAGTTACCTAATCTTTGGTGACGTGTGATGCCGCCACATTCAATTAATAGAGATACCCCTACCCTTCATATGGATTTCATGATTGATTAGGATTAATGAAGAAACGGAGAGGTATAATTGTTTCTACCGAAAATGATTTTTATTAATTTTCAGATTTAGCAGTCACGGATGGACTGATCCATAGCAAACTCGCAGAAAGTATGCCATTAAAGGAACCTTCTTGGAAAATCTTACGTGAGTATTTATATTTATTTATAAATTTTGTATTTGTTATTTTGTTAATGTAAGCTTCTATGTGATTTTTTCTAGTTTTCCGAAAAAACAAATAAAAATTACTTTTATAACAATGATCCAAGGGCTATTTGACTATTTAAAGAACTGTTGACTACACATTTTTTAAGTATATTTAAAAAAATATATAAATATTGACATAATTCCCATTAAATTATATACTTCATCTTTTACTCTAAGTGGGAATTTCCGAAAGATAAAACAATTCATCGACATTACTAAATCCATGAAAAAGTTATTGGATAAAAAACAAAAACCTTTTAAAACTATCTAAAAGTAGGTAGGTATTTATTGAAGTCTTATCATAAACATTGCGCCTTCGAGATTTTACTATTTTGCATAAATAAATAAACGTAAAACTCGTTTTATAAACAACAACCGTAATATTTTTCGTTATAAAATGAAATCGTGTGATTTTCGGAATCGAAAAATAAATATCGATGGCATGTAGTAGCATAGTACCATTGCAAATAAACAGTTTATAATTGAAGATTAAATGGAATTGAATTGAACAATGGACGACAAAATAGAAGATAGTATGTATTTTCTTTCACAAAATTTGACACTACTTGATGAACGGTACTTTGATATTTAGTGTTCCTTTTCCACAGGAAAGTCAAAGTCCTCCAAGCGAGCGTTGACCACAGTTCTCATCATCATAGCAGCGACGATAATGATGGGTTCAGTCGTGCTGCAAGTGTACGCTGAGCCTCTCTTCAAGGACGCAGTCCCATCAATGTCCGCAAGCCTGTGCGCCATCATGCTGGCGGTAGACCTGCTTCTGGCTAGCGTCGTGTGTGTCCTCGTCATCGACAAGTTTGGCAGGAAGGTAGATTACCCTGATGTTCGCTTTACAACTTACCTATAAATGTAGCAAACAGTTATTTTCCCACTCCAATGACCTGGTCCTTTAGATGTAGGTACTGATAAAGAGAAGATACTTCGCTCTTATTTTGGCAGTTGATACTCGTGTTGTCGTGTGGTCGTAGTAGATTAACACCACCACTTTCCAATAAGTGTTGTAAGTGGCGGCTAAAAGAGTACTGCCGGAAGAAAATGGGTGGCAGTGCCTTGTTTCCACCATCTGCCAGCGCGAATTTCAAAATCCTTATTTAAGAGAGTCCTATCCTGTGTCGAGCAGTGGACAAACAATGTTAGTCTAACATAAGCTGGTGATCACAACGGGTGCCCTTCGGTTCGCCTAAAATTTAAAGTCCTAATTTCATTTGGCCGAACCGTATTGGCCTAAACTTATAACGTATAATTATTGTCTAGTCTAACAGTTGTTTTCGCACTATTATAGATTGGTCTAAAAATTGAAAACCCTAATTTCAGTATGTCTAATATCGAAAGCACTAAAATGTATTAGCATCTTTTTTTGGCATTACGCTCTATTTTTTTTAAACGGAAAAGTTTAAGAAACGAATCGCTCACAAACCGACCCCAAGCAGTCTTGTCTGCCCTACCCCTAGAGTGTAATTTAAAAGCGCGTAGGCGCGGAGGGGCGAGGCGGCCCGCGGGCTGAGGAGCAGGAGGCTGTAAGCGAGGCGCCGCGGCTGAGGCTGGCCGGCGCAGCCGGCCAGAAAGCCGAAGCTGCGGTGGTGAGCGTGAGCCATCTGCGACGATAAGCACGCGTGGGACCGCCGGAGCCCCGCAGCGCCGAAGCCGTCACGGAAGTCTGATTGTTTGGATGCATGCATGATTGCTTGTTTGCATGCATATCTGCTTGATTGCATGCATGATTGCTTGTTTGCATGCATGATTCCTTGTTTGCATACATGCTTGCTTGCTTGCTTGCTTGCTTGCATGCATGCTTACTTCTTTGCATGCATGCATGCTTGTTTGCATGCATTCATGCTTGCTTGCTTGCTTGCTTGCTTGCATCCATGCTTATTTCTTTGCAAGTAGGCATGCATGCTGATAAAGTTTTTAACTTTCTGCGAATAAAAATTTGGAACTGCAAAAGGGTAGGTGTTATGATATATTCGGCTAAATGTCGCAATTGGGAAATTATAATAGCGCGATGTAAAGTTAAGCGTAGTAAAAATAGGCTAAACACGTTTAGAATTAGTAAAAATGTGCGAAAAAATTTTAGGCTAATAGTTTGTGCGCCAATGACAATTAGGAGTACAAATAATTAGGCATCCCGATATATACCCGATACCCGCCACCACAAAGACTTAGACCCAAAAAAGTTGGTGCGACGATAAGACCAGCTTTGCAATGGACCGAAGACCGTGTAGAGTTTTGAAGGAGACCTTTGCATAGAAGAATAAGATTTCTTAAAACACTTATCCATTTCCAGCATCCCCTGATAATAATTCTTTAAAAATGTCATTTGTTTTCCAGAATCTTCTTGTTATCACATCAGCGCTGTCAGGCGTGTGCACATTTCTCCTAGGCGTGCAACTGCAAGTGCACTACGCCCCACACTGGTTCACCGCCTTCCTCATCTACTTGTATACCTTCGTGTACACTGTAGGCTGTGCCGTCATACCGTTTGTGCTGGCTGCTGAAGTCTTTTTGCCTGAGGTAAGAATAGAAAAATTAAACTGTCCAGTTCGCGTTTGTATGATAAGAATCTGCGTCAAGTCCCGGCTGCGTTGGGAGACCAACTAGTGGCACTGGTTCATTCTAAGTATTTTTTTTAGTGATAATGGGTCGGCATATGTCAATACGCTGACTATACGTAGAGCCGTATGCAACACAGAATTATTTGGGGCCAGTGGATCCTATCAATTATGACGATTTTACTGTTGGCTTCCACTGCTTGGCCAATGGTAGCTAGGAAATGCTACTGACAATCTTCTGGTAATACTTTTTTAGACCTATACGATACCTACAGGATATTCTAAATAGCATTACAATCACAACATTTCATATTTTGGTAAAAACTGATTTGTTAATCATACTAAATCCTTTATCTATTCGTGTATATTGGTGCCATTGGTCTGTTAAACTGTTCGGTTAAACTACTTCTTTTCTTTTCTTCCTATGGGTATCCTACGGAGCTAGAGAAGTAAGGCCAGAAGAAAACAAGCATTAGCCAGCAATATCTTCTCTCCACAATTGCCATTGTAATCTCCAAACTGATGTGAAAAAATCAAATCACGACAGAGGCCTGTAATAGGCAACTTGGACAAGTCTAACACCAAGCCAATGTCGAAAGACAATGACACAATAAGAAGATGACCAAATCCTCCTTTAGAGATAATCTATTTACAGCAGTTGACTCATAATAATGATGATCATTGCCTTCCAGGTCCGCAGTCTCTGCAACAGTCTCGCGATGGGTTTCGTCTGGATCTTCAACTTCACCACACTCTTCATCTTCAACCCTCTGGTGGAACTTTTTGGTCTGGGCATCGTGTTCTACTTATTCTCCGCGATTTGCTTTTTGGGCGCGATTTATTCCTATTTCAAACTCCCAGAAACAAAAGGATTATCGGCTGATGCTATACAGTTGTTGTTTTTAAAAAATAAATAAGTTACTGAATTAAATAATTATTGTAAGACGAGGTTTGTTTTTTCTTGCATTTTGTTACCTGAAATAAAAAAATATTCACAGCGTTGGCTCACAGCGTAAGAATATGCTTGAAAAATTCGCGCCGTGCCTGCGGCACGGCGCGAATTTTGTCTCGGTCTTGTCTCGGTGGCCTAATGGTATGGCGCCCGCCCGGCATGCGAGGAGATGCGGGTTCGAGTCCCGCCTGAGACAAAACTTTTCAAGTTTATATACAAACATTCTAAGTTTCTCTTTCAACCCAATTCCGAAGTCCATGTGGACAAAGTCGCGGGCAAATGCTACACTTTATAGCGTTAAGAAGCGTGTTGACGAGACAGTTTTTTTGGTCTATAGACGGTCATATACCGGACTTTACGTCCGTTCATCAGTTGGCTACGACGACTGTGAAGGTGTGTTCATGAGCCGTGCTCGCCAACACGCGTGACCGGCATCGACCCGACACCGGATCGGGTACAAACCAACTCGTCAACACACGCCCTTCTTCGGTTCAGTTTGGCTCAGATTCTGTAATATATTTGGACAACATCACATACATTATTCTGATCCCAAACACTTGTACTACTACTACGAGTACTACTAACTATCAAAACAATTGTTTTTTGGAAGGGATACTAGACACACCTATCCCCAAGAAAATTTTAAGATCCCGGGACCTCGTACTAGGCGAGACCTTGAAAATCGGTGAAAAACTCCACAACAGAAACATCATCAACGACTAAATGATACAGTTGTACCTCACCTGTGTTTGTAAGTGAAGTGTATCAGCCTATTATCATCCCACTGCAGAGCAAAGGCCTCACCGGGTCAGGCAACAAAAAGTTTCGGCTTTTCGAACATTGCTCGGTTTCGTGATCACCAACCCGCATTTGGCAAGCGTAGTGATTGTGTCTATACCCATCATTGCTATGGTGAAGACTTCAATAATGGAGGCCGGTATTCGAAAATTCGAAACTTTTGTTACACGGAGAAAAAGTTCTAGTTTTACTAACCAGAATTTTTAAGGAAGTTAACTAGAACGCATAGTGCTAACGTGACAACTACACATTTTGTAAATGATATTTTAAAAATCTAGTTTTTAGTAACGTGAATTTTCTGGTACATTGAACACATTTTTCGGTACACTTTACCATCAAATTTGTAATGCTAGCAATACTTAAACATAGTTGTGCCTAATACCATAGGGAAAGAAATATACTAGAGTGACAATCTTCATAGTAAAGATTGTCCTTCGGAAGAAAGCTAAAATCCTGTACTAGGCATAGATGGCATTACTGTTTCGCCGGGTACAAATCGAAAGAGACAGAAAATCTTTCTCTGTTTCGGCTGTTTGTAGACTGTCCTGCTATTTCCGTAGCGCTAGTGTGGCAATGCATGCTTTTGCCCGTTAGTTGTTGTTAAAAATATAAAAGATGGCGCAATACGGAAATATAGTAATGTAGTATGACAATGATTAGAAAAGAGGAATCCTAAAACGATCGAATAAATAATAACTTAACGACTGATGATGACATACTGTTTTAATAACTTGGACAGTATGTAAGCGAAAAATTAACTAAACTAACGACGAATATTTTCCCTATGCTAATAATCAAACCCAGAACGAGCTTGTAAAAAGTGGGTTGTGATTTATTTATTCATTTCAGATACATATTTAAATTCTATCCGTGAGCCTACATTAGTGAGCAACCCACTACAGTGCCCCGTGCAACTCTAGTTGCACGTATGCACAAGGCCAAAGTGCTCCATGCAACTATAGTTGCAGACATTTTCTTTTTTTTTTATTCTCAACTATTTTAACGTTTCTTTGTCACTTTGGACAGTTTTTTGGTAGAAATAACTTGTCAAACGTGTAGAATGATAGTTTAGAATAATGTAGCAACACAAACATAGTTTCATCAAATGAAAAAAATAATAATAATAATAATTTGTATGGGCGGCCGTTGTTAATAAGAACTATGGTAAGAAAATATTCATGCGAGCTTGAAGGATTTACGAATTTCCGATGATTTCGACTTAAATAATGAATTTTTAATAGTCTTGGCTAAACTTCAGTTATATGTCTAACTTATTTCATAACTAAACCGGCATAAATTCATGTAAGTATTCAATATTATTTATCGTAAAGAAAACACTTTATCCACGGGATAAATTTTATCACTTGACTTTTGAACAATTGTTATGGTTTGAATTTTTAATTCTAAACGACCTATCTTATTAATTTATATCAAATAAACACTAATCTTCATAAGTGCATATTTATTTTTGGTCGGATGATCCAAATTAATCATAAAAAATGGACTTAAAGTTCCCGCTCCATACTATTGCGTTAATTCGTTAAATTTCTTCTTACTTTAAAAATCTGTTACTTTTTATTTGCACGTGTATGTGTTGAAATTTTTATGTAAATAGAGGAGTTAGTATATGTACTCTATAAATAAAACACAAAAAGATCGTTATCTTGCTTTGAATTGTAAAAAAAAGAACTTTTCCTTTATTTTTCCTTACCAAAAAGTTTAACCACTTTTTATAAACTTCATACTTATTAAGTGACCCTGGCTTAGTATTAAACGAATTTGTCGTTTATTCAGCTCCCTAAAACAATAATTGCTTTCTAATTACTTTACTATGAGAGGTACAAGATTTGATTTCCAAAGCACTGCGCCGCTCTCCGAGCCGCTCGCCGAGCCGTTCCGTGCCGCGGACAACTCTGATGGGAATAATCTTGTTATTAAGGGGCACTAAAATGGGATTCGATTTTTCCGATTGGATTTATTTACTTACTTATTGAACTGCTGCTTTATTAATGACTGGCGGAAGAAATACAGTTTCTTAATTAGGTAGTTATTTCTACGTTAACTTTTCAATATTTTAAATATTTATTATCGTATTCCCGACGAAGACAAATCCAAAAACACCAAAATCTGAAAATTCTGTCCAGCCGTTCTCGACTTATAAGTTTCTTCAAATAATTACCTATTTAATAAGAAAATATTCGTACGCAAAGGCAGACTAAGTGTATGCAAAATGCAATCCTAATTCCTATGCTAGAAGTCCGAGTCCGGGACGCGGCCGACGCTCGGGAATTTAGCCACGACATCCACGTGACTGAAAGGGGCCGCTGCCTGGGAGCGGGGGCGCGTGCGATCGCGCGATTTAATAGATAAGAACTAGTGTGCGGTGCGTTACAAAGAAATAGGTAAATTACTAGTTCCCGCCATTAAACTCGGGCAAGTTTAACGCGTTCTGAGTAGAAAGAATATGCGTTTGGGTTTTGGTCGGTTTCGTATTTTTCTTATTATTTTTTAAATGTTATGTTCATCTAAATAAATACATAAATAATAAATAAATGTGGACAACATCACATACCTGCCGTCCATAAACTAAAATGCCGTTAAGTGCCAAAACCACATTCGGAGAAAAACGAGTTTAAAGAGAGGGAACGGAAAAAAATTCGCTGTTTCAAAAGTAAAAGAGTAATGTGTAACTTTAATATACCATCAGGTAGGTAATTATGAGAACTAAAAAACATTAAAACTCTCTCAACGCTATGTATTATAGGTTTTGAAATATTTTAATTTATACGTTTTAATTAAGTATCAAATAACAAATAACTCATAATCAACACAACTAAAACGCCGCTATGGCTACCTTAACGGCATTCAAGTGTTTGATCTTGAATAAATTTGATAAATTTGTAAAACGATTTTCTAACTTATAATTTTACTAAACTAAAATGCCGTTAAATAGTATAACGGCGTTTTACCTCGGTAATACTTTTTTGTTTTTTGACAAGAAATTGCTTACCTTTAATGCAGCTAATGTACGTTAACGTCATTTTAGTCATGTATTAGCACATCAATAATGAAGCTTTTGATATGCATAATTTGATTCGTCTTTATTACAAGACTAAAATGCAGCTAAAAACAAAACCTTACACCATAACGGCATATAAGCTAGGCATCAGTTACTTAATAATTTAGAAAATAAAGACAAATGTATTTATGTCAATACAATAACACCTGTATTAGTGTTAATAATCAACATCTAGAAAAAAAATTGTATTTTCGTGGCTTGTGGCGATCAATTATAAAGACTTTTTATCATTATTTCTTTAATTTAGCAGATTTTCAGATTTTTTACTATTCTTTAAAATAATACATTATTACCTAAATGACAACAATCATCAACGGCTTTAACAGCGTTACAAATATATAATACTTACGTGGATTCTTTTGAAAGACAATACAAAATCAAATCCTTTCCATTTTCATGACTTTTTGAGATCAATTAAAACGACTATTTATTTTAATTCCTAAAAGCAGTTTAACAATTTTCTGCTATTGATATAAAAAATAGTAACTGTCAGTAACACAACTTTTTCTAACAACCATGTATATTTTAATTATCTTATAAAGATTCTTATAAAACCTCATACAAAATACAGAGAGTAAAAAAGCCTATTCTTATTTTGTGAGCTGCAATTATCTTACCATAAAAGTAAATATCCGCAACATCTCTGTGACGAAGGAAGAAATGATAGAATGCGAAAAATGTCATTATGTTTTCTTCCTGCGACTGCATCATGCCAAATAACTGTCAAAGGTTTAGAGAGCAAGGTAATTTTTCCAACAGTAGCAAAAGTTTTATTAAAAACAGTAAGTCGTTGACAGAAGAGAACAGACTTGAAACTTTCCATTCTTGGTAACAATAATGACTTTTTCAAGATCTACACTGAAATATTTTACTCACTTTCGATCGCTTTGTGTTCATGATATTATTATAGTGCCCTTTCTTTTTTATTATGAGAAATCTCATGATGTTTAGCCCAGTCTACACGAACAGCACATTCTTCAACAATTAGAAGTCTGACATCATGTTGAGTTTCCTTTTTATGTAAGTCAAAGTCAATCTCAAACATTTATTTGCACAACGTTTTGTAGTACATTGAGATGGAAATCAATAAATTCAAGTGCCAATAAGGTTCTCCCTATGATTCTTTCTTGCTGAGTTGAATGAAATTTTTATTCATTGTTTTTACGTATTGTCTCTATGTTTTATAAGATATTTTTTATCTGGGTGAATTTCATGAAAATGCAAATGCTTGCTGCAAGTCTATATTGTCGCAATGGAGCATGTTCTCGTCAATAGTGAGGCATTAGTGGGTTTACCGATTCTACATGTTCAGTTAATAAGTCCCGGTCAAATGGAAGGTCTTTTGATGTTTTCCGCGTTTATCTGTTGATTGTTGAATCGTTAAGCAACGGTCTGTCGTTGGTGTTTTCGTTGACTAAGGTAGTGAGGAAGAAATGTTTACAAACATCTACTTAAACATCATCACTTCTTTTAAGTATGAATACTCGTTTTAGTTTTCTCTTTGGTTCGACCGTAGATTTCCTTGTGGTATTGCTACTACAGTGTGTGCTCTTATGAATGGAATCTGACGTGGCAGCAACAATACATTTTCCAGTACGATTTATTAATTAAGATTCGATCTTCTTCGCTGAATTTAGAAGTACATTTTTTTAAAGCTTTTATCACCGCTGTTTAGACACTATGCTCTAATGTTCTTTTATTTTTTTTTCTAGTTTCCTTTGGAGAAGGGGTGTACCACACTTATTGTGTAATTTTGGCAGTGGCGATGATTCTGGCTCAGATTTTGAGTGGAAGCTTCATTTTCAATAGCCGACGCTTCGTTTTAACATACATCTATCGTGTTTCTTTGCTTGCGAGAAAGAGCTCTTGTTGAGTTGTAGATTTTACAAAATTTAAAGAGTATTTACATATATCTGAACTATAACTTCGTCTTAACATTCGTTGATTAGTCGACTTGTTATTATTTTTTTGTAATTTTATATGATGTGCTATATTCATTATATTTTAATTTAGAGTCTTATCAATTTGTCTCTGTGTTGTCTTTTTTTTTCAATATATTCTTTGTTTTTACTTTTTCTTTAATGTTCTAATTTGTGTTAGTTTGTAAGTAACTGAAATCATGATTTTCACAATCATTGAAAGAATGTTCATTAATGAAATGAGTAAAACATAGAAAACAAAAGCGTTTCCAGCAAGCACTGAAACCTCCTCATAACATCCAACATACTTGCATAATGAAATATCCGCATTTTCCGTATTTTTTGCAAATCTTGTTTAGCTGCTGAAGGTATGAGGTTTGTATGACTTTCGAAAAATTTCTTAACTACTTTGAGTAGATTTTTTATGTTAGGCTTTTTCATATTAACTGCTTTGGGCTCGTCGGCAACAATTATAGTATAAATAAATAAATAAATGTGGAAAACATCACATACATTGTTCTGATCCCAATTTAAGTAACTATTTATAGCACTCGTATTTTATATCTCGTATCATCTGAGTTTGAACTATCTGGCACGAAGTCTTTGTCCCTATCATCATCGGAATCTGCAAACGGATCTTTCACTTCTACACTCGAGAGATCAGACATTGGTATTGCTTCATCAAAAGGGTAAGCTGCCACAGGAAATTATTTTTCAACATCTTTACCAACTTCATCTTCTGGCAGACAGTGGTGGCATTTCTAGAGAATCTTACTTTAATTACGAAGATTTTAAAAATACTGTCAATTTTATAAATATAATACCCACGTTTTGGTGCCAATTTGGTGTGTCAGGAGTTCAGAGGCGCAGCGACAAGTCCTGCCCTTTCAAACTTTTGCTCTTAACTAATCGACCGACGCGACGACGACGCCTTACCATTCGTGAACCTCTTCATTCAACGTTTTGAACTTAACCGCATTATAGTTAAGGAATGTAGGATAACGGCACTTAAGTCATGTAAACATATACAAAACACGTAGCCTGTTAAATTTAGTTAGCATTTATGGTCAACCCGCTATTGCAATTTTAATAAATATAGACACCTAATACAACGCTAAAATGCCGCTATCGGACTTTATCTGCGTTTTTGTCCAATATTTTACGTAACGGCGTTTTAGTCTTGAGATGTAATACTAACGCTTTGCAAAGAACAACTAAGCAATATCATCGTCAAAGTACTTTAACGATTGTATTGAGTGGAAATTTTTGATAACGGCAATATACTGTGGTAATTTTTCATAGATCACATGCGCCAATAAAAGTCAAAATCCCTTAACCGCGTTTTAGCTAAGTAATTTGTTGTAACAGCATTTTAGCTCTGTAATTTCGCTAAGGCGAAGCAGTTAACGGCATTCTTATTTTTTTTATCTCAGGAACTAAGCAAGATAGAAAAATATGGGTAACAGTGTTAGATTCAGCATTTTTTTCTGATTCTGATAGTATTAAAAAGTCAATTTTGACCAATTGTCGGTTAACGGCATTATAGCTTATGGACGGCAGATACATTGTTCTGACCCCAATTTGAATAACTATTTAAAGCATTCGTATTTTGGAAACCAGAGACAACGAAGGTACCACAAACACCCAGACCCGAGAAAATGTAGAAAAACTCATTTTTTCTACATTGACCCGTCCGGGAATCGAACCCGGGACCTCGGAGCAGGCGACACCTTGAAAACCGGTGTGTACGCCACTCCGCCACGGAGGTCGTCGAAATCAACTTATAATAAAATGATTATGAGGATAGGTTGTCATTTATAAAAAAGAGTAAAACTTTTTTTAAGTGTTCATACCATATATTTTTACCTATCTCACACGTTTATTTTCTTGACGGTAAAAAAGGCATCCAGTAGATTGCTGGTATCGATAGCTAAATGATTTTCCAAGTTGCAAGGCAGGCACCTCATTCCGATGAAGCGGGTTCGATCCTCAGTTTGAGAGCGTAAGGTTTTAGATAAAAGGAATAGGTATATGTTTTAAATAAGGTGGGTGGACCATGGAAGGCCATGCTTCTTGGAAGGCCGACTATAAAAAAGTCATATTTATAGTCATGCGATGATGAATTATTTTCATTAACCTTTTAACCGCCGCGTGATTCTTCCAAAGAATATGTCTCTGGCGCCGTGCACATTTTTTCATACTTCACCTATAGTGTTGTGACACATTATTACAACATATTAATTATAAGGTAGAAATATTACATTCATACCGGAAACTAGTGGCTGTTTTATTTGTTTCCCTCTTACAATTAATGTAATTTAAATTAAGAACTAGATGTTCTTAATTCTAAACATCTATAATTTTTGGAATAAATAGTACCTTAGCCTAGATAAAGTCTAGGTGATATCTATAAAAATACCGTTTTTGGAATCCCTAGCGTTGGATATATACAACAACGGCGCTAGCATTATAGAAAAATATTGAAATGTATTCTAAGTAACGTTTCCGGTTATCGGTTCTATTATTCAGGTTATAATACTAGTTATCGGTATTTCTTTTAGGTTCGGTTCTGATCCCAATTTGAATAACTATTTAAAGCATTCGTATTTTGGAAACTGTTGGCACGCTATCCAACATCAATATTTTTTATAGACAACACTAGTTGCTGTAGCTGTACCTGAAGATTCAGTTCTCTAAAGTAATCGTGATATAAAAACATTATTCTTTAAAGCCCAATACAGATGTGATGAACAGTGATTGATAGAATGGAACGCATTTTAATTGAAATAATCAGAGGGTAGGTGGTCATTGCAATTACACCAACTGTTAAAAATGGAAAATCGTCCCTCAGGTATGTTTAATGTTATTTGCCTTTATACAACAATTTTCGATTCCCGCTTATCATATAAAATATTTTCCACTCTCCCTATACAAAGTGCAATACTGTGCGTCGCAACGGTGCACCATGAGCAGTTAAAATGTTCAGCAGTGACTACCTACATATCCTAACCTATCTGATCCTACGGTGACGGACGATTTTGAGCATTCGTTGTTCAATCAATCCCGCACATAATCCGTTGATACTTATACCTTACCTATATGATATTTAAAACCAATACCTAAACTGTGTGATATTTAAAAATTCAACCATACCCGAAACTGTTTTAAATAAATTCAAGTGATATTGATTGGACTTAGCTTACTAGGTATTGTGTTATTGGCCGTATTTATGACTTTGTAAACAAATTTCTAAGTGATCCGCAACTTAATTACCTATTTTCCTTCGTACAATTAGCACATAACTATATCCACATATTGAGATAACTTGTTTTATTTGCACTTTAGTAATTATCTAACAATAAAACAAGGTAATGTTTACAAACTTATCTCATTATCCTCCTCCTCCGTGAATGTGCTACTGTTTTCCATTTAATAATTCTAATATCCGCAAAAACTCATTAGAGTCAAATTCACTGTCACTCATTTTATTACTTTGACCGGGAAAGAAACAGACGTCACTATGACACAATGACCTTGATACGTGTACGCTTACGACGTCACAGATTTACTTGAAATAAAGCATAAACGTAGAATATAATAGACGGACAAAGCGTGCGAGATAGAAGAAAACCTCTTACGGAAATCTAGCAAGATAGAAAGAGAAAACGAATCTTTTCGTTTTGTGATTAGTCTTAATTGACAGAGTGACATCCAGTGGCATAAGCGATATAAGCTACAACATTTTATGGAATTATCTAGTACATCGTAGATTATCTAAAGTAAATACAATTTTATTTAACAATGGTCACATGTTCTGTGAGTGCCTGTGGAGTCAATCACAAAAATAGTCTAGAAAATTGCTCATTTCACAGGTAAATACGTAGAAAGTCGTCATCGTAAAAACGTGTTATTTTTGTTGAATTTGATCTTGTTGTTATGTTGTAAATGTGAAATTACTTCAATCCGTTTGTTCCGTCTAATATTTTGTATAGATAAAAATCTATGTGTTGATTATTTACATTATTTTGGTGGATAATTAATTCATCAAAATATTTTACATGTACGCTAGAGCTTGACTCAAATTTATCGATACTATTGTCGACATTTATCTCGAATGTTTCCGGAGAAATTTGATGTTATTTAACGTTTAGCGTCCCAAATGAATGACAACTTAACAATTTGAAGAAGGAAACTGTAAGGAATCACATACGCAAACTTACGCAAACTTATTGAATTTTGACGCATAATTTAATACTAATCATTAATTAAACATAGTAATTTAATTAAATGTGGAAAACACCACAAACATTGTTCTGATCCCAATTTGAATAACTATTTAAAGCATTCGTATTTTGGAAACTGTTGGCACGCTATCCAACATCAATATTTTTTATAGACAACACTAGTTGCTGTATACTGTAACTCTCTCTCCACGTTAGGCCACCGTACTATACGGACGTGTTCCAACCTACAAATAAGTACATACCTACAAATAAGCGTCTGCTAAGGAATAATTTAGTGCATAAGAAGTGAATTAGAATTATTAAGTACCTACTTGATTCAGTGACAGTTTCTTGTGAGCTCAAAATAAACTCTTGCGAAATACCGACCAGTGTTTATGTCAATTCTCCTCATCTACAGTCCACTACTAACACAAGCCCCAACAGAAACCAGAAACAACGAAGGTACCTCAAACACCCAGACCCGAGAAAATGTAGAAAAACACTATTTTAAGCTTGCATAGCTTCTATCGCGGGCCTTGAGCGTGGAGACCGAATCCAGAAATTCCGTAACGAAAATAACCTAACACTCGGGGCGAGGCACGATCGAACAATTTTGAATTTCCGAAATTTAAAAGAATTTAGAAGAAAATAAGGATTTTGACAGTATGGAGAGGGATCTGCTAATGAAAGCACCGTGCGATTTTGGTTTAAACGCTTTCGTGATGGAAACTTCGACTTGAAGAACGAGCCACGAGGAAAACTCACACAGGTGATTAACGATGAATTAAGAGAGATAGTGGAAGCCGATCCTAGTCAAACTACCCAGGAATTAGCGGCATGGTTTAACGTAACCTTACCCACAATATTGACTCATTTGCGTCAAATCAATAAAATAAAAAAATACGAAAAATGGGTGCCTCATGATTTGACTGATGTGCAGAAAGAAACGCGTGTTGAAACTTGTGTTGCCTTGTTAAATCGGTACAGAAATTAAGGAATATTAAATCGAATTGTGACATGTGATGCAAAGTGGATTCTTTATGATAACCGTAAAAGAAAAATGCAATGACTGACCCTAGGTCAAACGCCACAACAGTGTCCTAAAGTAAAACTTACCAATGAAAAGGTAATGTTAATTGTTTGGTGGTCTCAGCATGGTGTTATTCACTATAGTTTTCTCCGATCTGGTCAATCAATAACGGCAGATGTCTATTGTGCCGAACTCCGAACAATGTTGGCAAAACTAGCAGTAAAACAGCCCCGACTCATGAATCGATCTTCACCATTATTGCTCCATGACAACGCGAGACCTCATACAGCACGAGAAACCGTTTTGACCCTTCAGGAACTGCAACTAGAAACCATTCGACATCCTCCGTATTTGCCAGACCTTGCTCCAACGGACTACCATTTTTTTCGTGTTTTGGACAATTATCTACGTGACAAGAAGTTTTCTTCCCAGGAGGCAGTACAAAATGCTTTCACACAGTTTGTGCAGTCTAGATCCTCAGAGTTCTATCACAAAGGCATAAATGACCTTCCTATTAGATGGCAGCAATGTATAGATAATAATGGTAACAATTTTGATTAAATAAATTTGTTAAAAATTAAAAAATAAACAATTTTGATTTTCAGTACAAATCGGCAATTTCATACTTTAACCCCTATTATAACAATTTATTGATTAATACGTTGTTCACTGACTGAAATTGATTCATAAATCATGAAATGTATGCTCATTTGTATGAAATAAAACAAATTAACGGTAGTGGATTGTAATGAATGCAACTTTCGCGTCACAACACTGGCCAACTTGATATGAAGTAGTTGGCTTGAAGGACATGTCAATATTAGAGGCGTTTTTGATTTTATCCATTTTAAAACACAAAAAAGCCTGTTTTTGCTAGAAATAAATCGGGTTTCAGTAGTGTCCATCTTTAAAATTTAAAAAAAAAAAGAAATGTTATATGTATCGTAATTGTATTTTATTACATTAAGTACAATGAAGAGCTTCTATAGAAGTCGTGGCGTGGGGGGCACGAACATTTCTAACTTCTATAGAAGTCGTTGGCTGTGAAAAGGTTAAGCAAAGTCAGTAGAAAAAGGCGTATGTAATGTAAGATCGTAGGATTGTAGGTAAACACTAAAACAGGAAAAGTAGTGACAGTGAGTAGAGTAGTGGTGAGTGACGGCTTATTCTACTGCGCTCCAAGAAATTATTCCACCGGGCTCCATAATTGATTTTAAGTATAATAATTTTAAATAATAAAATGTTCCACTAAGCTCCAAGAAAAACATGAAAGTACAGTCGGCTAGTAAAATACTATTTATTTTAGTTAAATTTACTATTCAATTCAAAACGACTTTTAAGTAAACGTGAAACATGGAAAAACTCAACATCATTATTTATCTAGAATTATAACAATGCATTTGCGAAACAAAAGATTACCGGGAAGGAGCGTTACCTGCCTATAGCCAGACAGAAAACGGTTATACTTATACTTTCTCTCCCAATCGGAAGACAAGTTCTTGATTAATTTATATGATTTTTGTACAAGTAGGTACAAGTAATTTTATGGCCATTTTCAATAACCTATCTATCTTCAGTTTTGGCATATCGGAGATAGGAAACTAGGTTTCTATCTCTGTTTTTGCCATCCAGAGAAACAAAGACAGAAGTTGTTTTCTATCTCCGATATGCCAAAACTGAAGATAGATAGGTTATTGGAAATGGCCGTTAGTTTATAACGTTCTACGATTACCAAAATTTATTGTTTTTATATAGGAACATACTTAATTTAGGCACTTACTCAATATGGGGAGGGCGATCTTGCATTTTAATATTTTGTCTTAGTAAAATATTCTAATCTGGAGCTGTGATTATTGTGCTATTTTATAATAGTTATATACATTTTTAAGTTAATTGTTTTAAGTGAATTGTTGTTTTATGCGTGGTTATAATTCTGTATTGTGTCTTTTATTTTAAACCTCCTCTTGAAGCCAACACACAACCTCATTTCAGTATGACTGAAGTTTTGGAGCCCGAGTGGAACCAATGTATGGAGTAGTTTTGGAGCTCGGTGGAATTGAATAAAATTGTTTTGGAGCCCGGTGGAACCAATGTATGGATTGTCACAGTTTAGAGAACAATGGTTTTGGAGCGCAGTGGAATAAGCCGAGTGACAGCATGACCACATTCCGAATTGAGACAAAACCGATATCAGCGTGTCAAACTCGCTCCGATAAGTGGTAACTTAGATTAAAAAATTTACGCCATAACTTATTTCAGCTCAACTCGGAACCAACTTCAACATTGTTAGATAAAATAAAAATAGATTCTGCATTTGATTTTTCTGTCCGTAGGTCGAGAGTTCAAATCTTAGTACGTAGGTACTTCAATTTTTTACGTTTTGTAACGATTTGCAAAAAAATAAAAACATATAATGCAATTTTCTTGAGATTTAAAATAAAAAAAAGAAATACTAATAAGTAACTTGCTTTGATTTTTTCTTGGTCTTTGCATTAAAAGTTAAATGCTAATAAGTGCCATCTTACGGCACGTGTCATTCATGGTCAAAGCATAGCCACACGTGCTTGCAAATGGTTCTCGTAATTGGCAAAATTTGGATTGTATTTACCTTGGTCTATGATTTTATTCAAATCGAGACTCCTAGCGCAGTCTGTCGTAATATTTTGAAAAGAATTCGGAAAGACATTTCTTGACTAGCGATTGGAACTCTAGTATATTTCTTTCCCTATGCCAATACTAACTCATTATTTTAGTCTTTACAAAGAAAGTAGTAACTGATACTATTTGACATGTTTCATATACTTAACTTATTTACCAGATTTTTTTAGTTTTTCAATTAAGCGATTATTTATCCTTAAAACTAATTCTGATAGTACTCGCAATTTTTTGTTAACTTTTAATAGATTTGTTTTTACAAGTCGTTCTGGTAGTATTGTAAAATATTTTTTTCTCCGTGTACATGACCTAGGGTTCGAACTCGGGATCCCGAAGTCTTGGCCAGGTAAGCACTAGACCGTTAGAAGGAGACTTTGATGAATTAAAGGATAAACATTAGTAACATTCAAATGGTGATATTATGTCAAATTAGGTACAGCATAATAACACCGGATCAATACAAGTCAATTCTATACAATAGTCTGCACATAAGGCATTATTGTAAACTCGCACCTGTATCAACAATGTTAAGGTGCTCTAGTGTAAAACTTATAACTAAACCGGGATTTTCAATGTTATGATAAGGTAAAATCGTAAATAAATAAATTCTTTATTTGCAATAAAACATGGTATTACAGTTGTTTTACATTTGACAATAGTAGAGCGACATGTTTTGCCTTATTTAAATAAATGCATGCAAATCTATAGATAAACCAAACAGTCAACACAGTCTATTTGTTTAAACATAGCTAAAATAATCTTTGAGATCATAATTTTTTTTCTCATTAAGCCATTTATATAATTGAGCTTTGAATTGTCTATTATTTTGTATTTAACTTCCCGACGTTCTAGTGTTAAGTTTTATGTGTAGCAATGCATCAATAAAGTTAAAAAACCTATGCCCCAGTGTATATCCTAATATACTGTTACGCTATTAATATCTTATTGAGTCTCGTTTTTAGGGATCCGTACAAAAGGGTAAAACGGTACGGTCCCAAAGGGTAAAACAGGATCCTATTACCCTACTACTAAGACTCCGCTGCCGTCTGTATGTCCATCTGTCACCAGGCTGTACTTACGAGTATCTCATGAACCGTGATTAGTGTTCCCGACGCCTATAGGCTTTTAGGCTTTTTTTTATTAGGGGCTATTTTGAATTAGGGGCTACAGCGGGATAAAAGCCTAAAAAGTCTTTTAGGCCTTTAGGCTAGGCATTTTTCATAGCCTTTTTTTGTCCACTCGATGACAATAGGCTTTTAGCCTTTTTGTAGGCTAGGCGCATATTTAAAAGGCTTGAAAGGCTAAAAACCTAAAAAGATTTTTCGTCCTTTAGGCTAGGCCTATTTTATTTATTTTTCGAGTATAATAATTGTCAACTTAATTAAACGATTTTAAATATTGTTTAAAATTGCATGTTTTTTTCTTCTTATTATTTTAAAATTTATTCCACACGAAATTTAATACAGTAAGCAAATTTAATGCTAAGAAATGCAAATAGAGATAGACATAATTATACAAAAACAAAAATGCAATATACCTACATCATTTATAATAGACTACAATATTTAATAAGATCTTCAATGTGCTTGTCATCGTGGTAATTTTTTTTTGGAAATAATGTATAACAAGTAGGTACTTATTATTTCCAATTACAAATAATATTAGTTTTCATTTAATTTAAATATAAATACAATACAAAAAACTTGTATAATTCATACTAAGCCATAATCTGAATAATGGCTATAGCCTTATAATAAGCTTACTACTCGAAAAAGACTTTAGTCGGAAATAAAGCCTAAAAGGCTATTTAGGCCTATAGGTTTTTTTTAAACCTATAGGCTTTTTAAAATGAATATCCTTTTAAAAGCCTAGTAGTCTATAATGGCCATAATAAAGAACTAATAGGCTTAATTTTAGGCCTAAAAGCCTATAGGCCCCGGGAACACTAACCGTGATAGTTAGATGGTTGAAACTATAATAGCAAATACTAAAAAACATAATAAAATGAATATAAAAAGGGGTCCCATACAACAGGCATAATTTAGTACCGTTTTAATAGATAATGGTACGGAAACTAGAGTTATCTGATTTGGGGTTATACCATGTACCTTATTTATAATGAGTTTCCGATGTTTCGGCACTGTTGCAAGCGCCATGATCACGGGGAATAGACGGGGATGAGTTTTTCCGTGATCATGGCGCTTACACCAGTGCCGAAATATCGGCAACACTTAATAAACAAGCTACATGGTATAATTCCCGAATCAAATACCTAACTCTAGTGATTGTGATCATGAAAGTTTAAATCAGTATAATAGTACGGATCCCTTCGTGCGTGTCCGACTCGCACTTGACCGATTTTCATAATTTTCAGTTACACGTAGACATTTACAACATACCGTAATCTTGTCTAAATCCTTTTACTGCAACTATGTATAGTTTTATTTTATTATAATCAAATACTCCCACTGTTTGTGAAGTTTATCTTTGCCACGTTGGAAGAAATAACGTGGCAATTACTAGGGTTGTCATCACCAATTTGTATCAGTCCACAGCTGGGATTATGTCCATTAGTCGTTTACATGTCCGTTTTCTATGACAGTAAAAATCTACAAGATAATACCCGAGCATATACAAAAAAAAACCTAATGTAGGACGCCCTCAGTTGGAGTGATGATTTGCGCAAAGCAGGGTACTCATCTAGCCGTGTAGCATGTAATGTATCAGATACTGTATCAAGTGAGTACATAGGCACGAGCCCGCTGCGAGCTGCTCGCGCGTGGTTCGCGGGGAGATCGCAGCGGCCCGCCGAGTGGCGGTATCGCTGTGAGCACAAAGCGGCTCGCAAATAGATACGCGATGACCCTGCTTAAAGCAGGGTACTCACCTGCCATGTAGCATGTAGCATGTAACGTATTCAACATTCAAGTAAGTACGGCTCGTCCACAGTCATCGCGTATCTATTCGCGTAGATACTGCGAGCCGCTTTGTGCTCACAGCGATACCGCCACTCAGCGGGCCGCTGCGATCTCCCCGCTAACCATGCGCGAGCAGCTCGCAGCGGGCTCGTGCCTATGTACTCACTTGATACAGTATCTGATACATTACATGCTACACGGCTAGATGAGTACCCTGCTTAAGGTAGGCAGTGGCGTGCAACTTGAGAGGCCTATGTCCAGCGTGGACTGATGATGATGATGATGATAAAAAAAGTGTCAAAATCGTATAAACAGCGTGTTAGGTAAATGGTATTACAAGCCCCAGCCAGCCTATCATGTAAACATAATATGCATACTCCTATAAATAAATACTATGTCGAAGTCAGATATTTTATATCATCATTTAAAAAAATTTAACTCCCCGTTGGTCCAGTAGTGGTTTAAATACCGGGCCAAGATCTCAGGGTCCCAGGTTCGAATCCCGGGTCGGGCAACAAAAAAGTTTCGAATTTTCGTACGTTGCTCGGGTTTGTGATCACCAACCCGCATTTGGCAAGCGTGGTGATTATGCCAGTACACCCATCATTGCTGTGGTAACTTGAATTCAATGATGGAGGCCTTTTCCCTGCAGTGGGATGATTATAGGCTGTTACTTACTTTACTTTTATTTAAAAAAATATATGTATATTTTCATTTGTATGAAAAAAAAATGATAATATAAAATTTCTGACATCACTATTATATAATACTATTTAAATTACATATGTTAACATAGGCTAGAACCCAAAGAGCTATACGAACTTATTTTTTTAAAAGCCCAAATAACTTTCTACCAGGTTGACAAAATTCGATGTTATTTTTTTTTGGCCGATAGAATTAGCAATTTCCACCGGTATTAAAAAAAAAAACACAACAAACGGTAAAAAAAGTTTTAAAAAAACCGAGTAAAAGTATGAAATGTGTTAATAATTTTAAATCGCTGATTAGCAAGAAATCACCGTCAAGCAACATTTAAAAAAAAAACAAGTACAAGAGAAAAAGTAAATTTGCTTTGATATTATCTCTGACTTCGTCTTTTGTCAGCGTTTGTTTATAACTCCTTTCTTCATTATTTATTTATTTATTTATATTATAGATAAACTTCGTATTAGAATTTGTGCCTCGCAAACCACTTTCGTGGTTGTCTGCGAATGCGAATCTCGCATAATTGACAATATTTTTATTAGTTAAGATTTAATAAGTTGTATATAACTTTAGTTTTAATAAGTTGTATAGAGACCTATACAACTTATTAAAATTAAAGTTAGTTAAAAAAATAGTTATTAAAATTAAAGTTAGTTAGTTGTCGTTCCCAGAGTGTACACCATAGGCAACGATAAAATCACCAAGTTAGACTGTATCCGTGATCTGGGGGTGACGATAGATAGCGGGTTACGTTTTAACATACACATCCAAAACATAGTAAATAAAGCTTACAGGGCACTCGGTTTCGTTCTGAGGAATTCTAAGGAATTCGGGAAGCCTCAAACTAGAATAGTCTTGTTTAATGCACTGGTGCGAAGTACTTTAGAATACTGTAGCGTGGTGTGGAACCCACACTATGATGTGTATGTTAAAAAACTTGAGCGCGTCCAAAAAAGATTTTTGTGGCATCTCTCTTATAGCCTCAATCTGGCGAAAAAGTTACCCCACTATGAGGATAGACTAAGTTACTTCAAACTTAATTCCCTTAAGGATCGTCGAATCATGCTTGACAATACATTTCTTCATAAACTCGTAAATGGTACGCTGGATTGCCCCGATTTGCTTTCAAGGATAAACATAAACGTTCCTCTTAAATTGCCAAGAATATCTCGATACTCGTACAACCTGTTTGTAACCAAAGGCTCCAAATCAAATTTAGGGTCACACTCCCCTCTGAATCGAATGTTTAAGAGTTATAATATGCTGTCTAAGTCCAATTTAACTAACTGTGATGTTGATATTTACGGTACCACATTAAATAAGTTTAGGTCCACCTGCCTTGTGAAACCCATACAGGGTTAATCAAGTTTGTAACTGTTTCTTTCTTTTTTTTATATTATATACGATAATTTTGGTTTCTTTTTAAATTAATATTGCTGTTGTCTTCTATGCATGCAGTTGTCACCTATAATTAAGCTTACATTTAGCATATGATCTTAATTTTAGTGTTACTTAAGCTGTTATAGTGTAAACTTGTTGGTGATCTAATAAAATAAAATAAAATAAAATAAAATAAAAAAACTTACTCACGTAAAATACTTTCTCAACAAACCCACCCAATATATAAATAGCTCGATTAATTTATTAAGTAAGTTTATTGATAAAGTATTTTTAAGCTTTATGCTGAACTCTTTTTTCTTTGTTATTTTTGCTATTTCGGGCGGCAACGCGTTGAAAAAATATGGTAAACGTTTTTGCAGTGTCCGATCTCCGTAATAGTTTTGAACCCTGGGTATAACCTATCTGCCGCCCGAAGCAGCCCTAGTGAGATGGTTGTGCTGCAGCGGTGTCAAGCGCTCCCGACGCTCATGGTTGTTAGTCAGCATTAAGTATTTATGCTTTAAGCTGGCTGGTAAAATTTCACAGTTTTTAAATAAATGGTAATAGTTATTTTTGCATTTAGATTTCGTATCAGTTATCAGTTAACAGTTTCTTAAACTTATTTATTTGCTCATTCGTTAGGTTACGTGAGAGTCGTTTTTGCCATTCAGAAGTATATTTTAAAAAGAGTATTATTATTTGATGCTGTTAAAGGAACAAACATAGAAGTTCGTATGATGGCTTTTGCGGCACCACCCTGCAAATCTTTCGCCGATTGGGTGTACACAGGGACGTTGCATTGCTGCAATGTTAGTCGTCGTCAGTAAAACGTGATCAGTTTTACTTGTAGTAATCTGGGAAGGTACTGCCTTTCCGAAGTCAAACTAGAATGGTTGGAGTAAAAGATAATGACCACGTAACAGGGACAAATAAAACAATTCTAATATAGCGTAGCTAAACCAAATAGAACACTATCAAGCAATAATTGCCCGAGTAATGATTCGAATCGCTAACAACAATCAATTAACGAGGAAACTGAAATAAAAAAAATATAATTATAAATTAATAATAATTATTATTCATATTCATATTCATTTATTCACTCATAACATAATTGGAACGGCAACAAACATTTAGGTTAGGTACAAGAGATGGTAAAAGTAATTACATTATGACCCCAACGAGGTATTCATGAATTATAAATCAAATAAAATAAATGTCAACGAGGTAATTAAATCACATTAATATTACAATCTAATTAAAAATCATGTAAGTACGAAGTAAGTCACTATGTAATACAATGTATTAAAGATACACATAAACTCAGCAAATCAAATACAAATAATGGGTTTCTGGAGCTAGCATATCTGAGCAACAAAGTTCAGCCCACTAAAGATAATAACTATAATGTAAATTAAGAGAATACTTGGCAAGGATTTGTAACACATTTGATACGGCCTAACAAATTTAATGTAATATGAGCAATCATCGTACGATGCGCTATCGATATCTCTAACAGGTTTTTAACAATGTTATAGTAACTTGTGCAATAAAAATTTCTCTGCTTCTCTTCTTCTTACTCTTCTTCTGAAATCTAGATCTGGATAAGGTCCTAAAGATACTTCTGTAGTTTCTTAGACCAGTTCAATTGCACTGTCTGTCTATGTACGCACGTTTTGGATCTAAAAGAGGCTTCTATACTTTATCGTTAACTTTCATTGAATAACATTTTACTCGTCTCTATCAGATATAAAAACATAATTATCTCCACAATGTTTGCTCAAGATTTATAGTACTCACATAAGTGCTGGATATAGCAAAGTAAACAGAAGATTTATTATCACATTATAATAATGTAGACTACATGTAGTTTGTATCGCTTTATACATATAATAAAAACACCTTGTTGTTACTGATTTGACCTTTCAATGTAATGAATCCAGTGAAATGAGAAATCAATTTTTATCTTTTTATTTTTAAACATATCACGATTTATGATATTATAAAACTGTAAATGTGTTAACTGAAGAATTTAGAAGAAAATAAGGATTTTGACAGTATGGTTGCCTATGCTAACCATATCTGCAAAATAACAGAAAATTTTAATTACAAAAGTCAAAATTAGTAAATATATAAAGTTATAAAATTAAGCTATTGCATAGCTTCTATCGCGGGCCTTGAGCGTGGAGACCGAATCCTGAAATTTCGTAACGAAAATAACCTAACCTGACACTCGGGGCGAGGCACGATCGAACAATTTTGAATTTCCGAAATTTAAAAGAATTTAGAAGAAAATAAGGATTTTGACAGTATGGTTGCCTATGGTAACCATATCTGCCAAAATAACAGAAAAATTTAATTACAAAAGTCTAAATTAGAAAATACATAAAATTATAAAATTAAGCTATTGCATAGCTTCTATCGCGGGCCTTGAGCGTGGAGACCGAATCCAGAAATTCCGTAACGAAAATAATCTAACACCCCCCACTCCGACCGGCACAGCGGTGATACTTTTTAGAGCTTTTTAGTTTTATAATTGCATACGTTGATAAAAAATGCTATGCAATAGCTTTACCGCGGCAGTCTCCGAGTGCCACACGTCTTTTTTCTCCTAGTTATGTTTGGGTTGCAAATGTTTGGTGGGCTGCCAGGCTAGTGTTGCTTTCGAAGTTTATTAATTATTCTACCACGGTCTTTTTAAATTTGACTGTTATCTTACTTTTAGTTGTAATAATAAAATATTAATTTATTTTTAGCGGACCCGACAGACATTGTCCTGTCTTAACTATGAATATTGATTACGAAATGGTTTAGTAAAAAAATGTTACCCATTGTTTATTATTATTAAGATATACAACATTCTTTATTGTTTTTTTTTCTGGCGGGTATATAAATAGTTTTGTTGGTATTCCGACACGGTAACAGGCGACATATTACTGGCCATGTGCGAAATTCAGTTTTCTTACCCCCTATTTGACGATATGAGCAGCACGCATTCTGTCAATGTTATGTTAAACGCCGTACATTAATAAAGTTTAAATTGTCAAAAGCTATTGTTACATAACAAATAATTTAGTATAGTGATTAAGTTTTCTTAAATTTTCTAACTTTACGCGCAATTTTCTTATTTTTTTCTTTCATAAGAACATTCTCCTGACAATAACAAACAAAACAAAAAAAGAATTAGCGAAATCGGTCCAGCCGTTCACGCGTGTTGCGACGACCAAGGGAAATAGGGATTCATTTTTATATACATAGATTTATCTTTTGGTTTTTTTATCTTGTATTTATTGCTAAGCACGCTAACTTAAGATGGATGATCTGCTTTATCTTTTATTACAACCTATAAACTAAATAATGAACTTATAAACTATTTCTGACTTAACAAACTAATTCTATGCTATTCCATTCTACTCTTACCTTATATTTTTTGAATTCACTTTTCTCTACCTTTGGTGCAGATGGAATCCATATACTAATTCAGAAAAAACTGACTAGTTTTCACTTAAGAGAATTTTACCAGAAAATTCGTCGTCCTTATTGGAAGAACGTGGAATCGATTAGTAAAGCAATTAATAGTCCTCAGTAAAATATCATTTTAATAAGTCCGAACAAAATGCAATATTTGCCTAAGTCAATCACTGCGTCTTTGCTAAGCCAGTTAAGTTAAATAAATCTGATATGCCATGTCAAATCCTTTGTCTTCTTAGTAAGTTAGAAAAAATCATAGACATTGCATAATACTAGGAAAAAATCGTCTTCGTAGAGCGAGAAGTCACTAAGTATGTAAATAAATAAATAAATAATAAATAAACATGAAAAATATCACATGCATTGTTCTGATCCCTATCTCTATTTAAATCACTCTTATTGTGAAAATCAGGAACAACAAAGGCTCCACATATACATAAGTCACGAAAAATTTTTGAAAAACACTTTCTACGTTGACTCGTCCGGGAATCGAACCCGGAACCTACACTATCAAACCGCACTTGGAATGTAGAGTAAATTGATAAGTGTTTATTTGTAATTAAAAACCAATCAAATCATTGCTATCACTGCTATACTTTTGAATGTTTTTGAAAAGCGCATTTTATTCTATAAGTTTGTGTTTTTCTTTACTATCTGGAAGCTTTGACATGCTTGATTCAGAAAAATTACGATTGGTACGAAAATTACCGATTCAGCTTTTAATAAAATACCAATTCTTAGGTGAACACCTTGTTCTTGAGCCAATTTGTACTTAGAAACGAATTCGTCAGGATAATTAATAGAGTTTGAATCCAATTGTACAGTTGGTGAGCGTGATCGTTAAAATTCAGTGATATAATAATTTTCAGAGCAAAATTAATATACAAACTAGTACAAAAATCTGTAGTGCCATGATGGAAGAAAGTGTTCTGGCGTGCAAACTTCAGAGACCGAGCACTTGCAGCACCAAAAAAGTGTAAAAAGTAACCTCCAGATACATTTCCTCGATATATAAACCGGACTACCACATTCGGGAGACGGAAAATGGAAATTTGGGGGTGTTCTGAGGCGGTAGAAGGCGGGACCTCGTTTAATACTGCGATTGTTTAATACTGCATAAGACTCTTGATAGCACTTATTTATATACTTTATTTTGATATTTTAGCAATTAAATTGCAATTATAATATCAGTATATAAACTTGAAAAATTTTGTCTCAGGCGGGACTCGAACCCGCATCTCCTCGCATGCCGGGCGGGCGCCATACCATTAGGCCACCGAGACACTGCGACACGGCGCGAATTTTTCAAGCATATTCTTACGCTGTGAGCCAGCGTTGTTTCATCAAATGTTAGGAGTTTGCACCCTTAACACCCGAAAGAAACATCTTTGCAGATGTTTGACAGTCAGTTAAGATGAAACAGCTATTTATATACTTTATTTTGATATTTTAGCAATTAAATTGCAATTATAATATCAGTATATAAACTTGAAAAATTTTGTCTCAGGCGGGACTCGAACCCGCATCTCCTCGCATGCCGGGCGGGCGCCATACCATTAGGCCACCGAGACACTGCGACACGGCGCGAATTTTTCAAGCATATTCTTACGCTGTGAGCCAGCGTTGTTTCATCAAATGTTAGGAGTTTTTCAAGTTTATATACTGATATTATAATTGCAATTTAATTGCTAAAATATCAAAATAAAGTATATAAATAGCTGTTTCATCTTAACTGACTGTCAAACATCTGCAAAGATGTTTCTTTCGGGTGTTAAGGGTGCAAACTCCTAACATTTGATGAAACAACGCTGGCTCACAGCGTAAGAATATGCTTGAAAAATTCGCGCCGTGTCGCAGTGTCTCGGTGGCCTAATGGTATGGCGCCCGCCCGGCATGCGAGGAGATGCGGGTTCGAGTCCCGCCTGAGACAAAATTTTTCAAGTTTATATACTGATATTATAATTGCAATTTAATTGCTAAAATATCAAAATAAAGTATATAAATAGCTGTTTCATCTTAACTGACTGTCAAACATCTGCAAAGATGTTTCTTTCGGGTGTTAAGGGTGCAAACTCCTAACATTTGATGAAACAACGCTGGCTCACAGCGTAAGAATATGCTTGAAAAATTCGCGCCGTGTCGCAGTGTCTCGGTGGCCTAATGGTATGGCGCCCGCCCGGCATGCGAGGAGATGCGGGTTCGAGTCCCGCCTGAGACAAAATTTTTCAAGTTTATATACTGATATTAGCACTTATTTAGTTTCGTTTCACGTTTTTTTGTAAATACAACTATTCTGAAAAAAATCCATTTCGTTTAGTTAATTTTGTTCTGAGGCAACTTCCGGTTCAGATTAATTTTTTTAAAGATAAATAGTAACCAAGCCGAATTAAGTACCGAATTGCAATTTCACTGAAGAACCATAAACAAAATAAATAAGATACCTAATTATTTTTTGACTAATCTCAATAGGGGTTTAGTGTTTTTTTGCATTAACTGAATATGAACTACAAGCCCATCGACATGGCTGTGAGATTAAAATTTGTAAAAAAAAATGTAGATTTTAATGACATTTACAACTCAATTTTGGTCAAATGTTAACTTAGTGTCTTTTCGCTCTACGGCGACGAAATGCTCGGGATGCCCATTGTTCAATTTGCCTCTTAAAATGCATAAGATTAAGCCCGGTTGAGTAGGTACATTTATGTATTTCCCAATGTTATATTGGGACAGAGAGATAAAATGTAACACTTATGAAAAATAAATAAAATATTGTCTACCATGAAGTTTTCTCTTGACTTGTTAATCTCTAGTATTAACAGATTACGATTGTAATAACTGTGCTGTAATAGAGTTTAGTTACGTACAGTTTACTCCACCGCGTGGTGAGTTGAAGACGAATTAATGTTATTTTTGTGCGAATTCAAATTTAGAGAATAAAAAACAAAGATGGAGAAGGTGAAGAAATCAGCGTTCATAGTGCAAGCATTTTCTACGATCTGCAGTTGGTATATTTGGTTAATTTTAATTTTGTGTTAAAATTTTGGTATCATAAAGTAGGTATGCATTTTAAAAGAGATGATCGAACGGGATTTCTGTAAATATTGGTAACTCATTAAAAAATAAGGTACATAATAGAGAAATGTGTAACTACCTAGTTTTCTAATGATTTTCCGATATTTCGGCATTGCTGCAAGCGCCACGACCACGAAAGGTAACTATTAATCTTCATGACAATATAAACAATAGATATATTTATCTTAAGAATAGAAGTTAGCTAGTTATAATGTTTCGGGTTGTAAGTGCATCTAAAGTTGATTAGAATTTTTAGTTTCCTACACTTGTGTACGGATTTAAACAGCTTTTTCCGACGTGGAACTCGTTTGATGCCATGACCAAAAAAGAACAGCACTCCTAATTTTTTATTGTCGATAGGCTTGCTCTTGGATTTGCACTGGACCCTAGAGTTGAGAGGAATACTACGATGGAGCAAGCTTATCCAGAAACAGCCTCACTCACTGTAGCTTTTAAAATTATTTTAATGGATTGTAGTCATTGGGGAAAGCCGACGCAGTTTGGGCGTTCTACTTCTTGGCAGATCGTCCACGAAGGCGTCCGAAAAATGCTTTGTACGCATTAGTGGAATGTTCACTAAGAAAGAGTGGTTTGCTTTCTCGATGGTAGGGGGAAGGCGGAATGAGCTTATGCAGCCCAGAAGGACACTCTCCAAAGTACAACTTGTAAAATATCGACAGATATACTCTGACTAACCCAAACTAGTCCCGAAGCAGTGGTAGGTTTAAATTTAGGACGTGTTACCTAATTGCAGAAATAAAACTGATTATACTGATTTTTCTGCGTCAATGGTCTTGACTGTGACCCTGACCCTACGTTCTATCAAGTCAAGTGTATTGAGTTGGTTCTCTTATTATGTGTATTGTAAGAGGTCACAGATGAATTACTGCCTTCAAAAAGGCTGCAGCGTATTTACTCCACCATTGTTGAAAGAGGAAAAAATAAATTTTGAAAACCGTGGTAGACACAAATGAACAAAAAGCTGCATCGACAAAAATAAAGTTTTGTAATGTTGTTATTTATTTACTCATAATGACGACCTTCATGTAGCTTGTCCTGAGGTCCCGAATCGTTTCCCGGAGGGGTCAATAGGGAAAAAAGTATTTTTCTATAGGTATTCTCTCTAGTCTGGGTGTTTGTGTACAAAAACATTTCCACATAAACGAGTGCTTTAACTATTTACTTACTTTTGGATCAGAGCAACGTATGTGATGTTGTCCACATTTATTTATTTATTATGATCTGTCCTAGTCATTGCACATTACACAAAATAAATTATTTTCCATAATTATCCAACTTTGGGGTAATCACAATTTAATTTAAGAGAATACGATGCTATACCTCTTCTTCTGTCAGTGAATTATGTAAAGTATGAAATTGCCGATTATTTTCCAACTTTTTATTTTGTTTATAGCTTTTAAATATAGTCATATTATTGCGTAATTCTTTTTGTATTGTATCAAAAACGAAGTAAAGTAACTTTTGACTAAAAAAAAAATGCAATACTAGTGCCTATTACTTCAAAGGAAGTCGTTGAAAAGACCCCTTACAATGTGTTAGCTGACCTTCTTGCTTCAATTAAGTATATTTGTATTATATACTTTGATTTTCAGAAATTTAAATACTATAATGCGTAGCTTTATAACCATCTAATTTTCACCTTTAATTTCATCGAAAACGGTTCAGGCGTTTTTAAAAAAACTAAAAAATTGTTAGTAGTTCGACGACCATTTGGATCAGTGGTAGTTAACGCTGCTTCTGAGCCATGGGTCACGGGTTCGATCCCCGCACAGTACAAATATTTGTGTGCATGAACATGTCTGTTTGTACTGGTCTGGGTGTTTTCTATGTATTATAAGTATGTATTTACAAAAAAAAAGTATATAAGTAAGTTTATCGGTTGTCTAGTACCCCATACGACAGGGTACTTAATAGTAGCTTAATTTGGGACTAGATGGCTCAGTGTGGCCCAGTGAGGCATGTCTAAAATATTTATTTATTTATTATTATTTATGGTATGGAAAAATGACTTTTCTCGATTTCGTCCATACAAAACGGCTATTTCATATTTTAACACCTAATACTCCTTTAGTCCCTTACGACACCTGTGGAACGGGAAAATGTGGTGCTAGTCTATTTATAGCTGCCAAACGGCACAATACCATGCCAATGCAATACCAGCAATGATGGGTCATTGCTGTGGTAACTTGAATGTAATGATAGATGCCTTTGGGATGATTAGAGGTCGCTACTTTACTTTTTTAACAGATAACAGTTTTTGTTGTCATATTTCTGGGAGAGGGGACTGAGTCACTCCTAAAATACAGATTCGTCTAGTTTGGTAATCAGAGTCCTTAATTTAAAATTGTCCCTGTGTTATCAATAAAGATATTTGAAATTTGAATTTTAATGCTACACAATGTTTTTGAATATACTGACATGTTTGAATATTACGTCAGTAACTTGTACATTAACGATGGATTAAAGGCTTATTCATATAAGTCATCATAACTAATTCATCTGTGACTATCTTATCTCATGAATGGGCAAACATTATAAGCACACGTGACCTCAGTGGGTCTAGCACAAAAAACTATCGAATTCGAATCGTTTGCGTATCGAAAGCAAACGACACAAAGTTCGTTCTTTGTTTTGTAGTTCTCGTTTTGACCGCGCGAGCGCTGTTTAAGTTTTCATACTTAATATTTCGATGGCGATACTAATACGCAAACGATTCGAATTCGATAGTTTTTTGTGCTAGATCCACAGACGGCGAATTGTATTGTGTTATATTTAGTGTCAATGATGAAACATAACGCCATTTGTTTGCGGGTAATAAAGTATGTTTTCGTGTTTCGAAATAAAAAGCTAAACCAATAATTTATATTATTACAAAAAAAAAGATATGAAAATGAGAATAAAGTGCCAAGATGTTGTACATAATGGTCACATAACGTGGGCTTTTACAAGTGGTTGAAAATGCACCGTTTATGTCTATGGTATAAAAGGGTGGCGAAACTGATGTCCTTTGAAGCGTGATCGCATCACTCATGGTACCCTCATAATGACTCAACATTAAAAATCTCTTTTCTACTTTTCCCAGTTGCATACCTGACCAGTTTGACGGGGTTCGTATACGCGTGGCCATCGTACACTGTGGCCAACTTTGCGTCCAACGAAACGGTAATGTCCAGGCCAATGTCCACCATAGAACTGTCTCTGTTGGGCAGTCTGACAAACATTGGCGCGTTGGCCGTGACTCCGTTCTGTGGGTACGCCTTGGACACGATCGGCCGCAAATACGCTGCGATGGTATTCGGCTTGCCATATGTGGTAAGTAAATATTAGGGGTTAAAGTATGAAATTGCCGTTTTGTATGGACGAAATCGAGAAAAGTCATTTTTCCATACTAACAATTTATTAGTTTTTTAAAAACGCCTGAACCGTTTTCGATGCAATTAAAGATGAAAGTTAGATGGTTATAAAGCTACGCATTATAGTATTTAAATTTCTGAAAATCAAAGTATATAATACAAATATACTTAATTGAAGCAAGAAGGTCAGCTGACACATTGTAAGGGGTCTTTTCAACGACTTCCTTTGAAGTAATAGGCACTAGTATTGAATTTTTTTCTTAGTTAAAAGTAACTTTACCTAATTTTTGGATACAATAATATCACTATACTTAATAGCTATAAACAAAATAAAAAGTGGGAAAATAATCGGCAATTTCATACTTTAATCCCTATTATTAAAAAAATCCCTCGGTTTTAAATTTCAGTAAAAACATGTAGATTAAAAAAAAATTGTATCACGTTACTAGTGAGTTGTGGACTGCTATATGCTGATGGCGATAAACCAAAAATGCAAGTGGAACTGCTGTTCTACATCGCTAAACGTTTGAAAAAACCTCTGACTAATACGTCTTTGCAGCTTGTTTGAGAGAACATCACATACTTAGTGTACAGGTTCCAATCTGTAACTAAAGGATCTAATATGTATTTGTAGTTAAATGTCTTATCAAAAACAGCAGCTTCAAAATAAAAAAAAAACATGTAGGTATTTTGTGTACCTTTACTCTTTGCTTTTCTCTTTGCTACTCTTTTCTAAATGTACTAACTGTCAAGTCCTATGAATATAAAATAATGCCATTGTATACTGCGTATCTTCCTTCCGCCAATGGCCAAACTGCGAAGCCAAACCAAGCGTGGCGATAATAGTAAAATTCTCCTTTTGGAGAAGCCTGAATGACTGGAATCTGTCTGAAAAACCTTTTACATAACAATACCAATTCGTAGTTTTTGTTTGCTTCCAGTTCGCCTGGTCAGTGCTTTCCTTCACGAGGTACATACCACTCGTACTGGTGGCTGTTGCATTTGCTGGGGTCGGTGCTGCGGGGCAGGCCGTTTCTTCGGTGTTTATATCTGAAATATGCCAGGTAAGAAGCCTGATATGAGTTAATACCCTTCTAAGTAGGCTTTTACGAAATTTAAAGTAGTAAACTGCAATAAAATAACGCCATAATCATCCCAATGCAGGGCAAAGGCCTACATCATTAGCTGGGCATAGTCATGATCAACAAGTTTGCTAAATGCGGGTTGTTGATCACAAACCCGAGCAATGTTTGAAATTCGAAACTTTTGTTGCCCGACCCGGGGATTGAACCAGGGACGCAAAAATCTTGGACCGGTACTAAAACCACTAGACCGTTATTGTGGCGTTATTTGGCGTTATTGGGCGTTATTGTGTAGTGTAAAATGGTACACAATTACATAATAACCGAAAATGTAATAATATTCAAATGTATGACAGTAGCAAGCGATAGACATATTAGAATACAATTTAAAATTTAATAAATCTAACAGTGTAATTTATGATAATGGATAATGTATTAATGTATTATAAGTATAAGAAAGTAGGTAATTACAATGTATCACTGATGCCTTGAAAAGGTAAATTTGTGACAAGCACTACCAACTGTTTCTACAAAGGTATCAACCTGTTCTGTATCACAAATAAATGAATTATGAATTATGAATTATACTAACAATCTTAATACGAACGAGTAGTTACATAAGCTATCAACAGATGGCGCTGAAAAAAAATATAAATAAAATCTTGCTGCTGACTAATCCTTACTAATAATATTAATGTGAACGTAGCTCTGTCTGCCTGTTATGCTAAGACAAGTTTCCGACAGAACTTTAAAAATGATAGGTATGAAAATGGCAAATCTTCTTACTTCAATAATATGGCTCACTGCAATTTTACAACTTTGGTGCCATACTAACTATTGTGCCAAATGACTAGTTCAAAACATACCTGCCATTTTTTTCTTGGCTGGCACTTTGAAAAAAGGCCCTGGAATATGTTTTTTTCTTGGCCGGCACTTTATAAAGCCGCCACAAAAAAATAAAATTAACTCTTTTTTCAACACTGTGCTACAATACTGGCTGCAATAGCCCATAGCCTACTTTTTATCCTTTATAATAAGGTATGATTTCTGTCTGATAGTTTTAATATGAACTTTCAAATTCAATACTCCACTAGTACGAAGTCTTAGGCAACAGATAGTACTGGAGAAACCCTTAAACCTGGTGTAGGTTTAAGGGTTTCAGAAGTCCCAGGATCTCCTCAGAGTTTCTCCTCCTGCCACCCGATGGACCTGGCATCCGCACAGTGAATCATGGAACGCTAAGAAGATCAACAAAATAATAGGCTAATTACATTCAATGCAAACAGATAATCTAATTCACATTATCACTTTCCAGGATTCCATACGTGGTGCTTTAACCACAACAACAGTTTCTGGGTTCTTCCTCGGCCTTCTCTTCTCTTACACTCTGGGAGGACACCTGACATACCACCAAGTGGTCTACGTCCACCTCGCTATGTCAATCCTGTACATTGTCCTATTGTCCTTGCTGAAGGAATCACCAGTTTTCTTGATCAAGAAAGGAATGGAGGAGGTAAGCACAATGGTCATGCTAATACCATTTTCGATGCTTTTGGAAAAATTTTTTGCCTATAAAATTGTTCCGAGTCTAGTAGTAAAGTCGTTTTTGAGGCCTATTCTGCCTGCCTGGAATAATCAATTCTTGGTAGCTCAATGGTTAGAACAGTCATCCGGTAAGCGAAGCGATAAAATACGGTTCAACTCCCAATTAAGGCAGTCGAATTTAGAATATCAAAGATCCACAATCTTTTCTTTTTACAGGATGCAGCAAAATCTATAGCTTTCTACAGGCAAGTCGATGTAATATCCAAAGAGGTCGAGATTGAAATAATGAAGATCAAACTACAACTGGATCCGAGGATCGAAGCGATATTACAGTCTGATAACGGTTGAGTTTCCATATACTTTTCCTCTAATCAAATAAAATTCCTTACCAGTATTAGAGATCCGTAATTTTAATAAAATCCGATGTATACTCTTCCAAATAAAATTCAAACTTAACGCACACAAACAATTTTTTGTGTAGTTTTTGTTTTGATGCCGTGGGTTTGACGTTAGTATGATTAAAGTTATAATTTATCATTATCATCATCATAATCTAAGCAAAACGACCCCACTGTTTGATATTGGCCTCCACTAAGGGTCTCCGGTAACTGATTCTTCGCATTAAACGGTTTTTGCAACTTTGTAGATTGAACCTTAAGGGTGAGAACAGATGAATGAAATTTATAGTAGCTATTAAGTGAAAATCACCGATGTGTCTTTGAGCTTACATTGTTACAAAACTTACTAATTAAAATCCAATTTAGAGCGAGCAAAGCTGCGGTAAAAAGCTTAAGAAATATGATTCAAAATAACTAATTACAGTTTAGTTTCTCCGGTTATTAAACTGATAACCCTGTTGTTATTGACTTATAGCAATCTTATTATAGGTCTTTGAACATTCAAACGTATGGTATTATTAATATTGAATTTATTTCAGATCCTAAGGCAACCGAGGAACTAATTACTGAACCTGATAATGGAGATGTGCCTGCAGTATCTGCATGGAAATTTCTAAGTAAGTTGATTTACGATGTACCTACAGTTAACGCAGAATATATAAAATAAAATATATTAAATAAATGTGGACAATATCACATACATGCATACATTAAATAGCTTCTTAATTTTTGATCCCAAATTAAGAAGCTATTGAAAGCACTCGTATTGTGGAAATCAGAATCAACCACTAACACCAAGACCTGAGAAAATGTAAAAACGCTTTTTTCTACTTTGAGCCGATCGAGAATAGAACCCGAGGCCTTGGAGCAGGCGACACCTTTAAACACCTTTTTTTTTTCGTCGTCGCTCGTTGCTCGGAGTGGACGTGTGCCGCAGGTTCATTAAATTTATTTCGAAAAGTCTTCTTAGCGTGCAAAGTAAATTGTGGCTTGTGATAGTGAACATTCAGGAGTAAAATCACGTGTCTCCGTTCAGTGGCGCTAACTTCATTACGCTCTTATCGCGAGTTAGTGTGAGCAGTACCATTGGCTCCTCTCGCTCTTTAACTTATCGCTTATCGCTTACATACTTGCGTCGCGTCGTACGTACACCTGTCGGACGCTTAACATAAGGATGAGTTTGATGCATTCACCTACCGAAAAGGGATCGACGGAGTCCCTACCTAACCAGTCGAGTTTTAACCTATCATTACCAGAACAACAAATAACTCAACGTAAACGTAAACAACCAACTTCGGAGGATGATTTGAGAAATGAAATGAATGAATCTAAAAATGAAATCATGTCTTTTCTTAAGGACTTCAGGGCGTCTCATGACCAGGATATGAAAGGTATGCGTTCTGATTTTAGTGACATCAAAATCGGCTCTTTGAAAATAAACATGGATACACTGAAAGAAGAACATTCCCATTTGAAACTAGAACTGAACAGTGTAGTGGAATCTATTGAATATCATGCGAAGGAACAGAATGATCTTAAATCCAGTGTGTTGAGAATCAAGAAGGATTTAACACGATTGGATAATACTGAACAAGAATTGGCAGAATGTAAAACCCAGTTAAAAGAAATAACGGAGGAGTACCACATTCAACAACAACGAGATCGTTTGAATAACCTTGAAATTTCAGGCATACCCGAATCACAAAACGAAAACACCTCTCAGCACCTGCACCGTATATGCCAGGTTCTCAATGTTGCATTGTGCGATGATGATATAATACACATACATCGCGTTCCCACTCGTATCTCAAATAACCCCAAATCAATTATAGTGAAACTCAAATCACAATTATTAAAAGACTCCATCATATCGGCTATACGCAAAAAAAGAAGACTAACTACTACAGAGATCGGGGTTAAAGGAGAAAATCGACGTATTTATGTGAATGAGCACTTAACCCCTCACTTTAAGGCATTGTACAGGAAGACCCGTGAACTGGCATCAGCATCCTCATTCCAATTTGTCTGGATTCGAAACTGCAAAATCTTTGTCCGCAAGAATGATACATCACCGTCGTTTTTCATCAAAAATTGCGGAGACTTAGCGAAATTAAAATGATAAAAAGTGTAAGGAAATCATCCCCATTTCGATTTTTTAACTATTATGTTCGTAGCTATATTTCTTATAGAAAACGTATAGTATGCTCTTATCTAAATATATAAAAATGAAAACTGATTTAATGACTGACTGACTGACTGACTGACAGACATATCAACGCACAGCCCAAACTACTGGGATTTAAAATCTGAAAATTTTCACCGTGCTTCCTTTTATAGTGTAGGTTAGCACTAAGAAAGGAATTTTGGAAATTCCGCCTCTAGTTTAAATATAATATTTGTTTATGCAATATATATTTACTTTAAAAACATAACCTCTTCCACCTTATGTTATTTTATTACTCATACCTACAAAGCTAACAATCCAACGATAGTATCTGATGAAACTTTATTTTATAGTATAAATGGCCAGCCCTCAAACGGCTGGATAGTCTGTTTCTGGTATCAGTTGTATCAGTTCTACGGTGATCTAAACTCAATTTCACATTATGGAAGGCTCCATACATCTATAAAACGCCTACAAACTTTAGTTATTTCATACGCTGTACGTGTTTACATAATACACTTAAAAAATGTCTAGTACTTATAAATAATAAAAATGGCTTCTAACAATTTACAAAAGAGAAAATTAAATCTATTGTACCAGAATGTACGCGGGTTGCGCACTAAATGCTCAGTTTTGTATAATAATGTTTTGTCTAATAATTACGATATCATAGCGTTGACTGAGACTTGGCTACAAAGTGACATAAATAGCTCCGAACTATGCGATAGCCGGTACGACATTTTTCGCTGCGATCGTAACCTTAGTGCAACCAATAAAAAGACTGGAGGCGGTGTAATGATTTGTGTTAAACACACGCTTCGCGCCGAACTTAACCACGAGTGGCAGGGCTCGGATATAATTGAATCCATTTGTATAACAATACCTACCCATACTACTAAATCTTCTATTAACTTGCATGTCGCCGTAGCATATATTCCCCCGGATCAAAGTGAAATGAGCTCATATTTAATGCAAATACAGTCTAAAGTGCATCACTTGGTTGATAAGTTTCCTTCTGATTATTTTGTTTTGTTAGGTGATTTTAACTTGACTGGCATTGAATGGAATGCGTACTTTGATAGTTATAAAGTGCTCGGGTCTTGTCCGAGTTATGTAGCCGACGCGGCGCCTGGCTTTTTAGATGAATTGAGTTACTTGGACCTAAACCAACATAATTTCATTCGTAATAGTAAAGGAAATATTCTAGATTTGTGCTTTAGTAATAATCTGATCTCATCGTTAGTTCATTGTCAGTATCCTTTGTTAAAAGAGGATAGCTATCATCCTAGTTTGGATATTACCTTAATTGACCTACATATAGAACCATTAACTGAAGAATGGGTGCCCCGTTTTAACTTTGGGAAGTGCGATTTTGATAAAATTAATCTTTTCTTGCAGTCTATTCACTGGGAAAACATTTTATCTGACGAGACAATTGAAAGCGCTGTTGATATTTTTTATGAAAAGTTAAATGAATGTCTTAGCTTATTCGTTCCCTTGTCTAAGCGTTCAAGGAGCAGGGCACATTATCCCAATTGGTACAGTATGGCACTTATTAAAATTATAAGGGAAAAACACAAAATCCATAAAAGATGGAAAAAAACTGGAAACCCGAGAGACTACGATGAATTTTGTCTCCTTAGAGGAAGGCAAAAGCGTATCCAGTCCAGATGCTTTACATATTATGTTAGTACTGCTGAAGAACATATAAAGAAATCACCTAAGTATTTTTGGACGTATGTCAAATCAAAAAGAGGAACGTCTGCCTATCCCAACTTTTTTACATCTAATAATAACACATATAAAGAGGGTAATGCGATTTGTTCCGCTTTTAATAGCTACTTTGAAAGTGTGTTTAAGAAGGGCAACTCAAACTATTCCGGTCAGTTTGTCGCTGCTCATGCGGCTAATGATAACATTGCGCGCATTACTGTCTACCCGACCTATGTCAAAACTCTTCTTCATTCTTTGGATAGAAGTAAGGGAGCTGGCTGTGACGGAATCCCGCCAATATTTTACGCTTCCTGTGCTGAAAGTATGTCACTTCCTGTTTCTATTCTCTTTCAAAAATCTCTCAATGAATGTGTCTTCCCAACATTATGGAAACAGGCATACATTATACCAGTACACAAAAAGGGTCCTAAGATAGCTATTGAAAACTATCGTCCAATATCCATCTTGAACAAGATAAGTAAAGTATTTGAGAAAGTGGTCTACAATAACATCTATCCCATTATAAGCAATGCCATTCCTCAAAATCAGCACGGGTTTATTAAGGGTCGTTCCACTACGTCCAATCTGGCTACATTCTCAAATTATATTCTAACAGAAATGGACGGTGGAGGGCAGGTGGACGTCGTTTATACGGATTTCGAGAAATGTTTTGATCGGGTTGACCATCGCATTCTTCTCCTAAAGTTGGAATCTATTGGCATCCACGGGGATCTACTTCGCTGGGTTGAATCCTACCTTAATAACCGTTCGCAAGCGGTCGTTCTAGGTGGTTACAGGTCCGATTACATCACAATACCCTCTGGCGTGCCCCAGGGTTCACATTTAGGCCCTCTCTTGTTTAACGCTTATATCTATGATATACATACATCGATAAAGAATGCTAACTATATTCTTTACGCTGACGACAAGAAAATTTTTACGCGAATTAGAACCATCGATGACTGTCGAAGACTTCAAGAGGACCTAAATAATCTTTATGATTATTACTCACTTAATGATATTACTGTTAGTATAGGAAAGTGCGTCAATATAAGCTTTACACGCAAAACTAAACCGATATTATTTCAATATCATTTTAATGGGGTAGCGATTAATCGAAGTGATGTTGTAAGAGACTTAGGGGTGTTTTTCGATACTAAGATGTCTATGAATCATCATATTAACACCATTACAAACAAAGCTTATCGCAGCCTTGGTTTTGTAATTCGTACTTGTCAACAGTTTAAAAGTGCGCTCCCCTTAAAAGTTGTTTACTCTGCTTTTGTTCGCAGTATTTTGGAGAATCCAACCCCTTTATGGTCCCCGTACTATAGAATCCATATTAACACTATTGAACGCATACAGAAGAAATTCATAAAGCACCTCAATTACAAATGTAAAAAAGGAAATCATAAAGTCGCGTCTTATGAAGATCTATGTCGGGCTTATGGTATGCTTACTCTAGAAGAACGTCGACAGATCTTAGATATGGGTTTACTAGCTGATGCCCGCGGCTTCGCACGCGTGGGTTTTGATCTGTTACAAAGTTTTCGTCACGACTCACCCCCCTCTCCTCCACTTTCTTTGCCTACGGTGCCTAAAAAAATCCTTATAAACAACATAATAAAATTTATACCAAAAAGCTGACGTAGTTTCACAAAACTTTCATGTGGAATGTGGGTTCGAGGCATGAAGGGTAGAGGATGATCAGTAGGATAAAAAGTGTTCAGAAACTTGACAGGTTAGAGAACTAATTCGACTGTACTGACCACTGTGTCTACAAATTTTTATATTTCTTCAGCTTCAAATGATGTCAGCAAAACATCATTAATTACTGCTGCTAGGTCATTAGTGGGTGCGTGGTGGTAGCTATTCCTAAGTTAAACAACACGGAATTATGAAGTGAGGTGATTTTTTTTTCAACGTTTTATTTTCATGTTTAAAAAGTGTATTTTTTTTAAATATGGAGGATATTAAATAAAAAGATAATTTGGATGCGTTAGAAAGGCAGTTTCACTAAACAAACTTTGCCAGGCCCCCAAAAGCGGTGCGTCCTAGAAAAAATAAATCGTTACTAAATGGAAGTTTATCAAATTATCTTCTAAATGGAAGCTTGTCAAATGGTCTACCAGTCTATATTGATTTAATCCACCAGTCAGCTGCTTAGTGTTGTTGCAACACACCTGTTACCTTTTCCTGCCTGAAATACGGGTCTATGCCCAGTTTAGGAATTATTTTTGTACTGCCTAATATAGTTGATAATGTCATAAGGTACAACAATGTAATTCTATACACTTTTTTCGATTTCCCAACATTTGTCTCTACCGTATAAACAAAAATCTGCCAAGTGCAAGTCGGACTCGCGCACGAAGGGTTCCGTACCATTGACTACGAAAACAACATTAGGTACCTACATTAATTTAGTTAATGTAGTGCCTACCTGTTACCATTTATTGATATCAAGCAAAAGTAAGCAAAAAATTGTTTTTTTTGTGTGGGAACCTCCCTTAAATATTTATTTAATTATTGATTATTAAAGTTAGAAATATAACTGAGTACTTTGAATATTTCAAGTGCCTACCTGTTGCCATTATTAATATTGAACAAAAAAGGACAAAAAAATCGCGTTTGTTGTATTCCCATACAACAAACGCGATTTTTTTTGTCCCTTCAATATTTGTTTTATTTTGTTTTTAGTATTTGTTGTTATTGCGGTAGCAGAAATACATAATTTGTGAAAGTTTCAACTGTCTAGCTATCGCGGCTCTTGAGATACAGCCTGGTGACAGGCAGACGGACAGACGGACAGACAGCGATGTCTTAGTAATAGGGTTCCGTTTTTACCCTTTGGGTACGGAACCATAAAAATGATTAAGTTCTAAATAATACCATTCTTATGGTAAGTACCGATATTTATTTTCTGTATATGTACCAATATACATATAGATAAGACATCCAATAGGAATTTTCAAGTTTTGTCTTTTCGTTACATAGCCTCCTTATTTCTTCGTCAACTTTGTCCTTCAGGGCATATGGAATACGTCGCGGCTAGATGAAAATTGGTGTCACATTTTCTTGAAGCACTAATTAAGCTTTGTAGTTTGATATTCAAACAAGAGTTCCGTCAAACACCATTGTTAAATCTTCTAGTAATCTGTCCAATTTTGAGTTGTTGATAATTTACTAACTGAATTTTATCCAACTCTTCAAATTCTAATTCGCAAGGATCCCGTGGAACACAAAAATATAATATAATACGTTTTCTGATGTAATTCTGGGCTCAAAGATGTATGATTGACGTGTATTTCCTTGTATCGATATCATCACATCTGTTCAGTTTTAAGTACGCATCCAACCGTTTAAAGATGTTTTTGCATGTTTCGTCCTTGTTTAATGGTACTGAGATAGATAGATAGATAGATAACACTTTATTGCACAAAATAAAATAAAACAAATACATTACAAAGAAGAGAAAATGTACAAATAGGCGGCCTTATTGCTTTAAGCTATCTCTACCAGACAACCTTTGGGTAGAGGAAATTTAGTTTTAGTAGAGTAGGGGTAGCACTGTGCAAGACAAGCGATGTATAACAGATACAATAACATACATGTTACTAAAATACAATACACATATACCTACATACCAATACCTAATATACAATACACATAATACAAAATAATATACCTACTTAAAATACATACACCTACCTAAAGAACAGTATAATATTTTAAATAATGATAAATAAAAATAACCATCCACATATACACGAACCGACATAGTTAACCTAATGCTGCGATCGCGACAGGAAAAGTGTTTTGACCCTGGTCTTGAAAATAGGAAGTGACTCGGATTGTCTAATAGTTAATGGCAAAGAATTCCATAAGCGGACAGACTGAACAGTGAAGGATTGTGAGTAGAATTGTGAAGAATGGGAAGGGAAAGATAGTAATAGTTTACGACCCGAGCGCAAATTATCTGGACCACTGGTCGGCTGCAAGAATTTAAAACGTTCTTTGAGATAGCAAGGAGTCCGCGGGTTAAATAATACAGAGTATAGTAATGAAAGAACATGCAGATCACGACGGAGACGAATAGAGAGCCAGTTAAGCTGAGCTCGAAACATGGAAACGTGATCATACTTCCGTAAGCCAAAGATAATACGTATACAGAAATTTTGAAGGCGCTCAAGCTTATCGAGGGATTTTTCATTGAGATCGAGATAGCAGCATTCAGCATAATCTAGAATTGGCAGAAGTAAAGCCTGAACCAGAGCAATTTTTTCTGAGTTCAATTTAGATGTCCTAAGTATTGTTTGTGACCGACCTTTGCTCCTCAGTACCTTCTGCATACATGGAATTGTTTCCTGCTATCGAATTCAAACTCTGCAGTTTTAGTTTAAGCTGTGTTGTAATACCCTGAAGGCTATTTTTTTCTTCAATCTCAGTTTCCAACTGTGGGTCATCAGTAATATTATTTGTAGTCGTATCTCTTCCAAATTATTCTTGGTAAATTTGTTCATTTGTCACTTCACCAGCTGATCACTCACTAATTTTAATTCATAATCAGAAATTTCTCGTAGGTTTTGTATCTGGCTGCCGAATTTTGTAATGCAGCCTGTAATTAAAGTTCTACACGTTTTAATTCAGTTAATCATCCATTTTGGCGCCAATTATTAAATTCTAAAATAATATCATTCTGTTTGTAAGAAATTACCTATTTATTTTCTGATTGACACATTGAATGTCATAACAAACTAAGTAAAGTCAGAGAGTACAAATATGTAAAGAGTATGGATATGACGCGGAACCGAACCAACTTTGCCCCCATTTTTTATCCCCGTAAAGATTAAATTTTCAAAAATCCTGAAAGACGTCATTCTTAATTTTTAATCAGGTAGCTGGATACCAATTTTCATCGACTTAGCTTCAAAACTGACGGAATTTCATACAAACTTATGGGGCCCTTTTTACCCCCTTAGAGGCGGAATTTCCAAAATTCCTTTCTTAGTGCTAACCTACACTATAAAAGGAAGCACGGTGAAAATTTTCAGATTTTAAATCCCAGTAGTTTGGGCTGTGCGTTGATATGTCTGTCAGTCAGTCAGTCAGTCAGTCATTAAATCAGTTTTCATTTTTATATATTTAGATTATTCGATGTGATCCGAGGACGCCTAGACAGTCCACCACTATTGGAACTGGTTAAATTCTGTACTCCAATTCGGCGGACAAGGCACACCGGTCTCTTTAGTACTAATTACGTAAATCTACCTACTTATACGAATATCGCTGACTCCTAAACCTCTAAGGAGGACACAACCGAATATTGCAAGATGACGAAATCGCTGATGCAACTCTCGTGCAAATTCAACGTGACCACGCCATCGCGCCACCAACCCCGAGATCATCATCATCGCCGCCACTTCGTATCCAACCTCGATCGGGTCAATTTGTAACTAGTTGTAATTTAATTATTAATAAATTAGTTTAAAAAATTAATTTCGGTTTTTTTTCGAACCTCCTGCTGTCGCTTCTATATTTGGCGCAGTCGGTAGGATTCTCGCGGTCGGTTTCGCGCTTCATCACGAAGATTTCCGTCATAACGAGCCGCCCGTGTGGCTATCAAGTCGCGTTCGAGAATCCAGAACCAGAAGCCAGCCAGCTAGAGGGTATCCAGACATCGATACACAAGAAAAGCCGAAATATGTTCATGTAAGTGCACTTGAATCATTCTCGTGTTTCCTATCCTATCCTATCTTTAGTCCCTAATTTTAGTCACAATTTTTCATCCAAGAAATTCTGGATCCCGTGGGTCTGCATCTAGCAGGCAACGCAGGGAACATTTGCTAGACTTAAATAGGTTATTTAGTTTATCAGAAGAAATGGAAATTGATCCCGATAGTATTTACAAGGCCTTACGCCTTGTTCCCGATTTTGACGGGAACCCCAACGTCTTAACTAGATTTATTAATATTTGTGATAGGTTATGTTCAGACTATTTGCGAGATGATCCCAATAGTCAACTTAATAATTTGTGTCTCCTAAACGGCATCCTGAACAAAATCACGGGACCCGCCGCTACCATTATTAACTCAAATGGCATCCCAGATAACTGGTTAGGGATTAGAAATGTCTTAGTACATAACTTCGCTGATCAACGGGACGAGACAGCACTCTATAACGACCTCTCCCTAGCTATGCAAGGCAATAGTAGCCCACAAGAATTTTATGACCATTGTCAAACTCTTTTTAGCACGATAATGACCTATGTTACATTACATGAGACACTAGGAACCACTATAGACGCTAAGAGGGTTCTGTATAAAAAGTTGACCATGCAAGCCTTTGTACGAGGTTTAAAGGAACCGCTTGGATCTCGTATAAGGTCTATGAGGCCAGACAGTATAGAAAAAGCTTTAGAGTATGTGCAAGAAGAATTAAATATTCAATATCTTCAGCAACGTAACGAAAGTATTCCTAGACACCAACTAGCCCATCGCACACCAGTTGCCTTACCTATAGCCTCCTCAATGCCTAAATTTAATAACTTTAATACTATATCTAATTTTAATAGTCAGGCAGCGCCGAGATATAATCCGCCGCCGCCTCCGCTCCGCTTATCAGTGCAAGCGCAACCTTTTAAATTTAACTCGCCTAGTATCGCACAGTCTCAACAGCCGCGTATGACCCGCACACAGCAAATGTTTAGTGCACCACCACCGCAATATAATGCCCAAAGTAACATGTTCAGGTTACCACCTAGGCGTCAGCCTCAGTACCAGCCGCCTCCTAAACCTATGAGCGGAGTACAGCAATTCACACCCAGACCTTTGCCACCAACTTCATTTGGACACGATTGGCAAAGATTCGGCAATCCCCCACCAAATAATTACTTCAAATCACGCGAAGTCAATTTAAATGAATGCGCATACGATGATCCATACTACTCAGATTACTACTACGACACAGAATATTATAATGACTTAACTGATTGCAATAATTACGACGCATCTTATGACTATGACTATGCCAATAGAGTTCAGTATTACGAGCCCACTGGTCACAATAACGTAGAGTCAAGTAACGAGCCACAAGCATCTAGTTCCACAGAACAGGATTTTCAGATAGCCCGCCCATCAGACAAGTTAAAATAGAGTTGAATATACAAACGCAACGGCAACTTCCTTACATTCAAATTTTAAACCCGCCGCTTAAGTTATTAATAGACACCGGCGCAAATCAGTCGTTTATTAGTCCCGAATCTGTTGAGAAATATTTCTGTAACTTTCCTTTAGATTACGACCCCTTCGAAGTGACTAACGTTCACGCAACCAGCCGTAATGACTACTCTATAACACTACCGTGCTTTCCCGAACTAAAATCCCAAGATAAGATAAAATTATTTGTGTACCGTTTCCATAATTATTTCGACGGTCTTATAGGCCTAGATCTACTCACTAAATGGGAAGCGAAGATTGATCTTAAAGATCAGACCCTCTCAACCCAGTTTGCTGTCAATCCTATTAAGATGTACAACTCGCTGAACGTCAACCTCTATGAAGACATTATCCCGGCAAACTCTTCAAAAATAGTTCGAATCCCAATTAACGCCCCGGATGGTGACGTCCTCGTCGAAGAGCAAATTATCTGTAATTGCCACATTTCCGATTGCATTACATCCGTTAAAAATAGCCGCGGAATCTTAGAAGTCTATAATCCTACAAATAACGATATAATATTCTCATTAGACCACCCAGCGCAGGCACAAGTTTTTAATATCGAGTGCATGCGAACTGAGTCCGTGCCTACGTCACGCGCACGCGCCGTCATTTCGCGCCTTAGGACAGATCATATGAACGCCGAGGAAAGAGCTAATATAGAGACTTTATGCTCGCGTTATGCCGACGTATTTTATTTGGAAGGCGAACCACTAACATTTACAAACCAAATTAAACACTGTATTAAAACGACAGATGATGTTCCGATTTATACTAAAAGTTATCGCTATCCTTATGTACATCGACAGGAAGTCTGTGATCAGATAAATAAAATGTTAGACCAGGGAATAATTAGACCTTCCACGTCAGCCTGGAGCTCACCCATATGGGTTGTGCCCAAGAAGGTTGATGCTTCTGGTAAAAAGAAGTGGCGTATAGTTGTGGACTTTCGTAAACTGAATGACAAGACAATAGACGATAAATATCCAATCCCCAATATAACTGACGTCCTTGACAAGCTTGGCAAATGCATGTACTTCACCACACTCGATTTAGCATCTGGATTTTACCAAGTGGAAATGAATGAGAGCGATATACCCAAAACAGCCTTCAATGTGGAGCATGGGCATTACGAATTCTTGCGTATGCCTATGGGTCTTAAGAACTCACCTTCTACGTTCCAAAGAGTGATGGATAACGTCCTCAAAGGCCTACAGAACGAAATTTGCCTGGTATATTTAGACGATATAGTCGTGTTTGGTTCTTCGCTCCAGGAGTCCATAATTAACCTTGAAAAGGTTCTCCAGCGGTTACGCGAATCCAACTTTAAGATTCAGATGGATAAGTCCGAATTCTTAAAGTTAGAAACAAGTTACCTTGGTCATATCATCACCAGAGACGGCATCAAACCGAACCCAGATAAGATTTCTGCAATAGAGCAATATCCCATTCCAGAAACTCCCAAACAGATCAAACAATTTTTAGGTCTTATTGGATACTATCGTAAATTCATTCCCGATTTTGCTCATATCACAAAACCTCTCACTCAATGTTTAAAAAAAGGTAAAAAGATAACGTTAGACTCAAACTACGTACAAGCATTTGAAAAGTGTAAAAAACTCTTGACAAACGACCCTATACTACAATACCCCGACTTTACTCGTGAATTTATCTTGACCACAGACGCATCAAATTTAGCTATTGGGGCCATCCTATCCCAAGGCCCAGTAGGTTCAGATAAACCCATCTCATTCGCATCCCGTACTCTCAACGATAGTGAGATAAATTATAGTACCATTGAGAAAGAGTTGTTAGTCATAGTTTGGGCCACAAAGTATTTCCGACCGTATCTGTTTGGACGTAAGTTTAAAATACTTACCGATCACCGCCCACTTCAGTGGATAATGAATCTCAAAGAACCTAACTCGAGATTAACTAGATGGAGGTTAAAGTTAAGTGAATATGACTTTACTGTTATTTACAAGAAAGGCAAAAGTAACACAAATGCCGACGCCCTGTCTAGAATCGAGATCAATAATGAAGAGATAAGTAGTATAACCGCGAATCCCTCAGAGAAGCCAGCATCTCTATCTAACTCCGACACTCTAACCGCTCACACTAGCCATGAACACCCAATCCTCGAAGTCCCCATTACCGATGAACCTATAAATAGATTCCATCGACAATTGCACATCACTATTGTAGGTGACGTCAAACGACGGCCCGTAATAACAAAGCCATTTGACACCCATACTCGTATTTCGTTGCAAATTAGTGAATCGAATTTAGAATCCGACATTATAAACGCAATTAAAGAATATGTGAATCCCAAAGTTAAAACTGCACTTTTAATAAACCCACCTCTCGCCATGTACTCTGTGATCCCAATCATTCAAGATAAATTTAAGAGCTCATCTATAAATCTCATACTCTCTAAATCTGAAATAGAAAATGTTAAAGAGTATCTCAGGCAACAAGAGATCATTCGTGATTACCACGATGGTAAAACCAACCACAGAGGTATTAATGAGTGTTATCTGGCACTATCTAAACGATACTTTTGGCCTAAAATGAAGGAACAGATATCTAAATTTATAGGTGAATGTTCCATATGTGGACAAGCGAAATACGATAGACATCCAATTCGACAGAGATTTAACGTAGTACCGCCAGCAACAAAACCGTTTGAAACCGTTCACCTCGATTTATTCACAGTTCAGAATGAGAAATACTTAACATTTATAGACGTCTTCTCTAAATACGGACAAGCATATCACCTGAAAGATGGTACAGCAGTCAGTATCCTCCAATCCTTATTACAGTTTAGTTCTCATCATGGCCTTCCGTTTACAATAGTTACCGATAACGGAACTGAATTCACTAATCAATTGTTCGCCGAATTTGTTCGATTACATAAGATAAATCATCACCGAGTTCTAGCCCACTCACCAAATGATAACGGAAACATAGAGCGTTTTCATTCGACTTTGCTCGAACATCTCCGCATATTAAAACTACAGAAAAAAGACGAACCCATAATAAACCTTATGCCATATGCTCTCATAGCTTACAATAGTTCAATACATAGTTTTAATAAGTGTAAGCCCTTCGATTTAATCACAGGACACTTTGACCCTAGAGATCCTATTGATATAGACCCAGTTCCTCACTTATTACAGCAGTACCTTGTCAATCATAAAGAACAGATGAAAACCGTGTATGATTTAATCAATGACACATCCTTAGCAGATAGAACAGCCCTTATAGAGAGTAGGAATAAATCCCGCGAACCAGAAATAGAATATATTCCGGAGCAACAAATTTTTATAAAAAACCCTAAGGCCAGTAGACAGAAAGTAGCCCCAAGATTTACCCAGGACAAAGTTTTAGCCGACTTACCTATCCACATTTATACCTCCAAAAAACGGGGACCAGTAGCTAAGTCTAGACTGAAACGAATTCCTAAACATGCTAAATTGCTGCAGAATTCTGCCGATACTGATCCTGACGACAACAGCCCAGGAGATAAGACTTGAAACATTGGATGACGGACCAGGACTTTTACCGTTCAAACTGGGACCAACTAGACTCATAACACACTACCACACCTTTTTACAACGCATTCAGTTAAATGATGTCGAAGATAAAATCTTACAACTTCAGAATCAAATTCAAGCTTACGAGACTAGACTTCCTAACGAAACTTATGCTTTATATGAACTCCAGATTAATTATTTAAATTCTAAATTGAATATAGTATTAGAACAGTTACATAGCTTAGAGCCCAGCCGAACTAAACGAGGCCTTATAGACGGATTAGGATCTGTTATAAAAAGTATATCGGGTAACTTAGATCATTCAGATGCGATTAAATATGATAATGCCATTAAAACACTTCACAATAATGAGAATAAGATTTCATTTGAGTTAAATAATCAGATAAGCTACAGTAAAGATTGGATGACGAAAAACTTTGGTATTCTCTCTAAATTAGTCAAAAATCAGCGTATTATTAACGGAACTTTAATTTTTATAATGAATAAAGAAAGTCAGCATTCTGAGACTTTAACTAAATTTGCAAAGTTTGCTCAGCTACTAGTTATAATTACTGAAAATATAGATGACTTATTAAGTGAGTTAATTACAGTAGAAAATACTTTAGCATTTATTCGTGCATCGAGCACACACCATTCAATGCTAAAGATTAACATCTTAAGTAACATGTTAATTAGATTAAAAAATATATACGGTAGAGATAGCATCTTAGATTTAGAATTACGGGAATTTTATGATCTTATAAAGTCCGCTTATTACTTTATAGATAAAGAAATAGTTTTAATATTCAAATTCCCGATTGTGACTAAAATATCCTATGACCTATATAAACTATCAATAGCATCTAATAAATATCATCAAGCCCTCATACCTACTTATCCTTTCATTGCTACCAACGAGAATGCATTCGTGTACATAGAGGCAGAATGTCCGAAGTTATCTCACGGCTATCTCTGTGAAGAAAACATCAACCATCAGATCCGTACCGTACCTGACTGTATCCAGCATCTCATCTCACAACAATCTCTGGAGAAGACCTGCAAATTTACAAACATCACTCTGAGTAAAGAAGCAATGGAAAAGCTAGACGACCAACACTATGTTATCTCGCTGCCACATCCCACGAAGATTCATCTTATCTGCGGCCGAGAAGACTACACTCAGCTTCAAGGAAGTTACTTTGTCACTATCCCACTCACCTGCCAACTACGCACACCCGAATTCACTATAATCAACGATAGTGACGAGATAAAAGGTCAACCTCTTAAGATAATGAAGATACCGAATATTGAAATGCAAGCCACAGATTCATCCCGCATTGATTTGCACTCAATCAACCTGCAGAGCCTTCACAGCATCCAAGATAAAATAGCGCTCCAAACGCCTGTACAAATCGACACACCGCCTGCCGAGATATTATACCACACTACCATACCATTCTATTGCGTACTATTAAGTGCAACTGTACTCATCTTCGTAGTCTTGCTACGACGCTACGAGATACTTACCTGCAAACGTACCAGTAATCAAGAAAATATGAAGTCCGAAACTCACGAATACGAGAGCCCGGATAAATCTGTAATAGAAAGAGAAAGAAAACCGGGAAGCAGTCATATTACCATACCAGCAACATTTCCTCTCAAAGTTCTCAAATAGTTGCTGATCTGTGGGCGGAGGAATTACGTAAATCTACCTACTTATACGAATATCGCTGACTCCTAAACCTCTAAGGAGGACACAACCGAATATTGCAAGATGACGAAATCGCTGATGCAACTCTCGTGCAAATTCAACGTGACCACGCCATCGCGCCACCAACCCCGAGATCATCATCATCGCCGCCACTTCGTATCCAACCTCGATCGGGTCAATTTGTAACTAGTTGTAATTTAATTATTAATAAATTAGTTTAAAAAATTAATTTCGGTTTTTTTTCGAACCTCCTGCTGTCGCTTCTATATTTTACTTCTCACTTCTCTACTGCTTATGCTAAAAACTCGGTAATAAATAGGATACTACAACTATACAATAAAACATTTTGTACATCGGACCCTTTCGTTGGTGGGAAAAAATCATTTAAAAACCAAATAAAGCTTCAAATTATCGGTACTTAACTAAAATGCGTGTATAAATATCGTGGTTGACCAGAGAGTGTGATTTTATTATTTTATTATCATATAGGTAGTATTTATTATGTGAGTATTTGTGTACATATGTAAGTGTAAATGAGTGTATGTTGGATGTGTGTGTACGCTGCTAACTGCAGCATGTATTTTATGACATTGGCGCTTCTCAGTCTTGTTGTTTATCATAAGGTTGGATGAATGCGCTTAGCTATATGTGTAAATTGCTTTTCTTATTTATTATTATATTTTTTACTTATTTTTTATTTTATTTGATTATGCATATTGCTTTGCACGAAACATAGTTAAACCCATTTAATTAATAGGTAATGAAGATAATGAAGGATGGTTTCTTGTTGATTTGTTTGCTCTGTGTGCGTGTCACTCCGTTTAATGTATACCTACCTACAAGTGGATAACTTTAATTGGCTTTCCCTATTGTTTTTTGTTTTTATGTAACATTATATGAATATTCTGTAAGCTGTTGTTATCCCGAATAAATAAAAATAAAATAAAATAAAATAAAATAAATAAAACGGTGCGTACGCCCCACTCTGCCACGGAGGTCGTCATCGTCCGATTCCCGGACCCATGTCGACTTTTTCTACATTTTCTCGGGTCTGGGTGTTTGTGGTACCTTAGTTTGTTAGAGTTATTTGAATAGTGAGTTATTTGAATAGAATTAGAGTGCTTTGAATAGTCACTCAAATTGGGATCTGAACAATGTATGTGATATTGTCCATATTTATCATTTATTATTTATTTAATTAGATTTAAGATCCATTGTTGTTATTGTATATGGCAATCAAATAATATCTATTCTACTCCAATATTAGGGAATCCATCGAAAGTAAACCAAACATACACAAAATGAATAACTATAATTAATTATAATAAAAAAACAATAATTCACTTCTATATAAACGAGAAAAATCTAAACATTTGCGTGAACTAAGCGACAGTCAACGCCATCTATTTTCAAACTTTGCAAAAAATTAGGTAATTTACTTTTCAGTGAAATCAGAATCATCCAAGCGGGCACTAGCTGCCGCGCTCACAGTGATGGCTATCACCATAATGATGGGCTGCGTGGTGCTGCAAGTCTACGCGGAGCCTCTCTTCAAGGAGGCAATTCCCTCTATGAACTCCAATCAGTGCTCTATATACCTCGCCTTAGACTTATTGGTAGCGAGTTTTATATGCGGTCTTATGATGGATCGGCTTGGGAGAAAGGTAAATGATTATTTAGTAGCTTTAGCAGTCTGGTGGGTATTTCGATTTTGTTGTTATATTTTGCCCTAAAAGTTTTAAAAGTAAGGTAAGCCCACTGCAGGCCAAAGACCTCTAACAATGAATTCAAGCTATGACATAAAACAGTCATAATCATAACATTTGCCAAATAGGTCAAAATATTACAAGCCCGAGCAATATTTAAAATTTTTGTACCCCGACCTGGGAATAGAACCTGAACTACTAGTTCAACGGGTCGTTGTACATGATGAATAATGAAAATAATATTCTCAGGTTTTAATAACATCATGTTTGTATCATACAAAAGTGTTACACTTCTGCTTTTTACTATTTATGGACATTTTGTCGATGTTTTACAGTTCCTTATGACGACAACTTCAATAGCAGCGGGGATCTTCACATTGCTCCTGGGCACACAGCTTCGTTACCACTGGGCACCACACTGGGTGACTGCGCTGTTGATTTACAGCTACTGCTTCGTCTACAATTTGGGAGCTGCTGTTGTGCCCTTCGTGCTGACAGCTGAAGTGTTCTTGCCAGAAGTAATTATTACAAATGATTTTATTAAAATTTCCATCACCATCATCATCATTTGGGGTGGTGGGATCTACCTCCTAGTGGTCCACCCTGGACAACGGCATCTTTGGTTTTTCTAACCAGTGATGACGGCTAACAGATCCCACTGCCGTGGTAGGCTTCGTAAGAGGCTGCCTGGATGCTACCACCCTCCTGCCGGAGTTCAGCGCCAATCAGTTTTTCTGTGTTCCGCTGGTGTGTGGGAGAACCAGTACCACTGGGTAAGCTCGCTCCATCTTAGGATTCTTCTTAACCGTAGAGTTAAGTAGGTATGTAGTCAAGAGCAAGCTTATTGTTTATAAAAAACAACATCGTCATCATCTATATCAATTCTGGATGGGATATCGGAATGCCGAATTTTCTGTACTAATTGTCATTGGCATACAAACTATTAGCCTAAAATTTTTTCGCACATTTTTGCTTTTCCTAAACGTGTTTAGCCTATTTTTACTACGCCTTACTGTATTTCGCCGTATTATAATTTCCCAAATGCGAGATTTAGACGAATATATCCTAACACCTACCATTTACAGTTCCAAATTTTTATTCGCAGAAAGTTAAAAAGTTTATCAATATTTTAAATAGCCATGCATGCTTGCATGCTTGAAAAGAAGTAAGCATGCATGCAAGAATGTATTCATGCAAACAAGCAAGCATGCATCCAAATAAGCAAGCATGCATCCAAACAAGCAAGCATGCATGCAATCAAGCAAAAATGCATGCAAACAAGCAATCATGAATGCATCTAAACAATCAGACTTCTGTGACGGCTTCGGCGCTGCAGGGCTCTGGCGGTCCCACGCGTGCTAATCATCGCAGATGGCTTACGCTCACCACCGCAGCTTCGGCTTTCTGGCGCCAGCCTCAGCCGCAGCGCCTCGCTTACAGCCTCCTGCTCCTCAGCCCGCGGGCTGCCTCGCCCCTCCGCGCCTACGCGCTTTTGAATTACACTCTAGGGGTAGGGCAAACAAGACTGCTAGGGGTCGGTTTGTGAGCGATTCGTTTCTTAAACTTTTTCGCTTTAAAAAAAATTAGGGTGTTTAATACTTAGCGTTATGCCAAATAAAGATGCGAGTACATTTTAGTGCATTCGATATTATACATACTGAAATTAGGGATTTAAATTTTTAGACCAAACTATAATAGTGCGAAAACAACTGTTAGAATAGACAATAATTATACGTTATAATTTTAGGCCAATACGGTTCGGCCAAATGAAATTAGGACTTTAAATTTTAGGCGAACCGAAGGATTGGTGACGCTTGTATCCAGGATGGGTTCCTGGATACAAGCCTCACCAATGATAATATATTAAAACGAAGCAGATATAATAATAAGCGCGCGCGTTGTGATGACTCGAATACGTCCTAATTAGAACGTTTTGTACACAGTCTGCGTTGAGCGCAATTACGAGCGGTAATCGTTAAAAACTATAGCCATCTCTTTCATTTGCGTGCTATTTCGCATCTTTTGTTCTGCTTATCAGAGAAACTTGTCAATGTGTGCAGTTTTGGATTGCTCGGAACAGATTTCATACGCGAATTACTGTGAACGTATCATATCTATACTTTTAAAATCATTAGGCCTCACCAATTGGATTATTTGGCCGTTATCACCATGCCTGGCGGGTTGGAGATCGCAGTTTGACCGATGGTGGAGTGAAGATGCTGCTGCCCGTCTTCTTTTGGCAGTAATCCTTTAGACGCCCATTAGAAAAAAAAATGTGGTACCTACTGTTTTTACGAGTAGTTTGCTTTTCAAGTTACTTGAGATAAATAGAAGGCTAACTGGAACCCACACTAATGTTATGAATGCGAAAGTGAATTTGTCTTAGTTGCTTTTCACGCATAACTGCTGAACCGCTTTGTTATTTTAGAAATCCTCTCTTAAATAATTAGAGAAATAATTTGTTTCAGGATTCCAACATCCATATTAAATTTTTGTTACAAAATCAAGCGGTTCATCACTATCATCACACTAGAGCGGTTGATCTGGACTTAATAGAATAGCACATAGGTTACCATTTATTCAGAGGAAAAATACGGTTTCCATGCGATAGTTTCTCCCCGCATACGCAGTCATGGGCTGCATAAGAAACATAAATAACAAAAAAAATATAAAAGGACTTCAAAAACTGAAAGCTTATATATATTTCGTAGACTGATAAACATTTTATTTGGTATGAGAAAAGACTTTGAGAACGAGAAAGAACCGTTTTTATCGTAAAAATCATTTATAACTTCCAATGATAACTTTGTTCGCAGGTCCGAGGTCTCTGCAACAGCATCTCCATGGCTTGCATGTGGATCATGAACTTCTTGACTCTTATCGTGTTCAATCCTCTTGTGGAGATCCTGGGTCTGGGCGCCATCTTCTGCGGTTTCTCTATCGTCTGCTTCTGTGGAGCTGCGTATGGTCATTTCTGCCTTCCGGAGACTAAGGGAATGTCAGCTGATGCTATCCAACTACTGTTTTTGAAGAAACGGAGCAGACCGGAAGTTGCCAGGTCCAGTGTGCCTGCGTAGGCATAATGAGATATTTAGAAAATATTTTTTGAAACTCAATTAAATCATAAAATTTGTAGACTGAGGTACAGTTTCAAATGCAATCAGATAATTTATTTTCATGTCCAATCATATAATTCAGATATTAATACTAAATGTCCGTCCCAGCTTTACACTGTGGTCTGTTTGTAACCCTTTTTATTTATACTTTTTTATCAATTATTTTCTTCCAAATAAATCTTTTGATCACCTGACCTTTACAAGCATTAAAAAAAATCTAATTTGGTGCAGTCTATTGGAACTTCTTTGCGGACATACATTTCGGTGATCCTTTTTTATGTTTAGGCAGCACCAATAACTTGTTTACATATTTTTTTATACTTTAAAGTCAATCTGTGCTATGAGTGAATATATTTTTGGCACCATGTGTACTCATTTAAATTATTGTAAAAAGTTGATGTATATTGACTGCACAGATATACTTGTTTAAGTGAATAGGTACAGTATTTAACAGCCATATTTATTAAGAATGTTATAAGTGAATGCAAAATTAAAAAATAATATTACGTTAAAAATTAAAATAGCTTTATTGTTACAATTTGTTTGTAATTTTCTTGTCTTTATTGAAATTGCCCAAACATAAAAAATTCAATAATAATAATTATTATTATTATTGGAGACCTGGTTGACGTAAAGATGTAGTCCGCCAGCTAGGCAAGGGTCCTGGGTTTGATTCCAAGTCAGACAATTTTAGGAAACAATCTAAATTTCTTTCTGGCTTCGGTCTCGAAGGATGGGCCCCGGTTTCCGCCGGAAGATAGAAGCCGTAAAAATAGTTTCCTAAGAGGTTTGTCATTGGCGGTCTGGTAAAACTCTGACCCCAGGTGATCTTTTAAGAAAGAAAGTACGAAAAAAATTCAAGCCAAGGTTAGGTTAATGATTCATTCATTCGTCATTTTAGTGTTTGCCGCCGTCCAAAAACATTAAGGATTCCTAAAGAAAACGGGTTGTGAATGTTCTAAATCTCGAAAAATCTTTTATGTAAGTAAAATTATCTAACGTTAACAGCTTTAACAAACCACTACCTACTTGTTCTACAATTGCAAAGTCAGTCATTCCTGACTACTATAAGAAAAGTTAAAAATAATAGTGACACGTGCTTTGCTTTGCTGGTTTAGAATTTGCTTCAGGATGAGACCCTTGGCTGCTGCTATTAAGATTAAAGTTACCCAGTTGGTAATTTACACAGCTTAAAGTACAGTAAGCTTAAAGCATTACTGCTTTGTCAACCGGTCTACTATTCAGTTTTAGGTTACGTCCCTCAAAGAAAGTGTTAAGATTTCTTCAGATGAGACTTTTCCAAATAAGTTATTTGAAAAATATTTTATCTTAGTCCATTAATAAACACTTTCAAAAGGAGGCCCACAATGCCTAAAGACGAAAGTCTTCAATCAGTGCGTCCTACCCGTAATGACATACGGAGCCGAAACGTGGACACTGACGGTACGGCTAGTCCACAAGTTCAAAGTCGCTCAGCGGGCTATGGAAAGAGCTATGCTCGGAGTTTCTCTTAGGGATAAAATCAGAAATGAGGTGATCCGGCAGAGAACTAAAGTTACCGACATAGCCCACCGGATTAGCAAGCTGAAGTGGCAGTGGGCTGGCCATATTAGCCGCAGAACCGACAACCGCTGGGGTAAACGAGTTCTTGAGTGGAGACCGCGTCTCGGCAAACGTAGTGTAGGACGCCCTCAGGCTAGGTGGAGTGATGATTTGCGCAAGGTGACTGGCAGGAGCTGGATGCGAGAAGCCGAGGATCGACCTAAGTGGCGTGCAATTGGAGAGGCCTATGTCCAGCAGTGGACTGTGATAGGCTGATGATGATGATGAAAAGGAGGCCTTTGTTATGAATGCCAAGTAGCAGGCCTTAAAGTCTGAACCATGTTGGAAAACGCTCAAGACGCTACTAGAACAATAATAGCATCTCACTAAGGTCATTAGCGCAAGAGTTGCCTGAATATTTGCAAACAGAGCGCTATAATGTTCCATTTACGGTTTTATCTTGTTTATACATGTCAACTCGCAAATCACTTCGTCAGTTTGATGATAATGTAGTAAATTATAGTGTTGCTTCTGTATTTTTAGTTCTCGTGTATATTTTTTTCAATCATAGACATTAATTTTATCTATAAGAGTACATCATCAGTTAACTCTAGAAGTCTAAACGATGATCCCGCGCCAACTGCATTCAAAGGCTTCAAGCGAATTTCATCAGGTCTTTGATCCACTTACGATAGGTAGGTCTCATTACGGCCGGTCCTAATAACCTATCTATCTTCAGTTTTGGCATATCGGAGATAGAAAACAAATTCTGTCTTTGTTTCTCTAGACGGAAAAATCAGGGATAGAAACTGTTTCCTATCTCCGGAATGTCAAAACTGGCGATAGATAGATTATTGGGACCGGCCGTCACTCATTGTCATCCGGCGCGCGTTCACAATTCTAAAACTTTTCCACCCCAACGGCTATAAGTACCATTAGTATGCACAGTGGATCAAAAAAGTAGTCTACTTCTGTACCGTCAAAGTTAACTTTTTAGAAATATACCTTGCAGATCTGGCTGTCGTCTGTATAACTATCAATTTTGCTATCTCTTCACGCTGAAACCGCTGAATCAATATGAATAAAATTAAGTATGGTAATGGAAATTAACGCCCCGCTGGTCTAGTGGTTTAAATACCAGTGGGCCAAGATCTCGGGGTCCCAGGTTCGAATCCCGGGTCGGGCAACAAAAAGTTTCGAACGTTGCTCGGGTTTGTGATCACCAACCCGCATTTGGCAAGCGTGGTGATTATGACAGTACACCCATCATTGCTGTGGTAACTTGAATTCAGTGATGGAGGCCTTTTCCCTGCAGTGGGATAATTATAGGCTGTTACTACTACTAATGGAAATTATCTTCTAAAGGTATTTAAGCAAGCTGGGATATATGGGTCAAGATCTATATAGATATATATATATATATATATATATATATATAGGAAATCAATTATTTCTCAATTAAGTTATAAAGACATCGATCGCATTTTTTTTATTATTTCTAAGAATCGTGACACACATTATGGTAAAACCTTACTGTCCGGTGACTCAATCCATAAGTGTCCAGTGGACTGATTAACGCTGATGATGACTGGGTGAGACTGAGAGCGCAACGTACTTAACTAGGTACTGAATTCCACGTGGATTCCAAATATTGGGTGGAACGCTAGTTTTATATAAAACTATATCGCAACTATGCATAGTCGAGCTAGAAATAGATCTACGTCCTTTTTACCGGGTTCTTTTAAACTTTCAAAAAGGGCACAAACATATAGAAAGAGTTGATCGGGTTTTTTGAAAGACATCGTTACTGAGGTACGTTTTGCGTTCTTCAATCAAGAACACGTCTTCCATTGGTTATTGGGTAATATGAAAAATGTTATTACCCAATAACGTCCACGTCAGATTACTTCGTTTCTTTTTAACGCTGTAGATTTACTTAATTTCTTAAGGGAAATCTTATGGCATTTGAAAATACTTTTGTCTTAACACTTTAACCTCTCGATTGTTATTCCAGTCACAATTAAAATCAATTGCTATCGCCTTATGATCCTGTAGGAGTGCATGGAAGCAAATACTGCCCAACTCTACCATGGTCTTCGACATACTTCCAGTTGTAGATAGCTAAGTTTTTAAATAAAAAGATTTATGGCTTGCAGGTTTTTGTAATGTAATAGTGGTAGCAGACTCAACACTACCACTTATATTGATGTTTAAATAACCATAAATCAACCTGCTAGGATTACTACTATAGCAACAAATTTTGCTACCAAGATAAAAGCAAGTGGTATCTCATATATTTGTTTAGGGCTTACAAGACTTTTATTCAAACATCTTTATGTAAATGTTGTACCAAATTCAATGTGTTTCAGTCCTGAATTAGATTTTGCTAATGGAACATAATTGTGATATTTTTTTTGTGAACTAAAAACGGATAAAAGTAAACATGGTTAGCGGGAAAATGTACCAGGTTTTGACAACCGTTGCAAGTAAGATTTTAAAGTTTGGTCTCAAGTTTTCGCTTTTAATATTTTTAAAAACAAAAAATAATAAGTATAAAATCTCGTTTTAAGTACCAGTATTAACGTCTGTTTAATATTTCTAGCGGATATTCTAAGCTATAACGGATATTTTAATTCATACTAGAACTGTGAAATTTTAACCACTTTCCAAAAATTTTATAGGCGTTTGGTATCGTATTTAGAGCCCATTTATGAAGTAAAAAATGTAAATCAAGCTTTGACCGGCAAATATTTTTCGCGATATAGTTTTCAATTTTTACGGGCCTAGGCCTGATACGGTATAAAGGAAAAATCAAAAACGTAAGAATAGTATCGCAATGAATGAATGAGATGTGAATCGCGTAAAAACAGTTTTGCTTGGCGGCCATATCAAGAATTTTAAATTTTTTGGGGACATTTTCTAAGTGCTTTATCTTGACATTTTTGTACTGGGCTATACCAAAAGAAAAAATACGTCATTTGTTTTTTGTCTCGTAGATTGATATATTAAAATTTGGAAGGTGGTTAAAATTTCATCCTGTATTCTAACAGGTTAAATTAAAATAGCATTACTGTTGAAATCGGTTCAATAGTTTAAGCTTGCATAGGTTACAGACAGACATTTAGACGATAGAGAGAGGAAACTATTTCTAAGATAGGAAACTTTGACAACACGGCGGAGGCGGAAAAGTTCTGGCGGGGTGACCACGCACCGGAAAAACACGTTTAGGGCCCCACCCTGTAAACAACCTGTTGAAAGTCGTGGGAAGCAGCACGATGAAGATGGCGTAATGTGTAACCAGAAATCCTATTTATCAGTATTATGTAGGAAACTTGTTACTAACACTTTGGACTTCTTCTTGATCTGAAACAAATGTTGTAATTTTTCTTGTATCGCTTTCAATAGGTGCTTTCGGTTCTTTTGCAATGGGTGTGCTCAACGTCTGGCCGTCATACACAACATCACTTCTAACTTCAAACAGCACAACCATTCTGTCAACTCCAATGACTTCTACTGAAGAATCGTTGGTTGGAAGTCTACCGTCGCTTGGTGCGATGGTGGGAACCGCAGTCGTGGGACCACTCATAGAGACATTTGGGAGGAAGTTTGGGGGTGTTGCTATAGCTTTACCATTTTCAGTAAGTGCCTATATTATTATGCCTTCATTGTTAGTATTATTTATTAAAACTCTTCTAGGTCACATGATTCCTAGCAATGTGATAACAAAATAACAAATACTGTGTCTATCATAAAATTCTAGAAACCCAGAATAACAGCGCTCATCAACAATTGTCAAAAATCCATTAGGTAGTTTTGATAACATAAAAAATATTATAGTTTTTGAAAAACCCTAGGTTTTGTAAAAACAGTCCAAAGCTGTACATAATTCTAGTCAAGCGGATTAGAAATTAATTTGTCTGTAAATAATGTTATGATTGCCACGCTTGGCAGGTGGGCTGGTGATCATAATTGGCTGAGACTTTTTGTGATCATGTTATTTATTATGTATCTGTTTAGCTTTGACTAGAGTATGCTTCTTAGCATTATGTTTGTAATTTATAACATTTTGCTTATCTCCATTACAATATCAATAAATAATTTTAATTAGCCATTTATAAATATTTATCTACTTGCAGATATCATGGGCATTAATAGCTGTTTCAAAGACGCCAATATTAATACTAGTGGCGCGATTTCTAGGTGGCACATCTGGAGGGGCGTACCTAGTTCTAGCTCCCATGTTCATATCAGAAGTGGCTGAGGATTCCATACGAGGAGCTCTATCATCGTGTAAGTATTGTTTGCGTGGACTAACATTTTTATGTCATTGTTGGAAATGGTAATAATTTTACTAACAAAGAATATTGATCGATTATCGACGAACGGCCGGTCCCAATAATCTATCTATCTTCAGTTTTGGCATATCGGAGATAGAAAACATCTTCTGTCTCCGATTTTGCCGTCCAGAGAAACAAAGACAGAAGTTGTTTTATATCTCCGATATGCCAAAACTGAAGATAGATAGGTTATTAGGACCGGCCGTAAGCGATTGATACGGGTATTTTTAATTGCCAACCGATTAATATACGGTTCACAAATATTGATTCACTTGAGCTATGGAAAAAATATTCCGTGGAGCATACTTAAAAAATACAAATTAAATATCAACATAGCATCCCGTCAAGCAAATGAAAGTAACAGTGGACAGTATCCGCTAAAGCAAACCAATTTAGAGGAATGGAATGGCTTAGCTACCGTAGCATAGGTTAATTGTACCCAGTTCATTTGTACCCAGGTTGAGGAGACTCTTCAATTGTCATGGAAAGTTCACGGATATTCACGCAGCAAGTATCATTCAATTCCGTAAACACTTGCGAGAAACCCTTGTCGGTGGATAGGTCCAGTAATGTTATTTTTATATGGATGTCAGTTTTTCTATATTTTGTACTCTTTGACATAGATTTTATTAGCACATATTGAAAATGTTTAACTTATAGGTATATTAATGAAATGATAATTAAATTTTGCATGTGGTGTTCATCTTAAATGAATTTGTGCATTTAGTTAAAAACTTGAAATCATGTTTTAATAATATGTAATGTTGTAAAAAAAACAAGCTCTTAAGTAGAGGAAGTCTGTTGCTCGACAAGCATAGCTTAGACATCCAGCGTAGCGAAGAGTAAGCTTGTCTATGAGTGGAGACTACGGCTTGGTAGATAAGCGTAGTGAAGAATAAAATAGTTCTTTAGTGGAGACCAAGGCTCGCCAAGTGTAGCGTAAAAAAAACATTTGGCAAGCGTGGTGATTACGCTAGCACCCATCATTGCTGTGGTACTAACTTGAATTCAATGATAGAGGCCTTTTCGCTGCAGTGGGATGATTATAGGCTGTTACTTTTACTTTTTTTTTTTCATAATTTTAGAATGATACAAAATTCCGAATATCACAAATCCGATCTATTATAAGTTCTAATATTATTAAACTTAAATTTAAAAATTCCTAATGTTTATAAATCCTATTGTCCGAATGCAGAATTTCATGATACCGAATTATATTATATTAATTCCAAATCTATATCCGAAATATCATAAATACGAATTACGAATATTAAAAATCCAAAACCTCATAGAACTAAAAACAAATCGCTTGATTGTTTTATTATTCATAAAATTAAATTTTTAAATTATATATTATTTTCAGGCCCCAAAAATCTACCAATTACTATAATTATAATACTAATGCATTATTAAATGCTACTCTAACTAGATGCTGCCAAGTGCAAATGCAATCATGCAGGTAAACATGCTTGCATGAAAGCATGGATGCGGGCAGCAGGTATGCAATGCAGGCATGCAGGCAAGCAAGCATGCAGTCAGGCAAGCATTTTGCATAACAAATCTCTGGCACTCACACTCGCTTTCGCAGCTTCGGCTTTGACCAGCTTCAGCCGCTACAGTTCGCCCGTGCACTCGAGCTTCGTTAGTGCGAGCGAGGTCTGCTCTCGTTCCGCGCCTCCGGTTTTTTGGATTGAACTCTAGTGGGCAAACAAGTACCACGGTGAAAGAACACAACGAGTCAGGATTCATCTAAATTCTTAATTTTAACAATGAATTTTCGGAAATTCAAAACGCGTATTAAACTTTTTCGGGACAATAACATAGCGCATTTTTAATCCTTTGCGTTAATGAGATTCGGAAAATAAAGATTCCTACTTTCGAATTTCTGGAAAATACTAATCATTATTTTGAGAAGTCGGAATTATAATTCTTCGGAATTCTTCAAAAATCTATTCCGATTTTCAATACTCCAAATATAATAGAATAGATATTCGGAGTATTGAAAATCAGAACTCAAATCAGCTTAGACATGTAGACTACGGCCCAGCAAGCGAAGCGTAGAGTAAATGAGTTCTTGAAGGGACACTATGGCTCTCTCTTGGCTCTAAGAAATCGCGGCTCGGCAGCGTAGCGTGGAGTAGACAAATCCTAGAGTAGAGACTACGGTTAAAAAAACGTAGCGTAGAGTAATCCAGTTTTCGAGTGAAGATTACGGCTTGGTAGCGTAGCGTGGAGTAGACAAATCTTAGAGTAGATACTGCGGCTCGGCAAGCGTAGCATAGTTTAAACAAGTAGTCTTGTGGAGATTTCAGCTCGGCAGCGTAGAGTGGAGTAGGCAAATTCTAAAGCGGAGACTACGGCTCAGCAAGCGTAGCGTATAGTTAACAAGTTTTTTAAAAGGAGACTACGGCTCGTCAGCGTAGCGTGGAGTAGACAAATCTTAGAGTAGAGACTACGGCTCAGCAAGCGTAGCGTATAGTTAAAAGTTTTTAAGTGAAGACTACGGCTCCGCAACGTAGCATGGAGTAAACAAATTCTACAGTGGGCAGTACGGCTCGGCAAGCGTAGCGTCGAGTTAAAAGTTTATGAGTGGAGACTAACTACGGCTCGGCAGCGTAGCGTGGAGTAGACAAATCCTAGAGTAGAGACTACGGCTCAGCAAGCGTAGCGTAGAGTTAAAAGTTTTTAAGTGGAGACTATGGCTCACCAAGCGTAGTGTAGAGTTAACAAGTTCTTGAGTGGATACTATGGCTCGTCAAGTGTAGCGTGAAGTAAATAAGGTCGTTCTTGGTCGTATTTTAGTAGAAAAAGACCGCAGTCTGGCAAGCGTAGCAAAAAAGTATATGAATGAAGACTACGGCTCAGCAAGTGTAACGTGGAATAAAGAAATTCCTGGATGTAGATCGTAGGTTTGCCAATCGTAGTCTGGAATCAACAAGTTATTAAGTAGAGACTGCAGCTCAGCAAGCGCAGTATAGTTTAAATGAGTACTCTATTAGGGATTGCGATTTAGCAAAAGTGTCATTATCATCAACGGGCAGGTTAGCGATCGCAGTTTGGCCAGTGGTAGACGCACACCAATGGCCAATGGTGGTGGAAGAACGCAGTCCAGCAAAAATAATGTAAAATAAACAAATACTCCAGTGGAAAACAAGGCTTAGCAGCGAAGGGTTGAGTTGACATATTCTAGAGTGGTGATTACGACTCAGCAAGCGTAGCGTAGAGTTAACAAGTTTTTGTGTAAAGACCACGTCTAAGCAAGCAAATGGTAGGTCACCCTCAGACTAGGTCGGGCCGTGTTCTTCGCAAGGTGGCTTTAAAAATCTGGATAAGAGTATAACCAAATACCGTGGTTAGTTTCGTGGAGAGAATTACATCTTGGACTAAATGTAGGCTGATAAGGATAATTTTCATTGAATTTTTGGTATGATTGAACGAATTACTTTGTTGATGGAGTCTGTTATAGAAAAAAAAAGACTGGATAACTAATTTGCTATAAAATTTAAGCTCTGCTGTAATCGTTTTAATTAAGCAAAAGGTTATCGTTTGCGTTTGTGAAAAGCTACAAATTATTAGACTATTGTTAAGATTAAACCAAAGTCTTATGTTAGGAGTACCATCACAAACCTGTAGAAGAGGCTTAGGCATGCCAATCTGCAAAACGAAGTGAATTCTATGACTCGTTTGTTTTACCTTGAGTTATTTGTCAAACATAGTGACGTACATAATTTCAATACCCGAAATAAAGGCAAACTTGCCGTTCCAGGATTCAGACTGCGAAAAGTAGGTAGAACGTTCATGGGAAATTGTATTCGTATTTTCAACAAATTATTATTGTCAATTGCTGAACTCCCTGATACATAAACTCAAATCGTATGTCAAAGTTATTTTAATGAGAAAGGGCTGTTATACTAATAATGATTATATAAATTATAGGAACGGTAGTCCCTTTCTTCTTCGAGAATTGTTCGTCCGAAATTCAACCTCGATAACGCGTTTAATCATCACTATCCATAATGTCCGAATATACGAAATTGTATTATGCCTAAGTGTCTTTAATTCTAATATGGTGCTGGTGCTATAATAATTACATATCCTAATTTTCCTTGCTATAAAGTCACATGTCCTAAGTGTTAAATTGTTTATTGTATGTTAGTCCGAATGATGGTTTATAATAATACTATTAGTCCTAAAACATATGTTTAAAAGTAGGGTTATCTTGGTTATGTTATCCTCATGTAGTTTAGTTATTATAAGTTACAACACGCGTATTATGTATGGTGCTCATATTAATTTTAAAAAACATTGTGATAGTTATTTGCCTACAAAATCCAGTAGGTTAGGAAATGTGTAGGTTAGGTTAGGTTAGAACAGTGACCATATAAAGGCGTGAAGGCGAGAGAGCGTAGCGAACGTGCCGAGGCAGCGGCCGCCGAGTGCCTCAAAAAGAAAAAAATAAAAAACGATTTTTGAATCCTAACCTAACCTAACCGATTTTAGGGCCTTTTATATTTATAGTACATAGACTTTAGGGTACGTTAAATTATGACACATTACGTGAGGACTTATAACTGTTATAGAAAAGCATTTTATGTCTTTTAAACATTATAGATTGTAATATTTATAGCAAAAAAATTTAGGATATATTATATTTAGGGATTTAGATTTTAGAGCAAGTGATATTATGAAACATTGAGTTAGGGCTAATTATCATTCGGACAAATGATGATTAGGTCACAAAACATTATGACACGTTACATTATGGATAAAAAAATTATGAGACAAAATAGAGAACCGATAGGAACGTGTGGCTTTAAATTGTCCCAGCTCGCACTGGCATATATTATAATAAGTAAACATATTTATTTAAAAAGAGACTGACAATAGTGTCCGAGTTTCTTTGCTTCATCTTGGCACTAGCCCACATTTGTCCCGAAGCAGTGGTAGGTTTTAATATTGGGACGTGTAAAAGCGTCTCCAGGGGCCTATTTGCAGAAATAAAATTGATTTTACTGACTTTTAGCCAGCTTTGTGATATAACTTAATGAAGGTACAAAATTTACATGACTGTATTCTTTTCATAAATATTTACGAACCGCTTCAATGTAATTCAAATTATTTTTACAGGGCTAATTTTATTAGAAATCAGATTTCATATTATTTACTTTTAAATATTTATAGCGTAACCTGTAAAAAAAGTATTGACAGAAATCAAAACAAATATATTTCTAAATATTAACTCATTTAAACAAAAGAAGAAGGCAAGCCAAGGAATTCTATTTTCAAAAGAAATATTTCAAAATATTAAAAAATATTATGTATTTCATTTATTATTTTATTTAAATTCTGACACGTATTTTAAAAATATTGTTTGAAAGCATACATACATATGTATCGTTTGTACACACGGCGGCACATCAGACTACACATGTTGACCTTGAGACCGCCTTTATGCCCTACGTAATAAAAGCTGTTATCGCAGTTCAACTGTTTAACTTGATGTGCTGTCGAGTGTACTTATGACTACAACTGCAGATAAAAATAGAAGAAATATTTAAAAAATATGCGCAAGATTCCATTACCAGCTGTAATAATCAGTATGCAATTGCAAAAATTATACAATTACAACATAGTTACTACTACAGTTGTATTTGCACACATAAAAATAATCCAGAATAAAATATACTATCGTCTATATCAACAATGTTATCAAGATTATAAGACAAGTAAAAATATTTCATATTTTGTTTGCAATGTTTTTACATTTAATTAACGTTTAACCTTATCTGTTGAATAAATAACCATTTGGGACTTGGAGGTCATTATTTACTACTAACTGTTGCCCGCGTCTTCGTACGCGTGTTTGAATTTAAAACTAAGTGTAACAATTATCTCACTGGAACCGTACCTTTCCCCGGGATAAAAAGTAGCCTATACAGGGTGAAATTTTAAACACTTTCCAAATTTTAATATAGCAATCTACGAGGCAAAAAACAAATGACGTATTTTTTCTTTTGGTATAGCCCAGTACAAAAATGTCAAGATATAGCACTTAGAAAATGTCCGCAAAAAATCTAAAATTATTGATACGGCATCGTAGTAACACTTTTTTTACGCGATGTGCATCTCATTCATTTATTACAATACTATTCATGAGTTTTTGAATTTCCCTTTATACCTTAACAGGTCTAGGACCGTAAAAATTGAAAACTATATCACGAAAAATATTTTCGGGTTACAAATTTTTTACTTCATAAATAGGCTCTAAATACGATACTGAACGCATATAAAAATTTTGGAAAGTGGTTAAAATTTCACCCTGTATGTTTTTAAGCTACTAAACGTTTTAGAGTGAAAGAGTAACAAACATTCATAGATCCTCACAAAGTTTCGCGTTTTTATCATTAGTAGGATTATAAGATTAGTAGGTTATTAGGTTAGGATGTGGAATTTTACATATTCTGGAAGAATAAAGTTATGGTCCACCTAATAAAACAAACGAAATGTATACTCAGATTTGATATCACCGAAATTAATAAAGTCATACAAGATCAGAGTTTGAAGGTATAAAATGGTGTTGGATACAAAATGGTGTTGCAAAATGACGTCATATGTTATACTGCATTGAAAAAAATGGTGACATTCCTAAAATAAATAAGGATGTTAAAATATTAGTCTAAAACCAAGGTCGAAGACTTACCTACAAAATTGATAGAAGTGTAATTAATTCGTAAATAATTCTTACGAAAATATTAGGATAGGGATAGGATGGAATATTTTTAGCACATAGGAAAATGCTAAAAATACTGCATAGGTATGTGCTAAAAAACGCCCAAAATAGACAACAAGCAATGTAGAGAGCAATGCTTAGAATTTTCCTGCTGATGTGGCATGTTGATGAGATGATCCAAATTTAACACCATATTTAGAGCCTTATTTATTTACACCAAGATCGAAAACGAGTGAGACATTAAAAAATTTTACCTTTTAAAAGAAACCAAACGTCTGTTGATTCAGGCATGTCATGGCGGAAAATCTAACCTAACCATATTTCTTTCTAGCTATGATTCTGTTCTATGGCTTTGGCGTATTATCATCATATCTCCTGGGCTGGTTCTTTGGTTACCATACTATCGTTTGGATAAACTTGGCCATCGGTGTGCTCTGCTGCGGTCTACTCATGAGTGTTCCTGAAAGTCCTGTGTATTTGATGAAGAAGAACAGGGAAGAGGTGAGGGCTTATTATTTTTTTTGTTTTTTTCTGATTTCTACACTATTGTGTGAAACGCATTGAAGGAGATATTCAATTGTAGCTCAATAATATGAGATTCTAATTTAGTGAAAACCATTTCGTGTGTCGTAAGAGGCTAGAGAACCGAAGCAGACGGGCACAGAGTCTTTTAAACCATTGTGACCATCAGAGATTGCTAACAATGTGGTTGTAGGCTAGAATTTGTGGAGACGTAAAAAAACAGCCCATTGGAGAGGCTTATCTTCAGCAGTGGACTAATGCTATCTCTTGTGATTACGATGATTATAATATCAGTATATAAACTTGAAAAATTTTGTCTCAGGCGGGACTCGAAACCGCATCTCCTCGCCTGCCGGGCGGGCGCCATACCATTAGGCCACCGAGACACTGCGACACGGCGCGAATTTTTCAAGCATATTCTTACGCTGTGAGCCAGCGTTGTTTCATCAAATGTTAGGAGTTTGCACCCTTAACACCCGAAAGAAACATCTTTGCAGATGTTTGACAGTCAGTTAAGATGAAACAGCTATTTATATACTTTATTTGATATTTTAGCAACTTAATTGCACTTATAATATCAGTATATAAACTTGAAAAATTTTGTCTCAGGCGGGACTCGAACCCGCATCTCCTAAGGGTGCAAACTCCTAACATTTGATGAAACAACGCTGGCTCACAGCGTAAGAATATGCTTGAAAAATTCGCGCCGTGTCGCAGTGTCTCGGTGGCCTAATGGTATGGCGCCCGCCCGGCATGCGAGGAGATGCGGGTTCGAGTCCCGCCTGAGACAAAAAAAAATTTTTTTTCAAGTTTATATACTGATATTATAAGTGCAATTAAGTTGCTAAAATATCAAATAAAGTACGATGATTATTTTAAAATTACGTATAGATACCTACCTAGCTATTTAATTTTGGATCACAACTATGTATGACATACTCAAAACTCATAACGTTAAGATTTCTTAATTAATTTATAACCATTATGCTAAACCAAATTGGGTCGGGTATATTATTTTCCTCCGCACCCTGACTCAAACCTGTGTAACTATACCCATCGTTTCAGGATGCCCGCATTTCCATGTCTCTCTACCGTGGAGTGTCGCCTACATCAATAATTGTCCAGCAAGAAATATCCAAAATCAAGCAACAAATTACTCCGGCTGTGGAACTCAACTCTCTTCCGGGTGAGTTATTTTATTATCAAGTTCTTGCGTCTTAAAATTACTTTAGGTTTGAAATTTAACACGTGGACTAGTTGGTCCACAGAACAGACAAAGTAAGTAGATTAGAATGTAAGAGATGGTGATCATGAATGTTTCAGAGAAAGCAGAAGATGCCGAGAAAGAGAAGCTGACGTCTGAAGAAACGAAAGATGAAATTCCTCCTAAAACATCTGCTATCAAAACTTTATGTAAGCTTATTTGCAATTACTCTTATTTCATACACATGTGTAAATACTTTTTCTTTTAGCACGTAGTAACGCTGGGAAGGAAAGTATCTCTGAATCCCAATGACACCTTATGAGTAAGAAATTTTAATGCGGTATTTTCATGATCCTTTTTCAAAGACTGTCCATTTCTTACATAATACCCTTTATGAGGCGTTACTAAGCTAAAAAAGTTTTGTTATTGCTTTAAAGCTAGTATTGACACAGCTTGTTAAGACGCTGACATGAGCCAAATTCAGCTCAATGAAGATTGTTTTGCTTTAAGCCTATGGCTCGTATTGTTGCCAAATTCTATGTAGTTGTAATTGATCATATTTTCGACCAGGTGGCTGTTTCCAAAACACGATTCAAAAAACTTTTCTCGATAGAAAAAAATCTCAAAGTAGCCTCTGAAAATACATAAATTACCATTTTTCTCAGCAGTCCGTATAACAATGATAATAAAATTTTGCTATATTGTATATTACATGTTGCTTAAGCAAATGGCTGATTTAGATTTTTAATAAAATGGCAATTTTAAATTGCACAACGAATTTTGTTGTTTGGCACTTAAGCCCTTCTATTCCATGCGCTTTTTCTCTGTCACTCCTACGAGAATCGACAGTGATAGCTGTGGCGCGTTCCAAAGAAATTCAAAGACGAATAAATTTGTGGGCGTGTTCATTGCTCAAGGTCATTGGCTGCAGTCAGCGTCTTAAATATTAAAATTTACGTTTAATCAGCATCGGAAGTGCTGAACTTTTAAGTACCATGTCAAAGTACGATGACATGGTTCTTTGTCATGTCCATTCCCCTTAGAAATCTCTTGCCTACAAACAAACTTATTGTGACATGATACTTAAGTGTTCAGAGACTTACAATGATATCTGTACCTAGTAATGTTGTCCAAACGTACTTACTCAGTACTCAGTAAATATGTTTAATACGTACCTATTTTTCCAGTCAAATCGTCTGCTTCTCGACGAGGGTTTTTTGTGGTGATCACAGTTATTTCCATCCAGGTACATTATAATATATTAAAAACACAATTGACAATACCTTATCCAAATTTGGAGCCTTAAGAATTAAATCCGGTAATTTTCTTATCATCAAATCGTATCTTGATCATTGTAATTAATTTATTTGTTTATATTATGAATACTTGCTTAATTTTACTGATAAATGTTGTTTTATAGTAATAACAAACTTATCGGCAATAATTAATCGAAGATAAACGTAATAAGTAAAATAAAAAGCGTCCGCAAAAATGTTCTTAAATTTTTTTGGCTGATTATTTCCATTTCAAATGGTACTCTTATATAAACTGAACTAAACAAAATCACAAAAGCACCACTTACAATTCATATTTCGTTTTCTTAAAGCTAACACAATATACTCATTTAAATTTTCTTCCAGGTGTCTATGGGAATAGTGCCGGTGCAAGTTTACGCGAAGCACGTGTTTAAGCATGCTGACCCCAGCCAAGCCGACCTGTACTCAGTCTTCTTTGCCGTGATGATGATTGGAGGGTGTATGGTCACGGGAGGAATATCTGACAAGGCTGGGAGACGAGTGAGTTCATCTTTGTCTTTTCTGTTTAACTATAAAGGATGAGGATTTTTCCCCACCTTTCTAAGTTACTCTGGTCAAAGAGGATCATTTGGAAGGCATTTAGGTAAAATTTTAACAAGGCAGGAGACCAATCAAACAGAAAGGTGCGCTACTTTATAGCTAACGGGATACAAAACTCACCGATAGTTATCCACTCGTTTTGCATTTTTAAATTCATAGCGTGCACTTTATAACTGTCATTTTCATCTTGTCGTAGAAAGTTTTTTACTATGTCTCGGTCTTCCTTCTTCTTTGTCGTACCTAACCCAGCTCTATTTGATTGTGCACCTGCTATAATTTTTTTGAGGAATTGCAGTCTTCTTTCTAGTTCTGTGGCCTTGTTGTCTTTCGGGAGGGATGAAATTTATTCGTCTTGTGACTTTCCCAAAACATAGGTACGTTTTTGTGACTGAGATGTTTATGGAGTTCGGATGGTTTCTTTAATTTTAGCACAAAACTATTGTGATCCCTTAATAGAGTCGTGGGATCAGCCGAATGTGCTAGACCAAACCATGACTTCAATATCTTAATGACATTAGCATCTAGCTTTACCAAGAGGGTTTTGCCGATATCATACGAGTATACTAGGAAAGGCCAAGTGAGACGTGATGTGCGATAGTTATCGTATATCTACGCTTTTTTAATATTATTGATTAGCAGTAATTTATGTACCTAGTTGAGGTCATTCATAAAAATCAAGTTTTCACTCGAAAATATTTTTGGCACATAGTTTTAAATTTTTATGGTCTTATGAATAGTATCGTAATGGATGAGATGTGCATCGCGTAAAAAAAGTGTTGCTAGGAGGCCGTATCAAAAATTTTAGATTTTTGCGATCATTTTCTAAGTGCTTTGTCTTGACATTTTCGTACTGGGCTATTCAAAAGAAAAAATACGTCATTTGTGTTTGTCTCGTAGATTGCTACATTAAAGTTTCGAAGGTGATTAAAATTTCACCCTGTATACCGTATGATGTCGTCTTAAATAGAATATAATATAGTATTAACTATTGTCATTGTATCGATGTAAGATTTTACAGGATTACTGTCAATTTATTTATTTTTAATTCTATACTAAGAACCCACAGTCAAGCCGACTAGTCGGCTATGTGGGTATAAATGCCTGTAAATACAATTATAAACATTGTTGTTTAATAAATTAATAAATAAATAAATAAAGAAGACGAAAAGCAGATGTTCTCTGCCATAAGTCAAACTGCGATCGACAAATACCTGCTCGATTAAGAGAAATCCACCTTTTGCAGAGGCCTGGAGGCCTGTGTCCAACTTACTAATGTGTCCTTTGAGTTGATGATGATTAAACACTTCGAAAACACGTCGATCATTCATCTAGAGATAAAAATCAAAACGCAGACAGGCGATTTTCAAAATTTTAACAAATAAAATAACTATCTAAAATTAACTAATTAACTAAAGAAATAAACCATTTATATTGATTGCAAATGATCGGTAATTGACACTGATTCAAAATGGTGAATATAAATATTTTTTTGTGTCGTATGTTGCCAGTACATAAAAATCAGTTAAAATCAGTTAAAATCAGTTTTATTTCTGCAAATAGGCCCCAGGAGGCGCTTTTACACGTCCCAATATTTAAACCTACCACTGCTTCGGGACAAGTCTGGGCTAGTGCCGAGAAGAAGCAGCGCAAGAAACTCGGTCACTATTGTCAGCCTCTTTTTAAATAAATTTTTACAAGGTAAGGTAATTTTTACAAGGTTTAAGCAAGTACGAGCTGGGACAACTTAATGCCATACATTTCTATCATTTAAATAATCATAAAAAGAAGTGGTCTCCTTTTGCGGGTATCGTAAGGTGATTGAAGGAGTACTACCAGAAATTAACGGATAGCACCGTCTTCTCTTCACCATTGGCGAAATTGCAATTGCCAAACCGCTTACCAAGCAACTGCCTTCTTTTGGAATGGTCTATGGCCAGTTACAGACTGAAATAAGCTGACGATTACGATAAACTCGAAATCCAAAATTTTTTTTTTTTTTTTTGCCCTGGCAACCCTAGCTGTCAGACGTAGTGCAATCAGCTGCTGTAGTTTTATTTAATTTAAATTAGAATAAAGTGTATTAAAGTGTTAATAATTGAATAGATAACAAAAGCAGGGCATAACCATTAAATGCAAATTGTTTTTGTAAAAGTTTAAACCCTGTATCGTGACTTAAAGTTTTGAAAAAGTTGCCGGCCGGCTTTGACACTTAACTTGACAAAATTTGAAAGGACCTAACGGATCACCTAAAACCAGGAGAGTACTGTTTTCATAATACATGTAAATCTGTAAATGCTTTGTTAAATCTCACTATATGTAAATTTAAATTGTATGGTACCTACGTATAAATAATTGAGGTTATTTTTTTAAGAAAGTTAAACAGACTAATAGATAAGTACTTGTTACGCGGTAATTGTCGGTTGTTTGGCTACTGAAATACCTACTATCTCAACAACAGATACTGATCAAACCTCACGAAAGTGAGATACGCCACAATTCAATACGATTCGGTTCTGTTGTGCCTCTCTTTACTTGACGTAATAGTGGAAGTAAAGTTGACGATAACAACCCCTTAACCGCAGACAATTTACTCCTTATACTATACAGTAACACATTTACAGGTACATTGCAGTAGTCAAATGATAATACTGGACAATATTAGTTATTAGTACTTAGTTAATTTTAAGATTGCACATATTCTAAAATTTTTTTTTTTTTTTGCTTACCTCCATAAATAAACGTAATTAACTGCTCCAATTTCAATTATCAGCTCCTATTTTAATCAATTTATAAACATTCAACCAAATATCTTGTACAATAAGTTAACAATAGCAGTTCAGTTTTCTTGCCATATAAATCATAAATTATCTACCTACATAAACTTAATTTCTTTCCAAACCGTCTGTTGCACACATTTCTTTGCATTATTTCAGACCATACTAAAACACACACAATGGATACCCAGACTGGAATCATGACTCGCAAGATGACCTCTCATAACACTGAGATGAAACTTAAAAAGGCACTCGATGAATTGCAGCAAAGTAGAGAAAGTTGTAGCCAGCTTCTTAGGGAAAGAGACGATTGTGAAGAGGAATTCAAAACGATCATCTTGCGGAATTCTCAACTTAAGAAAGAATTAGCTGATGTCCATGCCCAACTCGAAGAGGTCTCCATACACCGTAATGAATTATTGAACACGGTCAGCACATTCGATCAATGCAGCAATATCTTTGAGCAGACTCTCAGACGGAACAACGAGCTTGAACATGAACTTAGAGATGCCAACAAGACCATAATTGATTTGGAAGATGAAAAACAAGAAAAGGACTGTGCACTGACATTAAACCTCTATGAGGAATTAGTAGGCACCCCCGGTGAATTAGCTTTCTCTCCAAAATTAAATTATTCAAACAAAACTAATGTCAAAGTTAATAGTAAAATTAGATTAAACAGTAGAAATAACATTAAAAAATATATCAAATTAAATAAATACATTATAAAAACAAATAAACTTGTTAAAAAGCAGAAATGCTTTTATAAAAATGTACAGTTGAGAAAGCAACGTATTGATTTAGTTGATAGCCTGGAAATATATAGTCAAAAATTACAAGAAAGTAGGTTGAAACATGACTCTGACATATTACAATTGCAGGATGACATCTCGAAGTTGCATAAGTCACTGGAATCCATGACACTGTTATACAACTCTGCTCAGGACCAAATTAATGAACACATCCTGGCTGCAAACCAATTACTTGATCTTGGCAATGCTAATGCTAGTTGTAAATCATTACCTAATATTATGATAAATTCAACTCAGTGCACTTACCAACAGAGAGTCGAAAATCCACAGTTGTCTTGTCTAAATTTAAGTAATGAGATTCAGGCAACATATAAAGAGGAGTCGAATGAGGTCATTTTATATTCAGATAGGCTAGGAATTGGTTATGGCTCTATACTAAACAATAAATTAAATTGCAATGTAATAAATAATTGCATGCCGGATGCATCGTTTGATGAAATAATTAAAACAATAGAAAATACTCAAACATGTTCAACCTCAAGTACCATTATTTTAATGCTAGGTAATAGTCAAAAAATTACCAAAAATAATATTATAAAATCATTTTCTATTTTAGATAAATTATGTGTTAAAAAAATATTCCTTTGTGCCTTTCCATTTTGTAAAAATAATTTAAATAATATTAATGCAAGTATTCACTTAATGAATACTTTATTATATAACCTATGTCAAAGACATAGTGACAAGTTTGTGTTTTTTGACACAAATAAATTTATTAACAATAGTTTTATTTTGACAGGCGGCTCTGTACACCTGCCTCATAAAATAAAAAAACAAATTGCTACTTTGTTAGCATATAATATTAATATTAACTGTCTTGCTAAAAATAGCAAAAGTATAATTTATGAACATGTTAGTACTTGTACTAATTTAAATATTGTGCCATTGACAACCTCTGAGGCTTTAAACTGAGAGGAAAGACAAAAGCTAGGCCTGATATGTATTTCAATATTGTTCATCAAAACATACAAGGCCTGGCCGGCAAAGAGTTAGGTTTAGGGTTATTTCTTCAAGATTATAACGTTCATGTCATATGCCTTACAGAACATTGGATTAAAAAACACCAACTAATGTTAAACATTGAAAATTATAAAGTCGCTAGTTCGCTCATAAGGGAGTCTGCACCAAGAGGGGGGTCACTTATTCTTGTTAAAAATGAATTAAAATGTAAAGAACGCAAAGACATTGTGTCGCTCACGGTTGAACGAACTATTGAACTAGCGTGTGCTGAGCTGGAACAATATATCATAATTAGCGTGTATAGCCCCCCCAAAGCTAATTACCACGTTTTTGAATCTGTTATGGATGAGGCTCTGAAAAAGCTCTCAAAATCGAATAAGAAAGTAGTGGTATGTGGGGATTTCAACGTTAATATATTAGAAGAAACGCAGTTGTCCACCCGATTTCTTAATCTCTTTAAGTCTTATAATCTAATTAATCTTTTTAATGAACCCACCAGGGTGACGCCCACGTCAGCTACTTGCTTAGATAATATTTTTTGTGATGGTAAAGTGTTAAAAAAAACGATTTTAAATTGTCTTATTTCGGACCACAGCGGACAAGAAGCATCGTTCGAGCACCATTATGTCTCTAACAAAGTAGATTCTGTGTATAGGCAATTCACTTTTAATAAAATAGAAAAGTTTAAGGAAAAAATTAAAGAGGGTGTGAATTTGCTAAAGCCTAATGATCAGAATGTTGATGAATTATATGAGAATCTTTTTGGTTTAGTTAAAAAGGAATTTGATAAACATTTTAAACAGAAAAAAGTAAAAATAAACAAACAGAAGTGTAAGTTTAATGAATGGGCTACACCTGGTATTTATAAAAGCAGAAAAACATTATATGATTTATATAGTTTAAAGGCAGATTCTCAAAACCCACATATTATAGAACATGTTAAAAAATACTCTAAATTATTTAAATTAGTATGTGCCAAAGCGAAGTCAATATATCTTTATAATTTAATTTCGGCTTCCAAAAATAAGGCAAAAACCACTTGGAATATTATTAATAAAGAGACATGTAGAGTAAAACCAAATAATCCTACTTACTCTCTCAAGTTAGGGGATAAGCTAATAAACACGAACACGGAGGTTGCAAACACATTTGAGACATTTTTTTCGAATATAGCTCCCTCTACTACTGAAGGGCTAGCTTCTTCTGCTGATCTAGCTGAATCCCTTCTCAAGTCTGTTGTCGAAGAGTGCAATTCTTCATTTAATTTTAGACATATAAACCCTGATATAATTACAAAAACTTTTAGAGAATTTAATATGAAAAAAACAGAGGATCTTTGGGGAATTTCTGTCAATATTATCAATACAATCATAAGTTCATTAGCCCCTCAACTCGCTATTATTTTTAACAAATGTATTGATGATAGACAGTTTCCAACTTTAATGAAGTTTAGCAAAATCATTCCTTTGTTTAAGTCTGGCGAAAAATGTGACCCCTCTAATTTTCGACCTATATCTATATTGCCAGGGCTAAGTAAAATTTTCGAGAAAATAATGTTTAATCAGCTTTTATCTCACTTTAGTGTAAATAAATTATTAAATAGCAACCAATATGGCTTCAGAAAAGGTAGAAATACTACCGATGCTGGAGTTGCTCTCCTACAACATGTGTTTAAGGCTTGGGAGAGTAAGCTAGATGCCTTAGGTGTATTTTGTGACCTTTCAAAGGCCTTCGATTGTGTAGACCATGAAATATTACTTAAAAAACTTAAACATTATGGTGCATCGAATGATTCCTTGGATCTAATAAGTTCTTACCTTAAAGGCAGAATACAAAAGGTTTGCATAAATGGAGCTGAGTCTTCAGGGTCGGCCCTTGTTATGGGTGTCCCACAGGGATCAGTATTAGGACCCCTGCTATTTTTAGTTTATATAAATGACCTTCCCTGTTACTTACATAATCTTTGTGAGATGGTATTGTTTGCAGATGATACATCCATGATTTTTAAAACCAAGAGGGGCAAATCTTCATTTGACGATGTTAACAATACCCTCTCTAAATTATTGCATTGGTTTACAACAAATAATCTCTTACTGAATGCAAATAAAACAAAATGTGTTAAATTTACGATGCCAAACGTAAGGTTAGCTGCCCCTAATATAATTGTTAAAGATGAACCACTAAACTCTGTAGATTTTACTACCTTTTTGGGTATAACTGTAGACTCTCATTTGCAATGGGGTGCTCATATTAGGGGGCTGTCTGGAAGACTTAGTTCTGCTGCTTATGCTGTGAGAAAGATAAGGCAGTTGACTGATGTTGGAACGGCAAGATTAGTATATTTTAGCTACTTTCATAGCATAATGTCATACGGAATTCTGTTGTGGGGCTCAGCGGCAGATATTGAGTCAATTTTTATATTACAAAAACGTGCTGTACGGGCTATTTACGGCCTTCGACCCCGTGACTCGCTGAAAGAGCTCTTCAAAGAGATTAATATACTTACAGTGTCTTCTCAATACATTCTCGAGAATATTGTTTACGTTCGTAAGAACATACATTTATTTCTTAAGAAAAGTAACGTACACAATTTCAATACTAGAAATAAAGATAAACTTGCCGTTCCAGGCTTCAGACTGCGAAAAGTAGGAAAATCGTTTATGGGAAATTGTATCCGTATTTTCAACAAATTACCAAAGGATATTGCTGAACTCCCTGTACATAAACTTAAATCGTATGTTAAAGTTATTTTAATGAAAAAGGGCTATTACACTGTTAATGATTATTTAAATGATAGAAATGTATGGCATTAAGTTGTCCCAGCTCGTACTTGCTTAAACCTTGTAAAAATTACCTTACCTTGTAAAAATTTATTTAAAAAGAGGCTGACAATAGTGACCGAGTTTCTTGCGCTGCTTCTTCTCGGCACTAGCCCAGACTTGTCCCGAAGCAGTGGTAGGTTTAAATATTGGGACGTGTAAAAGCGCCTCCTGGGGCCTATTTGCAGAAATAAAACTGATTTTAACTGATTTTAATCCAGACAAACATCACAGATTTTGAGAAATTTATTCATAGTACACTAGTACCACTCTTTCTGTAGAAACGTAGTCAGTCTAACTCACTCTCACTAAATCCGTTCACTTTCTGTTTCTTTCCTCTAGATTTTGATAATAGGTTCATCAGCGATGGTAGCTGTCTGCATGGTCAGCCTTGGGGTGCTCTTGCAGACGAAAGTGGCGCCAGCATGGGTGACAGTGGCAATGATCTTGATGTACTGCTTTTGCTTCCATTGCGGTGCCGGGTCTATACCGTACGTGCTACTTGCAGAGGTTTTTAGTCCTGAGGTAAGTCTATACTTCTAGTTCTAATAGTATTGCTTGACATGTAGTAATGATGGGTCTGTGCCCATCATTAATGTTGTAACTTAAATTTAATGTAGAAGGCCTCCTGCAGTGGGGTAATTGTAGGCCGTTAGCGTCATTCAGATCAGTTTTGCCCAGAATGAAACAGTGTATGTCACAAAATAATTTTTTTGTTACAACTTGAAAATATACAATGTAGTAAATTTTCTTTATGCATTTACTAATTAACTGTATTTACTATTTTGTGAGATGTTGTACCTAAACTTCTACACTTCTAAAATAATAATATGATCGTACCAAATCTTATGAATTACATTCTTACTTTATGCAATTCTAAGATAAATATTTTTAAGAAAACTATACATGAATTTCAAGTAGACTTTGTGTTCTTCAAAGTACTTTATTTGTGCCCTTAAAATAATTACAGCCACGTGTTGCCTTAACTTTATTTCGTTCATTTGCTGCAGGTGCAAGCATGCGCTTCTATGATCATCGTGGAGTGGGTCTGGTTCCTCAACTTCCTCATCTTGGTGGTGTTCTCGTGGTTGAACAACCTCATAGGAATCCACAATACGTTCTACATTTTCGCTGTGAACAGCGTCATCAACGTCATCATTTGTTACTTATTTGTTCCAGAGACAAAAGGCTTGTCCAACAAACAAATACAAGATCTCCTAAGAGGGCGGGGAAAAGGGAAGTAAGGGAGAAAATACTTTTAGTCTGTACAAAACTTTAATGGTAATCTTTAATTTTAAATTATGTTTGTATTGTTTCTTTTTCTGTGTAATAAAATGAAATGGTTTATATCTTGTTTAAAATCATTTATCTCTTTTCGCAATAGTTCATACATTAATGGGGAGATTTTTTTGTTCTTTGATGTTACAAAATAACAGTCATTATCCTTCCACTGCTGGACATAGGCCTTCTTCAAGTAAAACCACAAATCTATATCCTAGGCTTTCCCCCGTTTAGCCTGCCTCCTAAGTTCATCAGTCCGTCGAGTCGCAGGGCGCTTCGCTTATCAACGCTACGCTAGTGTAAGAGCGTCACTCAGCTTTCAGCTTATGTAGCTTTTAATTTCCTCTTACTAGTAAATGTGTTAAGAGTGCAAAACTCCTAACATTTGATCAAACTACGCTGGCTTACAGAAATAAAAATATGCTTGAAAAATGCGGGTTCGAGTTCCACCTGCAACATATTTTTTTAATAATTGCAATTATGTTTCTAAAATCTATCTACATCTACAATCTATACTAATATTATAAAGCTGAAGAGTTTGTTTGTTTATTTGTTTGAACGCGCTAATTTCCGGAAGTAATGGTTCGATTTGAAAAATTATTTTTGTGTTGGATAGTCCATTTATCGAGAAAGGTTTTAGGCTATAAAACATCACGCTGTGACCAATAGGAGCGAAGCATCAGTGAAAAATGTTGCAAAAATAATCGCGTTCATAATAACAGAAATTGACGCGGATGAAGTCGCGGGGAACAGCTAGTAATATTATAAAGAGGAAAGATTTGATTGTTTGTTTGTATTATAGGCCGAAACTACTGGACCGATTTGAAAATTTATTTTACCATTAGAAGCCGACATTACCCCTGATGAGTGAGTAAGTACTCTAAACCGACGAGAATGCATGAAAAGATTGATGAATGTGGAAGAAGCGAAAGATGTATGCCAGGATCGTAGTAAGTGGAAGGCCTTGGTCTCTGCCTACCCCGTTGGGAAGGAGGCGTGATAATATGTATGTATGTATGTATGTATTACCCCTGATGAATGAAGGTTACTTTTCACCGCGGGACCCGGTAGGTAGCGCGTCGGTATGTTAGCTACTAAACGGCTTAACCGATTGGGTTAAAATTTTGGAGTTCACGCGGGCAGAGCCGCAGGCGAAGAGCTATATAGCTATATTTAAAAATTGACTATACCAGTCAAAGGGTTATCCCTTGTCAATTTTAAAATTCATTGGTTTTGGACTGTATCGCAACGGCATAAGGTTTAAATTATGGTGGCAATATACTTGCCCCTACCTTATAAAGGGTAAGTAAAAAACAATTACCGAAATGTATGTACGCGAATCACTTTAAAATGGCTTAGACAAATTGTTTTTTTTTATTAAAGTTGTTTTTTTTTATATTTGTATGAAAAAAGATACTTAATTTGAAAAAAATCACGTATAGTGTGTACAGGGTAAATAAATATGGTCATAATAAACATACCACTTTCTTGCATTATCTTTATTGGTAAACACACAGAACATGGAAAAAGATTAAAAAGGTTATAAAGGCTGTCATGCGCCATTTGTATGAGAATCGATGTCGCCGCTCGCGCCCCACTACACATAAACGAGTTCAAAGAACGCCAATCAAGCGAATTATTTTGACGTCGCATGTCCAATAGGTTCGCGTGATGTCAAAAGAAACCAATCGCAGCGCTCACTTACGAGAATTTGCTCATAACCTCTGTGGCACGCCTGCCCCACCTGCATCGCCTTTCTAACCTTTTTCCATGTTCTGTGGGTAAACCTCTGCAAAGCCGGGACGGACAAGTACTAAGTAAAAATAGGTCACAATCATTATGCTTGATTGTTTATTTGTCACCAACTAAAAAGTCTTAATAAATCTAGATATGCATGAACTACCAATGATGACGTCACTATTTATAACAGTATTTCTTGCAGTGTGAAATAAATAGTTCTTAGCTTTATCTTTACACTAGCTTTTGCCCGCGACTTCGTCCGCGTTAATTTCTGTTATAAGATCGCGATTATTTTTGAACATTTTTTACTGACGCCTCGCTGCTATTGGTTGCTGCAGCGTGATGTTATATAGCCTAAAGCCTTCCTCGATAAATGGCCTATCTAACACAAAAATATTTTTTCAATTCGAACTAGTATATCCTGAGATTAGTGCGACAAACAAACAAACAAACTCTTTAGCTTTATAATATAAGTACAGATAAAAAATATGGGTAACTTGGATGAATATGTAGAAGTCATCTGTCAGTCATATTCATCAGCTATGATTTTCATTTGACTGGTTTTTTCAAAAGGATCATTTGTATTTCCTTATTAGAAAGACCCTTAGTCTCTGGTATCAAGTAGTAAGAGAACACCACGTTGATAAGGCTGTTAAAAGCAAAGATGTAGAAGGTGACGTGGATCCCGAGGAGACTGTTCATCCATTGGAAGAGAGCCAGAACGAAGAAGGCGTTTAGCCACATCCATTCGATGATGATAATCGATGCTATGGTTTGTACCTGAAAGAAACGTTAAACAAACATCTAACTTTGGTTCTTTAAGAAGAAGCGGATATAGTATCCAACGTAATATAGGCAAAAGTGGCGAGCCAGCTATCGCTACCTGGTCATCAATTAAGTGGCTAAATCAAGCGAGTCAGAAGAGAGCGAGTGATTTAAGATCACTTCTGATTTATAGTAACTTAAGTTTATGGCACTCTCTTCAACCAACCTCAGGACAGAAGATCTCTGACATAAGTACATAAGGCATAGTCCCAGCTCCGACCATGAAGCAAAAGACATAGACCATTATGATGACCACGGGGACCCACACTGGAGCGGCTTTCGTTTGCAGTAGAGCCCCAAGGATCACCATGCATACTGCCACCACTACCGAAGACCCGATCAGGAGTATCTGTTACAAACAGACATCTTACTTATCATACTGACATTATAAATGTGAAGTTTAAATTTATTTTAGTTACTCAATTACGCCCGAGTGATGTGAAATGTCTGAATTTAATTAAACAAGGAGATATACCTATTGTAGGTAGATAAATTTAATAGTAAGAGCTAGAATTCTATATATCCTGGAAAAGTCAGTTTCCGTGGGATAATTATAGAATCTAAATCCTACGCGTATGAAGCCGTGGGTAAGAGCTAATTACATGATGTTTCCGAACATCCGTTGCAAAATGGAAGTTTTCAATAAACTTAAATAAGCAAATGAAAAGAAGAAGGAGAAATCCTGTTTAAACTGGATTTAAATCAAGCTTAAGCAGGGAATTCCCTTTGGTCTAGTCTTAAATACCAGGCCGAAATCTCAGGTCCCGGGTATGATCCCCAAGTCAGGCAACTAAAGTTTAGAATTTTCGAACATTGCTCGGGTTATGAGAACCAAGCATTTGGCAAGCGTGGCGATTATGCCTGTACCCATCATTGCTATGGTAACTTGAATTCAAAGATGGAGGCTTTTGCTTTTGATGGAGGTTACTTTAGAAGGAAATAAGTTGTAGTTATTGTTGCCAATTTGCTTCTACTCACCCGTCTTCCGGCTTTATCAGCAAACACGCCACTCATCAAGGATCCTCCGCACCAGATAGCCGCGAGTATCACAGAGTATAGATCTGCCTGACTCGGGTCGGCTTCGATGAACACTTCTTTGGCGTAAACTCCCACACAAGCTATACCCATGCATATCTGGAATATCAAAATTCTAATATGTTTCACAAATAAAACATTTTAAAGGCTATCGCCTTGTTGCCATTTTATTTTTTTGCGGGCACCATACGACAAGTAATACGTCTTTTGTATTTAAAATACATAGTATAAGTACAACCTTTGGGGCTATTTAGGAGTTTTTGCCTTAAAAAGATTATTTTAACGTTTGTTTGTAAACCTTAGAGGAATCTAACACCAAGTTGTCGAATTTGGGGGATGAGGCTGCCGAGACAACCTTTGAAATCTTTCAGACATCGATCTATGGCCACGAAATATTTTCATTCTCAGATAAACAAAAAGTGTTCCCAAGTATGAATTATCAAATTAATGTTAATGTATGTGTAAAATAAGAGACGGATTACTAATAAAATTGTACTTACAATAATGGTTTTCTCAAAATGGTAGATCTGTCACCTGACTGCGACTTCTTTTTATTTGTTATTTTGTCATCATTATAGTAGTTAAATTTTATTTCGTTCAGTTAAATCGTTACCAATTTAATACATCAATTTATAATTTTAATAAAAAAATATGTTCAAAGAGGCGGAGACAGAGTTCAAAGAGAAGGAGAGAAATTGGCGCGCTTTTAAAAATTGGCTGGTAAGGCAGACAAAATACAAAATTTTGAAAATGTATGACTGATTTTTAATGACTACAATGTCTTATAAGGTTCAGCAAATGGAGAGTGGATCTACCGCACAATATTGATTGGATGCATGGGAAAAGCAACTGCCCTGCGTTTTACAAAAAAAAATTTGCAAACATATTATCGGATTAGCCATACGCATAAAGGACCCCACCAGAAGCAAAAAATGAACTTATCGGTTTGAAAACATAAAGGGGGCGCCCTTCAAAATCCAAACCAGCGCCATTTATTTAGTAATTATTATTTTTAACTATAAATATTTATTATTTTGACTTTAAATGAGTGTTTTATTTACTATTCTGCAAAAAAAAAAAAAATATATTTATACTACTTGTGGAAATTAAGATCCTTGCGGGAGGCATATGTCCAGCAAAGTAGTAAAATCTTTTGGTTGAAACGATGATGACGACAACCCTAAATTTTTTTTGGAACTTTATAAAATTTACTAGTGACATAGTATTTATGATTTATTGGTGATCTTTTTAAATTAGTTTGCCTTAATACTTATCAGGACAAACCTATTATAATACATACAAAAACATTTATTTGGTACTAGACCCTATATCTCCATGATTTTAGGTAACTTATTTTGGAATTGATTTTCTATTGTTTTGTGACTACATTTTGGTGACAAATCTACTATTTTGCGGGCAAACCCTATTATTTAAGAAACACAAAATGAATTAAATTGGCGATAGCTTAAATAATATTCCACTAAAAATACCTCAGGATATGAGAGATGCAGACATAATAACTAGAGAGTTATTATGTCTGCATCAGTGTCCTCTATCGCCTTTACCTTTGTAGAGACAAAGGTAAAGGCGATAGAGGACACTGCAATAATTACAGAAGAATTTTACTCTTGAGCATCGCTGGAAAATCATTCGCCAAGATGGTTCTGAGAGGACTGAATCAATTAGCATCTCAGATATACCCAGAATCATATTGCGGATTTCGGGGTGACAGATCCACAAAAATGTCGCGAGCACCAAATACCTTTGTAAATGGCTTTTGTTGATCTAAATGAAGCCTTTGACACCGTTAGTAGAGAGGGTCTTTATAATATTCTGGTGAAGATTGGATGTCCGCCTACTTTACTGTCCTTGATTAAGTCGTTCCACGACAATATGCAGGGCTCTTTGATTTTTGATAGTGATACGTCTGCTCCTTTTAACGTGAACAGCGGTGTGAGACAGGGTTGTGTGTTGGCGCCAACACTCTTCGGGATTTTCTTTTCTGCTCTAATGCTAGTGGCTTTTAAAGATTGTGACGTCGGAGTACGTCTGCATACAGTGAGGGACGGCAAACTTATCAATATCAACCTATTAAGATCCAAAAGGAAACGTTATGAGATAATTGCCCGTGATCTTCTGTATGCAGATGATGCTGCATAAGTCGCCAACTCAGAAAAGGAACTACAGGAGCTAGTCACAAGATTTTGTCGAACTTGCCAAATGTTTTCAATGAGTGTGAACGCCACAAAGACCGTCATTTTGGTTCAGGGTGCAGATCGGCCACCAAACATCGGTCTAAATGGCGTTGCATTACGGTTTGTGAATAACTTCTGCTACCTGGGTTCTACCACAGATTCCAAACTTTCTAACAGCAAGGAGCTCGACACTCGTATTGGTAGAGCAGCAACGACGTTTGGAAGGCTTTCTGTTTGGACGAACAATAAACTTGCCATAGCCACAAAAGTCTCGTATACCAAACATGTGTATTTAGTGTCCTTCTGTATGCATCGGAAACGTGGACCAAGCAGGAACGTCGTTTTATCGCCTTCCATAAGAGATGTCTGCGGGAGGATAGAATGACGAATGAAACAGTTTTTGCAAAGACCAACTGCAACAGCACTACAGCAATTTTGAAACAGAGACGACTCCGCTGGCTGGGCTACGTCTATCGGATGGGCCCTGAAAGACTGCTACGTGAGATCATGCTTGGACAAATTGCTGATGCCAAAAGACCCGTAGGCCGCCCCATAATGAGGTTCAAATTGAAAAACATCGGGCAGTTTGGCCTGAAAACATCGTTTTCTACGGTTCTGTAGTTTTATCCGTGTTTTCACGCCATACTGCCCGATATTTTTTTCATTTGAACCGATAATTGTAGAAGCCGTTTCTAAGATTCAGATACATACATAAAAAATAATTGGTTGTTAAAGGGTATTGTACAAATTCCTTAATCCATCTTTACTAAAGCAATTCTCTTAGCTCTTAGTAGCTGTAATATTTACCTCCATACTAAACGATATAAAAACGACTATCAAAGCGCGACGTGATGCAGGTGATTTGACTGAAACATAAAAAAATTGCTTTCACATTTATGTAAATACTATATTCTCGCATGCGGCTCTGCCTGTGTAGTGAAATAAATAGTATTCTATGTTCTTTTCAACACCTTTAAAAATATATGTGTAACAAACTTACATTTACATTCATGGATTTATTTATGAAAATCATTACCTTTATGAAAATTTGGCAATTACTAGAGTTTTTTTTTCAAACCAAGTCATAGAATTTCGAGTTGAATTTCTTATTCAAGAAATTGTATCATACAATTGCTCCAGCTGTTAGGAGTTCAGAGACATACGAGTGTAGATGAATCTGAGAATCGTATGTACAGTAAAGGCCTATATCACTGCATAGCAAAGGCCTCCATCATTCAAACATAATCACCATGCTTGCCAAATGCGGGTCGGTGATCACGAGCAATGTTCGAGAATTCGAAACTTTTTTGTTGCCCGACTATGATCGAACCGACGACCCTGAGATCTTGATCTGATCTGATCGGATTAAAAATTTATGTATGATTATCAACAAGTTATTACTTACACAAAGTCTTTAGAGCAGCAAACTTTGGTTTGCGTTCATGTTTATCGCTGTTGTTTTCTGACGTTAAGTTTGTTTTTTCCAAGTCTTCATCGTTTTCTGTGGGAAAACGTGATGGATCAATTTTCCTACCTAATACTTTTATTTTCAACATTTAGAAGTCTTAATTATTCATTCTAAACTTAGAGAAGAATAGGAAAAATCAATTCGACGCGTCAGTGAATGCACTTTCGAGGTCTTTGGCGCCTGACCGCCTGATCTCGTTAGGAGCAAAATCGCTTGCAGCTCGCGTCGTCTCTTGTTTGAAGTGACGTCCGTTTTTATGTAGTACTGCAAGCTATTTTCGTTTGAAAGTCGTTAGGCGGCAGAGACTCCGAAGGTACATTTCAATGTAAAATTTATTTCAATCATTATTACCAGGCTATATCAGTTTCGCCATGATCGCCACGCTTGGCAGGTGGTTGGCAATTGTAGTTTGACCAAAGTAGAAAGAAGACGCTGCTGCTCGTCTTTTTTCGGCATTCCTTCAGTCGCCTTTACTATAAGTATCGATCCATAGTAAAGAACACGATGGTTAGATGAGAATTGATGGCGTCTATTAGAAAACTATGGCGTAATTTCGAGGTGTGCTTTGTAATAAAGTAGCCAATAATATTGCCGTAGGTGGCGTTGACGTCGCTTGTTAGGGTTCCGTACCCAAAGGATAAAAACGGGACCCTATTACTAAGACTTCGCTGTCTGTCCGTCTGTCCGTAGCTCTGTCACCAGTCCCCTAATTCGCGTAACCAAATCGTATCACAATCGTAATTGAACGACAGGATTTTGACAGTTCTAGTATGGGCTAAATGTCAAAATCGTCTAATTCAATCACGATCGAACTGCGATTCGGTTACGCGAATTAGGCCCCAGGCTGTATCTCAAGAACCGCGATAGCTAGACAGTTGAAATTTTCACAAATTATGTATTTCTGTTACCGCAATAACAACAAATACTAAAAACAAAATAAAATTAATATTAAAGGGGGGCTCCCATACAACAAACCCGTTTTTTTGGCCTTTTTAGTACGGAACCCTTCGTGCGCGAGTTCGATTCGCACTTAGCCAGTTTTATTTGAATGTGTGCTCACGATTCTCAAGGCGATTTAGGTCTACTAATAGTCCTCTTAGATGTAGCTACTTTGACCAATCAGTTAATTGCTGAAACAGTTCAAAACAAAGAAATTTGTGTTCGCGTCAATTTACTAGTTACCGCTTAAACTGTCCATGGACATAGGGCTATATAATTCTTGCTTAATTTTCCTCAGCTCGTTCTGTACAATCTTTGATGTAGGAGGTGCCCCACGGTACTTGGACATGGCTAGTCGAGCATCCTAGAAGAAAAAAAAACGATTTATAAATTTGGTTTGGCTTTGGTATGAAAAAAATATCGACCGGTTTCTTTTGGCAATAATTTGTCCAGTAATGACACGTCCTACAAAAAGAGAAGGGTGGTACGTAGCTATTTTATTTTAAGCCTACGCTACATAAACAGGATGAAATTTTAATCACCTTCCAAAATATAATACAAAAATCTACGAAACAAAAAATAAATGACGTATACTTCTTTTTGGTATAGTATACAAAAATGTCAAGATAAAGAACCAAGAAAAGGACCGCCAAAAATCTAAATTTGGTACGGCCTCCTCGCAACACTTTTTTTACTCGATGCGCATTTCATTCATTCATTCATTACGATACTATTTATAAGTTGTTGATTGGCCCTTCACGCTTTTACAGGTTTAGGACCATAAAAATCGAAAACTATGTTGCGAAAAATATTATCGGGTGAAAGTTTTACCCACAATTTTTACTTCATAAATGGGCTCTAAATACGATACTTAAATTTTGAAGGTGATGGAAAAGTCACCTGTATCATGGTACAAGCTGTTAACTCTAAATAAAAACATGTAGGTATGCGAATAATGGACGAATAAAAATAAAAAGGATTTTTAACCGTCCAAATCATTCATTCACTCAATTTCCATCCCTATATTAGTTTACTTTTGGACACAAATTCTACATATTAATCAAAAATAATAAAAGCTATAGATAACAACACTTTCTGATCCCAAAATAAGTACCAATATAAAGCACTCGTATTGTATAAATCAGAAACAAGTAAGGTACCACAAACACCCGAGAAAATGTAGAATATCATTATTTTTCTACATTGACTCGATCGGGAATCGATACGGGATCTCGGAAAAATCGACTCCGCCACAGAGGTCATTAAGATAAGCAGTGCTTTTACCTCAATCCTTTTTATCTTCAACAAGAAGAGGGGACTTTCTGGGATGAAGAAGCATAGTACTATCCGTAGGAAGGCGAGAGCGACATTAATCCATGCAATGAGGGTGTAGCTGCAGTACCAACCGATGAAATAGGATACCAATGTTCCTAAACTGTAGAATAGGACCACAACTGAAAGAAGAATGTTTAAATAAAATGTAGGATAAGGGTGCCCACTTAAAATCAGCGTCGTGGCTTACGTAGGAATACGACTTATTCTAAGTGAGGTGCTTTTGCGATGGGCTTCGCGACGCCACATATAACGGTACTAGACGATCATTTATTTTTAGTTTTGTGTATGATTCGTATTCGATACTCATAACGTATATGTTCTTTTTTATTTTTTGTTAAAAAAATAACGATTAGTAGTAATCGTCATTTTTATATTTGTTAACTGGTATCGTTGTAATGTGTATTGGCAATAAATGTTTCTGATTATGAATAGGTGTATTTTATTGCAGTAAGAAAGTTCAAAGTAGCGGCAAAATAGTTTATTTCCCTTACCCGTCGCTAAACTGCCTCTAATTTTATCTTCAGCTACTTCAGAGATATATACTGGTGTGATGACTGCGTTCAAACCTCCTGCCATCCCTCCTAAGAACCGTGCTAAAAGGACCACTATTATTGACTTGGTAAAGGCCACCATGACCCACGATATCTGAAACGTAAAGTGACCTGTAATCATCCCACTGCAGGGCAAAGGCCTCCATCATTGAATCCAATCCAAAACGTATCGAAATCAAAATAAATGCTTTATATAACCAGGACAGTTCTTAACCAATGTTTTAATCCTTCTAGAACTAGGCATCCATAATTCTAGAATGAATTAAAACAATGGCTTCACTAAATCATTGATTAAATATAAAAAACTATCTATATGAGCGTCAAACAGTATTCCAACTAACGGCCGGTTCCAATAATCTATCTATCGCTTGTTTTGACATATCGGAGATAGGAAACAGTTTCTATCTCTGATTTTGTCGTCCAGAGAAACAAAGACAGAAGTTGTTTTCTAAATCTGATATGCCAAAACTGAAGATAGATAGGTTATTGGAAATGGCCGTAAAAGTACACACACAGTTTGACATAAGGGTGCACTATTGGTACAATCTATATCAATAAAATAGACACAACATGACATTAATATACACACTATTGCATGTTGACATAATTTGGGGTTATAAAGTCGAAAACTGACTTAAAATCAATGTCAATAATTCAATCGATCAAGGACAGTTTTTAGATGTAATTTTTGTATGAGACTGTGTATTTAGTTATTATATACATGCAATATGAAAATTTAAGAGGAAACACTACGGGCGAGAGAATTGAAAAATAGGTATTTGTAAAATCTATTGCTGTCGCGCAATCCCGAACGCTTACCCCGCAGAGCGCGATAGAGACAACTGCATCTAGGACCGAAAATACCTACTAAAAGCACACAAAATCAGCGTTTCGTAGCCCCCTGATTCTTTTTACAAAACTAGACGATTTAAATACTTTTTCCTTTAAAAATAAAAGAAAGGCTTTAGCCGTGTTCGTATATTTTGCTTTTTTTCTAAAATTTAGTCAAATTTGTTCTCTGGATGTTTGAACACATCGGAAAATATGGCGAATTTTTTCTATTTTTGAGGGCTCACATCTCTTTTATTAATTAATTTATGAAAAAAAGGAAAATATAGAAACATGCCAATAGTGGCCATAGATTTTTGTAATAAAAATTATTGCTCTATTGGCATTATCCAGGTAGGAAACAGGGGACTACGTTTATATGGAAAAACGGCCCTTGTGTTTCCTCTTAATCGCCATCCAAATTTAATACAACAATCTAAGGAACAAAAAACTAATGACGTAGTTTTTATATTACATCAGTGACTATTACTTACTATTACAACAAAATAGACAAGCATAAAAATAACTTACGACGAAAAATAAAGCCACAAACATATTAGCCCACTTTCTTCCTAACGTATCAACCAAAATGGCCACCAAAGCTGTCCCGGCCACCGCGCCGAGTGACGGCAGACTACCAAGCATAGCTTCTTCAGTCATCGTCAGCGGTGCTGATAGTATTGTACCGTTGGATGCTGCAAGCATGGGGAGGGTGTACGAAGGCCATACATACAGCATGCCAAACGACATACTGCCCAGGCCGCCTGAAATAAAAGATCTTTATGAGTTGTATAGGACACTTAAGGATCGGTAGTTCGGGATTTATGGATCGATATCCATCGATCGCCTTTTACTGAGCACCTATATGCGCTCCGTAGTGCCAGCTGTACAACAGTACGAGCCTGACGAGCCGCCGCTCTAGAAAAATAATTAGCGAAATCGGCACTGGAACTTTCAGCACATCTTCAGTCAGATCATAACTTCACCATGCCTAGAAATACTATTTTTATTTTCGCGTGTTTACATCTATAAGAATAGTCTGACATTAGAGTTTCCCTACCAGCTTATAGGCTTCTGGCTTTATTTACGAATTCTATCTTTCGACGGAAACGACCGGGAATCGAACCCAGCGTACTCTGCAGCACGAAGCTCGTATTTACGGATATATCTGTCTCTTTCAGATACTTTAAGACATCGGTATGAGCGAAAGGGACACATGGATTCGAATATACGTGCGGAGTAAGGCCTCAGATTACAACAGGACTACACAAAACAATTTATACAAATGCACTTTATACATACTTATAATATTTTAGCAATTTTATTGCAATTATAATATCAGCGCGCCTAGCGCCTGGTAAGTTTGCGAGGAGATGCGGGTCACACCTGAGACATATTTTTAGGGTTCCGTACCCAAAGGGTAAAAACGGGACCCTATTACTAAGACTTCGCTGTCTGTCCGTCTGTCCGCCTGTCCGTCTGTCCGTCTGTCCGTCGCTCTGTCACCAGGCTGTATCTCAAGAGCCTCGATAGCTAGACAGTTGAAATTTTCACAAATTATGTATTTCTGTTACCGCAATAATAACAAATACTAAAGACATAATAAAATAAATATTTAAGGGGGGCTCCCATACAACAAACCCGTTTTTGGCCTTTTTGGTACGGAACCCTCCGTGCGCGAGTCCGACTCGCACTTGGCCGGTTTTTTTAAGTTCCTATACTGAAATACAAATACAAATGCAATAAATTATTTTAAGATGTGAATCCAAAATACGATGTTTTGTATAATTGTCATACGAGAACGAGGAAATATTTTATATGGTATACTTATTTTCAAGGTATATTTTTGTCAAAAGGAGGAGCCAGAAGAAACAGACAGACGGCTGTACACCTACCATGAGTTAACAATGATCGGAGTTGCTATCGTCGGCGTATATATGAAAAAATGTACAGCGCCTCTAGCGGTCACTTGAGAAACCAAAATCGCTAGTATGTGTCAACAAATAGTAACCTATCGAGATCTAATCTGTAGCTAGTAACTCACTAGCTAAATATGGCGTAAAAAGGTGTTTTATTTATTAAAATACTCTATTTAGAGTATAAGTTTTGAGAAAAAAACGTCGACAAGGAGATATTTAGCATTAAATATGTTAACGGCTGCTGCATATCAAGATTGACGTTGCATATTAGTGCTCATTTAATGAGTTTGCTTGTTAGCGACAGTAGCTACGTAATGTAAGTTTTCGATATCAACTCATGGTAGCCCTACTGTATTACCTACTTACTGTTATTAAGGTATTCAATGGTTTGTTTGTCTCTTTTTGCTGTGTCAGAGTTCTCAATGTACGTTAGTACATTGTGTTAAAGGTTATATCCATCCATTGTATGTATAATGCATGTGTATTAAAATAAGTAAAGTTACGGCCTATAATCGTCGTACTGCAAGGCAAGGGCCTCTATCATTGAATTCAAGTCAACACAGCAATTCAATTTAATTCATTTATTTCGACTGAATTGGATCAATTTGTTAAAATCAATCAAAATGCAAAATTAAACCTAGCCATCATTGTTAGTGAGATATTATAAACATTAAAATATTATGATTTCACACATAATTAACACATGAGATGATTTGCAAGCACTTGTGGCTACAAGTACTTTCGAATCATCCCATCCCAATGATGGGTGCAGGCATAATCACCACGCTTGATAAAAGTGGGTGATCACAAAACCCCCTGCAATGTTCGACAGTTCAAAAACATGGTTGCTCGATCCGGGGATCAAACCCAGAAGATGTTGGCCCGGTACTTAAATCACCCGATCAATGGAGCGGATGTAATTTCATTTTGTCAATACGCTGTCTTTTTAGTAAGCCATTAGCCCTGCTAATTTATTTATACCAAGCCTGAATCACATTTGAAAATAAACATCCTGACATATTATTACAAGGGTCCCACAAGGTCCCTGGCAGATACTGCATTAAATAAAGTTATTGAGGAAAGAAACGCTAACTGCAGTACCGATTTTCGACCTTAAAACTCTTTGTGTCTCTTTAGATGTTCTAATTTTAGATTGCATCTGAAAAAAACATTTGAAAGTGACATTTAACAAGATGACAGTTAAAATTACTTACAAGCAACCGCTGCAGCAACCTGATACAGCCTGCCCTTCAGCATATTAATATTTTTTTATACAAACACTAAAATAACAAACTGACCACGAAACACAAATTTTAAACGGTATGCCACGAAACTTTAAATAAACATTATGAATTCACGTAGATTCACATCTGACTCGAGAAATTAAATGATGGTGGAGCTGAAAAAATATTTCAAACATAACAAAACCGTGGTTTGGAATTTAAAAATTTTAATATATTCTAAATATGACAGCAGCGTAGATCTAAATGTCAATTACATTCATTTGTTTCTAACTAACGTTTTTCTTTTAGTAACAAATATTAAGGTTATCGTCCAATAGACTAACACAGTCGAACCGAATCAGCACAATTCGTTAGCGATATATTGACTGTCGAACATCATCATCATCATCATCATCAGCCTATCACAGTCCACTGCTGGACATAGGCCTCTCCAATTGCACGCCACTTAGGTCGATCCTCGGCTTCTCGCATCCAGCTCCTGCCAGCTACCTTGCGCAAATCATCACTCCACCTAGCCTGAGGGCGTCCTAAACTACGTTTGCCGAGACGCGGTCTCCACTCAAGAACTCGTTTACCCCAGCGTTTGTCAGTTCTGCGGCTAATATGGCCAGCCCACTGCCACTTCAGCTTGCTAATCCGGTGGGCTATGTCGGTAACTTTAGTTCTCTGCCGGATCACCTCATTTCTGATTTTATCCCTAAGAGAAACTCCGAGCATAGCTCTTTCCATAGCCCGCTGAGCGACTCTGAACTTGTGGACTAGCCGTACCGTCAGTGTCCACGTTTCGGCTCCGTATGTCATGACGGGTAGGACGCACTGATTGAAGACTTTCGTCTTCAGGCATTGTGGGATCGACGATGAGAAGACTCGACGTAGTTTCCCAAATGCTGCCCAACCCAACTGAATTTTTCTGTTCACCTCATCTTAAAAGTTGTTTCTACCTAACTGCAATGTCTGCCCGAGGTACACGTATTTCTGAACAACTTCGAGGACGGCGCCGTGCATCGCAATCGGTTGCGGTAGTACATGTTCATTGAACATAACCTTGGTTTTATCCAGGTTCATCCGCAAGCCGATGCGCACAGAAGAGTCAGCCAGGTCATTCAGCATCTGTTGTAGGTCCTGCAGCGTTTCTGCCATAATGACGATGTCGTCTGCAAATCGCAAGTGAGAGATGTATTCGCCATTGATGTTGACGCCTCGTCCTTTCCAGTACAGCGTCTTAAACATATCCTCCATTGCATTTGTGAACAATTTCGGGGAAATGACGTCCCCTTGTCTCACTCCTCGATGCAACGGTATAGGTTTTGTTTGCTGATTCTGTACTTGGACGGACATGGTGGCGGCTTCGTAGAGACATCTCATCACTTGCACGTACCGCCAATCTACTTGGCAACGCTGCAGGGACTCCAGAACGGACCAGATCTCTATCGAGTCGAAGGCTTTCTCATAGTCCACGAATGCTAGACACAAGGGCTGATTGTACTCTTCGGTCTTCTGTATAATCTGCCGCACTGTGTGGATGCCGTATCCGCTCCGAAATCCAGCCTGTTCCGGTGGTTGGAATTCGTCAAGTCTTCGCGCAAGGTGGTTCATGACGACTCTTGAAAACAGCTTATAGACGTGGCTTAGAAGGGAAATGGGTCGATAGTTCTTCAGCAGGGTCTTATCTACTTTTTTGAAGAACAGGACGACAACACTCCTACTCCACGCCTCCGGAGTTCTCCCTTCAAACAAGACAGCGTTAAAAAGCTTTTGAAGCTCCCTCAGTACGGGTTTACCTCCAGCCTTTAGCAACTCTGTTGTAACGCCATCCTCTCCAGGGGCTTTTCCATTTTTCAGCTGTTTAAGAACCATCCTGATTTCGCCAATGCTGACTTCTGGCAGGTCTTGAGTGTAGTGGCGTGTTAACGCGGCTCTAGGGTCCTCATTTTCTGGATCAGGTCGAGATGCATGCGAAGCGTATAACCGGCCATAGAAGCGTTCTACTTCGGAAAGGACTGCTGGCTTCGAAACAACGATTTCTCCACTTGCTGTGGTCAGTTTCGTCAAGTGGCTTCTTCCAAGAGATTGTACGAACACTTTCGACCCCCGATTTTGCTCGATCGCTCTTTCAATCGCAAGAGTATTGGAGCAACGGAGGTCGTGTAGTACGAGCTTACTGATCTCTCGGTTTAGAGTGCGCTTTCCTGACGAAGTAACGGGTGGGTTTTCACGTCGTTCCTTAATTAGCCCTAAAGTTCCTTCCGAAAGCTTTGACTTCCTGCCCTAACGCTGCATTTCACAAAATCTCGTACCTTCTTCCCTGAGGATCCGAACCACATTTTCGAGGTTCTGGTTTACGTCTGTTGTGGTTTCCACGGCAGCGAGTCGGTTTTCCAGGTTTGACTGGAACGTTTCAGATCCTATCATGGTTTGGAGCAAAGTAGGTCGGAGCCTTGACTTCATCAGACGGACACGTTCAGCCTTAAAATCGAAATTCAGAGAGCCTCGAACGAGTCGGTGATCGCTTCCGGTATTAAACCTGTTAATCACGGAGACGTCTCTGAATATATGCTTCTTGTTGGTCATGATGAAGTCAATCTCATGTTTCGTCATAGTGTCGGGGCTTTGACACGTCCACTTCCTTCGGGGCTGTTTTTTGAAGAAGGAGTTCATCAAGAAGAGCCCCTCCCGTTCGAGGAAGTTGACAAGCATTTGCCCCCTATGGTTTCTGCATCCAAATCCATGGGATCCTACTACCGATTCGTTGCAATTCTGTACTCCCACTTTAGCGTTGAAGTCCCCCATAACAACGCTGTAGTGAGTCTTAATGGTGAAGTGGAGGGCCTTTGATATGTCATCAAACATATCCTCCACCTCTTCGTCCGAGTGTTTCGAGGTCGGTGCGTACGCTTGAACCACCTTGAGGCTATACCTCTCAGTGAGCTTAACAATAAGGTACGCTACCCTGTTCGACACACTGGACACTTCCACAACGTTGTCAGAAAGGGACTTATTTACCAGAAACCCAACGCCACCTTGGGATTGTTGGTCTCCCTCATGAAAGTACATTAGGTGGCCCGACTCGAGGGTTATGGTGTCCTCCCCCTTCTTCTTCACATAGTCCTAGGATATGCCACCTAATCTTCCCAAGTTCCACCTCAAGTTGCGCCAGATGCAAGTCTAGCCGTAGCGTGCGTCCGTTGTACGTCGCCAGGGTCAGTTGTTTTTGGTGGCCTCCCGTAACCCGGAGATTCTTCACATCCCCTATCCCGCCGTAACCGTGGTCGCCACCATGACCAGGAATAGCGGGACCGCCGGGAACTGGGGGCCGTGGTTTTTTGTGCGTCTGCATAGGAGGTTATGCCCATAATCGCCACGCTGGGCAGACGGGTTGGCGATCGCAGGGCGTAGCTTCTTGCACCGATGACGCTGCTGCCCGTCACCGGCCCGGTACACTTAACTACGCCTTCCGTTGGATGGTTATACCGCCATCGGTCGGTCAATCGCCAGAGCCTCGTTCGTCGTCCAGCAGGATGCACCGCGTGCAGGTGAGGTTGGCTTGGGGCGGAAGATGGTGGTTCGCCCCTCTACATCCCTTGTGGACTGTCGAACAACTTCCCAAATCTACGCGCCATGGTCACGCTGAGCTAAATAGTGCGCGTACAGGTTAATATGCCTGGTGAAGCTTTTTAAAAAAAAAAAATATGTTTGTGGGCTACATCACATACATTACTCCGATCCCAAGGTGAGTAACTATTTTAAGTATTGTGAAAATCAGTAAAACCGAAGGTACCACAAACACCCAGACCCAAGGAATTTTTTCTACATTGACCCGTCCGGGAATCGAACCCGGGAACTCGGAGCTGGCAACACCTTGAAAATAGGTAGCCACTCCGCCACAGAGGTCGTCAAACCCATAACCCATAACCTTCCGGTTACCAGGCGAATGCTGTTACCAAAGTAGTACCGACGGAGTACAATAATTGTTTTTGGCGTAAACTATTATGGATTCATGGAAGACGTAGTTATTTATACATAAAACTCTAAGCGTACGAAGTCACGGGCAGCAGCTAGTAGTAAATATGTCTGTAATATTCGTTGTGCTCGCAAATATGATGACACCACTCTTCCAGAACTGGACAAGACGAAAGTCATGTTCAATGCCCACGTCGTTCTAGAGCCCCTGTTTGTCGGAGATTCGGCCCTCGAAGATGTTCAGGAGTATGTCTACCTGGGACAAGTAATCCAGCTTGGTAGAAACAACTTCGAGAAAGAAGCCGGTAGGAGGATTAAATTGGGCTGAGCAGCATTTGGAAAGCTTCGTCACGTCTTTACGTCATCCCTGCCAAAATGTCTGAAAACTAAGGTGTTCAATCAGTGCGTCCTACCAGTTATGACCTATGCTGCGGAAACGTGGACACTTACCAGAGGACTAGATCACAAGTTTAAAGTCGCTCAGCGAGCTATGGAGAGGGCTATGCTCGGTATCTCGTTAAAAGATAGGATACGAAACGAGCATATTCGTCAGAGGACGAAAGTTATCAGCATAGCCCGAAGGATAAGCACGCTGAAGTGGCAGTGGGCTGGTCTACGTCCAGCAGTGGACTGACAATGGCTGTTGGTTGATTGATTGATTCTTCCAGTCCTATGGCTATCGTAAGAGGCGACTAAATCATTACTGCAAGTAAAATCGGCATCATAGTCTCTTCACCATTGGTTGATCGAGCTATTAAGACAGCTAATTACTTCTTAAGTGTTTTATTAACCAAAGCATTTTTTTTCATAAAGGTACCTACTCTATTATTCTGAATGATTACGTAATTTAACCATTCATATTACCATATATTACTTATTTTTTTTGACACAAACAAATGGAAACAATGCTGTCGTTGTTTGTCAAACTATTAAAATATAATATACTGATTTAAACTTTAATAGCCACTATCACTAGAGTGTATTAGCTCTGATAATAGATTTGGGATATCAAAATATCTGTATATCATCATCATCATCAGCCTATCGCAGTCCAGTGCTGGACATAGGCCCCGCTAGTTGCACGCTACTTATAGGTCGATCCTCGGCTTCTGGCATCCAGCTCCTGCTAAGATCTAAAGATATAAAGCTGAAGAGTTTGTTTGTTTGTTTGTTTGTTTGAACACGAAATCTCAGGAAGTACGGGTTTAAATTGAAAAAATATTTTGGGTTGGATTGTCCATCACGCTGCGACCAATAAGAGCGAAGCATCATTGAAAAATGTTGCAAAAATAATCGCGATCATAATAACAGAAATTAACGCGGACGAAGTCGCGGGCAATAGCTAGTCTGTATATACAATCGTTGAAAAGAATTCATCGATGTCTTGGTAGCTTAACTGGTAAGAACAGCAGTAAGCGAATGGCAGTGCCTTCAAGTCCCACCTTTAGGCAGTAAAGTTATTTATTTTTTAATTGACAACACCAATTTCATTGCTTATAACATTTTTAACGATAAACGTCAATTGATTGAGCACTTGATTAGACCTCTCCTTTTCTTCTTAACACTTTCATGCGAACATGCTATTATCTGAGCTCGATGCGATTACGCACATATTTTTTTCATATAAACTGGATCGACGCCCAGAGACGGTCTGCTAAGAGCACGTGAATTTAGTGTTATGTTATAAAGCACTTACGTCATAGGACGTCAACGTATACATACGTCGTGCCAAAAAGTACAGATAAACATATATACAATTCCCAACAACGTGTAATAACGTTGGCGTAAACATATAATAATAAAGCCTTTATTTCCAAAATATTTACATTATACTGTGCTACACCTATTACAAAATGTATCTTATTTAGGCAAGCCTTACGGCAAAGGCCTCCTTTAACTCTTTCCACTGATTTCTGGCTGCCGCTACTCTTATTTCAAGGTAATATTTAAGTAATCCTCTCATCTTGTTACTTTACGTCTTCTGCTTCTAGTGCCGTCCCTTGGGTACCAAGTCGTCACCTGTTTGCTTCACTTTTCCGTTTTGCAACGGAGCATATACGTATAAATACCATGACCATTGAAGTGATTTTAGAATAGTTACATTGTAATAACTACGTAAATAGTAAAAAAATACGATTATGCGTAATATTATTCACTGCGGGCTGTGTGTGGACATCAACGCACGCGCTCCTTCCCCTGCGGCTCGCACAGGTCAACGGAATGTATGACGTAACCTGCGCTGATTGACGTATAGTAACGTTGTGCGTCTACAAGGAGCGAATCACTGCCAGTGTATGGAGTCTTCAAAGATGTGTAAAATTTCCGATACGGTGTAGCACTACATTTTTAAAAGTTTGATGCGTTGTCGCACAGCAACCGAACTAATAGTGATTAGTATGAACAGGCGCCGTGCTACTACGTTGTGCTCAACACAACACTTATTAGCTGAACGTACTAATACGCTGTGCTTCACCACATCTACCACAATTTGACGTATACATACGTTGCTTGCGTGAAAGTGTTAAGCTAGTAAAAGGCGACTGAAAAGTACAGACTACAGCACGTCGTCATACCACAAAACGTAAAATTTTCTCAATAATCGATATTGATCTCTATTTGTTGGATTTAAAGTTGAAAATCAATTCAGTGACCTTTAACTTTTTGGGTAGGTTGACTTGTCGTTGTCTGTTATATTTATGAGAAGAAGACTTTTTACAGCCATTGGTCTAACTAAAATCAGCGCCACTCAAAATCTTTTTAGAATAATAACATTTATTTGTAAGAATACATTTTATATTGATGGTGTTGGGTGTATTTAACTAGACATCGTATTTAGTCTGAGGACAGACGTGCAAATTACTTAAAAAGCTAGCTGCTTATGTGTATACTAAACACTATACTAAAGTTAATAGTTAACAGAGGCCACGAAAAGAAACATTTTTCAGCTATCCTTTTCGACAGGGCCCGTGCTCACCTGTGGACTGATGCTAGTCGCCAGCCTAGCATTAATTTTGAATAAACAAAACCCAAAAAATCTATACCTACCTACTCGTATAAGTTTGAGAACCAATGAAATAACGACTCTATTATTTTACACTAACTTTTGACAGCTAAGTATGAAGCAATTTGCTAATAAGTTGAACAGTTTTAATAAAAAATATGAATTGTTTATTTAGTAAATACGAAATATTATTTTAGATATTAAGAGCCTTTTCAAGAGGAAAAAATCCACATTACTGGTGAGCAGGGTGCGCAAAGGCTTTTTTTTTTAATCGCCTTCTCTTGGTTTCACACTGAACCCTAGAGTTCAGAGGAAGTGTATGACGGAGCGAGCTTACCCAGAAGCGCGCTGGGAATCTCACACAACGACGGAATACAGCAAGTGCTGTTCGGACTCGGTCTCCGGCGGCAGGATGGTGGTCGCGAGCCAGGCGGCCCTTGCCACCGCTAAAATTCTGTACTTGGCATTCTGTACATTGTCATAAAAGATGGGTAGGACGGCCAGGCACGATATTGTGTTACACAAAATGAAAGACAGATTAAGCGGAGCCTAGTTATTGGTTACTAGCAATGTATCAGCGTGTTCAATATAATTGCTGGCACAAACACTGAGTGAATGTAAAAAGGCTCTTAAGTAAAAAATAATACGTAATTTACACGGCACCATGAAATGAGTTTTTCTTTTCGGACAGCGGTAAGAAAACCATGGAAAAAATGCATGAGGCATATGTGTTTGTGTGTTTTGTGGAGCTTATTCCAATTGTTTTAAAATTGTTTTTAGAAAAAAAATGCTGGAGTTTTTTTGGATAATGAACAATTCAAAATGTATTTGAAACAATTTCAAACCTCCTGAAGTTGTGCTTCTCGTGCTCACACAGATATAATATTTAAAAAAATAAATACTTACACATTTAATGATAGAAAACCCGGCAAAGTGCGAGAGAGACTCGCGCATAAAGGGTTCCGTACCATTGACTAGATAAACAACAGAAGGTACACAAATTTCCTATTGTAACAGCAATAAATAGCGTTTTTGAATGGGATACCACTTTAAATTCAAATGTTATTTTAGTTTTATTATTTATTATTAAAGTAAAAATACAACTGAGTATTTCATGAATATTTCTAATACCTATCTGTTGTCATTATTGATATCGAGCAAAAAATGGACAGACGGACAGTCTTAGTAATAGAGTCCGTTTTTACCCTTTGGGTACGGAACCCTAAAAAAACGAACTCACCACATGAGCACTCACTTAACGTTTGGGTGGTCTTTTAACTTAGTTGCATCCTAGTGGTTTTAAAGTCCTGGTCAAGATTCCTGGGTCCTGGGTTCGATTCCCGGGTCGTGCAATAAAAGTTTAGAATTTTCAAACATTGTTCGGGTTTGTAACAAACTAGCATTTGGCAAACGTGGTGGTTACTTTAGTTTGCTTTATCAGACGTCTTGAATACTTTATAGCTTACGTAGTCACGTTTGAAACGTCGCTCGAGATGAGTATATATAATTGTATGTAAATGTGACTTAAATCTGTAAATAATTATTTCAGTTTGCAGTATTCACGTAAATTCAATGAACCAAAATGTTGTTGCGGCTTCTGTTGCGTCATTAAAGACTCCTCCTACTTAATTTCCATGTATAGGTATTCGGTAGATTGGCCTTTACAGTACATCAGCTTATTTTATTGCAAAATCGCACTTATTAACGACGTAAGATGCCCCCGTTCTTACCCTCTGTCTGTTTAAACATCAACCTGGTACAAATGTTAATATTAGGGGTTAAAGTATGAAATTGCCTTTTTGTATGAACAAAATCGAGAAAAGTCATTTTTCCATACTAACAATTTTTTAGTTTTTTTTAAAAACGCCTGAACCGTTTTCGATGCAATTAAAGGTGAAAGTTAGATTGTTATAAAGCTACGCATTATATTATTTAAATTTCTGAAAATCAAAGTATATAATACAAATATACTTAATTGAAGCAAGAAGGTCAGCTGACACATTGTAAGGGGTCTTTTCAACGACTTCCTTTGAAGTAATAGGCACTAGTATTGCCTTTTTTTTTTAGTCAAAAGTTACTTTATTTAGTTTTTGATACAATACAAAAAGAATTACGCAATAATATGACTATACTTAAGAGCTATAAACAAAATAAAAAGTGGGAAAATAATCGGCAATTTCATACTTTAACCCCTATTATTAAAGACGATCGATAGTGTTGACCCTAGTGTACCTATTGACATTTTTATCGATATTGATTATCAAAATAAAAAGAGGGACTTTATTAACATTTTATGTACTTTAAGAAAATCATTTTATGTTCTGGTAAAAGTAACGGCCAATAATCATGTCATCCCACTGCAGGGCAAAGGCCTCCATCATTGAATTCAAGTTACCACAGCACTGATGGGTGTACAGGCATAATCTCCACGCTTATCACATGCAGGTTGGTGATCACAAACCCGAGCAATGTTCGGAAATTCGAAACTTATATCCTTATTTGTTTAAAAATTATGTTCTAGGATTTATTGGATTTATGTCCGCCTGAAAAGCATTAGTTTGGATGGATGTTTTGTTATATTCCCACGCTAGAACAGGCTAACAAATCCGAATACAATTTGGTTCAAAGATAATATTTGATCAAAAACAACATGAGCAACTATTTATTCCATAAAAATGTATAGACAACGGCAGGTCAATTTATCCAAATAGTTATATAATTATTTTTTTTAAGACATGCCTCACTTGGCCACACAGAGCCATCTAGTCCCAAATTAAGCTACTATTAAGTACCCTGTCGTATGGGGTACTAGACGACCGATAAACTTACTTATATACTTTTTTTTTGTAAATACTTACTTATAATACATAGAAAACCCAGACCAGTACAAACAGACATGTTCATGCACACAAATATTTGTACTGTGCGGGGATCGAACCCGCGACCCATGGCTCAGAAGCAGCGTTTACTGCCGCTGATCCAAATGGTCGTCATGTTAAAGGTAATTGAATTGATTTTCAACTTTAAGTCTAACAAGTAGAGATCAATATCAAATTTGACGTTTTGTGGTAGGTTGACGTGCTGTTGTCTACTGTTACCGTGGGCACAGTGTCAAGTCAGTGTCAGTTTATATACTGATACTAGCTGACCCGGCAAACGTTGTTTTGCCATAAAAATGATTAAATTACTAAAATGGCTAACAAAAAATAGGGGTTGGTGGTAAAAGGGTAAAAATTTAGGGTTGTATATATTTTATAAAATTTTAATATTTTACTACCCTACCCCTACCCTACTCCTACCCTACCCCTACCCTAGCCCTACCCTACCATACCCCTACCCTACTCCTACCCTACCCCTACCCTACCCCTACCCTACCCCTACCTTACCCTACCCCTACCCTACCCCTACCCTACCCTACCCTACACATACCCTACCCCTACCCTACCCCCACCCCTACCTTAAACCCTTCCCTACCCCTACCCTACATTATCCCCGACAAAATTGTGAATCTAAACCATTCCCAGATCCCCTTGAACACACACAAAAAATTTCATCAAAATCGATCCAGTCGTTTGAGAGAAGTTCAGTGACATACACACTCACAGAAGAATTATATATATAAAGATTACAGTGTCAAAGTTACATTCCTACGTAAAACGTAATGATTACTTGCTCAGTGTTCCTACGCTTAGGAAGCTGCAAGCAATTTCTGTGCAACTGTTTTCTAAATTCTATCACTTTGTTGTATGCGATTGTATGATATTAACCGTATTTGTAAAGTTGAATGACTGTGAAAAATTTTAAATTGATTTGACACGATTTAGTCAATGCTATTATTGTAATAATTTGTTTTAAAATGTAGAAAAATGAGACACTATAACTTTTTCAATGGAAAAACACCCAATAGCTTCAATTATACGCTTTGACAACAACTGAAAATAAAGTCGACAAGGTCAAGGATCTTTTTTTTCATGCCATAGTACCTACTTAAAACTTATTTAAAAAGTCTACCTTGAAAATGTTTCTACTCTACTATTGCTGATCGAATCAGAAATGATGAGATTCGCAGGAGAACTAAAACAACCGACATCGCTCGAAGGATTGCATCGTTGAAGTGCCAGTGGGCGGGACACATAGCGTGGAGAACCGATGGCCGTTGGGGCGGAAAGGTTCTTGAATGGCGACCGCGTACCTAAGAGACAATCTAAGAGACAAAAAACAAATGACGTATTTCTTCTTTTTGTATAGCCCAGTACAAAAATGTCAAGATAAAGCACTTCAGTATTATTATCCTATGGGTGACGGAATATTAATGAAGACGGGGCAGCATTGTCTTCTCCCCATTATTGACCTAACTGCAATCATCAACCCACCAGTGTCCAACCGTAGACTGATATAGATTGGTGATGATGATGATGAAGAAGTTACCAATTTTAAAGCGTCACCATACCTAGTAATCCTGCAAATAGGTAAAACAAATCAAGAATGATTGTTGTGTTGGAAATGACGGGTCTGAAGTATGAGTGGGTGGACAGTGAACGCAAGGACAAAAGTGATGTGACACATGTGAAAAAATATCGTTAATATGTAAAAAATTTTTTTTTAATTTGTTTATTTAATTGCAAACTTTACAGGTTTTATTATTTTACATAAAATAATAAAAATAAAATTCTTAAGTAGCCAATGAAAAAGTTTGTCACATTAAAATTTTTATAAAGTATTGTACCAGTTAAGTATAAGTTTTTATTGTACCAGTAAAGTTGCCACTAACAATTATAACATAATTTGTTTGAGCTGTATAAAATTAACATTAGACCGCGGCGAGACCTAAACGAACTATCTAAAAAAAACAAAAAAATAACTAGAAACAAAACAAAATTATCAAATAAAAAAACCTTCTAGGGTCTCAAAGTATCCCCATACGAAATTTCATCTAATTCGGTTCAGGTAATAAGAATTCCCCATACAAATTTCAAACCCTTTAATCTCCTTAAAGTCGAGCCATTTTGTGTAGTGGTTCAGTTTCGTCTACTACGCTCTGGTTCCGGGTTCGAATACCAGTCGGGTAAATTTAGGAACTGATTTTTCTAAATTGTTTTAAGACTGTTTTTTAATTTAATGTAAAAATGTAAATAAATTAATGTTAATCAAAAATAGTTTTATTTTAATATGGTTGATTGGCTTATTATATACTACCACTGTATTTATTTATTTATTTTAGGACAGCTTACAAGACACATCGAATAGCATAGAAAATTCGAAATTGTACAAGTTTACAGTGTTGCCTTTTATTAGAAGCTGCCACCAATGATTATTTATTTACGTGTAAAAAAACGACATGGATAAAATGTAGGAACTAGATGCATGGTCCCATACAATGAAATTATATTAAACCGAAGCAGATAATGTTATAAGCGCGCGCGTTGTGAAGACTCAAATACGCCCTAATTAGGAAGTTTTGTACTTAGTCAGCGTCGAGCGCAATCACGAGCGGTAATTGTTAAAAAAATATACTCATCTCTATCATTTGCGTGCTATATCGAATCTTTTGTTCTGCTTATCATTGAAACTTATCAGTGTATGCAGTTTTGAATTGATCAAAACGGATTTCATACGCGAATAACATGAACGTCACATATCATCTATACTTTAAAATATCTTTGGTTCCTTACAAATACGAAACTTCGAACTGTCTTTGTATAATAAAACATCATTCACATATGCGAAAACATGTAAATGGTGTATTGTTTCTTAAGCAGTGGTTTTTAGTCCGTTATTGTTTCACTTTATGTTTTCCGAACAATAAAAAAACCTTTGTCTTACTTACAGTAATGCAAATTCAATCTGTACATTCTGATTCTTTCACCCTCTTTGTCATGTACAATCGACCAAATTGAATCATGACCCACCATAAGGTCATGTTACTACTGTCATTCTATACAAGTAGGTTGAAATTCGCTTAAACATACGTTTCCTAGTAACGAACTAACTAGTTATCATTTAATTTGATACTGACAGTCACTGTCAAACCTTACTTAAGAGTTTAAAGGAATGATGGGCGAAGTGGGTCATCATGATTCTATTTGGTCGACTGTACACTCAACAGCACATCAAGTTAAACAGTTGAACTGCGATAACAGCTTTTATTACGTAGGGCATAAAGGCGGTCTCAAGGTCAACATGTATAGTCTGATGTGCCGCCGTGTGTACATAACTTAAAAATGAAAGCGACTTAACTAAAAGAGCTCCCAATATTCAGTAGGTGCTCTTTCGGTTTTTTTGTAAGTGAATGAGTATCTAGTTTTTCATTTTACACTAGCTGTTGCCCGCGACTACGTACGCGTCAATTTCTGTTATTATGATCGCGATTATTTTTGCAACATATTTCACTGATGCTTCGCTCCTATTGGTCGCAGAGTGATGTTATATAGCCTAAAGCCTACCTGAATAAATGGGTTCTATACAACACAAAGAGGATTTTTCAATTCAAACCAGTACTTCCTGAGATTAGCGCGTTTAAACAAACAAACAAACTCTTCAGCTTTATAATATTAGTATAGATTAAATGCTTCAATACAACTTTATCTTTCAACGTTAAGTCATTCAATTTGGTTAGTTAACAGCGAAGTGAATAGTTTATAGTTTAGATACTAGTTACTTCTATCTTCAGTCACAAAATACACATATGTGCAGAAGTCAATCTTATATACAAAATTCTCGTGTCACAATGTTAGTTACCTAGCTTACTCCTCCGAAACTGCTTTACTGAATTTTACCAAATTTTATATGCATATTCAGTAGGTCTGAGAGTCGGCTACTATCTATTTTTCATACCCCTAAGTGATAAGGGTTGCTCAGCCTTAATTTTTTTTTTGGTCAATTTTTTTTTATTTCTTTTTTTTATAATGTGGCATTAAAAACTACATACAACCCTGAATTTTACCCTTTTATCACCACTATTTTTTAATAGCCATTTTAGTAATTTAATTATTTCTATGGCAAAACAACGTTTGCCAGGTCAGCTAGTATAATATATACAGCGTATTAGGTAAATTGTATAACAAGCAGAAATTAGCTTCGACAATAATTAACCATTTAATGTTAAATAACTCTGTTCACTAAACAGTAAAAAGGTATTATCCTTTTTATTGCTCCATTTCATAATAAAACATTCACTAACGCGTTCACCTCTAGTTGACAATTTGACACTCACGCTCATTATGGTCCGAGATCGTGTCTGTAAACGTTGTCAATGTGTGCGATGGTCTAGCGCACTTTGGATGAAGATTGACTAATTGCGTATCTGTCTTTTGTGCTTAAGTCTACTTTCAAATGTTTTTATAAGTATGACATTGGTCGAGTTATCGAGTATTGCCACTTGCCGCCTGCTCGCCCACCGCTATTGTTTTCATAAATAAGTCTGACATTATGCGAGACGAACTCGCTCACTTGCTTACGGGTTCTGTACCAGTAACATCAAAATGATTCTTAATTTATAATAATCCAAAGAATGATGATATACAGAATGAAATTTTAACCACTTTCCAAAATTTTTGTAGGCGTTCAGTATCGTATTTAGAGCCCATTTATGAAGTAAAAAGTGTAAATCAAGTTCTCACCCGAAAATATTTTTCACAATATAGCTTTTATTTTTTTACAATTTTAGGCCAGTTTAGGTATAAAGGGAAAATCAAAAACTCATGATCAGTATCGTGATGTATGAATGAGATGTGCATTGCGTAAAAAAAGTGTTATTAGGCAGCCGTATCAAAAATTTAAGATTTTTAGCGGACATTTTTTAAGTGCTTTATCTTGACATTTTTGTACTGGGCTCTACTAAACGAAGAAATACGTCATTTGTTTTTTGTCTCGTAGATTGATATATTAAAATTTGGAATTTAAAATTTCACCCTGTATGTATAGGTGTAGTAATCCATATGTTTATGTTTTATATTATGAAGCTCATTTATTTTATACATGATTATATTCTGTCCTTCAAAATTTTTTATTTTACATTACAATTAAAATTAATTCGTTCGTATTGTGCATGATGTGGCCGCCTTGAAAAGATTTTGACATTTTGTATGTACCACCTATAAAATTTATATAAGTAATTTGCCAATGTTTATTTATATCCCTGGCAGTCCAAATTAATTACATAAATAAATATTTCGCTCGGCACCGACTTCAATCTGTTTAGTTGTTAGTAGGCAAAATAATATTGTAAGTAGGTAAATAGGTTTTAAAATTAAACATTGTTCTTATGTTATTTTGTACTTTTTAGTGAGTTGTTTTAGAAGTCGGTTCAATTTTTTATTTAAAAATAATTTATTTTTCTCTTTTTAGTGTTCAATAAATTACACAATTATTAATCCTCTATTGACCGGAAACAGTACCTACCTACACAAAAATAGTGATGACGACTTCTAGATGAAAATGTAAGAAATATTTGAGAAACTCCTCATCGCATCGCTATCGAATCTTAAGAATCATGATCCAACTCCTAACTGCTTAGGAGTTTGACCTTCCATCATCAGCTCACGTGAATAACCTAAAGGAAGACAACTATCTGACTATACGCGCCTATAATATTTAAAGAATAATCCTGCTACTCCTAACCGTTAAGGAGTTGTACCTTCCATCATCAGCTGATCAACATAAAATGATGAGTACCAGACGCAAATACTGAAAAACCTTAAAAAAGATATGCAAAAACGTAATACGTGCTTATAAAATTTGAGGGTGTCCCTCGATTTCCCCGGATTCCACTATCAGATCATGACTTCGTTAAAATGGGACCACATGGGAAGCACCAGCTTTCAAACAAAAAAAGATTTTTTTAAATCTGTTCAACCAGTCGAAAGTTCTGAGGTAATATAAATAAAAAAAAACAGTCGAATTAATTCCTCCTTTTTTTGGAAGTCGGTTAAAAATGGCTGGGTCCACATTTACAGTAGAACATTTTATATCTGTCTAAACTGTTAATTATTTTTCTTATATTTTCTAAAAAATAGTATTCCATATTAGACGAAGGAACCTAAATCTCACAACACAGGGAATCCTATCGTGGGAACCAGTGACTTGTAACCTTTGTAAACATGTTTATGTTAAACAAAGATTTATCTCAGAGATTTATTTATAATATTTTATGTTTATTTATTTTACTTTATCTGGTAAATCGAATGTATCCAAGCATGAATAGAAGTCGTAAAACACATCTCGCCAGTCCTCTAAGGCCTGTAATAGGTTTCTTGGCAAACTCTGACCCCATAAAGTTATTTCTTAGCAAATAAAAATGAAAAAGCTCAGAAGAATGGGCTCTCAATTGAATGTTTGGGTGGCAAAACATTCAAGCTCCCATTGGTTAAAGGAGAAACAAATCTTCCGTAACTGGTTGTCCTACCTCATAGGAGAGCTGTACTAACTTAGTACTATGTCAAGTGTTTTTAAATCTTAATAATATTATTATAAATGCGAATGTTTTGATAGATGTTTGTAACTCAGTTACGCCAGAGCGACTGATCGAATCAATGTGACATTTCACGCTGGAATAGCACACCGGATACTTTATATATAATAGAGTTTTTTAATTCGGGATTTATACCATGTACCTTATTTATTATGAGTTTCCGATATTTCGGCACCGTTGCAAGCGCCATGATCACGGGAGAACTGTTATAATAGGGGTTAAAGTATGAAATTGCCGATTATTTTCCCACTTTTTATTTTGTTTATAGCTCTTAAGTATAGTCATATTATGGCGTAATTCTTTTTGTATTGTATCAAAAACTAAATAAAGTAACTTTAGACAAAAAAAAAATGCAATACTAGTGCCTATTACTTCAAAGGAAGTCGTTGAAAAGACCCCTTACAATGTGTCAGCTGACCTTCTTGCTTCAATTAAGTATATTTGTATTATATACTTTGATTTTCAGAAATTTAAATACTATAATGCGTAGCTTTATAACCATCTAACTTTCACCTTTAATTGCATCGAAAACGGTTCAGGCGTTTTTAAAAAAACTAAAAAAATTTTAGTATGGAAAAATGACTTTTCTCGATTTCGTCCATACAAAACGGCAATTTCATACTTTAACCCCTAATATCTGCGGGTGGGTAGCTGTTAACCACCCGCAGAAACTCATAATTAATTAGGTATATGGTATAAATCCCGAATTCAATAACTCTGGTCATAGTGACCATGAAAGTTTAAATCCCGTAGTATTGTTTATCGAAGCATACCTACAAGGTCACAGCTAGTAAATATTATAAAATTTTTATTCAATTGAACGGTTAGACGTCCAAACTTCTATGAATCCGTTGTTTGAGGAACCCTAAAAAAATGATAAAACGTTGTATTATAATGAGGCACTAAAAACGAGTTGAACGTCTCAGTTCTTATTAGAAGGTACAACTTTGATGATGAACAGTAATAAAGCAGGACAATTAATTAGAGATGTTTATTAAAGAATAGTTTTATTTTAGAATTATTATTGTGATCAATTATTTGTGCACAATGTTTAGGAGGAGGGTGTATCAAGTGTTAACGGCAGTAGCATGTAAGAGTTATTTATTTTTTTATTATTTAATGGTTTGTTAAAAGTATTTTATGGCACTTTTGAATTTAATCTCAGTCAATTTGAAACATTAATAATATTTTTTAAATACCGCTATAAAAATTGTTCTTTTCTAATTATGGGACAACAAATTTGCCCTTTATTACAGTGACATTAATTATTTAAATTATTTTTGTATTTGATTATATTTTAATGTTGTGATATTTGAATACGAGTTTAAGTATTACTGACTAGAAGTTGGCCTTGAATTTGTAAGCGTTGAATTAATAATAATGGGGTTAAAGTATGAAATTGCCAGTTTGTACTGAAAATCAAAATTGTTTATTTTTTAATTTTTAACAAATTTATTTAATCAAAATAGTTACCATTATTATCTATATATTGCTGCCATCTAATAGGAAGGTCATTTTTGCCTTTGTGATAGAACTCTGAGGATCTATACTGCACAAACTGTGTGAAAGCATTTTGTACTGCCTCCTGGGAAGAAAACTTCTTGTCACGTAGATAATTGTCCAAATCACGAAAAAAATGGTAGTCCGTTGAAGCAAGGTCTGGCGAATACGGAGGATGTCGAATGGTTTCTAACTGCAGTTCCTGAAGGGTCAAAACGGTTTCTCGTGCTGTATGAGGTCTCGCGTTGTCATGGAGCAATAATGGTGAAGATCGATTCATGAGTCGGGGCAGTTTTACTGCTAGTTTTGCCAACATTGTTCGGAGTTCGGCACAATAGACATCTGCCGTTATTGATTGACCAGATCGGAGAAAACTATAGTGAATAACACCATGCTGAGACCACCAAACAGTTACCATTACCTTTTTATTGGTAAGTTTTACTTTAGGACACTGTTGCGGTGTTTGACATGGGGTCAGCCATTGCATTTTTCTTTTATGGTTATCATAAAGAATCCACTTTTCATCACATGTCACAATTCGATTTAATATTCCTTCATTTCTGTACCGATTCAACAAGGCAACACAAGTTTCAACACGCGTTTCTTTCTGCACATCAGTCAAATCATGAGGCACCCATTTTTCGTATTTTTTTATTTTATGATTTGACGCAAATGAGTCAATATTGTGGGTATGGTTACGTTAAACCATGCCGCTAATTCCTAGGTAGTTTGACTAGGAACGGCTTCCACTATCTCTCTGAATTCATCGTTAATCACCTGTGTGGGCGGTCTTCCTCGTGGCTCGTTCTTCAAGTACCTAGTAGTTTCCATCACGAAAGCGTTTAAACCAAAATCGCACGGTGCGTTTATTAGCAGATCCCTCTCCAAACGCAACATTGATATTGCGGGCTGTTTCTGCCGCGTTACTTCCGCGTCGGAAATCGTATTCAAAAATCACTCTTATTTTCGCAGTATCCATCTTTCTTGTCTAAGTTAAATAACAAAAACAATTAAAAGTCGATATTCAAATGATTCACATTTTTTAAAAGAAGAACATCATAGAAACCATGCGAAAAAAGTTTCATTCGAAAACCTTAAACCATGAAGATTCTATGTAAATTCAAAGAACCTATTACAATAAAACGGCAATTTCATATTTTAACCCCTAATATTTTAAACTATCCCGTCTAAACATTTTTCCTAGATAAAAGGTAACGACGTATGTAACAGACAACCACGTCAACCTACCACAAAACGTCAAATTTTCTCAATTGAAATTGATTTCTACTATTTGGACTTAAAGTTGAAAATCATTTCAATGACCATTAACTTTTTGGGTAGGTTGACTATGTCTGAACTTGTAAATAAATAAATGTGGACAACATCACAGAAATTCTCTGATACCAAAGTAAGGAACTATTTATAAAGCACTTGTTATGTGTAAATCAGGACCAACGAAGGTACTAAAACACCCAGACCCAATAAAATCCGGGCATCGAATCCTCGGAGCAAGCGACACCTTGAAAACCCGTGCGTCTCCAGAACCCTACCACGGCGATTGATCGAATATTTGGAAAATACTTGCTTTTTCAAAAAGTTTAGAAGATTTAACGCCCCAATGGTCTAGTGGTTTAAATACAGGTCCAAGATCTCGGAGCAGGACTCAATTTAATTCAATCCAATTTAAATCAAACTCCGATATCTCCCCAAGTTCTCTTGTATTTCCTCGGTTTGATCATAGCAAGCGTGGTGATCATGCCTGTACCCATCATCAATGTAGTATCATGAATACAATGATGGAGGCCTTTGCCCTGCAGTTGGATGAGTACCTATAGACACTTACTTTCTCAATGGGTTATGCTTTGTATTTGCTTCTTTAGTGCTTTATTCTTTAAATTTTTCTATCTATTTCCTAGGTTCTCTTGGAAGTACATGTTTGGGGATGCTCTTTGTGTGGCCATCTTACACCCTGCCGATGCTTGCTGCTGCCAACAATACTATCCTGTCTGCTCGTCTGACTGAAGCTGAAGAGGCCATGTTGGGCAGTCTGCCATCCCTAGGATCAGCCGTGGGATCAGCTCTCATTGGGATGCTAATAGAAGCTTACGGAAGGAGGACGGGGAGCTTACTTATGACGTTGTTATTTGCGGTAAGCTTTGCCTGTAGCTTTTTAGGCTTATATCGATGTGTCGTGTGGAGGTGGCATGTAAAGATATAGCAGTGGTTGTCGTAAAAAGCGATTGAAAGAGTACGTCTAGAAGGAGTAGGTAAGCAGTAGGCAGCAGCGTCCTCTCTCCTCCATTAGCTTAACTGAAAATGTCTTTTGATGAGACCTGTGGCCAGCATTGGACTGATGTGAGCTGGTTATAATGACAATTTGTCATACTTGTAGAACTCCAGGCCGACGGGACACATCATATACATTTTGATTTCCTTGAGAGAGAGAATCTAAGTTTTTCGCGGCATAAACGGCCGTACCTTTTCTTAATTTGACAAAGAAGTTTGGTTTTCCCACTGCTTTAAAAGACTGAAGACTTGAGTTTATAGTTTTAGTTTTTACTCGATACCTCCAAGCGTTTTCGAGATAAACCGTTTTAACAGACGGACTAAAGAACGAAGGGAGAACATAGTGATGCTATAGATTTTTTCTTTCTTAGTTCCGGAACCCTGAAAGCTTTTGATTTCGTTTTAGATAGTGTTTTCATTTCAAATTGAACTGGAGCCTTTGTCAACCTACACCATATTAAAAAACTTAAAAACTACGTGGTTATCTTTATCATAAGTCTTAGTATCAACTGCAGCAACTCGTTGCCATAACAAAATATGTATAAAATGTTATTATCTCACGTTTTTACCATATCCGTGACATTGTATTGGTGCAATGCAAATGTTTATTGAAAAAGAAAACATGTTATAACTAAGGTTAAAAAAATTCAATATATTTAAACTTTCATGGTCACTATCACTAGAGTTACTTGAATCGGGGTTTATATCATGTTGTAGGTACCTCGAATTTAAACCGAAGGGAGCGAAAAAAATACTGTGTCGCCATCAAATACTGTAAGCGTTGTGTGTCAATGAGTTTCTTAAACAGTGGTACCAGTATCGTGTGTAATAAAAGACTGACGAAGGGGGGGGGGGGTGATTTTTCTGCTCTATATATCCATGATTACGGTGTTTGAAACTGTGTCAAAATATCCGAGACTCATAAACAACATGGTTTAATTAAATCTATAATCTAATAACTCTAGAAAAGTCATTTAAATCCAACTAATCTTATCTTTAGCTGATTTTCTTCTGTACTTAGATGTTTTTTTTTTAATGTATAATAAAAAAAAATTCATGTATAAAAACTCGAGTGTAACACTTATTCCTATATACAGGGTGAAATTTTAACCACCTTCCAAATTTTAATATATTAATCTACGAGACAAAAAATAAATTACGTATTTTTTGTTTTGGTATAGCCCAGTACAAAAATGTCAAGATAAAGCACTTGGAAAATGTCCGCCAAAAATCTAAAATTTTTGATACGGCCGCCTAGCAACACTATTTTTACGCAATGCACATCACATTTATTCATTATGATACTAATCGTAAGTTTTTGATTTTCCCTTTATACCTAAACAGGCCTAAAACTGTAAAAATTTAAAACTATATTGCGAACAATATTTTCGGGTGAAAACTTGATTTACATTTTTAACTTCATAAATGGGCTTTACATACGATACTAAACGAATACAAAAATTTTGGAAAGTGGTTAAAATTTCATCCTGTATATACCGTACATTTTGAAACTCCTGGGTCCTGACAGACGAAGCCCACGTTATGTGACCACTATCGTATATCGTCTTGGCAGTGGTTTCTTTTTAACTGACTTCCAAAAAAAGGAGGAGGTTCTTAATTCGAATGTTTTTTTTTATGTTTGTTACCTCAGAACTTTCGACTGGTTAAGCGGATTTAAAAAAATCTTTTTTTTTTTTGAAAGCTGGTGCTTTCCGTGTGGTCCTATTTTAACGAAGTCATGATCTGATGGTGGAATCCGGGGAAATCGAGGGAAACCCTCAAATTTTATGAGCACGTATTACGTTTTTGCATATCTTTCTTAAGGTTTTTCAGTATTTGCGTCTGGTACTAATCATTTTATGTTGATGAGCTGATGATGGAAGGTACAACTCCTTAACGGTTAGGAGTTGGAGAATGATTCTTAAGATTCTATAGCGATGCGATGAGGAGTTTCTCAAGTAATTCATACATTTTCGTCTAGAAATCGTCATCACTATTTTTATGTAGGTAGGTGTTTTCGGTCAATAGAGGATTAATAATTGTGTAATTTATTTAACACTCAAAACAGAAAATATTTGTACTTTTTAGTGAGTTTTTTTTAAGTCTGATCAATTTTATATTTTTTATCAAAAAAAAAATCTAAGAAAAGTATAAAATATTGATTCTGCTATTCATTTTGAAAAAGGTTGTGACGCACACGGATGTATCTGTGTAAGGTTCATTCATCCAGGACCCGGCCGAAGCAAAATAATACTTCACAGCATGATTCAAAATGAAGTCTTATTTTTATATATATTTCTAAGACTATTTTAAAATAACATTGCCAAGATGTTATACATAACGGTTACAACGTGGGCTTGCTTTGTCAGGGTTAGTGTTGCAAAAAAACCGTTATATTTCTGGTGTGAAAAAAAACGTTAAAAAAACCTGAAAAAAAACTGTTTTTTTTCTGGACCATGTTTTTTTTCAAGAGTACGAAATCCAAAACTTTTAAGACAAATACTTAAGAATACATAGGTAATAGAGTTTTTGGTTTATTTTTAACTCTACTATACTTTTCTGGTTGAGTGGTACTAAGATTTCATAAATATATTGGCAACATTTTTACATCAACGAAAGGGAAATCCCCAAATCAATTACATTTGCACACGGAGAAATCCCCTTTAGGTTTATGTTTATTTGAACGTAGTTGGCTTAGCGCAGTTGGGGTGTGTGACGGACGGAGAAATTTCAATATCAAATTATTTCGTTTTTGTGCTATTCGAGTGTTCTTTTCGAGTGTGATTACCAACTAAAATACCTGAGTATGCCGAAACGAGTCGGTTCAGGCTGAAAAACATCGGCTGTGGCCTAAAATGTAAGGCAGAAAAAAAACAAATTTAGAAAAAAAACAACGGTGCTAAGTTTTTTTTCATGTTTTTTTTCAAAAAACTGAAAAAAAAAAAATTGTTTTTTTTTTTTCATTTTACATCACTAGTCAGGGTGGTCAAACATGCACGGTGTATTAGTACTTAGATATCGTGAAATCTAAACTGGGATATGTATTTTTAATGAAACCATATATTCCAGTAATCAATATTTCTTCGTCATTTATAACACTGCAACCAGTTTTTCGACGTTTTATTGGTTAACCCACCTTCTGACTTAGTTCAGGTTGTTTGTTCACTTCGCTGCGTTATTCATCAGAACGCAGCGAAAGCGACAACATCTCCTAAGGATGCCATGTGCAGAAAAGCGTTGATGTTTTTCATAATATTATTATGTCGGAGTTGGGCACTAATAATTGCATTATCTGGTAGATACTGCATGCATTTTCGGGGCAGGGCGGGCTTTCTTGCATGTACATGCTGACTATCTGTCGATGCAGGCACATATGCGGGTGTTAACCAGTGGCAAATTTTAGGGAAAACTATTTTTTTAATTATGTAAAGATGACATATTTTCTTTGCTTCCAGGTATCATGGTGCGTCATTGGTTTGACCAGGTCAGTGACAGTCATGCTTGTAGCCAGATTTGTGGGTGGGTTCGCTGGCGGAGCGACCATGGTCATCAATCCAGTCTTTATGGCAGAGGTGTCTGAAGACAGCATACGAGGGACTTTAGCCACAGGTAAAGATATATATTACGAACATCTATAAATAAGAACGAGACAGTTCGATACAAAAATGACACCTTAAAATTGTGAGATCTGATATTTTTCGGAACGACGCGTAAGATTATAAACTAACGGTTGGTTCGATAAGGTTTGATTGTAATCCATCGACGTACAATAATGAACTGACGCAGTTCACTATTTTACGGTGAATTTTGTGTATACGTCACAGAAACAACTTTATAACCCGGGCAAATTATGTTGACATGCAACAGTATATATCAAGTTGCATCAATCGATTTTGAAATGTGCACCTTTTAAGTCAAAAAAAATAGAAGGCCTGCTGCAGGTCATCATCTTCAACCACTGGCTTAACTCTGATCGCCAACCACCTGCCAAGCACTGACAAGATTCTCCTTTTGAAGACTCACGTAGATTTAAGAAGTAAATAGTTTAAATTTGAGAAGTTTCTGGAATGGCAACCGCGCACTGGACGACGAACTGTGGTTAGGTCTTTCACCAGATTGACCGTCGATCTGGTGAAGGTCGCGAGAAGCCACTGCGGGTAGCGCAGGACTGATCGTTGTGGAGATAGGAGGGTAGGACTGTTTTCAGCGGTAGGCGTAATTTGACTGACCGAGGTGATGAATAGGATTTTTAGGGGCATTTTGTTATTAAATTACAATTAATATGCAAATTTTTCATTTTGCTACTTTGACGCCATTTGAGATAGTTATTTCAAATGGTTATTTTAACTGATGAATGTGTGCTTTTCAGGTATGGTCACGTTCTTTGGTTTCGGTTGTCTGGGCTCATACCTCATAGGCTGGTACTGCAGCTACCACACAATCGCTTGGATCAACCTCGCTGTTGCCGTCTGTCGCGGGATAATCCTCGTGTGTGTGCCTGAAAGTCCCTTGTTTTTGGTGAAGAAGAATAAAATTGAGGTACATACTGCTGTATCAGCTTATAAAACAATGTTCGTAGTCCTATGGTTCATACCTGTTCGGAAGACCGGTGGGTTGTCTGAGGTCAGCCCAATATGTTTTTCTGTTTCATATAATCCTATCAGTCATTATCAATTCGTCCAGCCACTTCTCCATCATATCTTTTCTGGCACAATTCATTCATTTCTTTTTAAGTCGCCCTCTACCTGATCATTCCTCCATCCATCATATTGATCGCTCTTCTTGTTACGTGCCCCATGTTTATACTTGTCTTTTCAACTTTTTGACTACCGGTGCTATTTTCATACTACCCTTAATTTTATCGTAGAGGCGATTGCATACGTGCCTCCAGTAGAAGGGAAACGTCCTGTCACCACCATTTGCCATGATAACATCACCGATAATTCTACTAAGCATGATGATTAGAGCAATACTCATCTTTCTGAAGAAGCCCTTGGTCAGCAGTTTACTGATGTAGGCTGGTTATGATAACGACACTGTGATGATCACTGACTTCAGTTTAGTCATCATCATCATCAGCCTATCGCAGTCCAATGCTGGACATAGGCCTCTCCAGTTGCACGCCACTTAGATCAATCCTCGTATGACGTTTGCTGAATATAAAAAAATATATTTACAGTAACATTTAGCAGTTATCAAGACACCTATTGCTGTTTTCCAGGATGCTCGAAAGGCAATTGCTCTATACCGGGGGGCATCTGCAAAGTCAACCATCGTGCAAGATGAATTATCTAAAATCAGGCAACAAATCTCCTCACCCATAACTCTTACATCACTGAACGGTAAGTCATATCAAAGATCATTCCTTTTACTAACTTATTACATGGTACTTAACTTAGGTAGATGAGATAAAGTTTGCTTGCGCTGGTTAATTACCCGTTATATGACATTGTCATATCATAAAGGTTTATACCACCAGAACATGGAAAAAGGTTCTAAAGGCGATGTAGGCGGGGCAGGCGCACCACAGAGGTTATGAGCAAATGCTAGTAATTGAGCGCTGTGATTGGTCGCGCGACGACAAAAGAATTCGTTTGATTGGCGTTTATGAACGTTATGTGTAGTGGGGCGCAAGCGGCGACATTGGATCACAATCACATACAATGGCGTATGGCAGCCTTTCTAATCTTTTCCCGTGTTTTGTGGTTTATACCTAAGTGAAATAAAACTGTAATAGGTCGATAACATGGTAGATGTTGAGCTACCCAGACATTTTGTTTGTCGGCGAATTTATTTAAGGCTTAACGCTGTAAGCTAGTGGAGTGTGTTCATTGTTGTAATTACGGTTCCTTAAATTTAACTCTGGTCTCGAACCTACAACCTTTTTTTTACCGTACAAAGTTTCATGATAATCGGTTAAGTAGTTTTGCGTCAACGCGTGACAAACAAAGATACATTCACATTTATAACATTAATTATATCATGCTTATTTACAGAGAATGGAACGGAGCAAGAGACTACGAAGCTGACATCCGAAGAGAAAAAAGAACAGCCTCGACCGAGGTTTCTCGCTCTCAAAACATTGTGTTAGTAATCATTCAATATTATGACAAAGCACCTTTTACATAAGGTATAATTTTGCAAGACTTCTATAGGCCCGATTTTAGTGCTCGGAAGACAACAGATTTTTGTATGGAAAATTGATTTTTTCATTCAAAGCTGCTTGCTGCTGCTGCCACCAAGAAGGTATTTTTTGTTACAACCGACGAAAACAAACATTTTTTTTCAATTTTACTCGTAATTTTTAGAGTTTATTTGTAAAATATCCACATATATCCAAATTTTAATTTAAACATTATGATGGACATTTGTAACAAGCTGAATTACACACCATTAATGAAGTTTAAGTTCAAAATCAAATTGTATGCAAATGTATTCCGAATAAGTTCACTCAAACGTGGTACGCGTTCGTAATTATAACAATGTTTTACTGAACAATGCAAATTGGGTATTTGCATTCATAAATAACATAATATAGGCTATCAGACTTGCATAATTATTGGGATAATTGGCGATTTGTGTTTAGGGTTCCGTAACCCAAAGGGTAAAAACGGGACCCTATTTCTAAGACTTCGCTGTCTGTCGGTCTGTCCGTCGCTCTGTCACCAGGCTGTATCTCAAGAGCCGCGATAGCTAGACTGTTCAAATTTTCACAAATTATGTATTTCTGTTGCCGAAATAACAACAAATACTAAAAACAAAATAAAATAAATATTTAAGGGAGGCTCCCATACAACAAACCCGTTTTTTTGGCCTTTTTGGTACGGAATCCTTCGTGCGCGAGTCCGATTCGCACTTGGCCAGTTATTTTATGTACAAATGGATAATATTTACCCAGATTTTGATGAATTTTTATTTGTAAGATAGGATATCGTTCGTGGTCGAACATTGATTAGTGTGTCGGTAAATTTATTTATGAATTTACCTAAAAGCTGTAAGTATTATAATTTAAAACAGTTGACCCGAATAGAACTTGGTGTCGCCTCAGAATAATTTAACTTGATTTTACATCCTAAAGGTCATTGTCATCAAATATAGCGTGATTGGAAAAAAAAATGAAGAAACTTCTACATTTTTTTTTACTGAGGTGGAGAAAAATACAACAAATTAAAAACCATGCAATTCAGCTCAACCATTCTAGAGTTAGTGTTCGAACAAACCCGAATATAATATTGTTATTAAGTCTACTAACGGGTCGTTATCGCGTATAAAATTTATAAAGGTATATACAGAATGAAATTTTAACCACTTTCCAAAATTGTTATAGGCGCTCAGTATCGTATTTAGAGCCTATTTATGTAGTAAAAAATGTAAATCAAGTTGTCACCCGAAAATATTTTTCGTGATATAGATTTCAATTTGTACGGTTATAGACCTGTTAAGGTATAAAGGGAAAATTAAAAACTTATGAATAGTGTCGTAATGAATGAATGAGATGCGCAACGCGTAAAAAAAGTGTCGCTAGGCGGCCGTATCAAAAATTTTAGATTTTTGGCGGACATTTTCTAAGTGCTTTATCTTGACATTTTTGTACTGGGCTATACCAAAAGAAAAAACTCGTCATTTGTTTTTTGTCTCGTAGATTGATATATTAAAATTTGGAAGGTGGTTCAAATTTCATCCTGTAGGTATACCTATTTATTTCCCGTCGGCCGGTGACCACGGCTTGGTGCAATCCAGCCGAAACGTCGGGTAAATAAATAGGTACCTATTATATGCCTTTATAAATATACGCGTATAATATCTATATGCCTTTATAAATATTATACGCGATAACGACCCGTTAGTCAAAGAAAATAAATATAAACAAGAATGCTGATGTCTAAGAAACGCGAGAGTCATTACCATAAATTACGTTAGATGGCGTTACAAGTTTCGCATTTAGCTCGCATGTGAAAAAATGATTGAAATATACAAAATATCGCATTATTATATTTTAGTTTGTCATGCTTACTAATATTTTAGTTCAAAATAGAACTACCTGTGATTATAAGAAGTCTAAAATACAATTTCGATTTTAGCTCGTTTTATTTAAAGATGGTTTGAACATCTCGATAAATAGCACGTTTGAACATCAGTTTTAATTGCAAACATTTATACTAACATACGCTAGATGGCGCAAACTTGTTATTTTGAAAGGACGCAGTGTTATGACGTTTTCGATAAAATTATGCTCGTTCGTTGCCCAGAGTTCAATTAACTTTCGGGTCAGGGTTTTTTTGGACATTTTTATTTAGGTTTCAAAATAATATTTTCTGAAAACTTAAAATACGTTTTCAATTTGTTTTAAGTTTTAAGAAATTAAAAATAATAAATGAAATGATTCTAATTATTAAACGCAGACGTTTTAAAATACTGTAAGCATTATTTTAAAAAACCAATCATTGCATTACCATAAACCATACACAGATTTAATAAATTGACGATTTGATTTGGGCACAAACAAACATATTGAATTAACCTGTAGATATAAAAGATAATAAATATATAAATGTGGACAACATCACATACTTACATTGGTCTGATCCCAATTTGAATAACTATTTAAAGCATTCGTGTTTTGGAAACCAGGACCAACAAAGGAACCATTAACACCCAGACACGTGAAAATGTAGAAAAACAAATTTTTTCTACATTGACCCGTCCGGGAATCGAACCCGGGACCTCGGAGCAGGCGACACCTTGAAAACCGGTGTGTACGCCACTCCGCCACAGAGGTCGTCAGAAGATATAAAGAACTAAATCAGTAGGTACTTACCAACTTTTACCTAGTTTAAGATTTCAAAAACATGTTTTATTTAGGTACTTTAACAGGTACCTACATTGTTATGTTGCATTATTAAAGTGACTCGTCATTTAGGTATCAAGGAGAAAGATTTATACCAGGAATACTATTAGTATTGAGGTTGGGAACAGTTAGTATTAAAAAGTTAAAATACTAAATTAAAACAATGTTGCGGCTTATGACTTTAGTGCTGCGCGATTTTAGACTTAATAACTATTGACACGACGACGGATTCAGATGAAATTATACAATGTGACGTTGCCAATTCAGCAAAGTTACAATGCGCATTGTTTTCCTACTGGTGCCATTATACCTATAAGTACTTTAATTATACAACGTGTAACAGAATAAACGCACACTGAGAAAGTAGTTTGTTCAAAGTCAGTACTAAATCGAATCATATTTTAAATATGTTATTTTTTCTCAAAAATATCTAAAATTAATTAAAATACAGTCACCTCTTTATGCACATAGAAAAGACAAAGTTAATAAACAAACGTAAATAAAACCTAAGTCAAGGTAATAAGACTTTTTAAAATGTCAATTGGAAATTTGTTAAACAGAAAGTACAGTCGACAGCACATCAAGTTAAACAGTTGAACTGCGATAACAGCTTGTATTACGTAAGGCATAAAGGCGGTCTCAAGGTCAACATGTATAGTCTGATGTGTCGCCGTGTGTACATAACGCGTTCTAAATCCGTAAATTTATCTTTCATTTCAATGTATGTGTTCGCGTAAACTCAAGAAAACAGTAAGATAAAGTAAGCTTTATTTCAAGAGTATTAAGACTGACGAAAACAGCGGCATACACAATCGCACACAACAATAGGCACGTGCCAAAATACAATCATAGTTCCTTCATCCTTACGCTATCTCTTTTTCGCATACTCAGAACGGTGAGTAAGAGCGAGATAAAACTAGCGTGTCATCCGATCTGAAATAAGTGAATTCGAATCGACTTTGACCTCGGTCGGCGCCGTCTATCTCTTTCAGTTCACCGCTTACATTGAAGACAGAAACTAAGATGGTCGATTGTTAGACAAAGTGAAAACTATTTGCGTAGTAGTACCCCTAAGCGCTTGCGGCGTAAACAAACTATCTCTCGTCATGCGCCGGTTGTAACTTGGGCATTTTTAATTTCAGTTACTTGAACGAAAATGTGACTTTAAACAACTACAGTATAAAAAATTGAATCATTAGCTTAAATTATCTGATATTAAATTATGATTTATTTAATTCTCTAATACAAGGGGCGGCAAACCGCAGCACGCGGATGTCTTACTTGCGGCCTATATTTTTTTTAGAAATGAGTTCTAAATTCCAAATTAATTGCATGAACGAACCATGATGAGAACTTGAGTGCCATTCTTAGAAGTGCAACCACAAATATGACAGCTAACATACAAAAACTAGCCTGCATTTCGCGCGGGATCTCAGACATAACATTATTTATTACTCGCGGTCCCGACAGACGAGACGTTGTCCTGTCTTAACTATGAATATTGATTTCGAATCGGTATAGTTAATAATTAAAAAAAAACAGATACTTAGTTTACAACTTTATTTTATCGACATGCAAATGCTAACGGCACTGGAAATTGTAACCGTTTGCAGCACGCTTCCTGTCAATGTTGTGTCAAACGCCATAATGATACATTTAAAAAGTTTAAATTGTCAAAAGGGCTAAGGTTACATTAAAAATAATTTAATATGGTGGTAACGTATTCTTAAATTTTCTAATTATCTGCGCAATTTTCTTATTTTTTTCTTTCATAAGAACATTCTCCTTACAATAACAAACAAACAAAAAAGAGTTAGCGAAATCGGTCCAGCCGTTCCTTTATTTTAGCGGTTAAATTGGCAGCACTATTTGAAAGTCAATATGCTTAAAAATTAATTTTATATCATAAATCTACATAAAACATGCTATAAAATAGAATAAACAACACAAAAACACTGTCCTACGAATTTGCATGTAGTGGAATTCCACTATAACGTGACGGGCTAATTTTTCAACTTCCTGTACGAATTTTACAAAATAATGTTATTTTTTTGATAACGGCTACATTCCCAAATCCACTAAAGCTGGTGTGAGCGTCATCAGTGTAAAAAAATACGAAGTGTGAAGCGGTTGAGTTACGCTGGCACCAAAACCATCATTCCGCATACGTGACACAAATTTTTCAAGTAAATAGTAAGTACTTTTTTATTACTAAAATATTTTTTTCTAATACTGTAATATCTATAGAATGCGAAAAGGTTTGGACTGCTCATCTAATTGCATTTCTTAACGATGAAAAGTATTTCTAAAATTTTTATGCATTCATTCGTCACATCTATATCGTCACGTTACGTATATGCGGATCGCAAAAAGTGACGTTTGGAATTGTTACACGCATAATTCACACCTACGGTTTTTAAGTTGAAATTATGACAATGGCAGCACAGGCTAGTAAATGAATTTTAAGAACAAATTTCCAGGATGTATTATAATGAAACTAAATAAATAACTTGTGTTTTAGACGTAAAAACGTAAGTTATTTATTTTAGTTTATGTACCGAATTATTTTAAAAATATGGAGTTCCGAATCTTTAACAGAGCATAACAGATCCGCGAAAAAACATCGAAGAAAAAATGAACCTCCCACACATTCCACAGATCAGCTGACCGAGTTTCTATGGGAGGTTTAATATTTTTTCTTTGATTTTTGCTTTTTTTCTGGTGGAATTGTAGTCTGTTAGAGATTGTGATTTCCATTATAAGAGGTTATTGGTGATTTTGATATAACCCTCTTGTATCTTTAGGTATCAAACAAAACTGTCAAAAACATATAGCATGAATATAATTTGGTTTGCTTTGTGCTTTCGTGTGAATATGAATATTATAATGTTTGTTTCATAGATGTGCTTATTGCTTGAGCTTGAATGCACATGAATAAATTACATTTTTTTGCAGAAAACTATGGTTTAAAGCAGTAGAAACGATACAGAGACAAGGTGAAACAAAAGCCGAAAAAATATAAAGCGCAGAAATAGACGATAATATAGTATATATCCCGCGATAAATGTAACGTTATGTTATAAATGATTACTCTCTAAATTTTTATTCAAAATAAAATTAAAATGAATACGTGAGAGTATTTCATAATATTTATCTGCCATGTACAACCTACCTTACTTTACTTATTCTCTCTATCTATAGTCTCAATATTTTGTGAGACAATATTCCATGTATATAATATAACTTATTTTTGCTATAAATTTGTCATATTTAAAAATTATATAATATGACTTAAGGAATGCCGCATACATTGTAAAATGAAAAATAAGGAATGGTTTGTACCGAAAAGTGACGAATTGGATCATTTTAACAAAATATCGTTGTAGTTTAAATGGTGTTATTTTATGTGATAGTGATTTTGGAATGATAACTTTAGTTTTCAATTTTCAATTTCAATTTCAATTTATTTGCATTCCAAAATGTAACAAAGGTGGTAAGTACAATTAAATATTGTATTAGACACAACTTTGGACCCTGGTGGGCACAGCAATAATTAGAAGAGAGGACGACGTTTTCACTTGTTTATTCAAATCTTACGATCACCTTTATAATTTAACAGCCCAAAACATTTCGTGACGTTGCGGAACTTTGAATGATACACATAACACAACAATAGCAATTTATTTAATTTTATTAAATATTTCCTATAACATGCATATATTTATATATTCTACGTTTATCTCTTCTCATATCTAAGTTAATTGTAGACTAAATTAACGTTATAGTATTTCGTCACTTCCGCTGCAACTGAAATTAAAAATGCCCAACTATCAGTGTGTAAAATAATTAGTTCGCGATGGCTTTTCGGTATTCAAATCTACTGCAGATTGACACACACAGACACCGAAATGGTGAGAACATTGGCAGTATGTGATGACAATGTGGCTCTTGCGTGCAGAAATCCTTTCAGCAAGTTATATAAAAGAAAGAAAGGAAAATAAAAGTGTGGGACAGGTAAATGATATAGATGACGATAGCATGAACACTTTAACAAAAAAGGTTTTAATTTCTGTATTCAATAAATTACCTCTGTTAATAACCATCTAATTCTATATTGATTTAGACTAACATCACATAAAATATTAAAAAATAATTAAAAAAATACGAAACCGACCAAAACTCAAACGCATTCACTCTACTTCGAGCGCGCTAAACATCATTGAATTCGCCGAGTAATTCCCCTGCGCAGTGGAAACTTATTCTATTATCTATTCTTTAGTCACGTGTCTTGCCTTTTAACATCCCGACCCGCGCCCCACACCCGGCCCTTCGGACTTCTACCATAGGAATTAGGATCGCTTTTTGCATATTCAGTCACACGAGGGGCGGGCGACGCAGCTCGGCCGCGCGTCTCCCGCGCCGCATCTCGCTACCGTTTTACTACACTTACTAAGAATAATACGCATGCGCACTAATGTTTTCAAAATTTATGATTTTTAATGGAAATTCCAAAATTTATAAAATCGGGCGTATTTCACTAATACACACACTTATAGCAATTGTTTTAGGTACAAAATACACAGTAAATTTTTCCACTCGGTAAAAAATGTCACCCAATATATGATTTAATATGTATACTGTTATATTCAGTACCAAACACAAAATAACCTAAATGAAATCAAGTTGACAATTTGAAAATTAATCGGGAAAATAACTTCTGTTATATTCTTTCTTCCTTTCTATAGTCGAAATGCTATTTCAATATACTCCCTGACTAGTTTTTTCGTTAGCTTGGCTTAAATATTTAAAAATCTCAAAATACATGGTATTAATTTTAAGAATTCAATTATTTCACAAAATAATTTGTTTCACATAAAAAACATCTCTAAGTAGGTATATCTTGTCAAAATAATTCATCAAACTAATTTAAAATAAATTGTTTTTTTGATAAATTGTAAACGTACCTTCAACATTTTGGAAAAATATAAAACCAAAAATTATGTTATTACTATTATTATGTTGGTCATTTTCCAATCACGGGACTATGGAGTCCCGGACCTTTGAAAGGCATACGGGCGGTCGAAAAGAAAGACGCGGAACCCGGAATAAAATATGCGCGCGTCTCGCGTTGACTCGAGTTCGCCCGCGGCGCAGCGATGCCTCTTGTTTGGTGCGCTTGCGTCTTGGCCGCGGGGCCTGGAGCTGCGGAGTCCGGACGCGGGGCTAGCTTTTGCTTCTCATCGAGAGAAGGCACCCGATAAAACCTAAAGACGCACGGAGTGTCACTAGCATGTACTCATAAAAGGTCGCGCTATTCTAGAATGCAATCAGCGTGGAACAGAGTTCTGTAAGTAGTTATTTTTCAGAGGACTACTAGCGAAGGGGTGCTTAAGCCCTACTTTTTCTGGCTCGCGGTGTATCAATTTTTAAAGTATTAATGTCGTTGTATCAACATCATAATAACTAAACTACAAATAAAAAAAACTCTCGTTTAGGAGCTACGCTATCACATACTGGTAATGTAAACATATACCCGTCAAGCTAATAACCCCCCTTGGTGGGGTTAAATAAACTGAAAAAAGTGTAAAATAAATAAATTAGGCACATTAAAATGTAATGTGTATATTAATTTGCATTGTTTGAATCCGATTTGAATACACATATTTATCAGGAATTTAGGACGTTCGAACCATTAGGCCAAACGGGCTCTTACGATGTCGACGAATTTTAGTGTCTATTGGTACTTGTGACACAATTAATTTGGATGTCATTTCATGAAAATTCGTCCTAATGCTGTTAAACGCCATCTCGTGACTCGCATTTCATATTATCTTGTTAGGTGTTGGAGCTGTATCAACTTTTCGTTAGATGGCACCGGATATTTCACACTTCAGCGTGAACACAAACTCCATCTATTATATTAAGTCGAACCTGGAGGTACGAGCGAAGATAATAAGTTTTACGCGAGTTTTTTCATTTGTATGACATTAGCATTCTTGTTTATATTTATTTTCTTTGCCGTTAGTAGACTTAATAACAATATTATGTGTTCAAATCGCGAGAGTTTAAAATCATTTAAACCCGAATATGTTTTATGTTTTTTAGTAGCTGACCCTTAGAGCATTAATAAGAGCTGACCCCGCGACCTTTGAATCGCCAAGGAATTAAAAAATTAGATTTTGACGTTTTAAATGTCATTGTGATCCAATATGGCGGGGTTGGAAAATTGTATGAAAAAATACAGTCTTATAATTTTTTTTTAAATATTTGTAGTTAAATATTTTTGATGTTGAATTTATTATTACCTATATACTCACTCCCGTAATCCCTATCGGTGTGGGCAGAGTTGCAAGCTATCAAGCAATACCTCGCAGCTACATTTGTTGGCCCATCGCCCATATAAATGACTAATCATGTTAGTAAGGACATGTCGCCTCTTACGACATGCCCGGGACGAGCAGCTGAACACATTCTATGCTTTGTTTTACTCCCAGTCCAGCAGAGGACATAACTTTACAATGTTTTAAATGCTAATTCCTGATGCATAAAAATCTAAAACCACAAAAATCATAAAAGCCATTAGCCATTCTCGAGTTTTAAGTAGTGTATAACTAACACTTTCTTTTAGACACCGTGTTTTTTAAACAACGTTAAAAACGAAGCCCACTTTATGGGACCATTATGCATAACACGGCAGTGTTATTTATTTTATCAATAACAATTATTTAAAAAAATATCAAATATTGACACTTAAACTATTCTTATTTTTCAGGCAGATCACAGGCCTCCCGCCGAGCATTCATAATATTAATAGTGGCTTTTGGTATGGAGGTAATGAACGTATGCTTACTAATCTTCCTAAAAACTGAATCCGCTATCAAAATCTTTAAATCTAAATTGAAATCTATCCTTATAGAAAAATATTACTATAAAGTTGAAGAATACATGACAGATAAATTTACAAAATCACATAAGTAGGTAACTAAGATTGAACATTTCAACAGTAACAGTTCCGAAAACTAACACATCTATTTATAGTTTATCTTACTCACCTACACAATATAATGTCTAGATACTAGATATACAGAATGAAATTTTAACCACTTGCCAAAATTTTTATAGGCGTTCAGTATCGTATTTAGAGCCTATTTATGAAGTAAAAAATGTAAATCAAGTTGTCACCCGAAAATATTTTTCACGATATAGATCTAAATTTTTACGTTCCTAGACCTGTCAAGGTCTATAGGGACAATCAAAAATTTATGAATAGTATCGTAATGAATATGAGATGCGCAACGCGTAAAGAAAGTGTTGCTAGGCGGCCGTATCAAAAATTTTAGATTTTTCAAAGTGTTTTAACTTGACATTTTTGTACTGGGCTATACCAAAGGAAAAAATTACGTCATTTGTTTTTTGTCTCGTAGATTAATTTATTAAAATTTGGAAGGTGGCTAAAATTTCATCCTGTATACATACATACATACATACTAACTAACTCACCTACAAACAAATGTATACATCTATACTAATATTATAAAGCTGAAGAGTTTGTTTGTTTGTTTGTTTTAGCGCGCTAATCTCAGGAAGTACTGGTCCGAATAGAAAAAATATTTTTGTGTTGGATAGTCCATTTATCGAGGAAGGCTTTATGCTATATAACATCACGCTGCGACCAATAGGAGCGGAGCATGAGTGAAAAATGTTGCAAAAATAGTCATCATAATAACAGAAATTGACGCGGACGAAGTCGCGGGCAACAGCTAGTATACCATATCTGTTTATCTGGCCAATGCAAACTTTGTCTAAGCTTATGTTTTAGAACTAGGTAATTTAAGTTTGTTTGCTTATACCCTTACAGGGTTTTGTTACCTACACTTATTTTGTAGACAAAATGCAATAAATAAATAAATAAATTAATAATTTCTTAGTAGACACATTAGCCGTACTGCTATCGCAAACCCGTCTTCTAATACAAAATCTTCTTCTTAGCAGAATATCGAATAAATAATAAATGTGGACAAGGTCATAAACATTGTTCTGATACCAATTTGAGCGACCATTTAAAGCACTTTATTTTTGCAAGAAAACCCGAGAAAATGTAGAAAAATAATTTTTCTACATTGATCCGTCCGAGAATCGAACCCAGGACCTCGGAGCAGGCGCAACCTTGAAAACCGGTGTGTACCTACGTCACTCCGCCACGGAGGTCGTCACTCATCATATTTTATAATCATTCCACTTTCCATTCATGTTACCACAGCAATGATGGGTACACGCATTATCAACTCACTTTCCACATGTAGGTAAGTGATCACTCTCGTTGCTTCACCCTCAGAATCCAGGACCCCATGGTTTTGTCCCGGTACCTAAGCCACTCGACACACGAGGCGTCATTTTTACTCTGCAACCATATTTTTCAGACGATGATGGGGCTAGGTCCCGTCCAGGTGTACGCGAAGCAGGTGTTCATACAAGCTGACCCTACCAAGAGTGACTTATACTCGGTAATACTTGCCGTGTGCTGGTGCGCTGGAGCTGTGGTCTGCAGTTCTGTCGCTGATAAATTAGGAAGGCGGGTAAATATGGTTACCTACGTCTAAAGAGTTCCATCCATTTTACATCAAGAGAGCTGTCCTTGTGGGATCCCACCCCGTCAGTCATGTAGGTCACTATTTAAAGCTCTTGGATTGTTACCACTGCCATCACTCTATATCCTCGAAGTGGCAGTGTTTGTTCACAAAAATCCAGAGCTATTCAAAAGAACAGCAAATAAGAAATAAGACGCCCTAATAGACTGAAGCAAGCAAGTATGGGAAAAGTGTACTCTGCACTGAGACTATTTAGATGGTTAAGTGAGCTCTCTGAGACTATATAGATGGTTAAGTGAGCAAAACTTTTATGATATAAAAGATTTTCTATGTGGCAAATGACATATAATTAATTAGCCATGATTGATTTTGTGACTTTATTTAAATTTGCATGCAATTTTATATAGCAAAACATGTGATTCTCAAAAATTGTAACATCTTGTATACCATGTTTTAAGCAAATAAACAATTTCTATTTCTATTTCTATTTCTTGATTTCTCTTAAATTCAAATCGTCGCAGCGCTTGTAGCTGTCATCACGGATGTATCAGTCGTCACATCGACCGCTGTTGTCATGTCTTTTTGTTTGGTTCTATAGTCCATAAAATATAGCTTGATTAGAATGACACCTGTCAAACAGAGGTGACTAGTGATGGGACTGACTCGACTGATCAAACGAAAGAAAAACAGTTATGGTGAATAAAATAAAACGAAAATCAGATATATTAAGATATATTAAGTAAGTCAGTATCGTGATCATTATCAGAATAATTGGAACAATCATGAAAATCAATTAGATTTTTTTATCGCATAATAGAATCTAATAAATTTGAATTTTTTTCGTTAACTATTAATAATTGCAATTTGATGTTTTAAGCATCAATCAATGCTCATTAAATAATTTGTAACATTTATGTTACATTACTTCGATTTTGAAATATTGTTAATCTGTCGATTTCGATTTGTCGATTTTACGTCATCACTAGCGATTATGAAAAATGACGTAACCTTGTAAAGACGTCTCTCAAAGTTAGGTGTAATTTTTGTGACTGGATCATTTTAATGTTTTTAACTTTAAATATCTATTTTATATAATTAAATTGATTAATATGTTCAGCAAAGTATAAAATAATATTCTTAACATGCCAGTTACCAATATTTTTTCGTGTGCAAATGTGTTTCACTTGTGTGACGCTTGTACAAAGTTACGTCGTCTCTTTCAGTGGGAACTGTCATTCTAATCAAGCTATATTTTAAGGACATAGTAGCTAGCTTGTGTCAATTAGCATTAAAAGAGAATACCAATCGTGCGTTCATTGCTGTAACAGCAGCTGTTACGACACTTGCACTAAGAGAGTAGCACTGAAACTGCAAAACATAATAATGTAGGTAGGTCACACATACCTCCAAAGAGCTATCATCCATTTTACATCAAGAGAGATACTGCTTAGATTTTAAAACTCATTGGAACTCACGTAAAAAATGAGCGTAGAACTTTTTACCGACGAAAAGCGAGATTCAGCAGCCAATAAGCATCCATGCACAGGCCTCCATCATTGAATTCAATTTACCTGGTGTAGTCATGATCACTACGTTGCCAAATGCTGCTGATTTTTGGAATGAAGTTCCTTATCGCGCGTTGCGAAAAGGGGCTAGATATAAAAAATTGTAACGACACTTTTTGAACGACACTTTTTGCTATAGTTGTAAGCCGTGCGGCGTGAGTGTGTTTCCCTTTCTGAGAGAGAGAGAGAGCGAGAGAGAGGGAGAGGGAGAAGGAGATGGAGAGGGATGGAGAGGGAGATGGAGAGGGAGAGAGAAAGAATTAAAAATAAATTTAAAATAAAATAAAATTTTATTACAATTCCTTCACTAAAAATGAACTTCGTTCCATCCGGGTGTCCCCTGACACCTCAAGGTTTTTATCACCGGGTTGGTGATCACAATCCCGAGCAGTGTTCGATCATTCGAAACTCTTATTGCTCGACCGGGGACCGAACTTAGGACCCCGAGATCTTGGCCCGATATTCAAACCACTAGCTTATTAGCTTACTTATCTTATGTGCTTGTTTTATATTGAGCACACGCATTATTTCTGATAAAATCATAAAAGACGCAATCTGTAAACTGTTTAGCGATAATGACCTTGAATAATAATCCATTTTTTTGCTCAGATTATGCTGATATCGTCAGCGTGCGGCGTTGGTACTTGCCTACTGATCCTCGGGATTCTCCTGCAGACCAAAATTGCTCCGCCAATAGTGACGGTGTCCTTCATCATGCTGTTTTGCTTCTGTTTCCAATGCGGTTCCGGTACGGTTCCGTATATCCTGCTTTGTGAAATGTTATGTCCTGAGGTAAGTCTTTGGTTTTTGTCTTCTTCATTGATTCTTCTTAGTCTTTTTAAGTAATTCAGTTGTTGATCTCTGTCAATGGCGAGTTCACTATCTTGATATTGGAGGGGCTTGACCTGAGTATGCGGAGGTTTTGTCTAGGAAATAGTGTAGTCTAGTTACTGTGCTAGAGCTGAGCTGTCGCCGCGGATCGCTTTGGAATTCGTGTCGGATAATCGTCTAAGATCCCACAAACTTACATTTATCAGATAATTGCTTTAACGTATGAGATACCAAGACACTGTTGACTCAACGAATTTATACAAGTATGTTGACTTGTATAAATTCGTTACATTTACATACAGTTAGTCAATTATAAACCAAGCATGTAGAAGCAAAGAGAATCGTCAATATTTTTGTAATTATCTCTCCAAAATTCGAAACAAATATTTTACTATCAATTAAGAAGATGCAACAGTTTTTATATGTTTTTGTAACTATTTTCAAGCAATCCATCAATTTTCAATTTACACTATTTTCAATTGGCTCTAGCAATTTACTTGTTTAAACAACAGTGGATTCGAGTGCCACCTAAGGAAGTGGTAGCTTTTATCCAAAGAATCGTATTTGAAATGTACACTAGCATTGTGTAAAGAGCAGATTAACAAATTGATTTGTTGGTTCCAGGTTCAAACGTTCGCGTCCATGCTGATAGTCGAGTGGATGTGGATCACCGCTTTCGTCGTATTAGCGTTGTTCAACTGGTTAAGCAGAGTCATCGGCGTCCACACTATCTTCTACGTCTTCACTCTAAACAGCTTCTTGTATGCTGTTTTCAGCTACTTCTTGGTACCAGAAACAAAAGGACTTTCGAACAATCAGATTCAATTGTCATTGTTGAAAGGACGACGAAAGTAGGAGTGCAATTGCCACCATTTATAAAGTTTTACCTCTTCTTCTTTTGATAAATAGCGAAGCAAGTTTTTGACACATTTGTTAATACGATTCCGCGAATACCACGAATGGGGCAAATATACAATAGGTAATATAAGTGAGAATCTTTTCACCCTTACAATTTTAACAGTTGATAAAACCTAAGCAAAACCAAAGTAAGTATTTTAGTGGACAATGCAAATTTCACCCCAAAAGATAGGAAATAGGGTCTACGGTTGTCACTGACAGCTTGTTAAATGTTTTGTATAGTGTGATAAGTATGAAATAAGCCTATAATTTTGTCGAACAAGAAATCAGGGATAATCATCATGATGCACCGACGCATGTTGATGGGAAAAGTAGCTAGAAGAAGAGGTGTTGGACGCAGGAAAAAATCGTGCGAAATATCTGAGAATAGACTGGACACACAAGGGTATATTATGGAACTTTCAACCTCGCCAAAAACTGAGACAAATATGCGGAGCTGGCTGCTAACCTTCACAAGTTGGAGATGCACTATAAGAAGAACGATTTAGTAGAAGTTGAATTCAACGCATTTTAATTAGTAACTTACTTCTAAGAAGAAAAAAAAACAATTAAATGATGTAGAAACTGTTTTTATTTTATTTCGGCTTATGTAGAGATGCAATAAATTTGACTCTACAGCCAGTAGTTCCCACCAGAGAACAGGGAAAAAGGGACCTTTATTCCGTGTTCCGCGTTTCTACTTACTTTTTCAAATTAGTCAAAAAAGAATTTCAAAATAATCATCCGACTATCAAATATTTAAAAAGCAACCGAATAGGCAGAGCACCGACTAGTTTCCGAATAATCACTGTTTTTCTAGTTGATACTATGACACAGCAACTTTTTTTTAATATATGGCATAGCAACAATGTGACTTGCGAAATGCGAATCAGCACTTGCAGATGCATTACTTTTATTCACAGCGACCGTGTGAAACGCTTTCCTAAATTTGCATGGCGTGATGTCATACAAACTTCATTAGTCTGGAGAAAGGCATTGAAAGTAACTTGAATAACCAATTGTCTGCTGTCTAGGCTTTGATTTTAGAGGGTAAGTAAGTGATGTGCATCTGGATTGAGTATATATATTGATCCGATATATTCCAAACTTACCTTTAAGGTGAATACAAGTTATCATGTATTTCTTAAGCATAACCCCGTATTTTTAGGATCACTCAATCCAAATGCGTCTGGATTGAGTGATCCAATGAAACCATCATAGATTCCTGGATTTACGTTGAAGTATCTTGATTTTTTGTGAAATAATGTGCTAAATTCAGTACAATTTTTTGATATGAAAATTTCATTCACAGAGTAAGTATTTCCTGAGATTCAGCTTGTAGCCATTTTGTCTAATGTCTGAATGGAGTGATCCACATATTGGGCAATATCTTCGATCGCTTAAGAGTGACAAATTTTTTGATTTCGGTTATGGATTTTGACAATTTGTGACTAAATGTACGTTTTGGTTTTGTTGAAAAATAAAAAAAGATCTCTCAATTCAGATGCACATAAGTGGACGTAAAATTAAAAACTATATTGAGAAAATCAGTGACCGAAAAATGACATTACTAAATAGGCCAATAGAACATTTCGGTGCTCAGTATATAAACTTGAAAAAATATGTCTCGGGCGGGACTCGAACCCGCATCTCCTCGCACACCGAGCGCAGCGCTTTGGCATTCAGCCACCGAGGCACTACGTCACAGGCGTCAAGTTTTTGTAAGTATGAATGTTTGTTACTCTTTTCACGAAAATTCTGCACTTTCGATGACTTAATATTATTATTATCGACCCATAGATGCATTTAAAAACACACTAGTGCTCGGCCCGCGGCTAACTCCGCGTGGGAATAGGCTAAATCGCTCTCCCGGCTATAATGATTTCCCGATTGTATCGCTCTCCATAATGATAGATTCCCGGACGGGCCAATGTAGAAAAAAAGGGTTTTTCTACATTTTCTCGGGTCTGGGTGTTTGTGGTACCTTCGTTGTTTCTGGTTTCCAAAATACGAGTGCTTTAAATAGTTATTCAAATTGGGATCAGAACAGTGTATGAGATGTTGTCCACAATAAAAAAAAAAAGAAAAAAAAGAGATCACTTAAAACGCGCTATCTGTTCCAAATTTTTTTTTTAAATTGCATTTTTTTACATAATGAATGTAACAAAACCATGTAAGGGTATAATAAATCAAAAGACTTAAATTAATATCCAAACATAAACTTAATTATACAAACTTTTGACATTTGGCATAAACCACAGATATAACTATTTAATAATTTTGTTTCAAATTAAGAAAATATTCACACTGCCTGTAAGGGATGATTCCAGATAAATCTATCTATATCACTGTGCTAAATTTCCACATGTATAAAGTTATTTGTAGCAAAAATACAGTACAAATCTTTACTCGTTAGAATGTTAGTGTTAATTGATTTGAATGTAATCAAATTCCAAAACTTCCAAGCGTATCTATTCAAGAAATATTTCTAAATAAATAAGAAAACTTCGCGAATGAAGCCACTGGCAACAACTGGTATTATCAAGTAGATTATATTGTATTAATACGAGTATAATCTACTTGATTACTGTGATTAATTTTAAACGCTTTTTAGCACTTCGTTAGTTTCCTGAGCAATGTTTCACAACAGTAAACTTTTGCAACGTTAAACGGTAAGTGTTATATAAATTCGTTTCTTATTTACTTACTTGTTTTTATTGAGTTTCAACTATCATCTTTTCTGTCTTTAGACAAAGTATATAATCAAAAAAGATCAAATAACTAATTTGTATATCATAATAACACTTTATAGTACGACAATGCGAACTACATTATCTCAGTTGCGAATCGATCCTTCGATCTAGGTGTTTACTTACTGCCGGTCCTAATAATCTATATATCTATCTTCAGTTTTGGCATATCGGAGATAGAAAACAACTTCTGTCTTTGGTTCTCTGGACGGCAAAAACAGAGATAAAATCATTGGAACCGGCCGTCCGGTGATTATTTTGACAATGAATGGAATCAACGTCGCACACAAAATTCGCAAAAGATATCCGCTTCATCATTATCATCATCATTATCATCATCATCATAACCTCAGCCTGAGGCTGCCCACAGTTAGGCATATGCCGATTTAAAAAAAACTGACACTTATTGGCGCGCCGACTTCAACCTAACTTAATGAAATCAATTTTTTTTTCATAAAATACTGTTATAATTCATAAACCAGAATCGCACCAGGATCGAACGTTATAAAAGTAAAAAAAAAAACAGACGATAAGCAAATGTCTCAATATTTCAGTTCAAGAAAACCAGGATAGAAGGTTGTTTTAAATAATTCAAAATAATATTAACGTAAATACAATTTAGAATTATTTATATTAATTCCGCGATAAACTCGACTTTAGCTAACGGAGTCGTAGGCTGGATAAAGTGTAGATAGCCGACCTGGGAAGTGAACCTGGGACCCGCGTCACATTTCTCGGGTTTAAGCTGTTCTACTCCTACGCAGTCGTGCTTCTGCGCGCGAGGCGGCAATAAATATTTGCTATAAAGTGTTTTCACACTAATGCAACTGGTGAATTGAATAAGATTCATTTGTTTCACTTGAAAGGGGTACAAAGATATTGAAGAATACAGATCTTGCATCACATGCATTTAAAAAAAAAAAAAAATGTGCGTGTACTACTGTACACACGTAAGAAGTGAAACTTCTTTATGGCCTTATTTTTCGAAAAATGATCTACATGCAACTTTCCAGAAATTGGTTAAATTGGTTAAATTAGTTAAATTAGTTAAATTGGTTAAATTGGTTAAATTGGTTAAATTGGTTAAATTGGTTAAATTGGTTAAATTGGTTAAATTGGTTAAATTGGTTAAATTGGTTAAATTGGTTAAATTGGTTAAATTGGTTAAATTGGTTAAATATTATTTCACTTTACCTTTTTGCTATCGTCTGAACCAACTGTGGTAGGGGCAAGAAAAAGATGGCGCGTAACCGAAAAATGTGACGAAAACTTTTTCGTGACGGTCCGAAAACTTTTTCGTGACGGTAAATTTTTTCCAACGCCGATAAAGAAGTTTCACTTCAAAATCATTATTAACTAGCTCTCTGTCCCGGCTTTGCCCAATATGGATTATGTAAGCAAATGGTCTGTTTATGACAATGTTTATTACTCTTTCTTTACATGTAGATATTTCCAAAACAGTTTTTTTTTTCTTAAGATACCTGTATCAAACATTTCTTCCATGCAAACCTTCTCCTGACCATTAACCCAGATTCTACTGAAAAATCTTGGTAGCTAGAACATAATGTTCTATTAAAACGTTTATTCACATTAAATTATTTATAAAAATATATTTTTCATTTTGTATATTCAAAAAACATTTACGTTTGTATTGAGAAGGGAGTAAACGACGCGATGACGACTGATAGGATTGTATGGAAGAGCGATGACGACTGATAGGATTGTATGACCTGGGAACAGGGCTAGTGAATGATGATTTACGTTTGTAAAAAAATATAAGGTAATAAATAAAAAATGGATAAATACCTACACCCTGATTATTATGTATATTTCTTAGGTGTTGTTTAAAAACGACAGTAGCTTTATGTGGGTTAAATACATAACAAAAAATAATTATCCAATTTGATGCAGTCGATCGAAAGTTATGCGCATTACATTTCACAATGAACTGTTAACAAATTGTTAATTATTTTTAATAATACATAGTCAAACGTTGGTCTAGTGGTTTAAATACCGGGCCAAGATCTCGGGATCCCAGGCTCGAAACCCGGGTCTGGCAACAAAAAGTTTCGAATTTTCGAACGTTGCTCGGGTTTGTGATCACCAACCCGCATTTGGCAAGCGTGGTGATTATGCCAGTACACCCATCATTGCTGTGGTAACTTGAATTCAATGATGGAGGCCTTTTCCCTGCAGTGGGATGATTAGGCTGTTACTTTTATAGTCAAACGGATGCCAAATAAGTCAATACATTAATTTGAGTTATACATTTAAGGTGAAAGGTTCTGGTCCCACCTGGTAGTTAATTTCTATTCAAGGAGTTGTACGAGTATTTTTAATTACTTAACACCAGCAACTTTATTGCTTAAAAAACAGTTGAAAAAAACTATCGTTTCTTAAATTGACCTTACTGGTAATCAAATTGGGTTGCCACGAAAACGTAATTTGAATATAGTTTACATAGAAATTTATTCAGTTTACATTTTGTTTATAAGTCTTGATAGAAATACTTAGGTAATTTTTCAATTCGAAGGTTTGTTGTCTCAGAATTTTCGACTTGGTGAACCGACTTAGTGATTCTTGTTTTAATTGAAAGCAGTTCTGAGAAAATACTGCAACAACGTACTATTTTACTTGGCACCGACTTCAAAATTATAAAATACTAATTTAATTATTCCTGATTAACTAAATCAAAATACGAATTACCATGTGCTATATTATATAATATATTCTTTAAATTTTAGTTTCCTGTTTTATAACGTCGTTTTTTTTTGTTCAATATTATTTTTAAAGTTTTATCCGTATTGGTGTATTCGAGCCTTACCGCTGTCGTCCGGTCTGACCCGCTTTGCTTTGCGCCGGACAATGGGGCCCATAACTTCATAATAATTCCCATTCTCTAGTATCCCCATTTCTTAGAATAGACCGGTGGATGTGGTCCCGAGTATTTACGTATTTATACATTTTAACCGTAACACAACTGCTTGAAAAACGCATCACAGCCAAAAGTTTTTGCTCTCAAAACCACACCTAAATTGATACGTGTTTATGTAAACTAAGATACGTGTTTATTACAGCAAAATTTCTGATGTTTCTTACATTAATTTAAAAAAATTTTTGGGTTGGTGGGATCTACCTCCTAGTGGTCCACCCTGCGCAACGGCATCTTTGGTTTTCTAACCAATGATAACGGTTAACAGATCCCTCTGCGGTGGTAGGCTTCGTAAGAGGCTGCCAGGATGCTATCGGAGTACAGTACCAAACAGTTTTTCTGTGTTCCGCTGATGTGTGGGAGAACCAGTACCTATGGGTAAGCTCGCTCCATCTTAGGCTTCTTCTTAACCGTATAGTTAAGTATATAGTCAAGAGCAAGCCCATTATTTATAAAAAAAAAAACATAATAATGGATGGAGCATAATTTGAGATAGTAAATATGTTATTTCTCACTTGTTCACTATCGCAAGAAGAACTCCTGTCCCTAAGTCTACCACGTCCGTCTAAATAATAAACAAATATCTACAGCGGTTACCAGTTCCGTGCCTGTAAGTTTTGTTACACGGGGTGTTCAGTTTGTAAAGCTTAGTATTCACGCATTTCTTGAATATACATTTCGACTAAATTGGGTAGGACTGGAACCCTCGAACCTTCCCCTTATGGGCAACTGCTGCAACCAATTGAGCTACCAAGCCATTGCTTGTGTCGACGAATTTATTCAAGAATTTGGTTATGTACTACCACCTCCAACATCAGAGAGACATATTTTTATTAATATTAGGGGTTAAAGTATGAAATTGCCGTTTTGTATGGACGAAATCGAGAAAAGTCATTTTTCCATACTAACAATTTTTAAGTTTTTTTAAAAACGCCTAAACCGTTATCGATGCAATTAAAGGTGACAGTTAGATGGTTATAAAGCTACGCATTATAGTATTTGAATTTCTGAAAATCAAAGTATATAATACAAATATACATAATTGAAGCAAGAAGGTCAGCTGACACATTGTAAGGGGTCTTTTCAACGACTTCCTTTGAAGTAATAGACTCTAGTATTGCAATTTTTTTTAGTCTAAAGTTACTTTATTTAGTTTTTGATACAATACAAAAAGAATTACGCAATAATATGACTTTACTTAAGAGCTATAAACAAAATAAAAAGTGGGAAAATAATCGGCAATTTCATACTTTAACCCCTATTATGTACTATTTTACAAATGGTTAAGATGAAACATCTTTAAAAAAGTTTTGAAACAGTTTAAACAATAAAATTGCTAATTTAATTTGAACATACAATTTCTTACTATTAATGTAATTATTGAATAAACATTTTCACCGCCTCAGGTAGGACTTGAACTTGAACGACTGCTCTATTAATTGAGCTACAACGACATTGTGTGTCGAATTTATTCAAGGTTTTTAGTATCATCTGCAGAGTTGTGACTTATCTAAGATACAAGTATCTGAAATATAGATACAAGATACGTATTTCCATCTTGTATCTTGCATTTAAATATATTTTGTTTGGTATCTTTTAGTTATATGTTAGAAGACAATCATAAAATAAATGCGTAAAACTAAACGTGTCATAATTAATTAGTCCAATATCACATTAATAGATAGAGTCCAACATCACATAAAATTGATGACTAATGTCATCAATTTAGAGGATTCTGATTCCTCTATTGCAAGAGGTGTAATAGGGGATCTGTCACCGCTGACGTAGAAACACTGCAATACCTAAATAATAAATATTTTAGCTTACAAAAATATTTAATATAACATTTGGTTGCCGAGTTTTGCCCCTGTGAAGCGACTCTTTTTTTGGAGGTATGATTCTAAGGCCTCATAGAATAAAAATGAGCTATGAAATATTTGAAAAACTTGTTTTACTTAAGCCTTTTACAAAAATTTATAATATTTTTCTTGCCTTATTTCAGCTATTAACACGATTTATTCGTAAATATAATAACATTTAATGACAATTGTCATAAATAAACTTTAATTCATTCAAATCATAGATTTAATAATCTATTTTAAATCTATGGTTCAAATATAATCATGTTTTCTAAAAAAAGTATTTTCATCTTAAGAAGTATTTAGAAGATACCTTTTTTGTATCTAGTATTCCATATCTATTCTCAAAAGTATTTTAAATATGGTATCTGAATTTAAAAGTATCTGCATTTTGTATTCCAGATACTTTGTACTGGGTATTTTGTACATATGTATATTGACAGCTTGACTACAACTAACATTTCTAACATACTTTTTCTGACCCATAAATATAATCGCAGACCTCAGAATCTATGGCACTTACATGAGTCATCTAGAATCTGTCGAATCATTACTATTCAAGAGATTCCTTCACTTTCCTTGTAAGGCAACTTTCCTGGCAACATACGATATTGATGATATTGACATGACGACCATTTGGATCAGCGGTAGTAAACGCTGCTTCTGAGCCATAAGTCGCCGGTTCGATCCCCGCACAGTACAAATATTTGTGTGCATGAACATGTCTGTTTGCATTGGTCTGGGTGTTTTCTATGTCTTATAAGCATGTATTTACAAAAAAAAGTATATAAGTAAGTTTATCGGTTGTATAGTACCCCGTACGATAGGGTACTTAATAGTAGCTTAATTTGGGACTAGATGGCTCTGTGTGGCCCAGTAAGGCATGCCATAAAATTTTATATTTGCAGACACTTACACTGTTAATCTAAATGAAACAATTTTGTGATAGTTGCACTGCTTGTTGGTAAAGCTATGGACCGTTTTTTATGTTGTAAGATTTGTTAGATTTGTCTCAGCCTCGATTAACAGCATATCTCTTAAAACACCGGAAAAAGTAATGTCAGAAATAAAATAAAATGCGGATGTGACAAAGACATTTAGGACTCATGTATCTATATGTACCATCCTTTTACCTACATTGGTTGTAAATAAAGTATTGATTATTAATAAAAAAATCTGTGTCAGCTAGTGTAACATAAACAAAAACTTATTATGAGCCCCGCCTAAGTACAAGACGGCCAAATGGCAATGCATGACATCTTCTTGACTCTACGTAATAGAGACATTGTTTTCAAATTATTCGTCTCACAATAAGACAAGACTGGAAGACCGTGCTTCGACAATCATTAACTTTTTAAACTCCAAACGCAAATTATAAACTAGGTACCTGAAATCGGAACTGAAGCAGATTTTTTTATCATGATAATCTCTGAATCTGATCACTGTTAGTGTGTACAAATCCTAACGTACCGCAGAATGCCACTAATTTAGTCCGGAGCGCAATGTATCGTACATTTGGCCAACTCTAATTGGATTCACTTGAACTGTTTGTCGGCGTAAACATAACAAAGATTTAGAATACTGGAAACACTGTTGATTGATAGTGATTCTACTAAAGACTAAACTCTAAAAAAGTAACAGCCTAAACCATCCCACTGCAAAAGGCCTCCATCATTGAATTCAAGTTACCATAGTAATGATGGGTAAAGGCATAATCACCACGCTTGGCAACTGCGGGTCGGTGATTACAAATCCCACATGTTTGAAAATGTTTAACTTTTACTGCCCTACTGTTGATTATTCGCTATTGGGTCTCATAAGAAAGCTCAAGGTACAGCGGGCAATGGAGACAGCAATGCTTGGTTGCCCTCAATTTGGCCGCTGAATGTAGATGGCGTCAAACCGACCGTTGTGCAGATCCTAAAGAGAGTTTTAGACGTAGGCGACGTTTGACTGAATTGATTGTGCTCAAATATCTTTGGTATTCAAACAACATATTACAGTTTCCCCTTTTTTTTATCTGAATTGAAAATGTCTGGCCACTTCCAGTGAGACACAAGTCCTCGTTCTTGAATAGTTTGCGGGTACAATGATTAGTTTAACGGTGGTTCGTGAACAATGCTGTTCGGGAGGAATCCTTCCCGTTGCGGGAAGTGGGTGAAACACAATCGATATTGGCAATATTTGACTGATACCTTTGAAATGGAGTCATGTAAAACTGGCTTTTTGTTGTGAGGCTTTCAAAAGAAGAACCCTGGCGGATGGGGGATTCAGGTAGTTGTGATTTGGCCATGGATAGAAATCGCTGTTGTCTTCTTCTGGAGTGCTTTGGTCGCCTGTTTCGTTTGTTTTTCTTTTTACTAATTCGGTCAACCTATTACCCCCGTATTTATAAACAAGTAAAAGTAATTACTTGACTACAAGTAATTACTTGAGAGACAATTTGTATGCCTTAATCAAGAAATTACTAGAAGTTATAACTACCAAAAGTTACCATTTTCAGCCAAATAATATGACTATTAATGGTGACCAATTTCTTTCACTTAAGCACTAGGTATGAACACTTTAAGTTATGACTTTCTTAAGCAATAAGTAATTACTTCTTTATAAATACGGGGGTTAATGTTTTTTTTAAATATTTAACCGTAAAAAGGTATATTTAAAGTTCACAAAAACAAAATTCGATCAAGGACAGTTTGAGATAGGGATACCTAATAAATGGAACCCTATTCTTCAGACTCCACTATCTGTCTGTCTGTTTGTCACCAGACTCTATCTCATAAAACGTAGTAGCTAAAAAGTTATGTAATTAAGTAGACTTGCATAAAATAAATTTGTTATTTTGCTAGATAAAAATAACGGCAACAGGTAGACGCTTGAAATAACAGTATATTTAGTTGTTTATTCAATTTAATAATTTATTAAATTAAGGTAGGTACGTGAGCAAATGCTTGCTTTTAAAGCTGCGTTGCTTAAGAGGAGTAAGAGCTATGTTCCTTCCCCCATTGATTTAATTTTATTACTTCTAAACAAAATCAATTCTCAAAAAACTAGAACAGTATCATTTTAGCAAATTACCTCTAGTATTTATTGAATCACTGTTAACTGCTTTTCATTCTGGCATTATTTCGTATTGTACACTATTCCTAACAGCGCTAACGGTCGCTAACAGTCGCTTTTGGCGTTAGCGACTAACGACCGGTCCCAATAATCTATCTATCTTCAGTTTTGGCATATCCGAGATAGAAAATATCTTCTGTCTCTGATTTTGCCGTCCAGAGAAACAAAGACAGAAGCTGTTTTCTATCTCCGATATGCCAAAGCTGAAGATAGATAGGTTATTGGGACCGGCCGTAATTCGACTTCATGAACAATTAAATGAAAAGTTTACTGTGATTTACGGCCGGTCCCAATAACCTATCTATCTTTAGTTTTGGCATATCGGAGATAGAAAACAACTTTTGTCTTTGTTTCTCTGGACGGCAAAATTAGAGACAGAAGATGTTTTCTATCTCCGATAAGCCAAAACTGAAGATAGATAGATTATTGGGAACGGCCGTTAATAAACACTAGAGGTAATTTGCTAAATGATACTGTTTTAGTTTTTTGAGAATTGATTTTGTTTAAAAGTAATAAAATTAAATCAATTGGCAGCACATAGCTCTAGTAGTCGATCTCCAGGAAGTCCTGTGTTCGATACCCGGGTCAGGCAACTAGAGTTTCATCCTTGAACCTTGCTCGGGTTTGTGGTTTCTTTTATTCCTAGCGAAGGTACTTAAGGTTAATAACTCTAACATTGAACATCTTATTACACTTGATTTGTTTCAGTCACCATAGTTTTGACAACCTCCGTGGCGGAGTGGCGTACACACCGGTTTTCAAGGTGTCGCCTGCTCCGTGGTCCCGGGTACGATTCCCAGACGGGTCAATGTAGAAAAAAGTGTTTTCATACATTTTCTCGGGTCTGGGTGTTTGTGGTAACTTCGTTGTTTTTGATTTCCAAAATACGAGTGCTTTGAATAGTTATTCAAACTGGGATCAGAACAATGTATGTGATGTTGTCCACATTATTTTATTTTATTTATTTATTATTAGTGCTATCATTAATACATTCGAGGTCTTAAGCACGTCTGTCAAAACTTGGCAGACCGCCAAATCTCTTTTCTTTTACGGCGCCCAGCCTAACTAACTTTCCCTTCAGTGTTGTGTTAACTTTTGATGCTCGAAGCAAACGACGGATATAATGAAATACTTGCCTTATAACCAAAATATAAAATTTAAAACCGGATAAGTATGAAAAGGGAATCAGATTTGACACGTAAAAAATGTGATGTTTTAACCACTTTCCAAAATTTTTACAGGCGTTCAGTATCGTATTTAGAGCCTATAAATGAAGTAAAAAATGTAAATCAAGTTGTCACCCGTTTTTATTACAAAAATTCATGGCCACTATAAGCATGTTTTTATGTTATCTGTTTTTTCATAAATTAATTAATAAAAAAGATATGAGCCCTCAAAAATCGAAAAAATTCGTCAGATTTTCCGCTGTATTCAAACATCTAGAAAACAAAATTATTTAAATTTTAGAAAAAAAGGAAAACATACAAACACGGCCAAAGTCTTTCTTTAATTTTTAATGAAAAAAGTATTTAAATCGGTCCAGTTTTAGAAAAGTAATCATGGGACTACGAAACGTTGATTTGGTGTGTTTTTAGTAGGTATTTTCGGTCCAAGAAGCAGTTGTCTCTATCACACTCTGCGGCGAAGGCGTTTGGCACTGCGCGACAGCAATAGATTTTAAAAATACCTATTTATCAATTCCCTCGGCCGTAGTGTTTCCTCTTAAGGAATTGTATTTCTATTTTACCATAGCAATTTACTTGCTTTAAGAACAGTTTTGTTTTGATATACATAGTATATTATTCTATGTGGCGAATAGACACAAAAGGAAATTAAGGAAAAGACAAGTTTCAGCTCTCAGGCCGCACTGATTTTCAACATTTCCCAGATCTCTACGTGAAGCGTTTAAAGAAAAATACATACAGTATTTTTTGTAGATAACATACACGAATTACGTCAATTTAAATGATTAATACCGATCATCAGGTAACCAAACATTAAGGGAAAGCTCTTATGGGAATTACTACAATTTCAATAATCTATACTAATATTAAAAAGCTGAAGAGTTTGTTTGTTTGTTTGAACGCGCTAATCTCAGGAAGTACTGGTCCGATTTGAAAAATTATTTTTGTGTTGGATAGTCCATTTACCGAGGAAGGCTTTAGGCTATATAACATCACGCTGCGACCAATAGGAGCAAAGCATCAGTGAGAAATGTTGCAAAAACGGAAAAACTTATTCATATCATTTGACGCGGACAAAGTCGCGAGCAACAGCTAGTAATTAGATAAGAGTTACAACGAAATCATGAGTATTTTGTATTTTCAATGTACAGGCAACAGCACGTCAACATACCACAAAACGTCAAATTTTCTCAATTAATATTGATCTCTACTTGTTGGACTAAAAGTTGAAAATCAATTCAATGACCTTTAAGAGGAAACACTACGGCCGAGGGAATTGAAAAATAGGTATTTGTAAAATCTATTGCTGTCGCACAGTGCCAAACACCTTCACCGCAGAGTCTGATAGAGACAACTGCTTCTTGGACCGAAAATACCTACTAAAAGCACACCAAATCAACGTTTCGTAGTCCCCCGATTGCTTTGCCAAAACAAGACCGATTTAAATACTTTTTTCATTAAAAATGAAAGAAAGGCTTTGGCCGTGTTCGTATGTTTTCCATTTTTTCTAAAATTTAGCCAAATTTGTTTTCTGGATGTTTGAACACACCGAAAAGTCTGGCGAATTTTTTTGATTTTTGAAAGCTCATATCTTTTTTTTTAATTAATTTATGAAAAAACAGAAACCATAGAAACATGCTAATAGTGGCTATAAATTTTTATAATAAAAAATATTGCTCTACTGGCATTATCCAGGGAGGAAACAGGGGACTACGTTTGTATGGAAAAACGGCCGTTGGATTTCCTCTTAACTTTTTGGGTAGGTTGACCTGCCGTTGTCTGCACTTTAAGCCTGTATAGCGGCTGTTCTGTGACCTTGTACACCCTGTATACATTTTGCATTTGGATAGTAAAGTAATAGCCAGGGCACAGGCCTCTATCATTGAATTCAAGTTACCTCAGCAATGAGGGTACTGGCATAATCACCACGCTTGCCAAATGCGGTCGACGAACCCGAGCAACGTTCGAAAATTAGAAACTTTTTGTTGCTCGACCCGGGGACTGAATCTGGAACCCCGAGATCTTGGCCCGGTAATTAAACCACTAGACCAACGGGGCGTTCGTGGATACTAAGGCAATATCTCAAACTTTATATTTTTTTTATTTACATACGTTTTAAACATTTAGCAGTAAAAATAAAAATCAGAGTCACGATAAATCTCATGTCAACTTCCCAAGCAAAAATAATACTTGCATCTTTTACGCGAGATTAAACAAGACATGTAAATTTTTTTTAGGTTAAGTAAGTAGGTTTGTTGTACAAAATGTTGCCAAAATAACTTTCTACTGATTCCGACAATGATTGGGGAAGACGGTATTACTACCTGAACATGGTTGTAACGCAGCTTTTGACTTTTATAAAGTTCCGTAGGAAGTAAACAACGAACTCTTATATTAGGGGTTAAAGTATGAAATTGCCGTTTTGTATGGACGAAATCGAGAAAAGTCATTTTTCCATACTAAAAATTTTTTAGTTTTTTTAAAAACTTCTGAACCGTTTTCGATGCAATTAAAGGTGAAAGTTAGATGGTTATAAAGCTACGAATTATAGTATTTAAATTTCTGAAATTCAAAGTATAATTATAATACAAATATACTTAATTGAAGCAAGAAGGTCAGCTGACACATTGTAAGGGGTCTTTTCAACGACTTCCTTTGAAGTAATAGGCACTAATATTGCATTTTTTTTTTAGTCAAAAGTTACTTTATTTAGTTTTTGATACAATACAAAAAGAATTACGCAATAATATGACTATACTTAAGAGATATAAACAAAATAAAAAGTGGGAAAATAATCGGCAATTTCATACTTTAACCCCTATTAGTTTTGACATAATCCTTATTTATTTGACAACATACTCGTACTTACAAATGTGTCTTATGCCCTATAAGTTGGTTATAATTAACAGTTTTAAACTTGAAAAATTATGTCTCAGGCAGGACTCAAACCCGCCTCCCTTCCCTCCCTCCATGCATACCTAGGTACCGGGCGCGGCGCTTAACCAATTTAGCAACCGAGACACTACGCCACAGACGTCAATTTTAAAGCATATTCGGCGGGTTCGAGTCCCGCCTGAGACATCATTTTTCAAGTTTAAATATTGATTTTATAATTGCAATCGAGATGGTAAAACATCAAATAAAGTGAATAAAGAACAGTTTAACCCTTAACACATTGAGCGCCATGGGGGTCACCGGTGACCTCTACTACCTCTACTAAAAACTGACTCTACTTTTGTAACATGTTTTACTATTCACAAAAAAATCTTTTTATTGCTGTGTTATTATATTTTAGATTCCTGGACGGGTCGGTGTAAAAAAAAACAACTTCTAGTTTTTGTCTTAGATCTGAGTGTTTGTGGTGCTTTGAAGGTTTTCATTTCACAAAACAAGAGCTTTATTCGGAAATTTTAAGCAATTAAATTGCAATTATAATATCAGTATTTAAACTTGAAAAATTATGTCTCAAGCGGGACTCGAACCCGCATCTCCTTGCATGCCGGGCGCGGCGCTTTAACCATTTATCTACTGGTATGAGATGTTGTCCAAATTAAATTTAACCTCATAAAAAACAGTCACTCTTTCCAAAGATATTAATAAATTCATCATTAAGAGGAAACACTACGGGCGAGAGAATTGAAAAATAGGTATTTGTAAAATCTAATGCTGTCGCGCAATGCCAAACGCATTCACCACAGAGTGTGATAGAGACAACTGCTTCTTGGATCAAAAAAAACCTACTAAAAACACACGTGGTCCCCGGACTACTTTTCCAAAACTAGGCCGATTTAAATACTTTTTTATTAAAAATTAAAGAAAGGCTTCGGCCGTGTTCGTATGTTTTCCTTTTTATCTAAAATTTAGCTAAATTTGTTTTCTGGATGTTTGAACACAGCGGAAAATCTGGCGAATTTTTTCGATTTTTGAGGGCTCATATCTTTTTTATAAATTAATTTATGAAAAAACAGAAAACATAGAAACATGCTTATAGTGGCCATAGATTTTTATGACAAAAACTGTTTATAATTTTTACCTCTGTTTCTTCCCTGGAGAAGAAACAGGGGACTACGTTTGTATGGAAAAACGGCCGTGGTGTTTCCTTAAGAGGAAACACCACGGCGCACCTACGCCTGTATCAATATCTGCAGTAGGCAAAAGGGCGTCGAAACGGTTTTTTAACTCTACTTGAAAGCGTTCGGAGCCAACTATTCGGAACGGCGTCGGTCGGAGCGTGTTCTTCATCAGACGGGATCTTTCTAGGTTATAATTAAAAAAACAAATGATACTTTAACTGAGGTAGTCCTAATTTTTGTAATATATTTACTTTAATTTTTTCAAAATACTCTCCAACTTATTATATACTTTCCTGTTGCTTACCACTGAGCTTATGTGGTCAGCGTGCAACCATAGAGCACTTTAAAAATATAAAGGTGCACCATAACTGTACTATGGCGCAAAAAAAATAGTCTAAAATATCGCTTTCGCTTGGAATAAAAATTTTTTCCAATTAAAAAGTCAGGCAGATGAAATAACCATTTAGTCATTGCCTGTGACCAATTTAACCGAATGAAACATGTAAGAAAGTGCAAGTACAAAGCATCAAAAGTACCAGGAGACCACAACACGACGGAGATCGCGTCAATTCGAAAACGCTTAGAAAACGGCCAAGTGCAGGCTCTTCATTAACCCAGAAAATGGTTGCGGCTCGATCCAGTGAAAGACGATGAAAACTAGTGTATGAGATATATTAGCGGGCGACCGAGACTGGCACCCAGTCCGGCCGCGGTGTCTGACGCGTCAGTACGTGTTGCGCGAAACGGAAAAGTTTGCGATCTCTTTTGTGTCTAGTGTTGGTGGCCAGTGACTTGGGAATTATTGCGAGTAAGTTCTTTATTTTTAATTTTCGAATGTGGACGATTTTGCATTTGGATTTTTTTTTAAAAAATAGTGGTCCCTGATTTTTGGGTATATCGAATGTTTTTTTTTTAAGGAGACAGCTATGGAGAACGACCGTTTTAATTTATTAATGTAGTGACACTTTTTTTTGTTAGTTATTTTTAAATTTATTAAAGTTTAAGTTAACAATAAAATCAAAATTAAAGTAAAATAAATCCTACACAGTTAAATTTTTCATAAAAAAAGTTTCTTTTTCTTCAAAAAGGGTCAATTTCAATTATTTACTATGAAAGTGTGCCTTGTGAACATCATTGAACATAGCAAGTTCCACAGATACAATCTAGCCTCGATTTGCGTAATTTATATTCATAGAAATCGCACGTGGGATGAGATGGGGTTTAGTGTACTGGTACTAATATTTAGTACTAACGAAAGTATTTACAGATAGTTTTTAGTTCTAATATTAATCGATGTTTAGACATTGTTGGACAATATATAAATTATTTAAACTTAAGTTGACATTAAAAATTAAAACAGGTTATATCAACATATTTTATATTCTACTGTTTATTCATTGACCATCGTTTTGTTTGAAGCACAACAAAATAGTCGTTAGAAAAAAGTATATAGAAAGTAAAAATAAAATAGAATTACTAAGTTCATTAACCCGTCGTTATCGCGTATAATATTATAATGGTATATATATATATATATATATTATACCTATTTATTTACCCGACGTTTCGGCTGGATTGCACCAAGCCGTGGTCACGGGCCGACTCTATAATCTATAATGGACATTAATTAATAAATAATAATTTTTTTTTTTAAGACATGCCTCACTGGGCCACACAGAGCCATCTAGTCCCAAATTAAGGTACTATTAAGCACCCTGTCGTATGGGGTACTAGACAACCGATAAACTTACTTATATACTTTTTTTTTTTGTAAATACATACTTATAATACATAGAAAACACCCAGACCAGTACAAACAGACATGTTCATGCACACAAATATTTGTACTGTGCGGGGATCGAACCCGCGACCCATGGCTCAGAAGCAGCGTTAACTGCCGCTGATCCAAATGGTCGACAAATTATGTGTCCAAATCGCGAGAGTTTAAAATAATTTAAAAAGAAAATATTGTATGGTAATACAAAACAATATAATAGAATTTTAGATAAAGAACATTTCACTTACAAAAGGTAATGGTTTTTCTCACGACCATTAGTTCAAAAAGTTTTCAAACAATGACAATGAAAAATGACTTATACAAATGAAAATACAATTCCTTGAATAAGTTTAAACTGTCTTTGTTGGGACTCGAACTCACAACCTTAAGCTGTCAAAAAACTTGAATGTACACGCCTTAAATTTTTCGCCACGCCAATTTGTCTTTTTATTTTACTTTTTAAATTTTTAGATAAAAAATGTAAAATGAAGACAGAAAAACTGAAAAAATTTACATACAGAATGAAATTTTAACCAGCTTCCAAATTTTAATGCAGCAATCTACGAGACAAAAAACAAATGACGTTTTTTTCTTTTGATATAGTCCAGTCCAATAATGTCAAGATAAAGCACTTAGAAAAGGTCCACCAAAAATCTAAAATTTTTGATACGGCCTCCTAGCAACACTTTTTACCTATCCGCATCTCATTCATTCATTACGATACTATTCATAAGTTTTTGATTTTCTCTTCATACCTTAACAGTTTTAGGACCGTAATAAAAATTTGATTTACATTTTTACTTTATAAATGTGCTCTAAATACGATACTGAACGCGTATAAAAAATTTTGAATATGATGAAAAAGTCATTCTGTACATTAAAAATTCGCGCCGTGTCGCAGTGTCTCGGTGGCCTAATGGTATGGCGCCCGCCCGGCATGCGAGGAGATGCGGGTTCGAGTCCCGCCTGAGACAAAATTTTTCAAGTTTATATACTGATATTATAAGTGCAATTAAGTTGCTAAAATATCAAATAAAGTATATTAAAAATTAAAATAAAACTACAATATTTACAGCCTGTAAATACAAATTAAAAAAACAGGATTAACGCTTAGACAGTTTGAAAACTATGGCTACTAAAATTGTAAAAGTACTAGTTGCAAATAATTAGTAATAACATACAGGGTGAAATTTTAACCACTTTCCAAATTTTCATAAAGCAATCTACGAGGCAAAAATCAAATGACGTATTTTTTCTTTTAGTATAGCCCAGTACAAAAATGTCAAGTGAAGCACTTAGAAAAAGTCTGCCAAAAATCTAAAATTTTTGATACGGCATCCGATTAACACTTTTTTTACGCGATGTGCATCTCATTCATTCATTACAATACTATTCATAAGTTTTTGATTTTCCCTTTATATCTTAACAGGTCTAGGGCCGTAAAAATTGAAAACTATATCGTGAAAAATATTTTCGGGTGACAACTTGATTTACATTTCTTCATTAATAGGCTCTTAATACGATACTGAACACATATGAAAATTTTGGAAAGTGGTTAAAATTTCATCCTGTATATAAGGGGTACCAATTCTGTCGAATCTTAATGCTCTAAGGTTGATTCATTGAAACCAAAGAAAATTTTACGAATTAGACTCGTCTACACGTCATAACCCCTAACCCTGTAAAATGTTCGAAACGTCGGATAAATAAAAAAAACGTAAAACCCTAATTAACGCGAGCAAAATCTGTAAAATTATCATTGACATCCATAATTTTTAGTCTTTGCGTAAATTCAAGAAATCATAATTTTATAGATGTATTCAGTTTTACGCTCCAACTTTACAAAACCACTGATGGTTAAATTTCGATTAAGGCGGGACTCCACGAAGGTGTTACAGAGAAAACATTCTTAGTATAAATTAAAAAAAAAATGTTTTACATTTTACCCTCTTGAATAGAGTCCAGAAATAATTTGATAAACTTAGTGTAAGTATTGAAATTAAAGTTCAAAATATTCATTGCTTATTATATGTGTAACAATTTTCACTTAAGTGGCGTTACAATATCGAGGGCAAGCTAAATCAAAATGTATGCCTTACTTATTAATAAAATATAAATGTTTTTATGTACCACCTTATTGCAATTTGTAATCATTTAATTTGCAATGGTACAGATGATAATATTATTTTAATATTAATTTAATGATGATAACATTACCACATCAATCTACTGGTGGATATAGAGGCCTAGAGAAATAGGACTTAAACAGAATTGCCTCGTGGGAAAGCGATTGCAATTTGTTAAATCTAAAAAAAAGACGTCGCTTCGGGTCTTCACCTGGCAGTAGTACTCCTTTAGTGTCTTCCTATGACATCCTTATGACCAAACCGAAGTACTGCTGACTGTTACAGAAAAAAACGACAAAAAAACATGATATTTCACACTCACCTTTAATTTGTTAATCCACATTGTTTACAAAGAGACAGCTACTGCTGTCTAAAAAAATCCTTATCTACTTAAACACTTTTTTCAAATCGTCAATCAACATTGATTACAAGAGTTTACCAACCATCCTCGCCTTAACATAAAAACTAAGCTTGTTTGGCTTTGTGTCCGCTATCGACTGACGGATCTAAATTGATTTTCGAACTGTTACAATCCGACACTGTTGTCAAACAATAAGTAACTTGAGTAAGTCCAACTACGCAAAGCCGTGACAATAAAATTAAAAACAGATCTATCTTCAACTTGATAATACATCTTCTTAAATTTTTTTTTGTTTGCCTGAGGTGGGACTCGATCCAACATACCGCTTACCGGGCGATTAGTAAATGGTGATTTATTTTTACTACCAAACCTGAACCCTTGCTTGTAGTCAGGCCGTGCAATAAATTCATGAATAAATTGAAAAAAACTAAAGGTTCATTTAATTTTGGCAAATTAAATATCTCTATGAAAATTCCAAAATTGCAACTTAATTAAAATTAGATTAAAAATGATTTCTTACTAAGACCCGGTTTCGCAGTACGGTGGATCAATGCCTCGCCTGACTATTTTAGAAACTATCTTTACCAAATCGATTTCAGACTGGAAGGGCTGGGTCTTCTTCTGACATCATTCCTTTATTCGTTTCATACAACAACCATAGAAAGAAATGGGTGATCATATATCACATAAAAAAAGGTTTTGAAATTAAGCTTATCGATAGACTAAGTATAAAACCAAAATACACAATCCATACAAAAATGTCCCTCCGAACTTTCCAAGTTTAAATAAAGGATAAAATTTTAACCACCTTCCAAATTTTACTATAGCAATCTACGAGACAAAAAACAAATGACGTGTTTTATCTTTTGGTATAGCCCAGTACAAAAATGTCAAGATAAAGCACTTAGAAAAGGTCCGCCAAAAATCAAATCTTTTTGATACGGCCTCCTATAACACTTTTTTCACGCGATGCGCATCTCATTAATTCATTATTTTAAATTAGTTTTTGGTTTTCCCTTCATACCTTAACAGGCTTGGGACCGTAAAAATTGAAAACTATGTTGCGAGAAATATTTTGAGGTGAAAACTTGATTTAAAATTTTACTTCATAATGGGCTCTACATATTTTATGATACTGAACGCCAATAAAAAAAATTGAAGATGATGAATAAGTCACTTGTATAAGCAGCTAATATCATCTATACATTCCGTAATGCGAATTTTACGCAACATAATTGAATGAAACTAAGGCAAAAGAGCACCCAAATGCGGTTCCTGCGGTGGTAGGCTTCGTGAGAGGCCGCCTGGATGCTACCCTCCCGCCGGAGTCCAGCGCCAAACAGTGCCTCTGTGTTCCGCTGGTGTGTGGGAGAACCAGTGCCTCTGGGTAAGCTCGCTCCATCTTAGGCTTCTTTATATCCGTTAAGTATGAAGTCAAGAGCAAGCCCATTATTTATAAAAAAAAAATGTTAAGTGGGTGCTCATTTTTGGGGACGTTTACACTGATAATTTTTTTTACACCAATATGATAATTTACATAAATTTGAATAGGTGAATTCAAATTTATTGTAAAATGTACATACCTGAAAATTTTCTGAAGCCCTTAGAACTGAACAATAGAAACAATCGAACGGTGCTGCAACCGTCCTTATCGTTTACAGTACCAGGAAGCGAGAGAACAAACCTCAATGAATAAATGAATACACAATACCCAGTAATCTTGTATCGGCCGGTAACCGTTACTAGATCTGTAGGTTTTCGCGTTGGGGAGACCTAAGAATGCTTTCACACTAGGCGACAGAGTCGCACGATAGTCGTGCTCATTGAAAATAAAATTTCCTACAAATATGTGCTATTTTGTATGAATTAGAAATTAAAAAACTGTCAAAGATGATAAATTTTGAATCAATGCCATACAAGCGACCGACGACTGGCGTGAATATTTTTATTTTATTACTGTTTATCAGGTTAAAATCGGTTGCGGTGATACCATACTATGAGTATGTTATGTATCATAAATGCTAAAGGGGGGATTTTTTTATATTTCACAAAGCAGAGCATCAAAACACATATAATACCCAAGTAAACAAAGTCGCCGGCTATTAGTATTATGCCAAAAAAATATTATACGAATGAGTTTTTGTCTTCGCTCAGGAGTTGGCGCTTTTGTCGCCTGTCAGGTCCTGTCAAGAGTTTTTTTTAACCCCGAAATCAGGTTATCGGGATGTTAAATAATTTATATATTATGGATGCTTTGGTGCTGGTTAAAGAAATAACATTAGTATCACAAATTATTAAAATCTCCTTAACAGTAGTTTATTAACTGATCCATAAATCAGAAATGGCGGCACTAACTCTTCGACAGTCACAAAAAATTGTCACAATCTTAGTTGTTTCCAATACTGACATATTAAAATATTAGCACCATTACAGCTCTTCCTTTGGGTGCCATAAGAGGCGACTAAAGGAGTATTACCAGAAAAAAAAGGGGTACCATTATTATCTCTACTATTGGCGCAACTACGATCGCATACCCGAATCCACCCTGGGCAGCGGCATCTTTGGTTTTCTAACCAATGATGACGGTTAAAAGATCCCTCTGCGGTGTTAGGCTTCGTGAGAGGCATCCAGGGATGCTACCACCCTCCTGCCGGAGTCCAGCGCCAAACAGTGCCTCTCTGTTCCGCTGGTGCGTGGGAGAACCAGTACCTCTGGAGTAAGCTCGCACGCGTGGAGAAAAGGTGCGGACTTAACCAACAGTGGACTGTTCCAAGCTAGTGTTTAGTTCTCATTAGAAGACCATGATCTGTAAATATCACGACTTACTAGGGGTCACATTTATAAATATGGATTTTGGAAAATATTTTGCTAATAATTTCCGCTCGTTAACACCGACCTAGTTACCTTCACCACACTACCCGCACTAACACTGAATGAGCGAGCACTATTTCATGCAGGAGCCCACCCTACAAAAATGCATGCAGTACAGATAATGCAATTATTAGTACCCAACACTGATATATTAAAATTATTAAGTAACAATTTAGTTATACATAGGTAGGGATACATTTGGACGTTGACACACCTCAGAAGCTATGTTGGTTAAAATTATGTTAACCTGTGTTCTTACGGAAATATTTTTTGCAATTATTACTACAAATGGAATACCAAGCATTCCAAAAGAGAGTTTATCCAGATGACCCCAGTACTTTAGGGCCCAAGTGGATGAGCTCCAAACTTCGATTCGCGATTTTTAAGACCCGATTCGCATTGAGGTACGGGCAGATAGCTTCAGGCCTAATGCCTTCCGCACTCGCCAAACTGTCCGATAAAGCTATTAACGTTAATTAGAGTAAATCACTCGCTAAGTGACTTCAGCATTGCTTAATAAGCCATCAATCAAGAACAATGTTTTACTGTTAGTTACTGGCTACACACACTGGATAAAAGACTTGAATTCCAAAGCTTTTTAGGCTCTGCTAAAAAAAGAGAGATTCATTGAATTGCCGAATGTAGAACCCCACTCTTTATACTCTTGTTAATACAGAAATCAATTATTAATACCATATTAATACACATATTTTGCAAACAAAATGCATGATTACGCAAAAAAACTTTCACTTCTACTGATTTCCTGTATATATGCACCTGTACAAATAATTACAATTAAGTTATCTGTTTGTAATTGCAAAAAAAAAAAATGTTTTCAGTAAATGCATGATTATGAAAGTATATGCGAAATACAGTACATCAAAAAATCAATTTTTCAAATTGTTGTAAATTTGTTAATATCGGCGCTCTCTCTATAATAGCTAAAATAATTTTGACGGGCTTCCATTACAGATAGGTGTTGTTATGAGGAGTAGTTTAAGCTACTTTTAATTTAGATTTTTTATGATTTTTAAATCCACCCGAATTAAATTAAATCCACCCGAACAAAGTCCCGGGTTTAGCTTGTTTAATATAAAATCAAGCTACTTTAATCTATACTAATATTGTAAAGCTAAAGAGTTTGTTTGTTTGTTTGTTTGAATGTGCTAATCTCAGAAAGTACTGGTTCGAATTGAAAAATCATTTTGTGTTGGATAGTCCATTTATCGAGGAAGGCTTTAGGCTATATAACATCACGCTGCGACCATTATGAGCGAAGCATCATTAAAAAATGTTGCAAAAATAATCGCGATCATAATAACAGAAATTGACGCGGACGAAGTCGCGGGCAACAGCTAGTCAGTACAATAAAAAAAAAGGCGTGTGGCACTCAGAGACTGCCGCGGTAAAGCTATTGCATAGCATTTTTTATCAACTTATGCAATTATAAAACTAAAAAGTATCACCGCTGTGCTGGTTGGAGTGGGGGGGGGGGGTGTTAGGTTATTTTCGTTACGGAATTTCTGGATTCGGTCTCCACGCTCAAGGCCCGCGATAGAAGCTATGCAATAGCTTAATTTTATAACTTTATGTATTTTCTAATTTAGACTTTTGTAATTAAATTTTTCTGTTATTTTGGCAGATATGGTTACCATAGGCAACCATACTGTCAAAATCCTTATTTTCTTCTAAATTCTTTTAAATTTCGGAAATTCAAAATTGTTTGATCGTGCCTCGCCCTGAGTCTCCACGCTCAAGGCCCGCGATAGAAGCTATGCAATAGCTTAATAAAACATAAAATATTAGTCCTAATGAACGTCTGTCAGATATTGTGTTAAAAAAAGTTTTTAAATTGACCAAACATTTTTTGCAACTCGTAACATTGGACAGAGAAAGCCGTTGTATTTCATGAGGAAAATCACAAATCAAAGGCACTTCTTACTCACACAGCCCAATTTAACCAGACATCGTGTTAACAAAAAAAGAGAGTGCCGTGACCTTTTGTCTGCACTCAATAGTTAGCACCTAACAAGATGAAATTAAATCGATCAAGTCAAGTCGGGTCAATCACAGTCAGCGAGTCACAATAGGAATGATGGATGCCTAAGAAACGCCCAGATTCGATTATCTTCAACTAGGCCACTACAATCTGACCTAAATCTGGTCCTTATAGATGTAGAATAAGGAAGTAAAAATGTTTTGTATTTTTTTTTGCACATTTCACAACATTTCACATCAATATTAGAACCACAGAAGAGTTAAAAAATATGTTACGAATGCAGACCAGATTTTATGTATGTAAATATTTTTTCGCCTCGTCGCTTTAGACTATAGTGTTAAAAGTACCTGGCAAAGATTTCGGGGTCCTAGGTTCGAACCCCGGATCGGGCCACAAAGACAAAGTCTCGAATTGTCGGACATTGTTCTGGATTGTGATCACCAACACGCATTAAGAAAGCGTGCTGATATGCCTGTGCCCATCATTGCTGTGGTAACTTGAATATAATGGTGGAGGCCTGATTATCTTTTTTTTAATTTAGAAGTACTATAACGGAGATTTTAGATCCAATTTAATTTAGAAGTACACCTTTCCCAAAACAACCCAAATGGGAATCAAATCCCAGGCCTTGCGTAGCCACCCTACTTTGTGAAATTACTTAGTTGAGTGTTCTAAATGATTATAGATAAACCCTATACTTCATTGTCAGTCATTCTGTCTGGAAATCTAGCTTTTGCTTCAACTTGCTTCTAATCTAGCTACTTATCTTGTCAGTATGGAGCTTAGGAGCTTTCAAAAGCTTTAGATTTATCGGCGGGCCCTTGAGAAAGTTTGCACCTACACATTGTCGGTACAGTTAGTATCAAAACTAGCTTTACATAGTGGTACCGTGTACTAACTGAATTGTTTTAAACATATTTAAGAACCTACTTAACCCTACCATCTGTTTTTTAGAACATAAATTTTATTTTATTTAATGGATCAAGAATGTGTCAAGCCCGAGCAATGTTCGAAAATTAAGGTCAAAGAACTTTATTTCTCACTTATCACAGTCACTTGCATGAGAAAAACGATATGAGGATACAACAATGTAGTCCAGTAGGTAGGCGGCAGACATAATCAGGTAGTGTTTCATCATCATCATCAGCCTATCGCAGTCCACTGCTGGACGTAGGCCTCTCCAGTTGCACGCCACTTAGGTCGATCCTCCGCTTCTCGCGTGTCTTTGTTTACTTAGTCTGGAATTTAAATTTGGAACTCTGCCCAACCCGGGGATCGAACTTAGGACCCCGAGATCTAGGCCCGTTATTTAAAACACTAGGTAGACGGGGTGTTAGTTAGCGTTCTGATAAAATTCTGAGAGTTCATATGATATTATACGTTTGTATTTTAATGTAAGAAAAAGTAAGGTATCAGCCTTTTATCATCCCACTGCAGGGCAAAAGTCTCCATCATAGAATTCAAGTTACCACAGCAATGATGGGTACATACATAATCAACACGCTTGCTCAATGCGGGTCGGTTCGAAAATTCGTAACTGTTTGCCCCACCCGGCGATCGAAGCCCCAGAAAAAAGCCACTAAACTGATGGGGCGTTTGTAATTTAATGTATTCAAGTGATAAGATTCGCGCAAGTGACCAACTAAGTTGTGGCCAACTTAAAAAATCTATTCAAACGTGACACGACTAAGTAAACTCGACCGAACTTCAACCTACAAATATAGAAAGTGTTATAGACACAGAACACAAAAAAATCTAGCCGCTTTATTTAGTTCTATGCAACACAGCGCGGTAATTCGACATATTGTATTCAATTAAACATTTACAATTGTGGAAGAAGTGGGGCGTCCGTGAGATTTTACAGTCATTCAAATACACTTTTTGTTCCGTAAAACCACAGTACTTTAACTGTAACATGGGGGACGAAAGGGATCGATAAGAAACATATCAAAAAAGTAGGAACATCCTATAATCATCCCAATCATCCAAAGGCCCTCATCAATGAATCTAAGTTCTTCTTCTCCTTATTCCTTTTTATGGCGACGAACTTGTGTTTTCCGCAGTGGGTACACTGTTCGGCCAGTATCACGTATGCAGCTGTTACACGGAAATTATTTATTTATTTATTTATTTAAACTTTATTGCACAAATTAGTAAAATGTACAAAAGGTGGACTTAATGCCAGATGGCATTCTCTACCAGTCAGACCTTTGGGTCAAACAGAAATGTTTTGTAGGCAGTGCGATATTTAAAACAAAAAAAAAAACTTTACATTTGATAGAATAAAAAATTAAGATCAGACGGAACTAAAAAAAAAAAAAGACGCGTAATATAAACTACATATATACAACAGCAATATACATAATATAAACTACATACTAATGATGATTACAATAATACAATACTATGTAATAAAATAAAAAAATGAAAAATAGAACAGATGGCGACGAATTTAGTGAAAGCAGAGTTTATGACGATGATTGCATTTTACGTATGCAATGATACCTAACATGTTTCCTAAAAGCATCATAAATTATGAGAGATATTGGAAATCTTACGATACTGAATCTAGGTTAGCACAGCAATGACAGGTACAGACAAAATCACCAAGCTTGCCAAATGTGGATGGGTGATTGCAAACCCGAGTAATATTCGATAATTCGAAACTCTGGTTGCCTGAACCGAGGATCAAACCCAGGGCCCCAACATATTAGTCCGGTGTTTAAAAATCACTAGACCGCGGTGCGTTGTCAAGAAAAATTAACTGCTAATTGAAAAAAAATACATGAATGCAGTCATGTCTTTTTAAATTGCGGAAGATAGTCTAGCTTTATAGTTTTGTATGGGTTAGGCCTATGTTTAGCAGTGACTTTTTAAAAGCTAATTATTATGATATTTAAATCTTTAATTACAGACTAGTAGCCTTTATCGTACGCTTTATATGATAATATTGCAGAAATGAGTATTACTTTTTGATTGTCTTGATTCAAATTATTCAATTTTAAAATTCGGCGTTAAACATTTTGCGATATAAAATACCTTTTCATATACTTTAAAGGCTCTTTGGTATATATTCTTATCCTTTACTCGTATAAAGTTCTACTCGTATTTGCTTGCAATAAAAATTTCTTCACATAATTTGCAAAGAACAATCATTATTTCGTTTTTTGCAGTATGTGTCATCTAAAAATCTGACTTTAGTACGGAGATGCCATACTGAACCTGATTGTACTGTGTTTGATACCAGTCGATGTAAAAACATGAATGAATGGGAAATTGAATCGCTTAATCGACCATTTTGTATTCGTTCAGATATTATAATCAAGCGAGTCAGTGTAATATTAATATACGATTTTGAATAAATGTTATTCGTACATTTAAATTATTTTTGCATATTGCCATAGGATTATATCAGATTCCATGCGTATATAGGTATTTTACGGGCGATAGCTAGTTTATTTGTAAAATATCCACAAATTTATATCCAAATTTTAATTTAAACATTATGATGGACATTTGTAACAAGCTGAATTACACACCATTAATGAAGTTTAAGTCCAAAATCAAATTGTATGCAAATGTATTCCGAATAAGTTCACTCAAACGTGGTACGCGTTCGTTATTATAACAATGTTTTACTGAACAATGCAAATTGGGTATTTGCATTCATAAATAACATAATATAGGCTATCAGACTTGCATAATTATTGTGATAATTGGCGATTTGTTTTTAGGGTTCCGTAACCCAAAGGGTAAAAACGGGACCCTATTACTAAGACTCTGTCTGTCCGTCTGTCCGTCGCTTTGTCACCAGGCTGTATCTCAAGAGCCGCGATAGCTAGACAGTTGAAAATTTCACAAATTATTTATTTCTGTTACCGCAATAACAACAAATACTAAAAACAAAATAAAATTAATATTTAAAGGGGGGTCCCATACATCAAACCCGGTTTTTTGGCCGTTTTGGTACGGAACCCTTCGTGCGCGAGTCCGACTCGCACTTGGCCGGTTTTTTGATTGTTGAATATTGATGTAAAATAAAAAAAAGTACCTACGCAATTAGTGACAATAATTCCTTTCCAATCAGCACTTACTAAAAATTTGAGTGTACTTTTATCATAATTGCGGGGGTGGTGGGATCTACCTCCTAGTGGTTCACCCTGGGCAACGGCATCTTTGGTTTTCTAACCAATGATGACGGCTAACAGATCCCTCTGCGAATGTCAATGTTTGAACCATAGACTTTTGTATAATTTTATGATATAAACTGCGACGTGCGATGCATGTAAAAAGCTTTTTTAACGTATAACTTTATTTGCTCAACCCAAACCACACGTTGGACAATAACAACGTATTGCGCTACTTATATAACAGTAGAATCAGACCCGTTAAACGTTCGTGCCAACGGTTATCTAACATAAAGTGCGAGCAAGCGACATAGCACGCGAAGTAAAAGATTAACCGTTTTGATATAAATCTTATGGTTTGCGCAGGCAAGCTGAAGAAAAAAATACGTATGATTAGCATCGGAAGACACTACACACTTTAGTAAGAGTTAAGTAACGGATGGGTGACCGTTTGTGGCATCGTATCTTGAGCGCTTCCGTGCTTCGGAGGGCACGTTAAGCCGTCGGTCCCTGCTGTTGTCACGAGATAACAGTCGTTAAGCCCTGTTGGAGGCCTTCGGGCGGCTTGAGAAACGTTCAACGCGGTGTGATGTTGCCACAGCGTCGCCCTCGCCGTCCACCAACCTGCACTAGGCCAGCGTGATGGAACTAAAGGCCTCCACACTAGCGTCTCTCGAGCGTCGACGTCGCGGCATTGTCCAATCAGCGTAAAGTAAATGCCGCTGCGCTTACGGTGCGTCAACACTGATTGGTTGCTGCCTCGACGTCGACGCTCGAGAGACGCTAGTGTGGGGGGTCTCTAAGGCCTTAACCCCTCTCCTAAAGAAAGGAGGGAGACCCGTACTCAACAGTGAGTGGAAAATGGGTTGTTACTTTAAGTAACGGATTATAAGCATCCTACTGCAGAGCAGAGGCCTCCATCAGTTCAAGTTACAGCCATGATGGGTACTGGCATAATCACTGCGCTTGCTAAATGTAAATGGTGATCACAAACCTGATCAATGTTCGAAAATTTAAAACTATTGTAGCCCGACTCGGGATCGAACCTAGGCCCCAAAGATTTTGGCCTGGTACATAAATCACCACCAACGGGGTGTTTGAACAACAGTCTCTCGTTACCCTGTTAGAATAGCCTAATTTGTTTAACAAACTTTATTTTTCAATGTATGCATATATTTTATGGGAAAAATCAAAGACCTTAAATTTTGGTTGTATGATGAAATCTGTTTTATTATGGGATAGCGACACTTTTATTTGAAATTGGTAGATCTCATTTAACCTCATTATAGCTTAGACAGTAAGTTTGAAGGTTTTCATAGTCATCAATGACGTCTTCATCCAGCTAATAACTTCGCTAGTAATAGTCAACGTCCATTTTGAATTATAACATCATTCAGTCTTCACGTATATAATAGGTATTTTGCAGTAAATGTGCCATTGCTGTGGTTCGAAGGTTTTTGTCCATTTCAACTCCTATTATGTCGCTTCCATAAGTCAAGTTGTATTGTGTTTCACAGTGGTTCTCAAAGATTTATAGTTTGTACCCCTCATTATTTGCTATGATAAAACAATCCTAGATCAGTGTACAGCTGTTTAAGGGCGTCTACAAAAGGGGAATCCTATCACAACCGTCATGTTTGGCAACTGCAGCCTAATTGCATTTACGACATCCATCGGAAAAGAAGGGGTAGTACCTACTATCCTTTTTATGTGTCAGCAAAACGAAAAAAAACGCATAATAATATGCTAACTTTGGTGAACTGCTTCACATCTCCAATCGAATACTCTTGTGTAACTATCATAAGTTGATTCACACATGTAAGAGAAGAAAACGTCTGTATACCTACAGTTGCTACGTTTTAGTGGCACGCATGTTGAAAAACCATAAATCAAATTTTCTGCATCTATAAGTAAATTGTTCTGTTCATTTTGTTTGACCAACACTTTTAAAACTCATTTTTAAAGAAGGTGGACCATAATTTAAATAATTATTATAAATCCTATGATCAATAGAAATTACATTATAAAAACTTTATTCCTTTACGTACCTTTTTAAAAGCTAACATGCTTCTTCATTCAAACTTTTCAGTTATTTTGTTAACCTTATAAGACAGGGGGGCATCATCAACACACTTTGAGAGCCACCGCCTAGAACTCATAAACCGCTGTTACTACGCCGGCAATAGAAAAAAATGTATGAATATTTAGTCTCACGAAGCTCGCAGTTTCCTGTTTCGAGATAAGTTTATGTTTGTTCGCCGTTAACCCGTGCATTCACGTTTTGAATAGAAAACGGAACAGATGTATTTATTTAGTTTAAGTACAGTAGAAAAACATACGGTAGAACACTTTACAACATCTTGCTCTGATCCCAAAGTAAGTTACAATTTAAAACACTCGAATTGGGAAATCAGAAATAATGAAGGTACCACAAACACCCAGACCCGGGTAAATATAGAATTTTTTTTCTACATTTACCCGTCCGGGACTCGAAATGAAATGAAATAAAATGAAATGAAATGAAATGAAATTAATTTATTTGCGTTTGGTTAAGGTAAACTGAAGATGGTCATAACAATTAAACATCCGCTTAATCAGCCATTGTTAATGGCATGCAAATACAAAAACTACAGAATAATATTTGAAACAAATTGTCAACAAGCATCCAATACATAGGTAATAATTAATAAAGATTTTACAATTGGCCCTACAATTTGTATCAGTCTATTTACTAATGTGACGTCATCTATCGTAGTTCAAATATTCCTGTATAGTGTAAAATGCCCTTTTACTGAGCCAGCCGTACAATTCTCTTTTAAATTTAACAAAGGGTAGATCTTGAATTTCTTGTGGTATCTTATTATACACTGTCATACACATCCAATAGCAATTTTTACGGAATCTTGCACTCTTAGGAATTGTAACGGAAACTAACCTATTCCTATTTTATTAAATGCCTACGCAACTGGCTTATTGATCATTGTTTTTATTCTTTAAGTGAATTTTTTGACATGAAATGAATCTTTATATAAATTGGACATTTTAATTTAGGTGACATTTAATAATTTATTTAAGACATTTATATAGGTGACATTCTATTGGTATCTATGACATGTATATTAAATTTTATAAATAATTGTGACTAATTTTGTAATTATGTTATTTCTTTGTTTTCTTTTGCATGCCACCAAGTTGGCGAAACATGTGATTCTTTTTCAAATTATAATAACTTATTATGTACCATGTTTTTTGCGAAATAAATGATTTGATTTTGATTTGATTTTTTGATTTTTTTGATTTCTGGTGCAGCCTCGTTTGTGCACGTCTTTGGCTTGAGTGAAATAATTCATATTGGTCTTTACAAGTTTCGCCGCTTCAAAAATATATATATAGACAAGGAAGTGTCAAAATGTTCAAAGATTTAAACAAAGGCTGACATGGCTCGTCAGGTACAGTACCACATATTGCTCTAACACACTTTTTCTGTGCAATAAACGCTTTTTTTTGAAAGAAAGAAAGAAAGAAAGATTCATTTATTTGACACAATAATGGATACTAAATAACAAGTAAATGATATCAGTATATAAACTTGAAAAATTTTGTCTCAGGCGGGACTCGAACCCGCATCTCCTCGCATGCCGGGCGGGCGCCATACCGAAAAATTCGCGCCGTGTCGCAGTGTCTCGGTGGCCTAATGGTATGGCGCCCGCCCGGCATGCGAGGAGATGCGGGTTCGAGTCCCGCCTGAGACAAAATTTTTCAAGTTTATATACTGATATTATAAGTGCAATTAAGTTGCTAAAATATCAAATAAAGTAAACAAGTAAATGCACAGACATTTCATGGATATTAAAAGTAAATTAAAACTAATAGAATGAATGTATGTCAAATAAGGTTCTCGCTCAGCTTTAGTCGTGACGGCTAGTGGCTATCACGACGCTGATTTTCAGCGGGGACCTTGACGTTAAGGTGTGTGACAAGGACTTGTAGGCCCACCAGACACCGCCGAATAGCCCGATCACCTGTTGTCTGTGAAGGACCGACGCCCAACCGAGGAAACCCGGCAGCCCCCGATGAGTCCACACGTCGTTGCCGGCGTTACACGGTATCGGTAAAAGTTGTCGTGATGTTACAACTCAAATGGTACCCAAAAGCTACAAATACAATCTTATAAAAACACAAAAAAAAAACTTAATTAAACATTTCTAGCAAGTACTAGTTTTAATAATTTTAATATTTAACATTTAACATATTTTTTTATGTCCGTGCTATTACCCCAGAACCCGGGACCTAGCAGGCAACACCTTTGAAAAATCTGTGTACGCCTCTGCCACAGAGGTCGTCAGTATGATATTTAATTAGGGTGATACGTACAGGTGAAATTTTAAATACCTTCCAAATTTTAATAAATTAATCTACGAAACAAAAAAGAAATTACGTGTTTTTTTTTTTGTATAGCCCAGTGCAAAAATGTCAAGATAAAGCACTTAGAAAATATCCACCAAAAATCTAAAATTTTTGATACGGCCTCCTAGCAACACTTTTGTTACGCTATGCGCATCCCATTCATTCATTACGATACTACTCATACGTTTTTGTTTTTCCCTTCATACCTTAACGGGCTTATGACCGTAAAAATTTAAAGCTATGACGCGAAAATTATTTTCGGGTGAAAATATGATTTACAATAAATTTTTTACTTCATATATGGGCTCTAAATACGATACTGAACGCCTATAAAATGATGAAAAAGTCATCCTGTATATTATCATGACATGAGCTTGCCCGTTTGTTTGTCATCCTTTGGACGGCCAGAAGAAGTCTTTGAGATCGTTATCGTACTCAGATCGGGCTTGATGGAGTGGAGACAGATTTCGTTCCAGCGACCTTAGACAAGTGGCTTTCTTACATCGTTTACGCTAGGCGAATTATAGATGTCAAATTTATGAAATTGACATAATGTCATTTTCATACATTTGTTATCTATTCATCTAGCGTAAACGATACTAGAAAGCCACTTGTCTAAGGCTGCAGGAAAGCAGCCTTATGAAGCGGTATGGCACCACTATAACAAGCTTTAGGCACCTTATTAGTATCTCAAAGTCATCTTATACTGGCCCATACTGGCCCAAAGACAATCGCTATAATATGAGACTGGCCGCAACCAAGCCTGGTCACACTCGGCTGCGTCATGTGCATCTAGGCTAAGGCACTTATGCCTTCACCGAGGGCCTACACTTATTGAGGTGGAAATAATAAAGGTCTTCATAAAAGGCTATAGGCCATAAAATCATGCTAGCTAGCTTTAGCGTCACTCTTTCATAAACCAAACGCAACACTTTACTAGTTCACGTCTTACTTCTAGGAAATTTCATCCACAAAAGAGGCTATAGGCTAGGCTGTTGCCTATAACCATCCCACTGCACGGCAAAGGCCTCCATCATTGAATTCAAGCTACCACAGCAATGATGGGCGCAGGCATAATCACTACGCTTGTCAAATGCGGGTTGGTGATCACAAACCCGAGCAATATTCAAACATTTGTAACTCCTGTTGCCAGACCAGGGGATCGAACTCAGAAGCCCGCCTAGATCTAAGCCCGATACCGGCGTATAACCACTAACCTAATGAAAAAAAGAGATAATCATCTGTCTGATGAGATAATCTACTGCTATCTACTTTTATTGTTAATTTAGTAAGTCTGCTATTCTATACGATGTTATTGCCTATTCTATGAGTTCCCTGGGTTTGCTTTAAAGCGTTCCGAACATGCGTACAATTTCTTTCAATCACTAGCCCGCATTTGTCCCGAAGCAGTGGTAGGTTTAAATATTGGGACGTGTAAAAGCGCCTCTAGAGGCCTATTTGCAGAAATAAAACTAATTTTAACTGATGTTAACTGATTTTAACTTAGCTAAGAAACATTTGGTTTTTTAAAATTTCTCACACTTGCTGTTTAGTGAATTTATGTAAATAAAAATAATCAATGAAATGTATGCATGCGTATAACTTTCGATAAACTACAGTAAATTATCAGTATATAAACTTGAAAAATTTTGTCTCAGGCGGGACTCGAACTCGTATGGCGCCCGCCCGGCATGCGAGGAGATGCGGGTTCGAGTCCCGCCTGAGACAAAATTTTTCAAGTTTATATACTGATATTATAAGTGCAATTAAGTTGCTAAAATATCAAATAAAGTATACAGTAAATTAGTTAGATAATTCTTATTTTGTTGTGTGTGTTCGCCAGGAGATGGTTTGTTTATGGTAAAAGTAAGAAAATGTTTGTAAATTGTTTGAATAAAAGAGTGTTTATTCGTCGGAATCTCTCATTCGACCAAACAGACGATAATACAATTTCAGAATTCAGAACTCAATTAACAATAAAACAGAGACCGTAAATAAAAGCATAAAACAAAATATAAATGCTAAATTAAAGAATCGTGTTCTAAAGTCTTATAAAACCACTGTTATCTCTAAGAGGAATAAAATATCTTTATAGATAAAAACTTAATTGGCAGACCTCACAGACGACGAGACAGGACAATATACTATCTATGAATTAGCTTTTGGAATTTAAGCTTAGATTGCGCTGCAGGGGACAAAATAGAATAATACCAAACAATAATTCAAATTCAAATTTAAAATACTTAATATTTCAGGCTTGGCCCATATAGAGTTATAGCTCCATCAACAACACACAACATAAAACACCATCGCTCTTTTATACACAACACACAACACCATCGCTCTTTTATAATAGACACTAATGGGAGTCGAAAAAGGCAACTAAATAATTACTGAAGGAGACATGCTACAGACTCTTCTGTCCATCATTGACTACATAAAGAACAATCGCAACTCGTGCGCCGAGCATGGCGAATCTTTCTATATAAAAGAGAGTAATGTGAGTCACACCACTTATTTCGAGATTGGCTGGACCGGTATGAATGATTTTTGTTTTTGGATTTGTCTATGTCGGAAATAGGATAATAAGTGTTAAAACTATAAAAAGATACTTTTCTTCCATGCTGGATCAGCTAGTATAGTCTGAAGTATACTCCCTTTAGGGAGTGGCCCACGTCCTGTAGACGAATATGACACAAGGAGAGACTTTATAATAATAATACTTTTATTAAAAGATACTAGCTGTTGCCCGCAACTTCGTATGCGTGGATTTTTGAATTTAAAACTGTGTATTAAAATTATACCACGAGAACCTCTCCTCTCCTCGAGATAAAAAGTAGCCAAATTTCATTCAGATCCGTTGAGAAGTTTTAGCGTGAAAGAGTCAAACATTCTTACAAACTTACGCGTTTATAATATTATATTAGAAAAGATGTTATTGTCTCTCATTATGACACATCAGTCTAGTACATAGCATACGAAACTCTCGTTGCCTGACCCTAGGATCGAGCCTAAGACCCCGGGATCTTTGTCCGGTAACTTAATTCACTCGACCTATAAGACGTTACATAGAAAAAGGGTCTAGTAAATATTTCTAGGCCTGTTATAAAATTACGGTCAACGCTCTTAGACCAAACAATGAAAGGTTCAAACACCGATTAACGGATTAATTAATTGACTTTTAGCATTTTTTTGCACCATTTAAAGTTAGGTAAACTGCGTAACATTTTTTGTTAGAATGCGAATCGGTTTATGACTTGTTCTTAATTAGCTTTTAATTGGGTATGAAGCCTTAGATTTGTATTACTACAGACTACTAAAATCCAATCTAAATGGACCAGAAATACATATAAAAGTTTAGTTTTTTTCTAATTGTCATTTCGTCTGACCACTAGTGATTTCTTGGTTTAAGGATAAAAATTACACCAAATTTGTTTTAAATAAAAATGACCCTTATAAATAAGTAAATATAAAAAACTTTTTAATCATACTCAAGCCCTATCAGACGAAACATTTAAGTTACCTGAAATTGATCTCTTGATCTCCTAAAGATTATGAGTGACCAGTTTTTTTTCTGTTCATTAACTTCTACTGTTTTTATCCTAGTCTATCAAATATCAATAACCAATGCTACATCTTCAAAACCATTATTGACGTTACTATTTCAACCGCGTGTGTTGTTTAAATGTGTAAAACGTCGACTTTCTAATCCGTTTTTGTGTATCCTATTGTAATTCCGTGAAGAACATAATAAAATTGGAATTGTACGGCCAGTCGTTGCCAGAATACAAATATTTACAATGCTACAATGGAAGGAGCACTTTGACAAAAGATCGCTTAAGAAGGGTATTTGGTATAGTACGATCCAACCACAGCTCCCAAATTATAACTGGATTTACCAGCGCAGATTAGATTAGTGTCAGGTTTGCGCCTGCGATCCGGTCACATACCATCTAAAAAAAATCCTTTTTAATGAAGAAATCTGCAAGCCCTAATTGTCCTAGGCCTGGGGCCTTATTCAGCTATTTCAATCGCAGTTCGATCGTGATTGAATTGGACGATTTTGACATTTAGCCCATACTAGAACTGTCAAAAACCTGCAATTTAATTACGATTGTGATACGATTTGGTTACGCGAATTAGGGGACTGACTATGTAGTTGAAGAAGATATTCAGCACATATTGATGGAATGTGTCAGAAACGAAAACATCCGGTATTCAGTTCTACATATAAAATTTTGCAACAGTGTCTTTGGCTTATCCAATGTCGGATAAAGCTCGGGCACTGTTTGCAATCTTGGGTAAGAGTTTGAGCAAATAATGCTATTTGCGTTATTGTTAGACCCTCATTTGCTTTCTTTATTTTGTTATTTGTTTCATTAGTTATAAATGCATTGATTTATACAACGAAGCGACATGATCGCTTTGCGACATGATCGCTTTGCTACCAAGCCTCCAAATAAATGGAAAAAAATACTGGAATCGTGCGGCCAGTTGTTGCCATAATACAAAATTAAATATTTACAATGTGTTCGCCACGAGTGTAATGCTTTAAACGTTTGCGGTCATGTCATTAAGCAAATTAAATTTTGCTGAGCGTCTTAACATTAGTATGGCTGCCGTTTTGTGGTTCAGGCGTTTTCTAAAACGGAAAATTTGTATGTTCCAAAAACGTTACGTTGGGTTTAATTAATGTCTGTGTTTAATTTACATTTAGATGATAATCAAAATGCTTTTCAGGATTGACTGGATACTTAACCACATAATATGAATATGAAACGCATATACATACATTATGTATTGTAATACATGCATTTACGCTAATTACAGCGGCATATTTTAATTATTTATACTGAAAAAATTGTTACACACAAAAAATGTTGTGTGAACATCCACTAACTAACGACCAAACGCTATTTTTTGCACTCATCCGCAATCACATAGCAGATCACAATTAAACACAAAAGTGTCGCTTGCACAGCGTACTGCACACAGCGGGTCAGCGACCCCGTTGTAATTGAATTCATGCAGAAACTTATCCAACCGCTGAATCAGTACCGTAAAGTGTACTCCCCACCGGCGTTGGAGTAAACCGTTTATTGTCGATTTTATATGAAAGAAACAAAAGTGGGCCCAGTATGCTGCCTTGCGGCACGCCCGGCGAACCAATGAATACGAGATGAGGATCTGAAATGTAACTACGAATTGTTTTCCCTATTGATCTAGAAATGCGTTTGAGTTTCGCTCGGAGATATATGCTAATGCAGTTGAGTGCGTTGTATATTGTGTCGAAAGCATGCGGGTAGTCTATCGAAATCAATTATAAATGAATTAAAGCTCAACGGGTCAATGAACCTATTGTGTAGTAGAAAGACTAATAACAACTTATAAAAATTTAGTTTAGTTTAAAATGTAAACGCGATGTATTGTTTCGAATATAAAAGCTTTTACTATGTATTACGTAAATAAATAAATACTAAACAAAATCACTGGTATTTGATCATAAGTATATTACTAATTTAATACTGTTAATTAGTAATTTTTTATGTTAGACGACGCATATATTTATTTTTGTTAAATCTATCACTTTTCTAAATATAATTTGAATTTAACAAAAATTACTGCAAATTTTTGTGTAACAAATTTTGAGTCGTCATTACCATGTTTATATAACTTAGGTATCCATTTCATTCAATTTTATTTAATACTATTGGAAACTTTAAAAAAAGGAACAGCGTACAATCATCCTAATGGAGGCCTTTTGACGGGCAGCAATGACGGGTACAATAACAACTACTACCCTTGCCAAATGCGTGTTGGTGTCCCAACCCAAGTCATGTTCAAAATTCAAAACTATTGTTGCCCGACCCGGGTATCGAATCCAGAATCCCGATATTTTGCTCCGGCATTTAAACCACTAGTCGAAAGTGGCGGTAATTGTAATCAATTAAGATTTTAATATATCACTTGCTGGCGGATTGTAATTGTCTATTAATAGTAGATCTAACAAATACACTGCGTGCAAATTCATTGTATTCCAGAATCGTTTCCTAGTTAGATTGTGTATCTTCTGGGACCTTCCACGAAGACTTATTATACTGAATTACCATTGAATTGTGATGTTAAATTATTACATTATTGTCGCCAGTGAAGTGGTTGGAGCCAATTTCAAACCTTTTGTGCTGCTATCAAGAGCTGCAATACGCTTTGAGTAATCGACAATGCAAGCCATTTATTTTGGACTAAAATAACTTATGAGAATAAGTCGCATATGTTTTAGATACCAGGCGACCAAGTGCTGGAATAACATTCCACCACCTCTAAGACTTGTGAAATCTAATTATAAGTTTAAGAAAAATGTTTAATCTGCTTTACTTGACCTCCAAAAGTTAGGAATACGAAGTAATAGTCGCCTGGGAGATTCTGTTACTCTTTTCTGGGCATGTGACCGTGCCACAAATATTTAAAATTATGAATATTTATTTTTTGTTGTATAAACTATGGCCTATTAAATATTTTAATATAGTATTTTTATATTTCATTATCCTAATTGATCTGTCATGTTTCTTATATTTTACAATTTTCTTTTTTTTTTTCATAAACAATCTTTGACATCGTATGCGCTTAATAATACAATTTAAAGAAAATATATTTATCTTTCGAATCATTTTGTTAATTTTTTATTTTTATTTATAATATCAATATTGCTATTGTTCTGGATTGCTGTGAGTGTCCACGCCTACCTCCAAACATGGCAGAAGCTGAAAACCAGTGTTCTGCTCTTTGAGCAGTGCAAACACTGAGCTTATTGCCTTTTTGCATCGCTGCGGCACACATAACTTAGTAATTGTCTTTTTTATTTTATTTTATTAATGTTGTTATTGTTTTTAATTTACTACTTGTGTGCTTTAATTTTCCTGATGTACAGTGTGCCTTATTGCCATGCAAATAAAGATTTTATCTATCTATCTATCTATCTATCATTGAATTTAGCACAATTTGAGAAGAAAAATTTTGTTCATTCTACTATTATGCAACCCACTCATATTATATACTATTAAGTATCAGTATATAAACTTGAAAAATTTTGTCTCAGGCGGGACTCGAACCCGCATCTCCTCGCAAGCCGGGCGGGCGCCATACCATTAGGCAACCGAGACACTGCGACAAGGCGCGAATTTTTCAAGCAATTCTTACGCTATAAGCCAGCGTTGTTTCATCAAATGTTAGGAGTTTGCACCCTTAACACCCGAAAGAAACATCTTTGCAGATGTTTGACAGTCAGTTAAGATGAAACAGCTATTTATATACTTTATTTGATATTTTAGCAACTTAATTGCACTTTTAATATCAGTATATAAACTTGAAAAATTTTTTCTCAGGCGGGACTAGAACCAGCATCTCCTCGCAAAAAATTTTTCAAGTTTATATACTGATATTATAAGTGCAATTAAGTTGCTAAAATATCAAATAAAGTACTATTAAGTAATTATGAGTGGGTTCATGATGGTGGTCGTGATATCTTGTTTGATATTGACTCAAAGTTGGTGGCTTACCCTTATGACGGTTTCATTAATGACGACCATTTGGATCAGCGGTAGTTAACGCTGCTTCTGAGCCATGGGTCGCGGGTTCGATCCCCGCACAGTACAAATATTTGTGTGCATGAACATGTCTGTTTGTACTGGTCTGGGTGTTTTATTTACAAAAAAAAAAGTATATAAGTAAGTTTATCGGTTGTCTAGTACCCCATACGACAGGGTACTTAATAGTACCTTAATTTGGGACTAGATGGCTCAGTGTGGCCCAGTGAGGCATGTCTTAAATATTTATTTATTTATTTATTAGTCGTCACAGATTTTATTTCAAACCAAGAAGTTTGTCATCAAAATTATTGTCAAAAAATTTGTTACGAGAAAGTCTTTTTTTATTTAAAAATAAGCCATTTGATGCTGAAGGGGTTAACACCCATAAAAAGGTAAGCGTGGTCAGACTTGAAAAAAATTTTGCTCATTTTAAATTTATCTGACATATTTTACAGACATTTTTAAAGATAATCTATTAATTTAGTTTTATTTCATCAGTGCAAGCTGAAACTGTTAAGAAATGTAATATGAAACGTCAAGACTAATTGCATAGGTTTGTAAAAATTTATGTGACTTAACTCACGCAAGTTTTTGCGCAATAAAATGCGGAACGGCCAGTCGCAGTCGCAGAAGCATATAATTTAGAATCAGCTCGAGTAAGAACACTGCAATTTGCGTATTTTCCTCGTGAAATTAGAAAAAAAAAGTGTAAACAGACATGCAATAATACTAACCACTGCAGTTTTAAGGTAGCACTTTGGTTTCTTTCTGTTAATTGAAAATAATAATATGCTTTAGATTTTAATTATACAAATAGGAATTATACGGTTGTTGTAAACATGAGGACTATTAACAGTAATCGTAGAGAAGGTTGTTAAAACTTGTTGGAAAAGAGCTTATACAGTTTTGAAAAATGACTAATAAATTATTACAAAGAATATGTAGAGATTTTTCTCTGACAAATGATAACAATTAATATTAATTAATGATTACAACTACTTAATAAACCTTCTAAAGAAATTATGTTCGAGATAGAAAACAACTTCACATTTCATTTAAATCGCCAATCCATTATAAATAGCAATAAAAACATTGTAACAAATGATCCTAACAGCAACTGTAATTGTGTTACAAGCAATCAAACCTGTGTTAGGAGCACGTTTTGTGCTATAAATTATTCGTAGATAATCCCCGAGCATTCGTTTCTAATCTTGACATTTCTCATCTGGACCTCATTATGTCACCTGATAATTTGTCTAAGCAAAAACAATTCTTATCCTAACTGAATACAGTACAATATTACTAAGTGTTACTTATAAGCGACACGCTATGTCTTTATTGGGTTTACTCCCATTCCGGACATTGTCAAGTGCAACCCGTTTTTATGTATCGAAGACGCGTCTATAAAATATTTATAGCTTGATTTTTTGTTTTGTTTTACAATTATCTTTGTGAAAACTGTCAATGTCAACATTGGCTACTGCCCAGTCGTTATTCTTACGAGACTATAAGTGATTTTGCCTTAACGTGTTCTCAGAAGGTCGTAATGCTTGAGCACTAAGGTATTTTACGGCCATGCCTTTGTGGCCATCAGTATGGGAATAATTACATTTATGAATCATAATTTCGCTTGCACTTAAAACTTTTATTAGCATCAGGAAAGTCGGGGCAAATTGGCTGTCTACCTCGGAGACCGGTAATAATCTTTGCATGCGAATTATTGGTGCTTATAAAATCTTTTCTAAATTATTTTACGTAACTCACAATGTTATGGTGGATATTTATAACATTGTTTTAGATATTAGCTTAAACATTTCTTTTGTTTTAATTGTTTCTAAAGTATTGGTGTGCCGCCGGATGTTACTATTGCATTTCGTTAGTATATTCGTTACCTTTTTGATTTTAATTTCCCAAAGAATAAAAGGTGTATAGAAAGTCCTGAAAATCAGCAAAGTAATCTATGGTGTCATCATGAATCATGTGCGTGTAAGGGACCAGTAACTTAAATAGTCAAGCATCTTTTCTAGGCCAATCTTCAATTTGATTAAATTGAATTTTCATTTAAATTTGAATAGAATCAACTTTTTTTAAGTATCACAAGGAGAAGAAAAGAACAAAGAAATCAAGCAATCCATAAATATCCATGATTGGCCAAAAACAAATAAAATAAATGCTTTTAATTTATTTTCGTCAGTCGACAAGATTACAAACAGCCATGCGTAGAGTACCTACAACTGAAACACAATGTGATATTAGAAAAAAAACTGTTTCCATTATTTTACTATTCACGTTCATCCTACGAGTACCACAGGGTTTATCTCCAATATTGCCAATAAGTCTCGCGGGAATACTGACAACAATGCCACGCTTTATATCAGACCAGATACCGGCCAGACTTCTTGGAACCCCCACCATAACCAACACTTTAACACCCTGAGAAGGAACGAGTGGTTTTTCGAGTACTAAGAGATCAGGTTATACTGGACGGTTTGTATAAATGGATGGCACATGCCACAGTATATTGAAATACAACGTGGTTAGAGATGGTGAAGATAACATTATCGATAGTTTACGATAGGATAGCGTTGGATGCGTTTATAATTTTGATAACTTGCAAGCATTGGTCGACTTTTCGATATGGAACTTAATAAAGGAAAATTTTGCCATTATCGTTGCGTTTGGTGGGTTTGCGATAGCAAATTGGAAAAAGGTAGAATTAAGACGCTCTTGTCCATCTTCTTGTGACAGTATTCCTGTTTTCACCACTTACGAAAAGATATGAGAGCTATTCTATTTTTGAGTGACACGAATAAAATTCAACTACATTACAGCTACAAATCAAAAACAATTTAAGCCATTTTATCCTTAATATAGGTTAGATATTAAAACAATGTGGGTATGTGATATAGTCTATATTTTTTTTATTAGTTTAGTTAACATTTGAACTAAAATTTATTACTAGGTTTCACCTGAGCTGCGGCTCCAAACTTAGTATACAAAGTAACCTTTGCCCTTTCTCAAAGTCTAATCTATCGTCGTACTAAATTTCATTAAAATCTGTTTCGTAGTTCAGGCGTGAATGTAACAGACAGACAGAGTTACCTTTGCAAATATGTTATTAGTAGGGATTAACGTGATTTCGCAAAGTATCAATAAAAGTCTGGAGCAATAATTATTCTCCAGACGACTATCGATATTTTATTTTATTTTGCTTCATTGGGGTATCATCGATAACATATCTAGGGCATCCTTACTTACATTCTTGAGGAGTTGAATGGCATGCCGACTCTATCTAGCCTATTATTGGAAATGCTTTTTAATTCTATTAGGCCGTTTTTCATCAGGGTTTGATTATATATGATTGATGGTTGGCGGGTCTCTTCGAAAGAGTTATTGCTGTTTTGATAAATGTATGAGTGTTGTGAGTGAAAGTTCAGCTTTTGGTGCATTATTTTAACCAACAATAATTGGAGGAAGACCAAAATTAAATATTAATAAAATTTATTAATAATATCGTATCGTTTGGGTCCAGCATAAAAATAAAAATACCTTTTAAGCTATTGCATAGCTTCTATCGCGGGCCTTGAGCTTGGAGACCGAATCCAGAAATTCCGTAACGAAAATAACCTAACCTAACACTCAGGGCGAGGCACGATCGAACAATTTTGAATTTCCGAAATTTAAAAGAATTTAGAAGAAAACTAAATTTGACCCAAGAAAAATAAAACAAACGGGGTGAGCTAAATAAAACCGTTTAATAAGGATTTTGACAGTATGGTTGCCTATGGTAACCATATCTGCCAAAATAACAGAAAAAAATAATTATAAAAGTCATAATTACAAAATACATAAAATTATAAAATTAAGCTATTGCATAGCTTTTATCGCGGGCCTTGAGCGTGGAGACCGAATCCAAAAATTCCGTAACGAAAATAACCTAACACCCCCCACTCCAACCGGCACAGCGGTGATACTTTTTAGCTTAGAATAATTGCATAAGTTGATAAAATGCTATGCAATAGCTTTACCGCGGCAGTCTCCGAGTGCCACACGTCTTTTTTTTTATTGTGAGTGTTGTGGTGACTTAGGGATTAATGCCATTGGTCAAACTGCGATCGCCAGCCGCCTGCCAAGCGTGGCGATTTTGGCAAAACTTTGAGAAAAACTAGTCTCGTGGCAGTGGACTAATGTTAGCTGATGATGATTATGATGATGTTGGTGATATTTGTTATTTATAATTAGGTATGTATCGCATACATTTTTTGAATATGAAGTAATGTAATTTTAATTGTTTGTTACAGGTAAGTCAACGACCTCAAACTTACTTCAACACGACACTCAAAATTCTGGGCTTTATTCGCACTTCGTTTCTTTACTTACTTTGGACAATAGTACTTCTTGTGGACAATAGTACGTCAACTCAAATAAACATACAAGGTAAAAATACTAAAAATACTTTATTTGATATTTTAGCAACTTAATTGCAATTATGATATCAGTATATAAACTTGAAATTATGTCTCAGGCGGGACTCGAACCCGCATCTCCTCGCAATCCGGGCGCGGCGCTATACCATTAAGCGCCAAGGTCGCCTGCATTTGATTTGGTAATTTAAGGGATCAAAACATTTTTAAGGATAATGATTCCATTCTGGAACTTCGTAAAATAATAGTCTTCTAAATATGTTTATACTTATAAAAAGCTTAACTTTACCTGAGAAGTTGAGAGTAGTTCTTGTTAACAATACTCACTAGGAACCTTAATGAATTTAAAAGTAAACGCTGTCCGTATAGAAAAAAAAAATACGAACTTTGACTTAAAAATCAAATTAAAAAATGAACGCACGCTATTTAAAAAGTTTAACCAGCAAAGCGGCGCATTATACAGTTGGCTGTATAGAGTTTACGGTCTGCTTCAACTATCATTGTCCTTGCTTCCTCTCTTTGTCTGGCCATTTTTTCATCTGCCCGCCTGTCGTCATTAAGTTTTTTATTTTTATTTTTTTCCCACCGGCCAGATTGCTGTTTTGGTTGAATACTCTTTTGAGTGATTAAAAAGAGTTAATGACGTTTTCGCGGGTTGCATGCTGTTCGTAATTTGAAAATTATGAAAACCAAAACTGTATATCTGTAGGCTTGTTCAAAGCAATATAAAACTTGTATATTTTTTACTAGCTGTTCTGTGGCACATTGTGAGTGAATGGTTTTTGTTTTTTATTGTTTTCTATGGTTTTTTTTCGCGGTCGCGGATAAATAGATAAAAATAATCCTTGATGCGGATTATATATCATGCTAAAATTTTAGCTCGATCGGTGCAGAACTTTTTCAGTTTTTGAAGCGTATACAAACCAACATAACATTTATATAATATATAAGATTTTTTTAAATATAACTGAGAGACATCTATAAAGAGTTCCCATAGAACATGAGTCTCAGATGTCTGTCTACGTTCTAATAAATAGATATAAAAAAAATGCTCTTATTTATTTTTTTACGCGCGCAAAGCCACGAGCTATAGCTAGTATTATTATATGAAGTAATTACTGATTTCCTATCCCTTTCTCTTGTCATTTTGTGTCAAAACTAATTGTGACAGCTGTCAGTTTCAATAGCCAATCACGGGTTTGTGTCATGAATTAAATAATCTCTGGATATAATGATGGATAATTAGAAAGTTAGTTTATCAAGTGTGCCCTTTACTGATACAAGTAGATATATTTTTCATCGATATAATTATAATCAGAACTAGTATACACAGTCTGATACAAAAATGACACTTATAACTGTCCTTATTTGAATGATTGACGTTGAGTTTCTGTCAGTGTCAACTTTATAACCCGGCCAAATTATGTGGACTTGCAATAGTATGGATACTAATAATAATACGCAGGGCAGGTTGTGGCGAGCTGTTGGGCAGTAGCGACCCCACGGACCCGGAAGTATCGCTCCCGGGAGTATCCATGTTCCTCACCTCTGGCTTGCCTTTATTGGTCGGCCGGAGTAAACACTGACGAGGAGCATATCTCTCACCTCTTGCTTGCCTTCATTGGCCGGCTTGAGTGGAAAGTCGCTAGAGCAGAAATGCTCGGGGGAAGGAAGTATTGCAGTAAAATGCTTGTAGGGATCTTGAACGGAACGGCTATGGCCCCTGCCTGACCTGGCCTGGAAGGACTATGGTCCTTCCATAGTCCCAGTTACCCAGTCCACTAGAACCCAAACCCATAGCCCAGTATCCTTTGTATCCACTTTCTGCAATAGTCCTGCACTAACCGGGGGTTATCCTTGGGTGTACTTGTATAGTGCGCACAAGGATAATCGTCGGTTGGTGTCACATTACATCATTTAGATAAATGTTGTCTAACGGGCCTCTGCGAGTTGGCTTCGGCCCCTCGTATGCCTTCCAAAGGTCCGGAAATCTGTAGTTCCGAGATTGGAAAAGACTAACATAATTATAATAATAATAAGTTTATTGACTTTTTTTTTTGACATAATGATATTTGAGCTAAGTCAACCTATATTTCAGATATGCAGTGCCCTCTTCCATTGTAGATTACAAAATGTGTCACAACTTTTATACAAATTAATATAACTTCAATTTATAAAATTAGTTTGTGTGTGTGTGTGTGTGTGTGTGTTTATGTGTGTGTGTATGCGCTCGCGTTTTGTGTGAATGTATTTAAATTAATATGTTTTCGGAGTAGGTCTTCAGTATTCTGATAATCTAGGGAAGATAACCAGTTACTGACTTTCGATTTACATTCATATAGAGACAAAGAGTAGAAGTCTAATAGTTTATTGGCTTGGTACTTGTGTCATGTTGTGACCATTCGGTTTATAAAAATAGGTTTTATTAAGCACCCCTAAGTCAAATATTAGGGGTTAAAGTATGAAATTGCCGTTTTGTATGGACGAAATCGAGAAAAGTCATTTTTCCATACTAATAATTTTTTTGTTTTTTTTAAAAACGCCTAAACCGTTTTCGATGCAATTAAAGGTGAAAGTTAGATGGTTATAAAGCTACGCATTATAGTATTTAAATTTCTGAAAATCAAAGTATATAATACAAATATACTTAATTGAAGCAAGAAGGTCAGCTGACACATTGTAAGGGGTCTTTTCAACGACTTCCTTTGAAGTAATAGGCACTAGTATTGCATTTTTTTTAAGTCAAAAGTTACTTTATTTAGTTTTTGATACAATACAAAAAGAATTACGCAATAATATGACTATACTTAAGAGCTATAAACAAAATAAAAAGTGGGAAAATAATCGGCAATTTCATACTTTAACCCCTATTAAGTGCATATTTACTTGGGATACTATTTTTACACTGATTGTGTACCTTGACAGGATGTACGGATGTTTGTTGACGCAAAAACTAATAATCGCATTTTGATGAATCTTTACAGTAATGTAGAACATCAGAATAAAAGGAATAAAATATAGGCTATATACCCTAAAAACACATGATATAACAGTCGTATTATTTGTGAAGTCACGTGACACGGACGATAGACTATATCAGGGCTGTAAGAAAAGGAACGTTGAGTTATTTATAGCTTAGCCATTATTTTTATATTTCAAGATGGCGGTAAGCTATTTTTATCTCGATGGAGACTATAAGTTTATTACAAATAGTATACTGTCTGCACACTTAAAAATAAAAGAGACATAACGCTGTCTAGAAGAGATCACTTTTAGTGATAAGATCGCCCAAATTGTACTTAAATCTTTTTGTACACATTACAAAAATAAAATTCCAACTAACGCTATCTTAGAAAAACATTTATTCATAATTAACATTTCAGCTTGTAATAATAATAATATATGTCTGCATGTAAGTATGTGCATAATATTATAACCATAACAGAATATTAGTTTTTTTTTAAGGTTTTATAACATCAGAGCCGCCAGAATAACTCGAAGAGTTTAGGACTGAAAGCTGCCAGGTTGTTTTTTTAGATAACTGCATATCACTTTAACAGATATATCCAATAACTTTAAAATGTATAAACATACTTAAATCTTCTTCAAGAATCACTCTAATGAGAACTAATTGGTAAAAAGAAACTCAAATACGAGTAATTAATGAAAAAAAAATCTGCTAGATCAACTCTCAGTCCGTGCTAAACAAACAATGGCAGTCAGCATGCACAAATTGCAAAAACACTTCAGAATGTACAGATCAGAAAGTTCCTCTCTCATACTCAAATTATCAGCGGGTAGTTTTTTTGGTAACAAGTTATATCATTAACTTTTTTATATGAACCAGTCTGGCACAGTGAGATGGCCAAAGATCATTGACCCATTGACACACAAAATCAGCTGTGTGGTCTTATCATACAGGGTGACTGGTAATTCGACCTATTCCTTTAAAGAGGTTATATTGTTTGAGATTATTTACAACAAATTAACCCCCATCACCTGGAGGTGGATGACGCCCTGTTGCTGTAATGGTGTAAGTACCGGGCCAAGTTCTAGGGGTTCCGGGTGCGATTTCTGAGTCGGGCAGCAAAAAGTATTGAATTTATGAACATTTCTCGGGTTTGTGACCACCAACGCGCATTCGGCAAGCGTGGTGGGTGACAATTTAATGTGGGAGAACTTTTCCCAATAGTGGGATGAAATGGGCCGTTACTCAACTTTAATTTTTTAACCCCCATCAAGTAAGGGTCGAAAAAAAATCCAAACATTAAAAAAAAACGGCTTTAAGGTCTCGTCCTTTAATAAAATAAATACTAAAATATTGATAATTTTTGACTAACATCCATTCTATTCATTAACGATTGCTATAATAGTTTACAGCAAGCATTTAGAAAAGCATCACTTAAGTTCCCAGAAATAAGTTTTTTGATTCTGATGATATACATTTACAAGGCACCAAAATTTCCTTTTGAGGAAAAAACCTTAAAAATAAATCTGAGTCCATTGAAACATTCAGATAGCCTATCAGTCCATCAGTCACCGCCATAAGTTCGGGTGCTAACACCCAGAGATTTTACCGTGTAATCGCCATATTCGCTACTGCAGCGATCAGCGAAGCCATTTAACTTAACGGTATCCTAACCGAAGTTCGGTTAACGGTCGCAATTCCGTAAAGCACGTAACTCGAGTTAAAAACTTAATTATGATGATGATGGCGAGGCTTGATGCATCTCTGAATGTTGTATACCTACTTGTTTCCTTCGTTATTTCTAGGGCCTTATTCAGCTATTTTAATCGCAGTTCGATCGTGATTGAGTTGGGCGACTTTGACATTTAGCCCATACTAGAACTGTCAAAAACCTGTCGATCAATTACGATTGTGATACGATTTGGTTACGTGAATTAGGGGACTGGTCTCCACAATACACGAGTGCTAACTTACTTTGGGATCAGAACTAAGGGCCTTATTCAGCTATTTCAATTGCAGTTCGATCGTGATTGAATTGGGCGATTTTGACATTTAGCCCATACTAGAACTGTCAAAATCCTGCTATTCGAATACGATTGTGATACGATTTGGTTAGCTGAATTAGGGGCCAATGTATTCGACGTTGTCCACATTTTTTTTTATTACTTTTGACAGTCTACATCATTTACGACCATATCTACTTTTCTAATGATAAAAAAAGGATCTCAACTAATCTGTAAAGTTAAATATAATGGCAATAGCCTTTCTCTTTCTATGGGTGTCGTAATAGGCGACTAAACGTTATACTGCCAGAATAAGTCATCTTCTGGTGGTACTCCTTTAGCATGGGAAGAATAAACTTCAAAAGTAAGTTTTTTTTCTTTTTTTACCAGCCTGTATCAGTCTACGGCTGGACACGGGTCTCTTAAAAAGGAGCTTTTTTTATAAAAATAAATAATGGGTTTGCTCTTAACTACATAATAAACTCTACGGTTAAGAAGAAGCCTAAGATGGAGCGAGCTTACCCAAAGGCACTGGTTCTCCCGCACACCAGCGGAACACAGGGGCACTGTTTGGCGCTGGACTCCGGCAGAAGGGTGGTAGCATCCAGGCGGCCTCTTACGAAGCCTACCACCGCAGAGGGATCTGTTAGATGCCGTTGCCCAGGGTGGACCACTAGGAGGTAGATCCCACCACTCCAAAGCTAGCCATAACCGCATAAGAGGCGAGTTGTTTTCTTGTAGGTACTCATTTAGTCACTTCTGATGACATACAAAGGAAGAGAAGGTGCCAGCACCACAGGATCCTCCTAAACACATATCATTAACCATTTAATGAATATAGTAAATCATTATCTCGCTAAAACGATCGTCTAGATGATCTATCATTTAATCAAAATGTAATAGTTTTTGCGCATGCTTTGTAGACAATTTATAATGCTGGTTAATCATGTTTTATAACGGGCTTACAGAAACAGTCCATTTACATATAAAGTGCCCTCAATAAAAAAAAATAAAGGAGTATTTGTAAACCATAGTAAAATTTACTTTTAAAAATCTATATACGAGTAGATATCTTATTTCTTATGTGTCTATATTTATAAGAAAGTCGTGTTAGTTACACCAATTATAACTCTAGATCGGCTGGACAGATTTCGTGCGTGTTGTAAAGTAAAGAAAAGTAAAATTAACAACCCATTTACACTCAGTGTTGAGCACGGGTCTCTCTCCTTTGTAAGGAGAATATCAAGCTGGCCTAGTGCGGGTTGGTGGACGGCGAGGGCGACGCTGTGGCACCATCACCCCGTTGGACGTTTCTTAAGCCGCCCGAAGGCCTCCAACAGGGCTTAACGACTGTCATCTCGTGACAGCCGGGACCGACGGCTTACGGCCGGTGCCTATAATCTATCTATCTTCAGTTTTGGCATATCGGAGATAGAAAACATCTTCTGTCTCTGATTTTGCCGTCCAGAGTAACAAAGGCAGAAGTTGTTTTCTATCTCCGATATGTCAAAACTGAAGATAGATAGGTTATTGGGACCGGCCGTTAGCGTGCCCTCCGACGGAAGCGCTCAAGGTACGATGCCACAAACGGTAACCCATCCAACTATTGACCGCTCCCAGCGTTGCTTGTCGTAACAGAAACTGATCACTAAGAAGTGTGTGTTGAATTTGAAAATATTCCACGAAACCTATACTTTTTCCGGGATAAAAATAAGTTTTAGTACTGTTCCAGGCAATAATCTATATCTGCAAATTTTATTTCTGACCCGTTCTGGCGTGATTGAGTAACAAACATACATAAAAACTTTCGCATTTATATTATTAGTAAGATATTAAAGCTATATTACCGGTTTCACACATTAAAACCACACTATTTCATTGCTAAAGCGAGGGATCATCGAATTCTTATCACTGACCGAATCTCCATTGTCCCACATTTATTTGATGAAATAAAAATGCTAATTACCAATAATCTAGTCCAATCACTAGTTAATTAATCATATTAACGTCTTCATCGATACTAATCCTACACCTGACACATATTTCTTTCGAACAAAAAATCAAGATGGCGCTTGCAAAACCGCTATAGCTGAATAGATCTTCTTAATGTTCCTTTTGAATGCGACTTTACCAGTATAGAGTTTATTGTTTTAAAATCAGTGAGGTCCTGCGATAAAAATATCGAGTAAATTTTTTTTGGACAAAAAAACTAAAGTTTTTTAATTCGGGGTTTATACCATGTACCTTATTTATTATGAGTTTCCGATATTTCGGCACTGTTGCAAGCGCCATGTATAAAAAAACTAAAGTTACAAAAGCACATTTTGAGTAGGTGCAAAACATGTAACCAATGACAGTTATTATGGGTTTGAGTAGTGTGGTGCCGGCGCATTATAAGAATAGCTACTGCTTCCTTTTCTCTGTGGGTGTCTTAAGGCGACAAATTAATATTGGTAGAAGAAGAGGTACAGCAGCGATTTTCTTTCTAACATTGGCCTTACTGCGATCGCCAACACACCTGCCAGACGTAGCGATTATAGCAAAATCATATTTTTGGAGAGCACTGCGTCCAACAGTGGACTTATATAGGCTGATGATATAGGATGATATATATATATATATATATATTTTAAGACATGCCTCACTGGGCCACACAGAGTCATCTAGTCCCAAATTAAGCTACTATTAAGTACCCTGTCGTATGGGGTACTAGACAACCGATAAAATTACTTATATACTTTTTTTTGTAAAAACATACTTTATTATACATAGAAAACACCCAGACCAGTACAAACAGACATGTTCATACACACAAATATTTGTACTGTGCGTACTCAGAAGCAGCGTCTACTACCGCTGATCCAAATGGTCGTCATGATGATGACGATAAATTGTGAGCTTATTTAAAACCTTGTTTATTTTTTTTTACAAGGCTACTTTCCTGTCATAGAACTTTTTTACAATACGAATTTCAATTTACGATGGCATTCTAACGAATTATATGAGAATATAGTTTTTTTGTGACTGTTTGAGTCTGTTTTTGGGTCAAATTTCGTTAATGACAATATGATAGCTCTCATAGATTCAAGTAACAAGCAATGTGTATTTCAAATTGACATAACGATACTAAGGAGTTGTATTGTATCTATCGATAGTTTAATACGATTATTTACAGCTTCAAACTGGGTACTTCTACCCAAAACAGTTACCTCAGTGGAGCATTTAATATTTAAGACTTTCCCTTAAAGAGCAAAACCAGGTTTGGTTTTTTAAAATCTTTTTATATGTTATTTCAACTTTACATGTAGACATAAGAAACTAAAATAGTTTAAAACCGCACAAGTTTAGTTTGGGAAAACGCCGTGTTGATGGACCAAAAAAGTATTACCGCTGAAAGATATTGGAAACTGCGCGAGCGCTTGTCGACGAGAGACGTGTTTGCTCTCAACCCCCAGGAGGCACGCGCGTGCCGCGATAACAATTGATTTCAATTGTGTCTGGAAAAACTCACGATCGAGGGATTAATAAGTGTATAGCTTTGTAAAGTTCGTTTATGATGTACCTGATTCGTCTCTCGATCAACAGAATACATGTTAAACCTTACCATGGAAACTAATTACGCTAGTGTATAATTTATTTATTTTAGTTTAATAATAAGTTTACATGTAATAACTCATGCTGTTGTTTCCTTAATATAGAAAAAATAAAATAAAATAAATCTAAATAAAATAATGTTTTTTTACCACAATTGGCGTTACAGCGATTACTTATCCGTCTGCCAAACAAACGTGGAAATTATGGCTAAATCGTCATTTTTGAGAGGCCAGTATCCAGCAGTGGTGTAATAGAGCCTGTTGATGATGATGAGATGACGAATCAATCTAATTATACATGCCTAGGTACAGATTAGTCTTCCTATCTTAAGAGGTCTTTACCTAATGAAATTAGGCATATTATGTGTATAGATAACAATAATTGGAATGTCTTTATTGGGATGATACATATTTTTCGACTCCCCTAAATAGGGTGACTGAATTCTTCAGACTACCAAAGGATTCGTAAGATCATAGCCTCAATTTTCATCGTAGGCACGGACTGTTTCCTTTAAAGCTAAGCATCAAATTATTAAATTATTGCAACGCTTAGGATTAAATCACATTTATTTTTGTACTAGAATAGTTTTATACTTTATTTGATATTTTATCAACTTAATTGCAATTATAACAGCGCGAATTTTTCAAGCTTATTCTTATCGCTGTAAGCCAGCGATGTTATAATATATTATGCTTGAAAAATTCGCGCTGTGTCGCAGTGTCTCGGTGGCTTATTAGTATAGCGCCCGCCCGGCATGCGAGGAGATGCGGGTTCGAGTCCCGCCTGAGACATAATTTTTCAAGTTTATATACTGATATTGAATAGTTTTCTTATTTAATTTATCAAATCTCTAATCTTATAACATTGTATTAGAATGGTTAAATTAGTAGAATTGAGAAATCAATAACTAAAGGTTAAGTAAGGTAAGGTAAACATGAGGGCATCATTAGCAGAATTACATCCCAATCATTTCTTATTTTAAAATGGTCTTATAAAAATGCTTGAAATCTTAAAAAACTACCTATGCGTTTCTGCTCCAGGCTTGAGAGAGACAAACTTCTTAGCGTTCCATGGATTCACCGTTCGGGTGCCGGGTCCATCGTGTGGCACAAAGAGAAACTCCGAGTAGCTCCCGGGACTTGTGACACAGGTGTAGGTTTAAGGGGCCCCTTTCCGACGTATGCCAACACTCACCTTCACTACTCGTGTTTCTCTCCCTGCCCGGCCAAATTTACAAACTATCGATAGAAAAAATCCTCAAGACTTCAACAAACTATCGATAAAAAACATCCTTAACACTTCACTATCGAGTCTCTCAGCCATATTAACGAACGGGGACAATGTACAAAGCTATCATCTCAGCTGTCGGGTGCTCAGATGACCATTATACAAATTATACACGGTTTCTCCTGTCTGACAAAATTTAAGCTTTCTACTGAGACATTTTCTCCAAAAATTGTCTTCAATACAATTCGAATTTGAATTGGCACCATTTGCAAATAATTGAAAAGGCTGCTCGTTTAAGATAATATTTTGGTGGCTCGCAAATACGGATTTAATTTAATTTTTTGATTGGACTGTAATCTATTAGTTATTTGAATACGGTATATGATGTTCTAGTTCACTGTTGTTAAAAATAATAGGGGTTAAAGTATGAAATTGCCGATTATTTTCCCACTTATTATTTTGTTTATAGCTCTTAAGTATAGTCATATTATTGCGTAATTCTTTTTGTATTGTATCAAATAACTAAATAAAGTAACTTTGGACTAAAAAAAATGCAATACTAGTGCCTATTACTTCAAAGGAAGTCGTTGAAAAGATCCCTTACAATGTGTCAGCTGACCTTCTTGCTTCAATTAAGTATATTTGTATTATATACTTTGATTTTCAGAAATTTAAATACTATAATGCGTAGCTTTATAACCATCTAACTTTCACCTTTAATTGCATCGAAAACGGTTCAGGCGTTTTTAAAAAAACTAAAAAATTGTTAGTATGGAAAAATGACTTTTCTCGATTTAGTCCATACAAAACGGCAATTTTATACTTTAACCCCTAATATTATTATTGTAATTTTAACAAACAAACAAACAAACTCTTCAGCTTTATAATATTAGCATAGATGAATAAAGATCCGCTCAAATTGAACTATTTATATATATATATATATATACCTCCTATTTATCGTCGGTTGAAATCCGACGATCCCATTGCTAGCGGTACTCCCACACAGACGCAAAAAAGGCACGTGTAAAAAATTCGCAAGGCGTTCCGAAGTACCAGGCGCGCATAAGACGCGCGAAAGTCTTGTACGGTATCGTCTGAACTTTCATCAGCCTTGGGTCGCGGGTCAAGCTCAGTCAAGGTTGGCGGCCGCTCGGTGACCTCGTTGCGTTTATGCGCGCCTGGTACACCGGGATTCTTAACGTTACCTGATTCCGTTTCGGATGATTTAGATCTTGACTGCTGACGAGAAAATAAGAGGTTGTCAGTTCGAGTTGAACGGTTTTTATTGATTCTATACTTAAGGGGACTACTAGAGCTAAGTGCTGCCTCCAATTGATTTAATTTTATTTCTTCTAAACAAAATGAATTCTCAAAAAACTAGAACAGTATCATTTCAGCAAACTACCTGTAGTATTTATTGAATCAATGTTACTGCTTTTTATTCTGGCATCCTTTGGTATTGTACATTATTGCTAATAGCAGCCGCCTTTGGCGTTAGCAACAAATTCGACTTTATAAACAACTAAATGAAAAGTTTACTTTGATTCAAATAATAGAGATAATTTGCTAAAATGATACTGTTCTACTTTTTTGATAATTAATTTTGTATAGAAGTAACAAAATAAATAGTAGTCCACTTAAGAATAATAGTAATGAAGTAACTTTATCAGTTTGACGTAATTTTTACTGACCGAGAATCGAGCCCAAGATTTTTCGTAGTATGTGGACCTAAACCTCTGTACAAACAAACCCGGTCATCTAGAAATGAGATAAACATAAGTAATCATGTAAATAATAGGGGTTAAAGTATGAAATTGCCGATTATTTTCCAACTTTTTTGTTTGTTTATAGCTCTTAAGTATAGTCATATTATTGCGTAATTCTTTTTGTATTATATCAAAAACTAAATAAAGTAACTTTTGACTAAAAAAAAAATGCAATACTAGTACATATTACTTCAAAGGAAGTCGTTGAAAACACCCCTTACAATGTGTCAGCTGACCTTCTTGCTGAAGCAAGTTATTATAAATTAAGTATATTTGTTTTATATACTTTGATTTTCAGAAATTTTAATACTATAATGCGTAGCTTTATAACCATCTAACTTTCACCTTTAATTGCATCGAAAACGGTTCAGGTGTTTTAAAAAAAAACAAAAAATTGTTAGTATGGAAAAATGACTTTTCTCGATTTCGTCCATACAAAACGGCAATTTCATACTTTAACCCCTAATAATATATATGATATTTAAGCAATTTAATTACAATTATAATATCAGTATTTAAAATTGAAAAATTATCCTCAAATTAAATCGAGCCCGCATCTCCTCGCATGCCCGGCGGCGCTTTACCATTAAGCCGCACCGGGCATGCGAGGAGATGCAGGTTCGAGTCTCGTCTGTGACGGCGCTTTACCATTTAGCCGCACCGGGCATGCGAGTTCGAGTCCCGCGTGTGACATAATTTTTCAAGTTTTAATACTGATAATCATTTAAACATATTGTGTACACGTGGACGCCCCATTGGTCTAGTGGTTTCAGTGCCGGGCAAAGATCTCGCGGTCCTTGGGTTCGATCCCCAGATCGGACAGTAAGAGTTTCGAATCTTGGAACAATGGTCGCATTTGGCAAGCGTGGTGATTACGCCTAGGCGCCTGCACCCATTATTGTTGTAGGAACTTAAATTAATGATGGAGGCCTTTGCCCTGCAGAGGGATAATTATAGTCTGTTACGTATACTATATTTTAATAATCTTAATAATATTATAAATGTATAAGTTGCTTCGATGTTTGTCCCACAATCACAGATCAGAGGCTGAACAGAACTGATTAAAATATGACTTTTTACGCGTAGAATTATGTCTACGCGTAAAAAGTCGCGGGAAAGAGCTAGTCAAATTTATAAAAAAAAAAGGTAAGTAACAGCTGTGGTAACAGCCTTTAATCATCCCACTGCAGGAAAAAGGCCTCCATCATTGAAATCAAGTTACCACAGCAATGATGGGTACTGGCTTAATCAGCACCCTTGCCGAATGCGGGTTGGTGATTATAATAATTACCAACCCGAGCAACGTTCGAAAATTCGAAACTTTTTATGTCTGACCCGGAAATCTAACCCGGGACCCCAAGATCCTAGTATTTAAACCACTAGACACACGGGGCCGCGGGTCGATCAAATGTATAATACAATCCTACGTATTAGTAACCTGCTGTTGCCCGCGACTTCGTCCGCGCCAATTTCTGTTATTATGATCCCGATTAATATGAATAATTTCCCCCGTTTTTACCACTTTTTACTGATGCTTCGCTCCTATTGGTCGCAGCGTGGTGTTATACAGCCTAAAGCCTTCCTTCGATAAATGGACAATCCAACACAAAAATATTTTTTAACTCGAACCTTTAGATACAGAGATTAGTGCGTTCAAACAAACAAACAAACAAATTCTAATAAATACAACGGCAGTGTCTTGGGTAGCAGTAGTAAGAGCAAATTCCAGAATATGATTCAAACTACCATACTTGATTTCTTTACAAGAGTTCCATATAAAAATAAAAATCACCAAAAATCCATCGCGTTTACAGAGCAAAATTTTATAATCACAGAAGATCTAGGGTCACAGAGCTCGTTTTTTCGTACCCAACCCGAGTGACTCGCTACTGATATTCCATTAAAACGTTGCGGGAATATTAAGTAAAATAGATGTTTTCCAGGTAGCTTTAGAGGAATTGACGATCAACGGGCTAGAGACTGACATCATATGTCTAAGTGAGACTTTTCTCAAGTCTGGTGAGGAAAGAAATTTACACATTAAAGACTTCCTTCTCGCGGATTTCTACTGTAGACCTAGGCAAAGACGTGGAGGCGTTTGTATTTTGTGTAAATCTGACCTTATCTTTAAAAAAATACCATTAGTTAAAGAACTAGCAATTGAATATGCTTTTGAATGCTGCGGTATTGAAGTTCCCCAAATAAAAAGCATAGTTATATGTATATATCGGATTCCAAATTCTGATCCATATATTTTCTTAAGTCGTTTCGAAACCCTTCTTTCAAAATTAAGATATAAAAGCACTAAAAAAATTATAATTGCTGGAGATTTTAATATAGATGTCCTAAAGGAAAACCATATACAAAATGAATACAAACGAATATGTGAAAGCTACGGAATTACAATACATATCAAAGAACCAACTCGTAAAAACGCTTGTTTGGACCAAATAATAAGTAATATTCCTAAGGCTATAGGTAGGACGCATCACATGTGTCTCTCTGATCATGACACCTGCCAAACTCTTAAGTTTTCTATACAAAACATACAACGAAAGCTTAGAACATGGTATGTTTTTAAAAGGGATTATAGTTTGGACAATATGAGGAAATTTGCTGAAGCAATCTCCTCACTTTCTTGGACAGAAGTTTATGAAACTACAGACTTGAATGAGTCTTTTAATCTGTTTCATGAAACTTTAGTTTTATTCTTTGAATTATGCTTTCCTAAAAACAAAATAAAGATGGGTTATAAAGGACAAGGTCGAAGGTGGATTACTAAGGGCATCAGAACATCATGTGTGTCAAAAAGAAACCTTCGCTTTAAATACTATGCCAACTCTAGTAATTATAATAAAATAAGGTATCAAAAGCATTCTTCCGTATTAAAGAAATGTATACAAAAATCACAAAGGTTATCAAATGAAAAATATCTAAAATCTAATAAAAACATTTGCAAAGCTACGTGGAATTTAATAAAATCATTTGAACAGACAGATGCCGTTAAAAATAGTAATTATATCGATAAAATAATAAATAATAATAAGGTGACATCAAATTCGATTGACATATGTAATAGTTTTAATAAATTCTTTATTGACATGACCAATAAATCATCAAAAACTAAATTGACATCTAATAATTATAATATCCAATCCATGAATAAATGCATTTTCCTTTACCCAACCACAGCTGATGAAATATTCAAAATAATAAATTCGCTAAAAAACACAGCTTCGGTAGGATATGACGAATTTCCTACAAAAATTTTAAAATATTGTTCATTGATTTTAACTGAAGTTTTGAGCCACCTAGTAAATAAATCGATGACTGAAGGCAGTTTTCCTGAACATTTAAAACTGTCTGTAATTTACCCGATACATAAAAAAGATGAAAGAACTAAAATGGATAATTATAGACCAATTGCACTAATCCCTGTTTTAGCTAAAGTATTCGAAAAAGCTTTACATACAAGAATATACAATTTTCTCGAAATGCATAATATTTTAGTAAATGAACAAAATGGATTTCGTGCAGGTAAATCTACCACGCTTGCGACATTTAACTTAATAAAGAGTATAACTAAGTATATAGATGAAAACGTAGATGTGACTGCTATATTTTTTGACATGAGCAAGGCATTTGATTTCGTATCTCATGAGATTCTTCTCCAAAAATGTGAAAAATATGGTATAAGAGGTATACCTCTTCGGTATATAGCATTAAACTGGCTTAGATCTTACCTCCATAATAGACGTCAATATGTCCAAATTAAATCTTTAAACTTTCGCAACGAAGAAACACCTTTAAAATCTGTAGTTTCTCTTAAGGATGTAGGTATCCCACAGGGAACAATATTGGGACCTTTATTATTCATACTTTACATTAATGACTTGCCTAGCGTAACTAATTATCAATGTAACCTTTTTGCAGATGATATATCAGTTGTAATCTCAAAAGCTCCCAACCAAAACTATACTGAAGAAATTAACAACACGATCATACTAATATCAGATTGGTTGAAAAATAATAACTTTCACATAAATCCTAATAAAACTAAATACGTTCAATTTTTTAACAGAAAACCTAAAGATAATCTTAGTATTAAAATTAACGACGAAAATATGACTAAATCGGATACAGTTATTTTCTTAGGTTTTATTATAGATAGTCAGTGTTCGTGGAAACAGCACATAGAAAACGTGTGCAAAAAAATCAACAGATTTTCATATGCTCTTTGGCGTCTAACGACCCAAGTGAATCAAAAAGCTGCTCTAATGGCATATCATGGATATGTAGCATCCAACCTCAAATACGGCCTAATATTTTGGGGAAATTCTGTAGATATGCCTAGAGCCTTCATATCTCAAAAACGATGTGTTCGTGCCTTATGCAACGTTCCTCCTTTAACCTCATGCAAACAACTATTTCCTGATCTGAATCTCCTATCTCTTCCATCAATGTATATTCTGGAATGTTGTGTCTTTGTAAAAACTTATCCGTCTTTATTTGTACATCAAGATGATTACGCAACTAAATCAATCAGACATCGGGGAAGGCTAATGTTGCCCAGGATACGAACTTCTTTATATAAAAGAAACTGTTATCCAAGCTGTATAAAAATATATAATAAACTGCCACATTCATTGACTGAACTACCATTAAATTTATTTAAAAATAAACTATTTAAGTGGCTCAAGATAAAATGTTTCTACTCAGTTAAAGAATATCTAGATTGTAAAGTTGACATTACCTAATAATTAATGACTGACTGACGTATTTTCAATAATGTATGTATGTGTGTGTAGATGAATTTAATTAATGACTTTTAAATTGTTTGGAGGCGACTTGTTTCTGACTTATTTGATTTGTATGCTATTGACTATGGCTGAATAAGTGAAACCTATGTATATGTTTGTGACCTTGATGTACCCTATTCAAAACAAATAAATTATTCTATTCTATTCTATTCTATTCTTAAGCTTTATAATATAAGTATACATTAACATCGAAATTGGAACCAGTGTTGCACACCAGTAAACAAAGGTTTTTGTGTTTCTCTCACATTCCGTCGATGTATACAGCTAAGTTTTCACCAAGACTTGTAAAACATACTTAAGCTCTTAACATTCACACACAATCCGTACACGACTTCGCGAAACACTTAATGACCCACACATTGTACAATAGCAAAGCTTTCCCACCTTCAACTGTGGTATGTAGGTCTCACCCCAGTAAAGGCCCGGCAAGCTCTAAACAATGAGAAAGCTTATACAGATGCTGAAAAGAATTACACAATATAGAGGTCTGAAAAGATCGCGAATGGCAAAAATACTGTCTATTGTGGAGCTTTAGTGTCTGTCTAAGTTTTGTTCTTTAAGATGGAGGAAGCTTACCCAGAAAGTGGCACTGGTTCTTCCACACACCAGCGGAACACAGAGGCACTGTTTTTCGCTGGACTCCAGCAGGAGGGTAGCATCCAGACAGCCTCTTACGAAGCCTACCACCGCATGGTCTGTTAGCCGTCATCATTGGTGATAAAACCAAAGACGCCATTGCCCAGGGTGAACCACTAGGAGGTAGATCCGACCACCCCGATATTTGTATAAATAACAAGCTGTTGTTCGTTATTTTTTTAGTTTTTTTTTAATATAAAACTTATCCCATGTTACTTCTAAAACCTTTAAGAATATCTATACAAAGTTTCATGATGATCAGTTGAGAAGTTTTCGCGTAATAGCGTGACAAACAAAATTACAAATTTATTGTATTATATAGTATTAGTAAGGATAACTAATTCCTTTTTATTTTAGACCAATAAATAAATGTCATGTGGTATAGACACAGCAGAGAATAGCTTCTCTTCTTCTGGGTGTCGTAAGAGGCGACTTAAAGAGTACTGAGAGTAGAAGACGATTGGCAGCGCCTTCCCTCCTCCATTGGCCAAACTGCGATCGCCAACAAGCCTGCCAAGCGTGGCGATTATGGCGAAACCATCCATGTGAAGAGGTATATGTGAGGAGTGGACTGAATTAAGCAGGTCATGATAATGACGCCCCGTTTAGTTTAATGGCTTCCAGGTCAGCTTTAATAATGACAACCCGATTGGTTTAATCCCTCGATCGTGAGTTATTCCAGACACAATTGAAATCAATTGTTATCGTGGCACCCGACGAGTGCCTCCTGGGGGTTGAGGGATTAATAGTCTCATGTCAGATTAAAGAAAAGATAAGGTAAAGAGCTTTCTAAATTGGCTTGGGTTTGGAAAAGTAACAGCCCACTGCAGGGAAAGGACCTCCATCATTGAATTAAAGTTACCACAGCAGTGTGTACAGGCATAATCACCACGCTTGCAGAATGCGGGTTGGTGAACAAACCCGAGCTTTGTTCGAAAAATCGAAACTTTTGGTTGCCCGACCCGGGGATCGAATCCGGGACCCCGAGAGCTTGGTCCGGTATTTAAAAATGTTCTGAGGGCGTTGGGTCTGGAAAAAGTAGGGTTATAACCACGCTTCGGAAGGCACGGTGTATTATTTGAACCTGCCGGCACCACACGACAACAGGGTCATCAGTAATTGGTAATTGGAAATACTAAGTAAATCTTCTGAATACCTTTTTACTGTGACAAAAGTATGTAGGACAGAGAAACGTATACAATACACAGTTTATGCTAAACGAGGCTTCTGGTTAATGCAGTTAATAAGCTGACATTGAAATGGAATAAGTATCAATGCAGTGCAAGAGCAAATATGTTTAGCGATTGGATGCTATACAATCGATAAAGGAGATTCTAATTTGCTTAACAATAAATTACGAACATTTAATTGAAAAGTTATTCAACATAAATGTGACCAAATAGAGTTCTTAGACGTTTTGTTATAATATTCAACTTAAATGTATCCAGATAGAGTTCAAAATTCAGTAATAAATGACTGTTACCTGTATTTTTTTAAATATAATATAAGGACATCGATTATTTGAATCTGAGTGAATATCATCAGGAACTGCACCAAACCGGATCTCAGATCATATAAAGAAGGAGATATGAAATTGCTCGTAAATCCTTAGCGAACCCGTGTCTCCGAATTATTTATGTGTGCAACGCAACTACAATAACACTGTTGTAAGCATAAAGATCACACTATATCAATTTACAACGCTCATTGGTGCGCACACAAACATGGACCCAATCACAGCGGCTACCACTTACTCGCTTACACAATGCGTCATTTGGTGTTTGCAAATTAGTGTGTCGCTACAAAGAGTGGTCGCGATGCACACGTTGGGCAGTGAACGCTTCGATTAAACCTCGATACATTGCGCAGTCGCATAGTACTCACAACACAGCTAGTTAGTATCAAGCCTTCAATGTATATTGTGCCGATACAATTATCGTTACATGGATGTTTTCATTAAATATTTCGGTGCGGAGTGCAATAGTTTTGTTTGCCCATATTAGATTCGCACGCGTCACGCCCCAATTTCATATCTATTTCTTAATATGATCTGAGAACCGGATAATATTTATTTTATTGTGATTGTACCTACTAGTCAGGAGGAGGTTGGTATGGAAGAATTCTTTTGACATATCTGCGAAAAAAACTGTTACTGAAATATTCGATCGAAAAGTGTGCAAACATAGTCATGGACAGAGCATTTGCTTGCATTTTTTACATTTGTAAACCTGTACAAAGCTCGGACGGACAGCTAGTCAGTATATTTACAATATAGACAATATATTATCTATATTTTTAACAATGCAACTACCCTGTCTGTGGGAACCATTCTGTCAAATGGATCTATGAATTACAAAATTTTATATAAATTAGGATTATATTCGAAATAAATTTTGTTTGTCAGTGGACGAGAATCTTTATTTCAAACAGGCGCACCCAATTCGCAGGTAGCTTCAAACCAAAAGCTATAAGCAATCGCATGCTGAATTTATTTCAGCAAGTGCTTTATTGAAGAAGCATTTGATTGTGAATCGCGATCTATTGAAACGGAACAAATAACTCAATTTACATTAATATTACGAAGCGCACATATTCCAATGCTTCTTAGTGATCTGCATTATCTGTCACTAATGTTAAGCAACACTGGGAGTGGTCACTAGTTGGATGGGTGACCGTTTACAGGGCAGGTGTTTCTTACTTTATTCAAGGCCGGTCACTGCTAAAAAGCTTAATACAAATAGATATTTCACTAATATAAAACTGTATACAAAGGCAAATCAAGATTGCCTGTAATTTTAAATCGTGACCCGCGCATTTCAACACCTCAATAGACATAAGCATGATTGATTCATGATCATAGCAACTTTCTCTTATCATTTGAGTATGAATACATGTATGTTATACTCAAACTGACATTAATAGGATTTATCAATGTTGCTCGGTAAGATGATAATGTCCGTAGCAATCAAACATTCAGTAAACCCAGTTTTATTTCTGCAAATGAAATGACCCTGGTGCCGAGAAGAAGCAGCGCAAGAAACTCGGTCACTAGTGGTAGCCTCTTTTTAAAAAGGTGATGTTTACACGAGGTTTATGCCAGTACGAGCTAGGACAATTTAAAGCCATAAAGCAATTTAGTATAGTAGCCCTTTTTCTTTTAAAATTACTTGGACATACGATTTCAGTTCATGTACAGGGAGTTCAGCATTAAAAGACTATGGTCATTCGTTAGAAAGACGACATTAAGGAACTTCCCACTTGTCGAAGTCTCAATAATATGTTTCTTTATCACTTAAAAAAGGTCCTTAATTTTGGATCTCCATGAAAATTGCTACTCGCGTCTTTACGTCACTTCTGTTAGACCGTTACCAAGTTTCTTGCGTTTCTTCCTTTTTAGGCACCAGCCCAGACTTGTCCCGAAGCAGTGGTAGGTTTAAATATTGGGACGTGTAAAAGCGCCTCCTGGTGCCTATTTCCAGGACTGATTTTACTTATTTTGAAACACGTCGTCTTGTCAAGTTTATATCATTAAAACATCATAGATTGGTGTTGTGACGGATATCATTCACACTTTCGCGTCATGTTCAAGGCACTTAGAGAAAGTGGTACTATTAAGATAATATTCTGTATTTAAATATACTTATTGCTACATATTTACATGTACCAATAATAGTGATTTATAATATCGCCAGCAAGTAGTGTTGACTTCTAGTTACTCGTATTTGTAACGGACAGTGAAACGCCTTGATTTTCCCAACATGGGGTGGTGGGATCTACCTCCTAGTGGTCCATCCCGGGCAACGGCATCATTGGTTTTCTAACCAACGATGATGGCCATCAGATCCCTCTGCGGTGCTGGATGCTACCACCCTCCTGCCGGAGTCCAGCGCCAAACCGTTTTTCTGTGTTCCGCTGGTGTGTGGGAGAAGAACCACTTTCTAGATAAGCTCGCTCGATCTTAGGCTTCTTCTTAACTGTAGAGTTAAGTATGTTAAAAACCAGTTAAAAATCAGTTAAAATCAGTTTTATTTCTGCAAATAGGTTCCTGGAGGCGCTTTTACACGTCCCAATATTTAAACCTACCACTGCTTCAGGACAAATGTGGGCTAGTGCCGAGAAGAAGCAGCGCTTGAAACTCGGTCACTATTGTCAGCCTCTTTTTAAATAAATATGTTTACATAAGATATATGCCAGTGCGAGCTGGGGCAATTTAAAGCCACAAGTGTAGTCAAGAACTTGACAAGCTCATTGATTATAAAAAAAACCTTTTGCTTAAAACTTTTTAGAATAACATTTGAACTGACATCAACAGTATCGTTCATTTTGTTTGCTTACGGCCGGTTCCAATAACCTATCTATCTTCAGTTTTGGCATATCAGAGATAGGAAATAGTTTCTATCTCTGTTTTTGCCGTCCAGAGAAACAAAGACAGAAGTTGTTTTCTATCTCCGATATGCCAAAACTGAAGATAGATAGGTTATTGGAAATGGCCGTTAGTCGTTAATGGTTTGGCGTTAGCTTGAAATTGGTTTTAAGTTATTGTCTATAGAAAACACTCGACAATCGATAACTTCTCCCTTTAAGTCGGTTGAAAACCAGACTTGTAACATTGAACATCTGGAAAGGTACCCCAAATTAATAAAAAAACTAATACTTTTTTGGAAGATTATATTGTTATAATCCCAAAGTGGTTATCTTAGTGGGATCAAACACAACAGAAGTACCTACCATAAAAATACACAGACTGAAGATAATGTCAAATGGTTTTCTATATCAGCTATCCGGAGATCAAATCGGAGACCTTGGAGCTGGTGATTCAGTGGAAAGTGTCGTCACTAGAATCGGATCTACTAAGTATTTAGATAAATTTTCATTTTTCTTTAATCCTTCGAATATAATCTGGTGTCAGTGTTTTCCAAGCCTGTTGCAAGCCTCTGAAATGACTTGTTTAAACTTTGTTTTGATATTTTAGCAATTTGATTGCAATAATATCAGTACTGAAACTTGAAAAATTATGTCTCAGGCGGGACTTGAACCCGCATCTCGATGTATACCGCGCCCGGCATTGACAGACACTGCGTCACAGCGACTTGTTCATCTTGAGGTCAAGATCAAAGATTCCGGTTTCGATTCGCGGTCGAGACAATGTAGGATACTATTTTCTAAATTGACTCGCTCTTGGAAGGTTTGGAGAGACTATCTCCCTGATTCGAGAAGTCGTTGGTCTTTTTTATTTTATAACCAATGGGCTTGCTCTTGACTACATACTTAACTCTACGATTAAAAAAAAATCCTAAGATAGAGCTAGCTAACCCAGAAAGTGGCACTGGTTCTCCCACACACTAGCGGAACACAGAAAAACGGTTTGGCGCTGGACTCCGGCAGGAACCCTCCTACCGGAGTCCAGCGCCAAACAGGCAGTAGCATCCAGGCAGCCACTTACGAAGCCTATCACCGCAGAGGGATATGTTAGCCGTCATCATTGGTTAGAAAACCAAAGATGCCGTTGCCCAGGCTGGACCAATAGGAGGTAGATCACACCATCCCAAAATCCCAATCTTCTCTCTTGTCGTAAGTTGAAAGTCATAAAAACAAGTTACACGTCTGTAATCAGCGTTTAGACAACTCTGACATGTGACTCTCCTCAATGGAAAGTCAAACAAAAGATAAACATAATTCGAAAAATCTTTCCAAAGTGCTACTAACCCACCAGACCCAAGCTAATATAAAATACACCTGACTGGGGGACTCGAACCCGGAACTATTGTGTAATTGGTGAAACGTTAACTACAACTTCATATGGGTCGTCAAACGTTATGATGAAATTGTTAAGATTCAAATGCGTGGACAGAAACTCAAGGGGAGATAAGATCAGGCTTTGTGTGCCTTAGGCTCACTGTGAAAGGGCTTTTGAAAGGGAAACCTAGCTTTGTGAAAGTCTAAGCTTTCACAGGATAACCTAAAATTGATGCGGTATTTATAGGTAATGTTGGTGGGTTATTGTAGAATTGGAAAAGCTTTGTAGTGTGTAATGTATAAGTTGTAAAACATTTAATTAGGTTTTGAGCAAAAAGAAGTGGATATTTAGATAGTATTTTACGACTCAAAATACATTATCTTATTAAGCGGTCATATTGCGACGTGTAATTTCTTCCGGGCAACAAGAAAAATTACCATCCTTATCAAATACAGATTGGTGATTACAAACCCTAAAAATTATTAAATAATTCGAAACACTTGTTGCTCGACTGAACTTAGGACCCTGAGATCTTGACCGGTACTCAAACCACTAGACTAACGGGGCACTGATATTTTTTTATATACAGGTGAAACTTTAACCACTTTCCAAAATTTTTATAGTCGTTCAGTATCGTATTTAGAGCCTATTTATGATGTAAAAAATGTAAATCAAGTTGTCAACCGAAAATATTTTTCGCAATATACATAGTATTCTATTTTTACATTCTTAGACCTGTTAAGGTACAAAGGAAAAATCAAATACTTATTAATACTCGTAGTATCGTAATGAATGAATGAGATGCGCAACGCGTAAAAAAAGTGTCACTAGGCGGCCGTATCAAAAATTTTAGATTTTTGGCGGACATTTTCTAAGTGCTTTATCTTGACATTTTTGTACTGGGCTATACCAAAAGAAAAATAAGTCATTTGTTTTTTGTCTCGTACATTGATATATTAAAATTTGGAAGGTGGTTAAAATTTCATCCTGTATATCGATGAGTTCTTACAGTTTTTGATGAAGACGTTGTGAATGGTATTTACCTAGATAAACAACGTCTAAATATACCAGCTCCGTTGCTATGTCTAGATGTTTCTCACGCACTAATTCTCACGATTGATGCTCTCTGTGTTCCATCGAAAGTAATCATATTGCACGGCTGTTCTTATGTATTTGGCACACGAATGTTCATAATTCTGTAAATCTTCAAACTGTACAATGTACATACTTCTTAATTTCCTTTTTTTTTACTTAAATAACTCAGTATACTAACTAACTAAGTAAGTAAGTACTAGTACCTATTAACTTGATTGTAATTCTAATCTTTAACTTTAAATTTTTAATAGTTTTAAACAAATTACCACTGTCAATTGCTGACCTCCCTGTACATAAATTCAAATCATATATCAAAGTTGTTTTAATGAAAAAGGGCTATTACACTATTGATGATTATATAAATGATAGGAACGTTTTGCTATAAATTGTATCAGCTCGCACTGGCATATATCTTATGTAAACATGTTTATTTAAAAAGAGGCTGACAATAGTGTCCGAGTTTCTTGCGCTGCTTCTTCTCGGCACTAGCCCACATTTGTCCCGAAGCAGTGGTAGGTTAAATATTGGGACGTGTAAAAGCGCCTCCAGGGGCCTATTTGCAGAAATAAAACTGATTTTAACTGATTTTAACTGATTTTAGTTGTAAAGCCTGACTTTTTATTATTTAAGACCTAGACAACCAAATGAAGCAATAAATAAATGATTATGATTGTTATTACGATTATGATTATCCCTTACTTTACTATTTTTAGGGTTTCGTAGCCAAATGGCTAAAAACGGAACCCTTATAGATTCGTCAAGTCTGTCTGTCTGTCCGTCCGTATGTCACAGCCACTTTATTCTAAAAGTATTAGTATTAAACAGTTGAAACTTGGTAGATAGATGAATCCTGTTAACCGCTTTACGATACTCATACAAAAAAATATATATATAAGAGGGGGCTTCCCATACATAGAACTAAAACAAAAAAAATTACTCTACCCTACGCGTATGGGGTATTAATGGATAGGTCTTTAAAAATGACATAGAGGTTTCTAAAACCATTTTTTCCAAAAGTCTAACGTTTGGAAGATAGACGCTTTTAAAGTGGTAAAATGTGTGTCACCCCTCTAACTTTTAAACTAAGCAAATGAAAATTTTGGAAAAAATATATTATGTAGATCTTAACAAAAACTTACAAAGAAAATTGGTTTGAACGAGATCAAACCGGTAGTTTTTGGGAAATAGCACATTTTTCACAACCGCAAATATAACTTTGTCCTTTATACAAACACTATGAAAAACAAAGTTATTTTTTCAAGTAATAAAATATTGTGGTATTTTGGCTAAGTGGAAGTAAGTGGACCCCTAATTCAGTTAAAGTTGGCACGGAACCCTCAGTTCGCGAGTCCGACTTGCACTTGCTTTATTTTCGCTGTTATATTAGGTCCAGTGGTAGTAAACGCTACTTCTGAGCCATGGGTCGCGGTTTCGATCCCCGCATAGTAAAAATATTTGTGTGCATAGACATTTATCTGTTTGTACTGGTCTGGGTGTTTTTAGGGTTCCGTACCCAAAGGGTAAAAACGGGACCCTATTACTAAGACTTCGCTGTCTGTCCGTCTGTCCGTCTGTACGTCTGTCCGTCTTTCCGTCGCTCTGTCACCAGGCTGTATCTCAAGAGCCGCGATAGCTACGCAGTTGAAATTTTTTACAGATTATGTATTTTTATACTTTATTTGATATTTTAGCAACTTAATTGCACTTATAATATCAGTATATTAACTTGAAAAATTTCCCGCCTGAGACAAAATTTTTCAAGTTTATATACTGATATTATGTATTTTTGTTACCGCAATAACAACTAATACTAAAAACAAAATAAAATAAATATTTAAGGGGGGCTCCTATACAACAATCCCGTTTTTATGGCCGTTTTGGTACGGAACCCTTCGTGCGCGAGTCCGACTCGCACTTGGCCGGTTTTATTAATGTATAATACTCGTAAGTAAAAATCTTTAATAAGTAAGCCGAATTGTCTATTTACCCATAGTATAACCAAAGTAGTAGATAACTATAAGGCTCTTTGTGGCCCTGTGTTGCATGTCTTGAATTACTAATATTGTATATTAAATAATGTATTTGTTTTGTTTCAGAATCTCATCATGTACGACTGACCACAAGTAAAAAGTGCTTCCAGTAATTTAAGTGAACGAAACAAGACTGATAGTGTGTTTATTATAATAAGTGCTACCAAAATGGAGTTCAGATCACAGTTTTTGGCGACGGCAACCCTCCTCGTTGTAATAGGTAAGTCATGTTCTGTCTAAATGTAAATCTAATGTTGGCTGTTTGTATAAACTAAACAAACTTTTTGTAACATTATTTTTAAGAGCTGTGGATTTTTGTTAAATATAAAAAAAAATAAAAAAATAGCGAATAATAAGGGAATACAAATTATAGATAAAAGTGTAGTTAGATGCTTTAAATAAAACAAAACGAGTGTAATCAGGTTGATCGTACGACCATAATTTACGAAGTTATACAAGATCGAATTGCAAGTGGTGTTACTTGTATTTCGGCACTGTACTCTATATGGATTCAGTCTGAAAAGAAGATGGGATAGGCCTTGGACTTGCGACCTAGTTGTAGGTTAGGCGGGTTGATTTCGCTACAGCGTCGCCCTTGTCGTCCGACAACCCGCACTAGGCCAGCGTGGTGGAGCTAAGGGCTTAATCCCTCTCCTTAAAAAGGAGAGAGACCCTTGCTCAACAGTGAGCGAAAATGGGTTATTACTTTACTTCTTTTTTGAAGGTTTAGGAGGCCTAATCACGACGGGAGTCAGCGCTTTCCTTTCAACCATATTTCACACGATCTTTCTAATGTCGCTTTCGACATTCTATTTTGAAAAACACTAATTGCAGTTAAAAAAAACAGTCTACAGTCCATAGTTTGTTAGTATTGATAATTAACCATTTGAGCTTAGATACTGTTAGTAACTTAACTATATTTCATGTATAACGTTTAGGCACTATTAAGGTCTATATATCTTAAAAACTGTTTTTAATTACAATATGTTACTAATAAAAAAATGGTCTTCGTTAGACCATCGTCTTTTAATACGAGTATCTAGATGAAAAACAGATTTCACTTCTATCATCTTGCTACCTTTCCTACCGTAGGTACACAGATTAAATAAGAAACTATAATCAAAGTTAAAGCTCGTATATTGACTTAAACATAAGTACATCGTTAAAGAATTGTTCTTTAACGAAGTAGCTGCACAGCATTATCCATTTAAAATGCCTTTAAAAATAGGAAACGTAAAACAAATCCATCTCTCACATCCATCAAAACGCAATTAGTGGTAGAGTAGAGAAAATAAAACAGAACTAAAATATCTTTACAGGCGGAATAAAGCTGTTATTTTAACTACAGACTTGACTAGTCATTTAATTGGCGTGCGATTAATTTTATATGGATAGTGATGTTAATTTGTCGGTGATTTGATTATGCTATCGAGTCTGAGTAACTACTCTGCCAATGCTCGAAGTTTCGATTATAGCCATCCCTGTCACTCATGGCAGATCACTGTGCAAGCGAGCGGGACGTCTAGAGTCGAAAATACGGACAAAACTTTATGGAGTAGGGCCCCTGATGACTCTTGTTATAATATAAACATTTGACATTATAATGAATGTAACGGATACTCATACCTATAGTGCAACTTATCCACCTGATCACCAACCCGCATTTGGTAAGCGTGGTGATTATTTACCCATCATTGCTGTGACAAATTGAATTTAATGATTAAGGCCTTTGCTCTGCAGTGGATTCATAAGTACATTAAAGGCTGCTACTTTAATTTGCAAATCAATTAGACCATTTAGGCAACGTATGATAAATGTGGTTTACTTCTTGGCTGTCATTAATACAAATTAGAGTGCCAATGAGCTTGCGTGATATGAAATCGTATTATAAAATTAAATGACCTTATTATGAAAGATGTTCTTTTAATGTTCTAAATTGTTCTACTTAATAAAGAAACCACTAGTAGACAACTTTCTTTGGGTATAAATCTGAATAATGGCTTTGCTCTTGATGATCAAAGTTATGACAAGAACGTACGAGTTCTTGAGTGGAGACCGCGTCTCGGCAAACGTAGTGTAGGACGCCCTCAGGCCAGGTGGAGTGATGATTTGCGCAAGGTGGCTGGCAGGAGCTGGATGCGAGAAGTCGAGGATCGACCTAAGTGGCGTGCAATTGGAGAGGCCTATGTCCAGCAGTGGATTTTGATAGGCTGATGATGATGATGATGATGATGACAAGAATACATAGAATATATTTTAATACTTACATTGTTTTTGAAAAATATTTAATTACAATTTATAAACATTATGGCCCATAGGAGCTGGATGCAAGAAGCTGAGGATCGACCTAAGTGGCGTGCAATTGGAGAGGCCTATGTCCAGCTGTGGACTATGATAGGCTGATGATGATGATGATGATGATGGCCCATAGACAAAGACTTGAACTAAATACACAGTCATATACAAAAATTACATTTGGAAATGTCCACGATTGAAACAACGTAACTTTTGTCATGTCACACAAATGTGCTTATTTATTTATTTATTTATTTATTTACACTTTATTGCACAATAATAAGATATAGTACAATAGGCGGACTTAATGCTAAAAGCATTCTCTCCCAGTCAACCATTGGGCCAAACAGAAATAATACAGGCGGTGCAAAAAGAGACAAAGAGAAAAAAAAATATAACAATCATGAAAGTAAATTATCAGCTTATTAGCTTATCAGTCGCTAATAGTGTTAGTTTTTTCATTTTATATTTTTATTATAATAAATAAATAAATAAATAAATGTGGACAACATCACATACATTGTTCTGATCCCAATTTAAATAACTATTTAAACCATTCGTATTTTGGAAACCAGAAACAACGAAGGTACCACAAACACCCAGACCAGAGAAAATGTAGAAAAACACTTTTTTTTCTACATTGACCCGTCCGGGAATCGAACCCGGGACCTCGGAGCAGGCGACACCTTGAAAACCGGTGTGTACGCCACTCCGCCACGAAGGTCGTCCTGTTATGGGTCCTATTATGATTCCTACTGACGTCCTTTTAAGGGTCGGCCCATTGTTTTGGCGACGGATGTACTCATGTAGGTAAAAATAATTACGAATCTATTTAATAAAGGCAAACTACACACACTTCCTACCTCTCAATACTTCTACTTATTTTACTATTGATACACTATTGTACAACACTAACGTAAAGTACCTATTCACCACTTAATTGCCGACCGATTTGTCATAATAAAAAAGGATCTAACCCCAATTTCTGCGTTTACTAGATCGTTTTATTACCAAAGAAACTTCGTTCTAACAAGATAACTTTTATTTTTGACCATTAAGAAAGTTGATAAAGTACGGCATGTTACAAATTATGATCATTTGATTTATATTTATTTAATTTTATTACTTTTAAACAAAATCAAATCTCAAAAAACTAGGACAGTATCATTTTAGTAAATAATCTCTAGTATTTATTGAATCACTGTTAACTGCTTTTTATTCTGACATTCTTTCGTACAGTACATTATTGCTAAAAGCGAATATACACAAGGAATATACACAATAGTTAGATAACGTGTCTGGGCTTTGTTTCTCAGGAGGTTCAAAATGCACGATGTTACCTTAAGAGGAAAGAGACAAGGGCCGTTTTTCCATACAAACGTAGTCCTCTGTTTCCTCCCTGGATAAAGCCAGTAGAGCAATATTTTTTATTACAAAAATCTATGGCTACTATTAGCATGTTTCTATGTTTTCTGTTTTTTCATAAATTAATTAATAAAAAGATATGAGCCCTCAAAAATCAAAAAACTTCGCCAGAATTTCCGCTGTGTTCAAATATCCAGAAAACAAATTTAGCAAAATTTTAGAAAAAATGAAAACATACGAACACGGCCAAAGCCTTTCTTTAATTTTTAATGAAAAAAGTTTTTAAATCGGTCTAGTTTTGGAAAAGTAATCGGGGGACTACGAAACGTTGATTTGGTGTGCTTTTAGTAGGTATTTTCGGTCCAAGAAGCAGTTGTTTTTATCACACTCTGCGGTGAAGGCGTTTGGCACTGCGCGATAGCAATAGATTTTACAAATACCTATTTTTAAATTCTCTCGCCCGTAGTGTTTCCTCTTAAGTGGTACCTTCTAGGTAGCTCATATGGTAGGATACGATAAGCGAAAGATTGGGGATCGAGTCCCATCCGAGTGTTTGTTCAAGGTATTTTATTTTTGATTAACACTAGCAATTAAAAAGTATGTGTTTACAATTAAAAAAAAGTATATAATTAAATTTGTCGATCGGTTGTCTAGTACCCCATACGACAGGGTACTTAATAGTAGCTTAATTTGGGACTAGATGGCTCTGTGTGGCCCAGTGAGGCATGTCTTAAAGATATTTATTCTTTAAGAAAAATCATCTTAATCCTTCAACCCTGTAAATAGTTATCCATACCTATTGAGTACCTCCTCTTTTTTTAGTTGGTTAGTTACTTTTTCTTTCACACCTATCATTGGTACAATATGTGCTTCAAAGTCACTTTACAGAATATCATTCATCGCTACACAGTCTTCGAAATACACACAACACATCAGGCTAAACACACCGTCTTATGCAGATGGAATAGGTTTGATTTTGCAACAAAACTGTATACTCATTGTACAAACCAGACTTTACATTTGTGCCGACGGGACCTGTTCGTTTTTTATCTCGTTACCTCAAGATAAAGTCTCTTAATTGACCACTGCGTACAACATGTTCACTTACTGACCTTATTACAAATAACTGTATGTTACAAGCTTTTTTGCGAGCTTTTCGTTAAAGTTTTGCACGGAAGTACAGTACTGTGGATTGGAGATAGCTATAAAAGCGAATCAGTTACTTTTATTATTTTTTGGTAGGTGCGCCCTTTTTTCTTAGGATTTAGTAAATGTAGCTATTAAAACACTGAAAAAATATCATCACTCCATTATCTTCTAATGGGTGTCGTAAGAGGCAACTAAAGTGCCGCCTGAAGAAGTTGAGCAGCAGCATCTTTTCTGTTCTATTGGCATAATTGTGATTTACAAACCACTTGCCAAGCGCTGTAATTTTAGAAATTTTTCATTTTGGAGAGGTGTGAACTGATATAAAACTTATAACACCATCAGGAAGTGAGGCGGTGGTGCTACTTGTTAATGTGGCACCACAAGAAATGTTTTTAGTATGCGAAAATCAAATCCATCCGATATTTAATTTTGTAACCGTAAAAAAGAACGCTTAAAAACTAGACCGGATGCTATCGTCAAAACATAACGACTATCTAATTACCGTCACCCCGCTGCATCGTATTACACGCTAAAAAAATTATCCATCGATCACTGGCACGTTAACGGTTATTGACATGCGCGCGCGGCGATCGTGATCTATAGATCATTGATCTAGAGGTGTCATTATAGGCGCGATTATGGACAGTGCGTGTGTAAATATAACAATCGATGGAGGGATTTTTATTAGCAGATGCATAAAAATAACTCAGTGTGCGTCGCGCCACGCGTTTAGGGTTCTGTTTAGTTGTACGTTTGAAATTCCAACTTATTGTAATGTAGATAATGAAGACTTGACTCATTTTAACAAAACATCACTATAACACTTATCATACATGGATCATTGAATAAAAAAAATATGGATACAGATCCACTTATTAGAGGAGAAAAAAAAAGGTAAGATGCACAAACTTTTTTTTTAATAACATATCATTTACCTTTTTGACGGCGTCATTACTAATAAATATCCATGTTTTAATAAATAAATATGTCAAATTAAAACACAATTTAACAACTAAATATTATGTGGTCAGTATTATAATATAACGATTTTATACTAATATTTAACTGATTTCATTTATTTATTTTAAAAGATGTATCAGTTCAGCTTGCTTGCAAGTTCCATTCTATTGAAAAAACTTATTAATATTGTCATTTCCTAACTGTAAAAAAACTGCTACATGTTTCAATGATGAAGAAGTGTACATTACATCCTCTGAACACCAACAATTTTCTCTTGCTCCCTTTTTTAACGAACAGCCAAAATGTACGACCTACATTTATCTGACAAATCACTTTCATCGAGTTTCAACCTTAAGTCCAATACCTTAAGATCAATATTAGAGAAGATTTTACGTAACCATTCCAGGTTTTGACTGAAGTTACAGTAACTAATTTTTGACAAAAGTTTAACATTGTTTGCAATTATAATTATGTATATTCAGATCATGAATATTCCCAGTTATAATGCAATTTGCATTTTGATTACGATTAAAGAAGCGTCCATGCAAAAAAGAGTAATAACTCGTTTGGCACATAAATAAATGCCAGTATTTTAGGGTTATAAATACTTGTACGTTTTTATGGGGGTAACTGTTTTTTGTTGGCGGAATATTTACGGTGCCGCGTTTAAAAATTTATTAATATGGGTCACGAGTTTAAGCCACGTAACTGCACAGTGGGCTGTTGTCGAAAGAGCGAGAAATATATTTTGGCTATAAAGTTTATTACATTAATAATAGGGGTTAAAGTATGAAATTGCCGATTATTTTCCTACTTTTTATTTTGTTTATAGCTCTTAAGTGTAGTCATATTATTGCGTAATTCTTTTTGTATTGTATCAAAAACTAAATAAAGTAACTTTTGACTAAAAAAAAATGCAATACTAGTGCCTATTACTTCAAAGGAAGTCGTTGAAAAGACCCCTTACAATGTGTCAGCTGACCTTCTTGCGTCTTAAGTATATTTGTATTATATACTTTGATTTTCAGAAATTTAAATACTATAATGCGTAGCTTCATAACCATCTAACTTTCATCTTTAATTACATTGAAAACGGTTCAGGTGTTATTAAAAATACTAAAAATTTGTTAGTATGGAAAAATGACTTTTCTCGATTTCGTCCATACAAAACGGCAATTTCATACTTTAACCCCTAATATGTCTCGTAGGTAGGCAATCCTTATTAAAATTATAAATGGAAAAATATTTTTTTCTTTCTTTCTGTCTGTGACTTTTATACTTATTACATTTTAAATTAAATTAATGATTTTTTTATAGATTTTAATAGCACAACCAAACTTAATTTTGTTTAAGAATATCATTGACAAATGCTAAACAGGTAATTAGTTGATGGTACGAGTATTATGAGCTAAAACTTGCTTTTGTTAAAATACCTACACATAAAATGCAAATTCCGAATCTAAATCAAAAATTTTAAAATTTACATTTAAATACCTACGTTTAAGTTGTTAGATGACAATAGATTTGTGAAATAGGGTTTTGAGGTTATAAAAAACAATATTATTGAGTTTTACGCACTTACACAATTAAACTTAACTGTAGGTTGCTTGGAAGAGATGCTGCATTTAGCAGATTGTACAGATTTGTCATATTGTAATTCATGTCACCTGTTTTTTGTAAAAGAATTATCCATCTATATATTTATCTAAACAACAACTTTGAATCGATGCCAAAAAAAAAACTTCTTATAAACCCATGCGTGCCTTAGACAGTCATTTTAAAAGTTATCAATAAACACTTTTTATTCCACACCACAATACCATTTAATTGCTTCGTTTGACCTTGCTCGTGGGATTCGAAAAGCGGGTCAGCACATCAGTCAATAACCATGTTACATCTCTAAAGGATTTTAAAACCATTGCTACATTAATTTAAGCTCTAGCACATAAGCAATAGGTTGTTAAAATTAAATTTTGAATTTGTGAGAATTTTTTTGCCCAATAAATCTAGTTGCACCATTGTGCATAGGAACATTCGGAACTTGACACGCTTTTCTTAATTTAATTAGGTATGTTTTACGAAAGTGTTTTTTATATCTTGTTTAATGTCTCAGAGAGAAGAGTCGTTTTGATTTATTATTTTATGAGGTGACAGAATTGGGTATATTACTCGCTTCGGGCTACCATTGATAACTGAACATGTCTGTTTGTACTGGTCTGGGTGTTTTCTATGTATTTTAAGTATGTATTTACAAAAAAAAGTATATAAGTAAGTTTATCGGTTGTCTAGTACCCCATAAGACAGGGTACTTAATAGTACTCGTACCTTAATTTGGGACTAGATGGCTCAGTGTGGCCCAGTGAGGCATGTCTAAAATATTTATTTTATTTTATAATTCTGCACGTAATTAGAGAGAGAAAGAGATAGATAGATAGATAGAGAGAAAGACAGATGAAACTGCGACCCCCAACCTGTCTTTCAACCATGGCGGTTATGCAAAAATTCTTCTTTTGGAGAGGCCTGTGTGGATTGAAATGGGCTCGTGTGATATTAAATGGTTAGAAAATTTGAAATTTATTTATTTATTTATTGCAAAAATATACTTAGAACTATGTACATACACAGAGCTAAAGTACAAATTAAAAACTTAATTGATGAAATTCGGCACATTGTTTTAATCATTTTGACGACTGGTTTTCAAGGTGTCGCGTTTCAAAATTTTTTCGGGTGGTGTTTCTGGTACCTTCGTTGTTTCTGATTTCCAAAATACGAGTGCTTTAAGTAGTTACTCAAATTGGGATCAGAAGTCAGAACAATGTATGTGACGTAGTCCTAGTTTCTTTATTTTATTCGATAATAAGATCACGGAATCAAAAATAACGCAGTCACCCCAATGACGATAATATAAACAAATAGTTTTCTACGTTGATGGTGTAATTTGTGTATATAGCAAAGAAGTCAAGGTCAATTGGAGTATACAGGATGTTTGACCGACCCTGTTTAGGTTAAGCTACTCAAACCAGTTAGCCATGTCTAGGGTTGACAACTTTTTTTGAGCAAATATAGTAATTTAGGTTTTATTAACCGTAAAATATAGTAATAGAGATTTATCAAAAGTCATGTAATGAGCATTACTTGGGCAAGATCAGTTTTACTGTAGGTAAAATTGGTAAGCTATTTTATTAAAAATATAGTTGATTTGGTAACTATAGGTATTGTTATTATAGTAGAAGATCATCTTAAATAGTAGGATACCATATTAGTTATATTATATGCTAGTTTGAATCGATGTTCGTTACACAATGACGCAAGCAAGGTTCAGTTATTTCATTTCATTTTATTACTGGTTGACTTTGATACAGATATATACATAAAAGTCTGGAATAACACACTTTTTATCTCAAAAATACACAGTTCCCGTGGTACAAAAATGTTTTTGTTATATTTTAAGAAACAGACGTTTTTTTTACATAGTAGTAGTTTAGAAGTCAGGGTTCAATAGCTACAGTTTATCCGTTTAAGTCGCGAGCATTAGTATGTAATTATATGTTTTAAATAATTTGTTCTACTGACTATAATTATTTTATTATTATTGTAAACTATTGTAGTAAATGATCGCCTAAAGCAGCAAGATATTATATTATACCAGCGGACCTAGCAGCCGTTTTTCTGTCCAAAAAAACAGTGTTACCTTCTGGGTCTAATTTTGTTTTCAAACCATCCTAGAACCCGTTGAAACATCATAATCAATCAAGCCTATCGCAGTCCACTGCTGGACATAGGCCTCTCCAACACGCCACTTAGGTCGATGCACCTTGCGCAAATCATCACTCCACCTGGCCTGAGGGCGTACTACATTACGTTTGCCGAGAGGCGGTCTCCACTCAAGAACTCGTTTACCCCAGCGGTTGTCGGTTCTACGGCTAATATGGCCAGCCCACTGCCACTTTAGCTTGCTAATCCGGTAGGCTATGTCGGTAACTTTAGTTCTCTGCCGGATCACCTCATTTCTGCTTTTATCCCTAAGAGAAACTCCGTTAAAACATACACCTAAAATTTCATCCAAATCGGTCCACCCGTTTAGTAGGAGTGAAGTGACTAACACACATACAGAAGAATTGTACATTAAGATTAAGATAGTATATAAGGCAACCCTAACTCATAGTAGGTAGTGTAGTGGGATTCCCAGAAAAAAACAAGTGTTGAACACGCGTCGCTAGAAAGTGCACAAATGACTGACAGACAGACGCGTGGTCCGCATATGTATGTGTAATTACACGGTCAAGGTCATGTAGTTAAGTGAGGATATTTTTTACTTGTATTCATACAAGTTGACTCATACACTTTCCACTGGGTACCGTTAAACGTTTATCGCGTGTTTTATTTATACCAGTTTTGTTATTTAGACTTTTTAATTGAATACAAACTTTTTTTTCTGATATCGAATGACTTTTAAATCAATTTAACTTTGTTTAATGAAAAGGAACCTTATTCTATTATTTTTTTAAATAAATAAATGACAAGGACTAATGTAACCTTTGTGTGAACTACAGGCCAATAAAAAAGAATGACGAACGTACAATCTTGTTTAAAATTGTGTTGTCTTTGGTATTGACTATCTGAAGAAGCATTATTTTGAAATAGGAATATTGCGGAAAAATTAATTACAAGATCTAAAATAATCCCAAAGTGCAATGAGATCATTGCAATGGCCGATGTAAGCAATGCTTAATGGACTAGTAGACTGGTAAGGAAAAATATAAAAAACATTTAGAAACATTGAACATTTTACCAAAGACATTCGAAAAATATATTCCAGGAATAATATTTTTAATTTACACTACCTAATTTTTTGCTTAAAATACCAGTCACAAAGAAGTTTTTATTTTATTTGAAACATCACGTGTTTTCTATACACCAACGCGTATAACATGCTAAAATAACCACACGTGGTTACACAATACTTAAAACTTAAATCTATCTTACATAGGGGTAGACTAAAGTTAGCTTAATACGTTTTAAAGCTTTTAAGCTACAAATTCTCGAGTTCACAGCCTTTGTAACGGCAAATAGCCCGCATGCCTCTACGCATGCTCGCGTTACACTGAACTTGATCTTTTTGCGAACGGTACACATGTTCATGTACAGGATGTAATAAAGTTTTGTTACATAGCAAGCGTTTTAATAACGTTTAATGTTTGGTAGAAATATTTTATGTTGGTAAGAAAATATAATAATATTTTTTTACTGTGCGCCGTTTTGACGAATGAATGACGATTGATTTAGAATGAACGTTGTACCTACTAGGGCCACGCTATAATAACAAACAAAACAAAAAAAAAATGTATGAAAAGTTATTTTTGTTGTAAGAGTTTTTTTTTATCTTGTATAATCTATAATTTAATTAAGGAACTTTAGAGTGTTTGGTATCAACTCACAGTCTAGGAAAAACTACATAAACATTGAAAACAATTCACTATACTTTTAAAAGTAATTTTAATATTAATAATATGTAAAATTGCAATATGACTGCAAATAAAATGTTAGACTTTAATTTTTTAACCCTTCATTAGACACAATATACGTGGATTTTTAAGTGTTGTTTCCACCTTATTTTAAATAAGATTCAATGCATGATGTTCAATATGTGTTTGGAGTCTTAAAATGAGTTACTTAAAATATTTTATGAACATCAGCCTGTATTGTAATGGCTACTAAACTTCTGCTGAATCCGAAAACTGGTTTGATTCCTCCTTATCTTAAGATCTTTGAAAAGGAAGTGCGGATACTTAATTAGTACTTAAACTGGTGATTCAGTGCAAATTAGGAGATTTCATTGCTAATTACAATGTAAGTTTATCGGTGATTAGCTGTTTCCCGCGACTTTGCACGCGTTTCAATTCGTTTTTGAAACTATACCACGGATAATACTATACATTTTTCGGTATCAAAAAATAACCTGTTTCATATTCCAGCGTATACTCTGTTTGCCTGATTTGATCTACCAATATGTATATGTATACTGTTCAGGCGTTAAAATATGCAACTCATCATACACTCATCTCTATTTCCAGACTTTCTCTCTTTCTGGAGAGGCCAATATCCAAACATGAAATGATATAGCCTTATGAAGATAATACATATTGCTATACTCTTCTAGGAATCAATCATTTTTATGGGAATGGAGAAAATACCGATCGAAAATCGAATCAAGGAATCGAAAATTATATACCTACATACACCAGTACACCTACCATGAGTTAACAACGATCGGAAACGCTATCGTCGGCGTAAAAAATATATATGAAAAATGTAAGTTTCTCAAGTGACCGCTAGAGGCGCTGTACATTTTTCCGATCGTTGTTAACTCATGGTAGGTGTACAGATATGTTTGAAGTTTTTATTCATACTTGCAATCCATAGTCAATTGTTCCCCCTCAATATTTTTTGTGATTGCAACTCTCTTGCTTTGTACCATGTGATACTATAGTACCCAGGGCGCATCAGCTTTCCTTTTTTATTAGGAGCTGTAGTACTCCCGTTGGTCTAGTGGTTTAAATACCGGGCCAAGATCACGGGGTTCCGCGTTCGATCCCCGGGTTGGGCAAATAAAAGTTTCGAATTTTCAAACATTAATCGGGTTTGTGATTACCTACCCGAATTCGGCAAGCTTAAGCGTGGTGATTATACCAGTACCCATCATTGCTGTGCTAACTTGAATTCAATGATGGAGGCCTTTTCCCTGCAGTCGGATGATTATAGGCAGTCATTTTACTTTTTACTTTAGTACCTAGAACGTACAAGTAGGTATTAACGATAAAACTTATCTTATACTTAATAGATTTAATAAATACCTTGCGAATTTATGCTTTCCTGTTTCCGATGTAATTCAATGAGTCCATTACAATAAATGTCGTCAAGTCAATTAAAAACTCAACATATCAATTAAATTATCCTCTAATGAATTAATTTGCCACAGTTCACAAAGAGCAGCCAGTCCAAAAACCGAAGCTAGCTGTGCTTATGATGGTTTCAATTTTTTTGTTTGATTTAAACTAAAGTACCTAACTTAAGCTCAAAGTAGCTCAGCGAGCTATGGAAAAGGCTATGCTCGGTAAGAGGCAGGATACGAAACGAGCATATTCGTCAAAGGACGAAAGCTATTTACATAGCCCGAAGTATAAGCACGCTGAAGTGGCAGTGGGCTGGTCACGTTTGACGAGAATCCGACAACCGTTGGAGCAGACGAATTCTGGATTGGAGACTACGTTTAGGCAAGCGTAGTGTAGGACGCCCTGCGACTCGATGGACTGATGACCTTAGGAGAACTGTTGGCAGCGGCTGAATAGGGATAGCAGTTAGCACAGGATAGACCATTTCGGCGTGCCTTATAGGAGGCCTACGTCCAGCAGTGGACGGACAATGGCTGTTGATTTGATTTGATTTGATCTTACTTAAATCTTTCTTTCGCAAGAATACAGTAGTAAAAGGTGGTTTCTATTCAACAATTGTACGTCTGCGGATAGACGTACAAATATTATGACATATTAAAACAATGATTAATATATGCTATTTGACGTTGTGTACAATCAAGCAGATTGGAGGTATTCGTTAACTGCGTAAAAATATTTTTTAGCTAGCCACTTAGATAGAAAGATTTATCTTCTCTTTATTTATAAACAAAAAATTAGGCAAAAACTCTAACCCTGTAGTGATTGATAATTAACAATCATGTATTTATCTCCTTCTTCCTCCTCGCCACGTCCCGTTACTTAAAGTCGGCTTTCATAATCATGAGGTGCCATTTACTCCGGTTGTAAGCATCGTTGGCTAGTCCTAGCTTCTTCATATCTCTTTGGACATTCGTCATCCAGTCTGAGGCCTACCTCTGCCTAGGCATTAAAAATATTTTCGACTTTTATTTAATTTTTTGATTGCTTACTACTAATATTTGCGTTTGTTAAAATAGGTTTGTTTCGACTTCTAATACCATTTAACTAGCCTGTACGGCTGGTTGTAACTGTAAATGTTGCTTGGCTGTTCTACCCTGCGCTGTGACACATTTTATTTCGTGTTTCATTGCTTATTAAATTAAAGATCCTCGAGCCTGATCGTGAATGATATTAGAAAGCGGCTATCAACAAGATTCATAGTTGTGAGAGAAAATCATCACAGCAACGATAGGCTTACAATTTATTTGATTGGCAGAGACAAATTAGTTGAGCGATTTTAACGAAGTTAATTCCGTTAATTATGATAAAAGAAACAACACGTTATCATCATCGATGACCTTCGTGGCGGAGTGGAGGGCACACCGGTTTTCTAGGTGTCACCTGCTCCGAAGTCACGGGTTCGAGTCCCGGACGGGTCAATATAAAAAAAAGGATTTTCTAAAATTTTCTCTTTCTCAGGTTTGTGGTACCTTCGTTGTTTCTGATTTCCAAAATACGTGTGCTTTAAATAGATACTCACTCTGGGATCAGAACAATGTATGTGATGTTGTCCACATTTATTTATCATAATCAGTACCAACTATCAGTTCACTGCTGCCTCCGTACTTCAGGAAGTGCCCCTTTACCACCTTTCGCGAAACCCATAGGAAGACAGGAGGAAATCAATTTAATATAATTTATAAATCGGTTTTATAATTAAAGAAAAACACCATATTCACGACTATGTCACGACTAATGCTGAGTGGAATCCTTTTTGGCACATTTATTGTTTCCTTTTTTTTATGTTTATGCTTTATTTTTGTGTCAAATAAATCCTATATCATCTATAGCATCAATCATATTTCTTTCTTTTTTTCTTTTCTATTCTTACACATAACCTTCATCTACATTGGTGCTGGCACATAAAAAGAATAGCACCATCACCCCTTTTCTTCTTATGGGTGTCGTGAGAGGCAACGAAAGGAGTACTGCCGAAAGAAGATGGGCCACAGCGTATTCTCTCTACCATTGATTAATCTGAAATCGCTAACCCATCCTAGCGTGGCAATTGTGGCAAAAACCTTCGTTTATTGAGGCATGTGTCCAAAAGTGAACTGATATAAGCTGATAATGATGAACTTCCTCCTGCAAATTTAGCACATATTACCATAAATTTCCAAATTTTTTTACAGGAACAAAACAGAGTTACTATTTGTATTACAATTGCGAATGGCCTGTGCGAAAAACTAACAAAAATGTGCAGAGGAATGCGCAGACATGCACTGGTTACAAAACAAAGCAAATCCTCAGTTAACACGCGATGCATATTTGAACAGAGTTGGAAAATAAAATCACTCGACCGAATTTTTAACGAAAAATGCTGATGTACTTGTCCCCTTACATATACCATTACTACCTGTTGCCCGCGACTTTGTCCCGGTCAATTTCTGTTATTATGATCGCGACTATTTTTGCAACATTTTTCACTGATGCTTCGCTCGTATTGGTCGCAGCGTGATGTTAGCTTAAAGCCTTCCTCGATAAATGGACTATCCAACAAAACAAAAATTTTTCAGTTCGAACCCTTACTTCCTGAGATTAGCGCCTTCAAACAAACAAACAAACTCTTCAGCTTTATACATATAATATTAGTATAGATTTCAAACGCTGCGTAGAGTGCATTCCAACTAAGAGCTTTGATGATATACTGGAATTGCTCTAAGATACAAATCAACATAGTATAAAATCAATAAACTACATTGCAGTAGTGGAAGCACCACCTCTTATCGTCTTGTGGTATTGTAAGGGACAACTAAATGAACTCTGCCAAAAGAAGATGGGCATCAACATCTTTTCCCTACTGGCCACACTGGTGTTGGAGAGGCCTATGTCCAGCAGTGGACTAGTGAGGGCCCTTGATCATGAACCTGCATTAGCGGACATCTCAGCAGTTTGAAGGCTGATTATGATGGCTTCTTCCTGCAACATTGAAATTGCAAACGTCACACCAACAATAACCTGCATCCTTTTGTACCCTTTGGATCCTGAGTAACCTGACTTTAGAGATCTTAAGAAATCTCACATTGGATTGATAATAGCAGAGACGAAAAAACCAAGATCATAAAAAAGAAATCGGTTTTATACACCTATGGAATACGTAGGAATCATAACACTAGCTATAAGTATTTGAAACGAAAATTAAAATTCTTATCTATCCTAACAAAAACCAAAATTCTATGCTATAAAATGTTGTTTTTGATAACGTAGCGCATTAGGATCTTATACATACATATAAATCACAACGGTAAACGGTAACCTCTTACATTACAAAGGCAAAGATGTCAGAACTATTATGTTCCTAGATCACTGAAATGTCAGAGCAAGCTAAAATTCACACACATTCATAACTTAATAACTCAACTTGCGTCCAACCACAACAAAATATATTGACCATAACTGAACTTACTAGTAGTGATGTTGAGATATTTATAACGTTGTTGTCGATGATGCACAATTCACACTTGCAATACAACTTTCAAATCACCTATCATATTTATGGCAAGGCTAGAAGGTAAGAGGATGCGTATACTTAGGTTATACAATAGGAAATAAGAGCTAATAGAGACAATTAACATTAAATAAGACAAGATTATAAATTACTTGAGATTACAAAGTAATCTAAGCATTATTAAAATGTCTAGCACAAAAGACTAGAGGTAGGTACGAGTATATTAACAGTGAGCTTTTTCACCAGTTACATTTTCACGTGATGCCGCCAAGGTAAAAATTATCAAGTCTTTTTGGCAAATGAAGTTAGATACGCCACATCTTGATCATGGTCCAGCGTACTTCAATTATGAACGGGACTTAAAAGCGATATGACATAGTATTTAATTGGTTCATGGCATATAAATACATAGCAAACATCGAGATCATAACATTGACTTGTGACATTAATAATGTATCGACAACTTGGGTTTATTCATCGATCAGCATCACTACATACTAGTTCTAAATCAATAGAAAGTACACACTTGTATGATATAGAGTCCCATGTATCTCAACTGGGTCAGGCAATGATTTACGACCATTTGAACATTATAAATAGTTTTGTTATGTTTTCTACGCGCAGTAAAACTAGTATTCCGTTAAAGATTACATGCAGTACGCGACTATGGTCGATTTATGTCAAAAGTAATATAATGGCCGTCTTGGAGAAAGGAGTGATATTAGAAAGATGAGTTGCCTACTCCTGACCGGTACGAATGAATTAATCTGCACGTCTGTAAACTTTGATGGAAGCATAATATTTGGTTTTTATTTCAGCTGTGATATTTGCATAACTTAAGAGTTTAAATTGTAATCTATACTAATTTTACTAAGCTGAAAAGTTTGTTTGTTTGTTTGTTTAAACGCGCTAATCTCAGAAGGTACTAGTTAGAATTAAAAAAGATGTGTTGGATAGTCCATTTATCGAGAAAGGTTTTAGGCTATATAACAACACGCTGCGACCAATAGGAGCGAAGCATTAGTGAAAATTGTTACAAAGATAATTGCGATCATAATAACAGAAATTGACGTGGACGCAGTCGCGGGCAACAGCTAGTATACTTACAATTATTTTTAATAAAATTTGAGTTATAAGCAGAAATAACAATATTATTAGAAATAGTAGAAGTTACTCAGAATGTGGCTGCAAAAGTAAAAGTCTATAAATCTTAAGTATTTCTAGCTCAACAGTCGTGTATTTATAGATCATATCGGAACTAATTGATCAATCTTCATCTCTAATGATGTAAAGCCCGAGTGAGAAAGTAAGAATTCTTCGTTTGACTGCATTTTTCCTGTTCTTTTCATAGTTTTAATAAAATATAAATCATATATAAATAGGAAACAATATCGACCGAATTCGATTGCATGTCAACAGTAATTGGACTTTCGGTTAACCTTATATGAGAACAGTGCGAATAATATACTGAAAAAAGTGTATTTAATAATGATATTTGATATTTGATTAGGTCATGAAATCATCATTTTAGTCAGAATATAACTAGCTGAGTATATTTTTTTAAAAGTAAAAAGTTCTTTAATATCTACTTCCAATTGTTGGGTCTAGCAAAACTAGATTACAAATAGCAAAGTGACTCAAACTGATTAACTAAAGATGGAATAAGCGTACAAGGGAGTTCAGGCCTCTGATTCTCTCAGACTTTTACTTGATCTCTAATAATTGTAATTATTTCAACCTTGTTTTCTTGCTGTATTGGAATTGACGTGAAAATAACCGCGCTTACGGACTGTTAAAGCTAAGTATGAATTTCTAGGTTCGGCCCTCTTATGGTTTCCTGCTCGGAACTAAAGTTATAATTCAAATACCTAATAGTTCGTAATTTGTCTGTCCATCATAGTCAGTATCTTTTTCTTCCTCTATCAATGGCTATAAGAATCTTAGCTCAGGCTTAATCTGACTTGTAATATGGAGCTCACCAAGGTACTTTCATTGGACCACTTTTCTATGTGATTGTCTTTTAACTGCTAATGAAGCAGCGTAGCATTAAACTAATTAAAAAATCAAACTAGGTGATGAGTTTAATCGAGATCGAACCGCAAAGCGCCGCTAATTGGGCTCTCTGAGCAATTACCTTTTCAAAAGTCGAGTTTACACGCACCGATATTATTAACATGATTAATTACTAATTAGTTTTAAATAGTTTGATTAATGTAGCAGGTGTTGAGAAGGAAGCCTGACTTGTTGTAGAAAACAATGGCGATTTTATGACTTTGTCCCAAATTTTAATAATTTTAGATAAGTTTTTCAAAAATGTTTTTGTGTTGTTTCGATTTTCTATTTTTTATTTGGCCAACATCTAATCACTTGGTCTCTTCAATCATAATACAATGCCAGTACGTAGGTACAAATAGAATAGGGTTGACAAAAGTTAAAAATTTTTAAAGTTTACTTTTGAATTACAAAATTTGAGTTGTTGTTAAATAGCACTGACAATCTGAATGCGCCTTTTGTTGGGATTTCTTAAAAATCTTTTTTATAAGTCTATAGGTACTTAAAATTTTAAGGACTTTTTACGAACACCGCTTAAAAGTTGACAAATGTCTAAGATTAAATTATTGTCTGTAGATAAAGTAAATGCAGTTGTGTATGTGATAAGTAAAAGTAATTTAAAACAGTATTATCTTCATTATTTTCAGACGTGATAGTTCTAACACAAATTTCTTTTTTATACATATTTAGTTGATGGTCTTACTTTATTATCATTTTTCTCAAGCTTAAGTGCTGTTAGTAAAGTAGCTTTTTTCCAAAAAAAACGTGGCAGGTGCAGATTCATAAATAAGTTTAAATTTTTATTATTTAGTTATATCAATCAAATCACGATACTTTATATTAGGGGTTAAAGTATGAAATTGCCGTTTAGAATGGACGAAATCGAGAAAAGTCATTTTTCCATACTAACAATTTTTTAGTTTTTTTAAAAACGCCTGAACCGTTTTCGATGCAATTAAAGGTGAAAGTTAGATGGTTATAAAGCTACGCATTATAGTATTTAAATTTCTAAAAATCAAAGTACATAATACAAATATACTTAATTGAAGCAAGAAGGTCAGCTGACACATTGTAAGGGGTCCTTTCAACGACTTCCTTTGAAGTAATAGGCACTAGTATTGCATTTTTGTTAGTCAAAAGTTACTTTATTTAGTTTTTAATACAATACAAAAAGAATTACGCAATAATATGACTATACTTAAGAGCTATAAACAAAATAAAAAGTGGGAAAATAATCGGCAATTTCATACTTTAATTAACCCCTATTATTTACAGCTTCCTTAAATTAACTTAAGTCTGTGATACGATGTTTAGAATTATGCCTACAGATATAATATATCCATCTTTTATTTCTTGATATTGCTCGTTTAATGCAAGGGTTATTCCGAAAAGAATTTTCTTCAAAATAAATAGGTGAAATTCGAATTCGATTCCGAGATCTGAGGCCTTACTCTGCAACACAAAGCTCGTATTTACAGATACATCTGTCTCTTTCAGATATTTTAAGACATCGGTATGAGTGACAGGGACAGAAGGATTCGAATTTACGGACATTGTGTTGTGGAGTAAGGCCTCTGCTTTTGATTGAGTAACGGAGCCATTATCTCTATGTGCGAGTACCTTTAAATGGCTAAGTTTATAAGAAAATTTGTTCTTATGTAATGTATCAGTGCCGTTGGTGTTCCGAATAAATAAAAAAATAAAAAAATATTTATAATAATAATAAATAAATATTTCAGACATGCCACACTGGGCCACACAGAGCCATCTAGTCCCAAATTAAGCTACTATTAAGTACCCCGTCGTATGGGGTTCTAGACAACCGATAAACTTACTTATATACTTTTTTTTTGTAAATAAATACTTATAATACATAGAAAACACCCAGACCAGTACAAACAGACATGTTCATGCACACAAATATTTGTACTGTGCGGGGATCGAACCCGCGACCCATGGCTCAGAAGCAGTGTTTACTACCGCTGATCCAAATGGTCGTCGATTTGTATTTACATTTAGCAGAAATAACGAGGGCTATTGGGGTCGCAAAACAACTGATCACAATTAACCAGTAATCAGGGGCCTAATTCGCGTAACCGAATCGCAGTTCGATCGTGATTGAATTGGACGATTTTGACATTTAGCCCATACTAGAACTGTCAAAAACCTGTCGTTCAATTACGATTGTGATACGATTTGGTTACGCGAATTAGAGGACAGGGCTGTTGCAAAAATGCCGAAAAATCGAAAACTCGTAAAAACAAGGTGATTTTATCCCGAAAGCTAACTCTTATAGCTACGAAAGATAAAATAAATGCATGACAATGATAATACATACAACAAATTTTCAATCACTATTATTCTTCTTAACCTCTTTCAGTGTACAATTTTGCAGCAAAATTTCACTTCAATTATACAGAACAGATTGGGGATGGCGTCAAATATTAATATTCATGAATTTTAGCACTACCAATAGAATGCAAATTAGCCTTTTATCTGGTCGTCCATCTTAATTCGTTAGCCGTTGTATATCATTTAAGATTTATTATCATGAGATTGTGTTAATTTGTTGGCTAAATGGCTATCCAGAATCAAATCTGTTAAGTTGAATTGGTTTTCGATATGTGCGAGAAATATTTTAGAGGAAACATCGAAAAATGTTTTTTCTTCGTCAGGTATTCAAAACTATACACATTTAACAAAGCAAATCCGTTAATTAAATAGGATGAAATTTTAACCACCTTCCAAATTTTAATAATATCAATCTACAAGACAAAAAACCAATGACGTATTTTTTCATTTAGTATAGCCCAGTACAAAAATATCAAAATAAAGCACTTAGAAAATGTCCGCAAAAATCTAAAATTTTAGCCTAGCAACACTTTTTTTACGCGATTCACATCTCATTCATTCATTACGAAACTATTCATACGTTTTTGATTTTCCCTTTATACCTTATCAGGCCTAGGACCGTAAGTATTGAGAACTATATTGCGAAAAATACCTATTTTCGGGTGAAAGCTTGATTTACATATTTTACTTCATAAATGGTCTCTAAATACGATACCGAACGCCTATAAAAATTTTGGAAAGTGGTTTAAATTTCACCCTGTATATTTGAAAGATGTATAAAAACAAAACATGGTCTATGTTTTAAGGGATATTAACAATTAAAACGCATGCTAACCAGTGTTTGGCTACAGGTATACAATCTACTATATAATTCCGCTCCAGTCTTTGTAATAATAATGACAGCAATATTTGTTTCCATGCAAGTGGCTTACACCATACAAAATATTTTTTTAAAACAAAATCAAATACAAAACATATTATCAAATATCAAATCCACTAAACAGAATTTACAAATTTATAATAATTTAATATAAGTAATTTTAATAGTTTGGCATATTCAAGTGGATTTAACTTAAATTCCAAGTCAAACAATTAAATAATATCTTTACGTTTTCCAACTGTTCCCTCAAGACCTCGGGGTCCTGCGTTCGCTCACCGGATTAGGCAATATAAGGTTCAAATTTCAAACATTAACCAAGAGTGGAATGCTAGTACCTACTAGAGATGCATCAGATACCGATACCGATACCGATATATCGGCGATACTTCGGGTTTGCCGATACATCGGCATCGGCGATATTTTTATGGCAGATTCAACGATACTTTTCAAATTTCGCTCTTTAAAAATGTAATGTAGTAATGTAAACGCGCGTGTTGTCCCATCTATTTCGTTGCAAACTAGGCACGAGCTAACTATGCTCGGGGAAACCCCGCGCTTTATTCAGTGTTTTGTTTTGCCCGCCCGCTTTGGCCTCGCACTCGCACGTCTATCTCATTTCGCTAGGTTGAATGTTGTTGGGAAAACGTAAGAACACTTTGTTTTTCAAATGAAAATCTTATAAATGTTAAATTTTATTACTAAAACCATTAATTAATTGTGTTTTATTTATTCTACCTTCCTTTTTGAATTCAATAAGCGTATCGGTATCGGTATCAGTATCGCCGATATTTTTATAAGAGTATCGGTATCGTATCGGAAAAAAGGCGTATCGAGGCATCCCTAGTACCTACCCATAATTGCAATGGTAACTTGAATTCAATGATGAAATTTACGAACATTTAGCAAGTGTGGTTATTATGCTAGTACCTATCATTGCTATGGTAACTTGAATTCAATGATACATACATACATACACTCACGCCTTTTTCCCGAAAGGGTAGGCAGAGACCACATCCTTCCACTTACTACGATCCTGACAGACTACTTTCGCTTCATCCACATTCATTAATCTTTTCATACACGCTCGCCGGTTTAGGGTACTCTTAACCTGACCTTTCTTTAGAACTTCCCCGATTTGATCAAGATAAGTTCGTCGAGGCCTTCCCCTTACAACATTTCCATTCATACTCGCCATATATATCTTTTTAGTCAACCTGCTTTCATTCATCCTCTCAACATGTCCGAACAATTTAAGCATTCCTTTTTCAATACTGGTCACTACATCCTCCTCTTCAATTCAATATTGAAAGGCCCTATACCGTTACTTTATTTAACGTAACAAGGATACGGTTAGTGTAGTGTATAATGGTGCTTATATAAATCAATATTCGATGCTACGAGTAGATTAACATGGATCTTCCTCACGGACTGAAAGCATCGCTGTTCCAGTCAACCTGTGACCACAGTGTATGTAACCCGATCTAAACGTCAGGCTGAATAATAAGGGAGATATTATATAATTTAATTTAATTCCCGTTAAGGTTAAAATACTTAAACCAGACAATACGAACTACCTGTCTGTAGTCTAACCTATAATTTGAACCTAGGTCGAAGACCCAATCATTCAGGCGGAGAGAAACCGATGAACCTTATCATGAGTCAGATAATATGTTATCGAGTTCAAGTAGTTTTTTTTAATAATAAGGAGAGATAGTCAGTACTTATATATCTGCTAATATTATTAATGTGAATGGAAGTTGGTTTGTTACGCTTTCACGAAGGATATACACCGTGCTTTTTGGACCACCTGGAAAACGAAACTCACGTTATTGAACCATTATATATAACATCATGGCAGTGTTATTCATTTTCATCATCATCATCATCATATCAGCCGAACTACGCCCACTGCTGGGCTATGCCCAGCCTCTTTATTTTTTGATTACAATTTTTTTTTGAAAAATATTTAATTTTGATTCAGACTTTTAATGTTGTAACACGCTATGACGCGCACAGACGAATTATTTTGCTGCGGCGGTTGAACGTACACAGCTACATCTCTGCGCGTCACAGCTTGTTTCAAAATAAATTGCTTAACCAATATTAAATATTTTATTAACAAAAATTTTCGTAAAAAAAATAACACTGCCAAGATGTTATATATAATGGGTATATAACGTGGACTTAGTTTTACAGGTGGTTTAAAATGCACCGCGTATAGATCCGTGCAATCGTTTGGGTGTGATTGAGTTGACATCAACCTATTATTTCGCATACTTTTAACCACAAGCACAGAAAATGGAAAGGTTCTGTGCTTTCAACTGACTTCACAAAGAAGGAGGTTCTGAATTCTTTTTTTCATTAAGAAAACCTACTGCGTAATTCGACTGCACTTTTTAAATTTTTTATATTTCATATTTCATATTTATTTATTCACTACATAATATAATTTTGCAGACAATAAAGGCATGAAGATGTAATTAAATTATATTATGACCTCAACGAGGTATTCGTGATTATACATATTATCATTTTAAATTATCTTAATTTAACATTCAAAATTTTAATTACAAATTAAATAAAATAGTGTCAGCGCAGTAGTCAGTACAATTTTACAAAATGTCAATACTAACGAAATCATTAATCAGTGTCAAAGAAACAGTTATTAGTTAACTAATTCATTTTATCCTGTTTGTATGTTTTTGTCAAAACATCTTGCCTTTTTATGCTTATGATTGACATTTTTATTCATTTATTCATTTATTCATTTTCCATGCATGTTTACAGAGATAACTCCAAATCACAAGCAAGTCAAAAAAAAAAGTAGTCAAAAGAGAAACATTACAGTAAATTAATAATGATAGGATAATTAGTGTCCTGAATATGATACATCAGTCGTCGAATACGAGTACAAGATAATGTCAATTTATATAATGTCAAAAATAAATAATTTACCTTATTAAGTTACAAATGTCAGTCAACACAAATTATTATTATAACACATATAAGTCAATTAAACAAACAGTAATTTATAAAATTTTCTACAAATAATGTCTAAACTGTCAGCAAACAAGTCTAAATCATCACACCGAGTGAGTATGTCTCCGATCAGACGCAGGGCACGTATCGTAGGTGCATGTGCAGCGTGCTGCGTGCGCGTGACAGGTCTGCGCAGCAAGCGCGGCCTGCGCCGGGGGGCGACCGCGCCCGAGGCATCCCGAGGCATACGCGAGGGAACAAGCACACCTAATTTTTGCAGCAGTACTGGGCTGTCAACTTTTTGATGCAATGCATGTAGGTAATGCACCACTAACAAAAGTCTTCTTCTACACTCAAGTGTTTCAAGGCCAACCATCCCATACACAAATAGGGAAGGGTACAAGAAAGGATAGTACCCATAACTTCTCTTGTACAGCCATCGTGCAAACCTTCGTTGTATTCTTTCAATCATAAGCGTGTATTTCGCTTCATAGGGGTCCCAAACAATAGCTCCATACTCAAGTTTACTTCGAACATACGAATAAAAAAGCACCTTAGCCACTCTCAGATTATTAAATTGCGAAGCAGTTCTTATTATAAAACCTAGAGTCTTACTCACGGATTTGCAAATTTCAGCCATGTGTAAATGAAAGTCAAATTTTGTATCCAATGTCAGCCCAAGATCACGAATATGATTAACTCTTTCTAAAGGAGCGTCGAGTATCGTGTAAACTACCTGCAATGGATGGCGTTTACGAGAAAAAGTTATTACCTTACATTTAGCTGTATTAAATGGAAGGGAATTGTTTTCACTCCACTTCAATACTGCGTTGATGTCAGATTGTAAAGAAACTGTATCAACTTCATTTCTTATTCCCAAATACAATTTGAGGTCATCCGCAAATAGAAGGCACTGAGCGTTTTTTACAGTCTCGGGTAGGTCATTAATCATGATAAGAAAGAGAGTTGGTCCTAAGGTACTGCCTTGACTCACACCTGACCTCGTATAGAAGGGTTCAGACTCATAGCCTTCCAACTTTACGTACTGACGCCTATCCCTTAGATAACTACTAATAAGCTGCAAGAGCTTGGGAGTGAAACCTACCATAGCTAGTTTCTTCAGTAAAACGTCGTTGTCGACCAGATCGAATGCTTTTCTAAAATCAAAATAGGCAGCATCGACCTGCCGCCCTATATCAAATTCAGCACACACATAGTCAGCTAATGATACTAGATTTGTAGTCGTCGATCTAGCCTTGCGAAAGCCATGCTGACTATGGTGCAATAAACCATCAAGTTGCAGACTAATTCGACGAGTCAGAATAGCTTCAAACATTTTAGCGAACACAGAAAGCACCGCTATCGGTCTGTATGTGGAAACGTCATTTTCGGATTTACCTTTGGGAACCGGCGTAACTCGTGACATCTTCCAACGCGTTGGATACGTCGCATTCTTTACACAAAGGTTGAATAAGTGTAATAGCGGCTCCGCAAAGATCGGTATACAGTCCTTACTCAGAAACACGGGAATGCCATCCGGCCCACCAGAAGTGCTTGGCTTAAGGCGTCTCGTTGCAGCTTTTAAATCCGATATGTCAATTTCTCGAATAGAGATAGATCTCGCATCAATAAGAGAAAATGCTGCCTGAGCCGCCTCAGCAGGGTCCAGTAAGGGTACCCTGTTATGAAATACTGAAGCAAAGTATTTTGCAAAGGCGTCCGCGGCGGCTTGTCCCGTAACTTCAGTATCGCCATATATATATGAGTCTATTCGACTTCTATTTTTTTTCTTATCTTTTATATATTCCCAAAATTTGGCTGGTTCGTCAATGATATTATTTTGAATAGAAAGTAAATGCTGCTGATATGCGTTGTCAATTAACTTCTTTGCATGAGATCTATAATATTTGTACAATTCTTTATTAAATTCCTTGCCTTCTGATTTATATTTTTTAAGGTGAAAATACTTATTTTTTAGGGTAGTAATAATTTCTTTGGTGTACCATTTTGGGTATTTGTACTTTGTGTCTGATTTTAATACCTTCAGGGGTACATAAAATTGAATGCAGTTGTATAATTTTGAATAAAATGTCTCCACAGCTAAGTTAACATCGCCTATTTCGAAAAGATCGCTCCAGTCCACCTTAGCCAAAGCAGCATAAAGAGACTCATAATCTGCTTTCCGCCAGTTCCAATTCGTAGATGCCTCGGAATTACCAGCATGATTTGAGCGTGAGGGCAGTGGCACCCTGCAGTACGGCAGACTCACTGTCACGTCAAGTGCAGGATGATATTTGTCGATATTTACAAAAGGATATTCATTAAATAGCACCGTTATCTGACCAGAATCAACGTCACTCAATATGAGATCCAATTTACCACCTTTATTATTTAGTACAGTGTTATGCTGCCCGAGACCACAGAAATTACTAAACAGGTCAAATTGTTCTCTAACAAAAGCACTGCATGAATTTAGGTTAAAATCACCAAAAATCAAAACATTCACATCAGGATATGAACAAACTGCGTTTTCAATACATTTTAAAACTTTTAAATATTGCTCATCGTTGTAACTAGGTGGTAAATATACTACACAACATAAAAATTTTACACTTTTGTGGTTTACAGTAGCAATAATTAGTTCAATGTCAGGTGTAAGACCATCTATATTTTTAATAATTCTTAAAGAATAGCACTCTCGCGCCGCTAGCAAGACCCCTCCCCAGCCGACATCGCCAGTCCGATCATGGCGGACTACAACATACTCGGCAGGAAAGAGTTCACCATCAGACACAGAGCTTGTCAGAAAAGTCTCAGTCAATGCAATTATATCATATTTACACTGCGATACATTTTTATGAAATACGGAGGTTTTTGTACGCAGTCCACGCACATTTTGGTAATAGCATTCAAGTTTCATTTTCCTACATAGGTTTCTTCCTAACTTCCTGCTTAGCCCGAAAGTTCTGGCGCCAGGGCTTAATACATATGCCTTCGGCCCAGTTACTTGGTGACGTTATAGTTTCCTCTATCTTACTGGGTACGCCTAGCTTAAATGATGTGTAGTTACCACGGGACTTCAGTGCTTCAACAGTACAAAGGTCAACCCCAGAGACAGTCTTTAGATGGGTACGCACCTGGTCTTCTGTTGTACCTTCCTGAACATAGTAAAGATGTAAGAAGCTTTTTTTCTCGGCTGCACGTAGCAAGGTCGAACCCGGAACCGCAGTACCACGGAGCACGCCCGGCAATGAAGTACGCTCGCGCTTTCGCCTCACTTCCGTCCATTCCTCGCTTCTCAAATCTCCCACACTGCATCGGTTACTAGTGCTACTATGTTCCTCTGTTAAATTTACGGATGACGCAATGTAACAGTAGTCGTCCTTGGCAATGGTTTTTGAAGAAACTTCGACTTGTGAAGCAGAAACCGAAGAAGAAGATCCGACTTTTTTAGACGCAACTGCATTATATTTTGCACTTTCTTGTTGATTCGATGAATTTTGAGATTTTTGAGATGAATTTTGAGATTTTTGAGATGAATTTTGAGATTTCTCAGTGGTGACAGGTGTTTTTTTCGGCTGAACAGGGTTCTTAGTCTGCGTCTGCGTAAATGGCTGGCGCTCTTTTAATTTTGTAATTATTGTTTCTTGGGCGCTTTCAATTTTGTTCATAGCAATTATTTGAGTTTGCATGTCTTTGCATAGTTGTGCTATCATAGAGAGGGGTCCCAGTAACATGGTCTGCAACTCTTCTCTTATGACCGTTTTAAGAACATCTAGATTTCCACAGATACAGCCACCATTGCTTTTTTTTGTTTTCTGTCCACGCCGTATCGTCACATTTTCAAAGTCCACCGTTGGATCATCAGCAATATCATTGTTTAAAGTAGCACTACCGGTGCTCATCAAAGATCGAACTGGAGTGCTCAAATTGCTCGTCTTCGGTACTTTACTTCTACAGGATATGCATATCCAACATTGCGTAACATCGTCAGATAACGAAGCATATCTTTCCACGGTTAATCCAGCACATAATAAGTCATATTGGTAGTTGCACCTTGTGCAAGTCAAAGACATATCACCAGTGTCAATGGCATGGTTACACCCCGCACAGTTAGCCATTTTTTTGTTTAGTTACAAAAACAAAAAAAAAAACAATAAAAATAATGCAAAAAGAAAGAAAAAGAGAAGTCACCGCGATGTGATTTGAAGCACCGATTGTTGGATAAGTGGTGTATTCTAAACCACTACTCTGTAGCTTCGGTACACTTCGTAGCGAAAAAGTAGTATATGTTACTAGCAAATTTTTGTCCAGTAAAGATAACGTTCAAGATCAATGACCTTTCTATTGTTTCACAAGGACACTGCACTGTCACTAAACACAAATTTAAAACCGTTTTAAATAGTTTTTTTGAAATAGCGCTTTAAGATCAAGCGCAAATTCGCTAGTTTTTTCACAGTTTAACACTCACTTCTTGACTCACAGATCCATATAAAATACAACTTTAGAAGTTCGATAAATATTAACTAAATGAATAAAAAAGCTTCAGCAGATTTTTGTACATCTATCTCGCGCGACGCACCAGTTACGACATGGGTGTGGGGAAATGTGAATACCGTATACACCAAAAGGAGGAGTGTAATTGATACTTTATGCATTTTAAAGGTGATTAAACTTTATTAATAATGCCCTTTTTAAGGTTCCCTAGCTAAAAAATCCCTAAGGTTTTGTCTTGTCCGCCTATCTGGTCTGCGGTTATTGTCCAAGGTTTAGTTTTGAAAAGCTGTACCTCCTTTACATGTAAGAGATTTTTTGTTTTCTTCTATCTTTTATGTGATTTATGGTATTGGTAGGTATACAGCATTTTTCCGTTAAGTCAACTATTTGTGCCATATTAAAGTGATAATGATAGTTAAATACAAGTAAAAAAAATTGTTGTATAACAAAAAAATGATCACGAAAAAGTTTTTGAGATACTCCCTTAGTCGAATTTTACTATAGACACAGGATTAGAACGGATGATAACCTCTTACGGCCGGTTCCAATAACCTATCTATCTTCAGTTTTGGTATATCGGAGATAGAAAACAGTTTCTATCTCTGTTTTTGCCGTCTAGAGAAACAAAGACAGAAGTTGTTTTCTATCTCCGATATGCCAAAACTGAAGATAGATAGGTTATTAGAACTGGCCGTTAATTGGTCGGCCCCATACCTACGACAAGTTAAATAATTTCTAAGGAAGTCCTTAAAAATTTGTTAACTCAAGTTTTTTGTTTCGAGTAAAATATAATAATTTTACGAATGATGTTAAATTATGAAACAACAAAATTCAGAAAGTTGCATCAGCAAAACCCTACTGCGCGTGGCCCGACACACACTTGACAAGTTTTATAAATCGGTATTGAATTCAACTCATTGTATCTTGATACAGTGACTCTGGAATCCAATAATCAATCTGGACACTTGTATCAAACTTGTTTGGTGTCATATATTATTATGGCAGGAAAAAACCTTGCCATTTTAAATAAAATTAATGTCAAAAGATTAGTGGTCGCTTTCCTCTTAATCATCATCAACCCACATCAATACGTGTCTAGGTTGGCAATTGCAGGACATTGCAATTGCACGACACCCATAGGAAGAGAAGGTGGAATATCTTTGGTGAATCAATCAATCAACAGCCATTGTCCCGTCCACTGCTGGACGTAAGCCTCCTTCAAGTATTGGTGAATATAGGGGTGCTGAAATTTTTTTGTATGCCGGCACCACACGACATTTGAAAAGACACATCTTATCTATTAGTATTTATTAATTAACTATCAATGAATCAATTAACAGCCATTGTCCGTCCACTGCTAGACGTAGGCCTTCTTAATTAATGAACTAGCCCGTTGTAATTAATAAATACTAATAGTCAACTGTTGCCCGTGACTAAATACGCGTCCAATTTTGAATTTTAAAGTTAATAACTCAAAAACTGTACGCTATTCCAAGATGAAAAGTATCTTTTATGTTATACCAGCGTATAGTCCTTTTAATTGCCAAATTTTCATCTAGAAAATAAATCCTTACAAACTTTAGACTTCATAGTAATATTAAAAACGTTTTTAAAAAAAAATCTTACCAAAAGCACAAAAAAGCCACAAAAGCTGTGTCGCTTCGTGAAATTTCAAATAAATGCTTGCAACCTTCCATCATCATTAGTTTCATAATTCCATACGAAGAGACGCCAGCACATCGAGCTTTACACTGGGGAATCTTAACACCGTTGACTTAGGTACGATTTTGAAAAATCTATAGTGTAGGCCTCTGTACATTACAAATAATAATCCACACATTTCAACAACTCGTCAATATATGAAACAACTATACTTAAACTTAATTATAAACAAATCTTGTCCCGTTTTCTCAGGCCAGACAAGACAGCATGTGCGACAGAGACAACAAATGGATATACCGTAAGCAGATTGTTTCTTGGTATCAATTTTCTTAAGGGCACTTTACCGATATGCCGACAAAGGAATCGGTTTTGTTTTTATTTCATTGCAATCGAATGGATCAAAACAAACAGTCTTAAACGCAACTTGTGTTTAAAAATAATTAAATTGAAATGAAAACATTTAAAAGTAAGTAAGTTAGTTAATCGTGTGGTGTCGGTACTTTAAAAGAATAGCTCCACCTTTTCTTTCCCTATGACGTAAGAGGCAAAGGAGTAGGTACCTACTGCAAAAAATTGAAGTACAGTGGCTTAGGCCAAGTTGCTTTCTAAAAGCGTCAAAGCTCGACGAATTGATAACTAATGTATGGTATTACGTTACAAAATAATCGATCGTACATTTTCATAATTTTTTTATGTATTTTCGTCGAGCATACGTATTAATAGGTAGGTACGCTAAGTCTGCAGCAGCGTCAATTCTCTACTATTTTCCAAACTGCGGTCAAGTGTGTAGATTAGGGAAACAGCCTCCCTAAGGAGAGGCCTGTGTCCCGCAGTCTACTAAAATGGACTGGTGAAGATGAAGACCTTTTTTCGTACTGTTGGTAAGTATCTTATGGGGCGACTAAAGGTATACTGTCGGAAAAAAACTTACTATACTTTTTACCGGTCGAAATGTTTGATAAAAAAGTTTTTTTATTTAAATTGTCAACCATGGCTTGGCATTTTTTTACCTTTGGGTGGACTGCAACAAATTCAAATCGTACCAACTTTGACGGTCATCAAACATAATCTCATTAAAATTTGTTGTTCTATTAAGCTCTGTTAGGTCACGATATATAGAAAACAAACGTCGAATCTAGTCCCTTATTAAATTGTTCTTAAGCTTACATCGTTGTTCAAAGATCTCCTAACCCCCTGTCAACCGTAGCTATATTAAGAGGAAACACAAGGGCCGTTTTTCCATACAAACGTAGTCCCCTGTTTCCTACCTGGATAAAGCCAGTAGAGCGATAATTTTTATTACAAAAATTCATGGCCACTATTAGCATGTTTATCTATGTTTTTTGTTTTTTCATAAATTAATTAATAAAAAAGATATGAATCCTCAAAAATCAAAAAAATTCGCCAGATTTTCCCCTGTGTTCAAACATTCAGAAAACTAATTTAGCTAAATTTTAGAAAAAAAGGAAAACATACGAACACGGCCAAAGACTTTCTTTAATTTTTAATGAAAAATGTATTTAAATCGGTCTAGTTTTGAAAAAGTAATCGGGGGACTACGAAACGTTGATTTGGTGTGTTTTTAGTAGGTATTTTCGGTCCAAGAAGCAGTTGTCTCTATCAAGCTCTGCGGTGAAGGCGTTTCAATTTTACAAATACCTAATATTTTTTAATTCTCTCGCCCGTAGTGTTTCCTCTTAAACCCTCCTTTTAGAGAGATACGTCCAGCCGTGGAGCGGTGTGGGCTGATGACATAGTATATACATGTAAAAGTGTAATTACTTCAACGAGAGAGAAACTAGGCAATCATTGCTTTCGAGAGCGAAAACCAGCGTCAGGTATAGTTTATATTGGTGCTTTGCGAGTCTCAGTGAAAATGAGATGGTGAAATTAACGGCGCTCATAAGTCTTGGACTAATGATAGATATGAAATGCTCTAGCACCTACTCAAACGCTTCGTTCTTCTAGTGTTTTAAGTACTGGGGCAAGTTCTTGGGATCCTAGCTTCAACTAGCTTTATGTGCTGTCGTAGGAAAAATAATGTAAAAAAAGTGTCACCATATTTTACCATAGTATTTATATATGACACCGTAAAATTGTAAACTTCGTCAGTTCATAATTTTACGTCGATGGATTACAATCTAACCTTTTTTTTTTTTTTTTTTTTTGTTTTCGCAGGAAAAAATGCATTACGTATACCTACCGCTTCAGGGGCAGCAGTAGGGTATGTGGGACTCTCTTGTCGGTACCCGACAAGCATACCCACTAAAAAGACCTGCGGTGTACCTTGCAGCGTATGTTGGCAGTGTATGGGTTTCCCTTAGGATGCCCTCCATGCACCGCCTACGTACGGCCTATGCCGGGCCTCAGGCATAAAATATGGGTGATCCTGTACACCAGGAACCACCCCCAGTCTGGCAAGCTGTGCAATGCGAGCGTTGAGCCCCCCGGCCCAACGCCCACTAGCCTGCTAGACGGGGGAAGTTGAGTTCGGCGTATGCCTACTCGTCCTCCCCCATCTACGACTTCGGGTCGGGTCCGCAAGCAACCTTGCCGACCCAATCCGTGGCCACCCTTTACAATGACATTTCATGTCGTTGCAAGGGGCCGCCAACGTCTCACGCCCACTCGCTGCCCAGCATAGCTCAAACCATACTGGGAAGCGAGCGACTTCCGTCCGCCGCGGGGCTGGCGCCCCAACGGCAACACCGCCGTCGTGCCCTCCAGCGCGAACGGCCACAACAGGCCACGGGCCGAAGCCCGCTACCACCGTCTGGAGACGCATTCAACAGCGGACTGCCCAAGCCCACTGGAAGCGTCTCCCTTGTGGGTTTTGGTCCGCGCCGGCCAAATGGCCGGTACCCTCCATGTCTGGAGGGCGTTCCCCTATCCGCCACCTGGGGACGCGCCCGGTAGGAGACCCAAAACTCCTTCCCTGTGAAGGGCGGGATTACAATCTAACCTAACCTAACCCACCGTTAGTTTATAATCTCACGCGTTGTTTTGTAAACTTACAGATTTCACAATTTTACGGTGACATATACATACTAGCTGACCCCGCGAGCTATATGTATCGCCTCAGAATAATAATTGGATTTTGACGTAAGACGACACACATTGTCATTGGCATCAAATATGGCGTTTACCTTAACATATTACACAGAAAAATTGCATTAAAATAATATTGCGACTGTAAATTGAGATGTAAGCTATCTTATCGTTCAAGTTGGATAAAACCGCACACGGTGTGCAAATTTGATTAAAATCGGTTAAGTAGTTTAGGAGTCTATCGCGGACAAACAACGTGACACGTAATTTATATATTAAAAGGATTATTAACATAGGCTGGTTTTGACTCGTTATACCCTTTACCGAACACCCTTTATAATATCACAATAAGTAGTTCCAACTAGTTAAGTACTGAATAATCTAGCTTAATTTCTTGTAAAAACTAACTTTTCTCCACTAAGCTATAAATGACAATTATCCAGCAAACTAAGAAAGTGTCAAAAAAGGAAAGTACGATATTCACATGTCTAAATATAAAGACAAAGGTGCAAAAGCATTTGTGAAACTTAACAGCTTTCCAAAACCCTAAATTAACACGAACCCGTTAAAAACAATCATTCGGCCCTTCAAACATAAATCAAACGATTCGCGTACATCTGCTAACTGGCATGAGTTTTCTTTAAGTATACTGACATGTTCCTGTTTAAGAACCGAAAAAAGAAGAAACTGATTAACTCTTTTCAATTATCACTTTGTTTATGTGTAATTCTAATCTCTTTTAAAAGAGGCGATTAAAATACTCCTTCAGATGCCTCTTTCGAGATTTACAGAACGTGGAGGGGTGTTGCCTGATCTAAACATAGGTTTTATCTAACGGCTTTAGTTAAGGCAGCCGCAAATTTATTTAGAAACAATATCGGACTAGTCGTATCAACTAACATGATACCACTTCCTGAAGAAAGGCTAAAAAGGCTAAAAAAATGTGTAGGTTGCATTTAATTTAATGTCGCTTGTTGAACACCCAGGCGGATATTTTCGAAAACCTTTCTAAATTACACCTTATAAAGTGTTCGAAAATTACATTTCGTTTTTTCTATTTCATGACCAGTTTTGTCCCTACACCAAATATATTACCTTTTGTTAATCTACAAAAGCTTCCAGTGAAATCGGATGACTCACTAGGTAAAATCTAATCAATCATATATCTCACTCACGTACTTACCGACTCTCGAAGCACTTTAAAATTGCAAACAATTTAACGTAAGACGAATGTCAAAGACCTAATTTAAATGTAGAAATCAGACACGCCCTGTACAACGAAAGTGAAGTTTGAAGGCCCTACATAATGATTAAGCATTTCGATCTGCCCATTCATGTTTAGAACAAGATAAATACATTGACGGACATGAAAACTGCTTCCAATATTAAGTTTGTCAATTTCATCATGATCGCCAGCCCATATTAGTCCCTTGCTGGACTAAAGCATCTCCAAATGAAGGATTTTGTATTAATCCACACGCTTGTCAATCAGTTTGGCGGTAGCAGTTTGGCCAATGTGGTAGGGAAGACGCTGCTGCCTGTCCTTTTGGATGTTACTTAAAACAACCTTCATGTTACATGATTCGTATCACTAGGTTAATAAAACAACCTGTTTTTTTGTAAGGAACAGTATGAAATTTCTTATTTACAATTTATAGAGACAGTACAGAATGTAGAAAAATGATAATGCTGAACACAATAATTATTAAAAAGGTTACATTGAAGAATAAGGTATATAAACAAATCCGTGTTTGGTTAAGGTCTATAAACAAAGGTTGTCTGGTAGAGATTGCTTTTAGCAATAAGACCGCCTTATTATTGTACATATGTGTCACATTGTAATTTATGCTACCTTTGTTTTGTGCAATAAAAGAATTATCTATCTATCTATCTATCCGTGTTTTCTTTCCAATCACTATAACTTTTAATAAATATCATAAAAAATAATTATTTTGACTATCAAACATTTATCTTATTTTATATTTTGATTATGATAGAATTTGCAGCAGTGTAGAAATGTAATAAAACTTATAAATACCAAAAAACTAGGTCAAAATATAATAATCGACCATCGTAATATTTTAATGCAAAAAAGTGCGTTAAAATTTTATTTAAAATTCTGATGCAGTTATTTTGTCTAGCAGTGTAAAAACTTTTTACTAGTACTCATCACGAGAGGCATGAAAAATCACTTTTGCTATTGACAACTCAAGTACTGTATGTGTTTGATGAAAGCTCTAAGCGTGAAGTGTGAATTGGTTAGTAATTTGATGCTTATTTTGTTATGAGAAAGCAAAAACTACCTGTGCACAATGTTTTAACCTTATATTGGTACTGGACTTAAGACAAATGGGGTGGTGGGATCTACCTTCAAGTGGTCCACCCTGGGCAACGGCATCTTTGGTTTTTTAACCAATGATGACGGCTAACAGATCCCTCTGCGGTGGTAGGCTTCGTAAGAGGCCGCCTGGATGATCCCACCCTCCTGCCGGAGTCCAGCGCCAAACAGTGCCTCTGTGTTCCGCTGGTGTGTGGGAGAACCAGTTTCTCTGGGTCAGCTCGCTCCATGTTAGGCTTCTTCTTAACCATATAGTTAAGTACGTTGTCATGAGCAAGCCCATTATTTGTAAAAAAAATAATTACAATCAGACACTGTTACCATATTTGGACGTTTAAACAGAAAGGACTCGATTCACACATTGGCCAAAATTTCAAAATGACATTGTACTCCTAAAGCCCCATTGGTCTACAGGTTCAAATACCGGGCCAAGATCTTGGGGTCGGCGTTCAATTCCCGGATCGAGCACTAAAAGGTTCGAACTTTCGAACATTGTTCGGGTTTTTGATCACTGATCACCAACCCGCATTTGGCAAGCGTAGTGATTACGCCTGTACCCATCAATGCTGTGGTAACTTATATTCAATAATGGAGGCCTTTTCCTTGGCCTGATGGTCAAATCAAAATCTACAAAGACCCTTTTTTTCTACCCTGACTCAACACGCAGTAAGGCACACAAAATGAATTTGCTGAATTAATTAAATAACCGCTTGAGTCGTTTTATACGTAAGTAATGTATTTTTATGGGTGTGTTTATGAGGCCAGAAGAAACGCAAGCAATTTGGGCAAAGTAAGGAATTCCCATCATTATCTGTCATTTTTGTATATGGTCCAAAAATAGTTTGTGATTCACAAAAAAATACTTTATGTGTCTAATAATCTAAATTCATTGCCAATAAAATATTTCCACTGATTCTTCAAACAATAATTAAAGCGACCAAGAATGCAAAAGTTAAGTAAATAGGCGTGTAAGAATTAGAGGCCATTGACCATGCGCACGCGCTGCCAAAGAGAATTGCAGAGGGCGCGGGTATCGCTCGCCCACAACGCGTAGGGCTGTCTCCTTGCTTCTTCTGCTTTAGAATTTTGTCAGTTAGCAAAAGTGTAAAAAAATATTTATACGTAAAAAAATTCATTAATACTGAACTACACTGGAGGGCCCTAGCCCTACCTACTGGAGCCGCTTTAGCACCGTCACCACACTAACGAGGTCGTCAAAGAAAGAACTTGAAATTCTGAAATTTGAACCATAGCAATATTTTGTTATAGGAAATATTGCAACGGTTTTAATCACCATCAAAATTTTAATACAATAATCTATGAGACAAAAGAATACGTATTTTTTTCTTTTGAGCCCAGTACAAAAATGTCAAGATAAAATACCTAGAAAATTTTAAATTTTTTGATACGGCCTCCTCGCAACACACTTTTTACGTGATGCGCATCTCATTCATTCACTACGATACTATTTAAAAGTTGTTGATTTCCCTTCATACCTTCACAGGCTTAGGACCGTAAAAATTGAAAATTATGTTGCGAATAATATTTTCTGGTGAAACCTTAACTTACATGTCTTATACTTAAATGGGCTCTAAATACGATACTTGACGCCTAAAAAGTTTTGACGGTAGTAAAAAAATCAGTCAGTATGTGACAACCCTTGTTCCTAACAAAGCACGCGACGCGCTCATTACTCAGTGCGTCCCCGTAATCTACGATTAATACTATTTAGTTGGCTTTAGTCTGGACTTCAACAAAACCTGTCTCAACCAGGCACTTAGCTTTACTTAGGCGTGATAAGACGATATTGGCTTACACTTAGGACCAATACAGCTTAGATATTATAAGACTAAGGGCCCTCGCCCACGGCGAATTTTTGTAGCGATTCTGTCGCGCGTTTCGTAAACGAGCGACAGCATCGTTCCTAACGCGCGTTAGTCGCATCTACAACGCACTACAGTAGTGATGCCAACGCGCTACTAACGCGCTACAGCATCGCGACTGTATCGATGTGGAAGCGCGACCGTGTCGGACGACATCAGGGAGAGAACGGGGCGAGGAACTGAATCGCGTTTGCATCGCGAGAGAATCGTGACAGTATCGCGTTTGCATCACGACTGAATAGTGTTTATGTGGGCGAGGGCACATAGCTAGCGACCGCATTGCGACTGTATCGATGCGAACGCCCGACAGAATCGCTACTGCATCGCTCAAAAAGTCGTGGGCGAGGGCCCTAACTTTATAGCCGAAGAAAAATTCCTACGAAAGGCCAAATATGCTCCTTTTAAGTTTTTTCAATTCAATTTATTACGATAAAACTATTAACAAATTTTGCAGGTTACATTGCAGATACCAACACAATACCCATTTAAACGGGCATGCAATACGTAGTAAATATCTTAAAAACTAGACCACGGAGAAAACAAATAGTACTCATCTAAATTGTAAAATACATTATTAGCAAGCCATTTCTTTACTGCGCATCTAATTCTTAGATACTTATGTCTAGCCGTGGGCTTATGTGGGTTTCCGATTTTGTATAAACAAAGCGCGTTTGTTTACTTAATCAAGTTTTGCGCACTAATAAAGTTACACCAAAGCTCACTAGATGACACTGTGCACAGTTGCCTCGCGGTGATATTTGCCGCACGTATTTTGTATAGTTTAAGCGAACTTGATTTCATCAATATACACTCTTACTACTAGCTACGGATTGTGTCCAGTGGGACAGTGGGTCTGAAATGACGAGTTTATAAGGTTTATGAGGGAAAAGTCCGGTTCAAAATTACACTGTGCATAAATACGTAACAGTAAGGTTAATGTAGTTTTATAGACTACCAAGAAGACATTGCGATTATTACCATATACAAGATTCCAATAGTTCGTGGAATTATGCTACTTGCATGCTAATAGGTCTGTGTGTTATTTCTTCTATCTAGTTTGGCTTACATTTGAGCCTAGACACAAAAGGGGAAAGTACAAAGAAAGTTTTGAGCTAACAGCTTACGGCCGGTCCTAATAATCTATCTATCTTCAGTTTTGGCATATCGGAGATAGAAAACAACTTCTGTCTTTGTTTCTCTGGACGGCAAAATCAGATACAGAAGATGTTTTCTATCTCCGATATGCCAAAACTGAAGATAGGTAGATTATTGGGACCGGCCGTTAATTGATTGGTATCGTTCGCGTGCCCTATATCAATGTTTTTTTGGTATACCAAATTAAATTAACGGGTTAGATTCCCGGACCTTTTAATGTAGATAAAATGTATTTTTCTATATTTTTTCGGCTCTGGGTTTTTGTGGCACCTTCGTTGTTTCTTATTTTCACGAAACATTTCGTACTTTGGGATCAGAATAATATATCTAGTGTTTTCCAAAATATTTATTGTTTATTTATTCGTTTTTTTTAAAAATTGACATCTGTCAGTATTGTGTGGTGATTTGGAATCCTCAGTACACTAGGTCGACTCATTCTTGACCTGTTTTTAGAGCGTACCTACACAAACATCTACCTACAAGTTAATAACTTTTTGAAGAAAAATTAAAAAAGCAGGAATTAATTGATTTGCTGCCATTCCAAAAAGATGATTTTAATCATTAACCAAACTTGTCCCGTAATACGGCACTTAATACGGGTTTTTCGTCATACCTGCGCCAGCGCAGTTTTTGACTTGGACATAATAATCGTTTATAATTATCTCATTGATGATGAATGTCGCTAAGAAAAACATTGAAACGGTAAAATTAACGACTTCCACTTCGATTAATTGATTTTGGGTTATACCATGTACCTTGACATGCTTTTCCAGTATTTCGGCATTGTTGTAAGCGCCATGATCACGGAAGAACAGGGGAGCTCTTCCGAAAAATTGAGGAGCTCTTCCGAAAAATTGTGAAGCTCTTTCGAAGAATTGAGCCTCCTACTTCACATAAAGGACCAAAACAGGTGGAATTATATCTTAAGCCAGGAACTATTATATTTATTAGGGACTATTAACCAGAAGCTTAAAGCGATCGGACAAAGTAAGCTTTCTGTTTTTATTTCCATATGAGCAGAGATGTTTAACATGCGTTATTAGAGCGGTGCTTACGAAAAACCAATTTATGTTTTATGACGACGCAATTACGGAGGTAAGGCTGTGTCTCCACAGAAGCGGAGCTTGGCAAAGTATTTAAGTACTATTGACCAATCACACACAGATTCCGTTTACTGTGATTGGTCGACTCATGGTCCGCTCCTATCTACTACTAGGTACTTCCACGGGTACTTCTTACTATTAATTGGCTAATCACAGTGCTCGAATTATGTGATCTGTGCATTATTAGCACTGTGATTGTTTAGCTTGCGGTCGGATGTTCTCCTCTACTACTTGCTTTTGACCAATCACCGCGCTCGAATTCTGTGATCTGTGATTTTCTACACTGTGATTGGTCAATCGCTCCTCTTTACTTCGTTTAGCTCCACTACTATGGCTACGCAGCCTAAGGCTGGGGTTATGTTTCTTGGATGTTTGTTTTTTCGACTCAAAAGTACTGGTTTCATGCTTATCGTCTGTTAAGTTTTTCGTGGGAAAAGTTTTATGTCAATCATATCCGCCATTCTTGTCGGGCGGATTAGCGATCGCTGTTTGGCTAATGATAAAAAAGACTCTGCTCCTCGTCTTCTACTGGTAGTACCTACTCGTACTCGCCTAGTACGACATCCACAGGAATAGGAATAGAAGTAGTATTATCTATAAGTCGGCGTCACACGAAACCTAGTTTTTTTAGTTATCTGTTTTTAATAACAAAAGGTATTTGCTTTGTTCCGTATGAGTGCCTTTTGCAAAACTAATTTTCTAGTACCTCGTTTTATACGATTGTTAATTCTATACCTGTTATTTTATTGTAATACTTAAGAACACAAAGCTATCAGCAATCTATTGCTATTATACGAGTAGTTAAACTTTTCTAAGCTATAATAATAACTCTTAGCTCATTAAATCTTAAAACGAATCCTCACAATATCACAAAGGAAGTGTATTTCCTTTACGAATTAAATCAAAGAAAAGCGTCTGTACCTTTTCTTGGTTATTTAGAGAAACATTCTTTAATGGAAAACGGAACCGTTAATTTGCTTTTGAATGAATCTTCTAGTTTTCTGAGACTTAACCCGTAGAATTTAGAATTCGAAATTATCCCCCGGAAACCGTAATTTTTTTAGGATTCTTTATGTCTTGATTCTTTATGTAATTCTAGTCTATATTAGTCAATCTGATCAAAGGAGACCGAAACGATCCCATACAAATCTGGGTCTAGTTTGTAATGAGATGATAATGGTGTTTATTAAAAGTAATCAAAATACATTAAAGTCTTTCGCTAAAAGTTGTATCGATTTTCGTAATCTGAAAACCGAGATATTTTATTGTAAAGCTATTTAGTAAATGTGAGGTAGGACTGATTTTTTTACCAAAATACAGCCAACATTTTGGCCCAAAAGTTTCCATCTCCATTTATCCAGATACAAGCTGTTGCCTGCGACTTCTTCTACGTCAATTTCTGTTATTATGATCGCGATTGGGTATTTTATTTTTATTTATACATTTATTGGGTAACTTGAACCGTTTACGCATCGCACAGAACAGACGCCTTTAAATATGAATAATTTTCCCCGTTTATGCAACATTTTGAACTGAGTATTCGCTCTTATTGGTCGCAGCGTGATGTTATATAGCCTAAAGCCTTCCTCGATAAATGGACTATCCAACACCAGTACTTCCTGAGATAAGCGCGTTCAAACAAACAAACAAACTCTTCAGCTTTTTAATATAAGTATAGATATCCAGACGTTCTTGAGTGATTGAGTTAAAAACATCCTTTCAAAAGATCATGATAATAAAATTTAATAAAATAGGTAGATAGTTATAATTCTAAGTAAGTATTTACTTATTAGTTAATTTATGTGGGGTTAAAAAATTTACCTTGTTTTTTCATAAGTTGTTGCCAGCGCCATGAGATCTATTTCTTTCTAATAACAGAAACTAAAACCCCTAGTATCGTAACTTATTTTCTATTCAAACGAATTCATAAAGGGATCCCAAAAACGCCATGATCCGCCTTGATGACCTGTCATCACGTCACTGATAAGTTCCATGATCATGGCCATTTCAACGGTACCGAAATATCAAAAACTCATAAAAGCCAAGATACTCGGTATAAATCCCGAACCAATTAACTTTAATGATGATAATCTAATTTGGACTATTGGCTTGCGTCTCGCTAGGCAGGTTAGTTGGCGTTTTATGTTTTTAAAACAATTTGCATCTCCACTCCAAATGATCCATCTCCGATGTTTGCGCGTAGCTCAGATCTACGTAAACATCGCTCTTAGTGTACTTAAACCCTTATGGGCCTTATATAAGCAACTTATTAGTATTTAGTTCAAAACTCAACGGATCATGATAATGGTTTTTTAATAAAAAAATGGAATGTTCAGTCCCTTGTAATTAGTAATTAAAATTTTACTATAAAATTGTATGTTTGGGTAAGCGTAATAATAGTTGTTAAGGGGCTTCCTTTAGAACGAGTAGCTTCTTTAAAATTCACCTAAGTGACCACATGGTCGATACACTCCATATTAAAATTGCGTAAATTCGACCATATCTCCATGCATCGCGTGCAGCTTCAATGGCTTCCTCTCTCTTTTCGGCGTGACGTCAGAATTTTATGCACTCTTTAGATAGATAGATAGATACACTTTATTGCACACCATAAAATTGAAAAATAACACATGAGTAAGATTTAGATTAGTACAATTTAGGCGGTCTTATCGCTTGCAGCGATCTCTACCAGACAACCTTCAGGTAGAGGAAAGATGAAACAGATTTGAAAGGGGAAGGCGGCGGAGAGTATTCAAAAGTACACGTAAAGAAAAGTAATAAAAGAAATGTAAAATTACAATCTGAAATATATCTAATATTACACGCATAGTAAACTACATAAATAACATTAAAATACAGTATTACATACATGCATAATAAACTACATAAACTATACACTAAATATACATACATAACATATACATACATAACATATACACACTCTTTTTGTGCTATATTAAACGATCCAAACTCCCCTTCTTACCTTCATTCTCAATTTTCTCTCCTCAGTTCGACTCATTCGCGCCAGTTGCGCTCCATCAACAAACTCACTCTCTCTATAATTCCTTCTCACCGTACTGGTATTGTCTCAAATTCTTTCCTTTAAAGCCACTCGCCTTTGGAATTCTCTGCCCGAAAACATTAAACAAGCGCCAAGTAAAGGCGTCGGGCGAACTTCCATACAAAGCTGGGCCTGAAAATGTTACATCCACAAATGGGGTGTTATTTTATAGAAACTATAGTCTTATATCAAATACGCAATGATTTAAAAAAATCTGCCATGGGAGAAAAAAGTTATAGCATGATATTGATCAACAATAAATAACCTCAAATGTGAAGAAGTTATTGTGGTTATTCCAATAACTGTTCTATTCATAGTACTATGAAAAGGTCTGTGATCGACATTCTTTATGGCAATATAAATAAAGGGATTTAAATAAAAAATCATTTAAGAACTATTTATTACATTTATTCATCATCATAATAAAATGATTGTAGGTATATGAATATTATACAAGAATTGTGCAGGTAGTATAAGATTTTCGTAAGACCCTTGCTTGCTTTTTAACTACTTACATTTATTACTTGATACTTGAGGTGCGATCTACTGTTGTTTAATAATAGAAAAGCCTTCATCTTTTATTTGATGCATTCCCATGATAGTACTAGTATGTGTGTATCGTATGCTCTAGCATCACCATCAGAATCCCACAACTTAGCCAAAGTCGTGAAAGACAATCGATTCGAAAAATAAAAAAAATACTCGGCCACTATGTATTATTTATAACCGCACTAACAAGCTCAAAGCAAAACGAAGCCAACCAATGACTGTGACAGTTGACAATCTTGACATTTGTTTTTCTTTTTTTACAAATCCTAATGCCATCTATGTAATATTAACTTTATATCGATTTCTCATATGCTTTAAAGACATTTTAAAAATACACCATAATTCTATTGTATTGTACATTGAACTAATAAACAGTAGTGTGTACTTACCTACTTGCATTATCGCAATATACCTTTTTGTAGGAAAAAATATAAAAGTGGTGTATCAACGCATATTATGCCTGGCAACATTTTAGGACCGGAAGAATATACTTAGCAATTGAGGGTCAATTGTGTTTTTATTTAAATGATACTTTAATACCCCATTGTAAAATATCGTGATTTTAAGTCAATAGAAATTAAAAAGCATTAAATAAATATTGAATCATATTTCAACAGTGTAACGGGCGGTAAAGTTCAGGCCCATTTTCGCCCGTGGCCTTTGCTTTCAGGAAACAGGTTAGGTCTCATTACATAAGTAAAATGCAATTATCATCATAAACTCTGCTTCTACTAAATTCGTCGCCATCTGTATTTTATTTTATTTTTTTATTTCATTACATAGTATTGTATTATTTTAATCAGTATTAGTATGTAGTCTATATGTATGTATATTGCTGCTATATATATGTAGTTTATTGTACCCGTTTTTTTTTTTAGTTCCGTCTGATAGGTATACTCTTTTTTTTTTCTCTCTCTAAATTGTTAAGTTTTTTTTTTTTGTTTTGAATGTCGCACCGCCTACAAAACATTTCTGTTTGACCCAAAGGTTTGACTGGTAGAGAATGCCATCTGGCATTAAGTCCACCTTTTGTACATTTTTACTAATTGTGCAATAAAGTTTAAATAAATAAATAAATAAATAAAATGTATAGTTTTATCCAAACATTTTTCCAAGGTTTGCATAAATCAAAAACATCCTATTAATATTGACGACCATTTGGATCAGCGGTAGTTAACGCTGCTTCTGAGCCATGGGTCGCGGGTTCGATCCCCGCACAGTACAAATATTTGTGTGCATGAACATGTCTGTTTGTACTGGTCTGGGTGTTTTCTATGTATTATAAGTATGTATTTAGAAAAAAAAAAAAAAGTATATAAGTAAGTTTATCGGTTGTCTAGTACCCCATACGACAGGGTACTTAATAGTACCTTAATTTGGGACTAGATGGCTCAGTGTGGCCCAGCGAGGCATGTCTTAAATATTTATTTATTTATTTATTTAATATTATAAACGTGAAAGTTTGTGAGGATATATGGATGTATTGATAAAATTAATAGACTCGGGCGTAACTTTGCACAAACCTATAACTAATTTACGTAGCATCTTCAGGAGATGTTGTCGCCTTCGCTGCGTTCTGACGACCTGTGAAGTGGCGAAACGCTTCGAGGATTTTATTGTGTCGGTGTTAGGTACCTACTAATAATTGCATTAACTGTACTGCATGCATTTTTTAGGGAATCGGGCGGTTTTCCTGCATGAAATAGTGCTTGCTCAATCAGTTTTAGTGCGGGTAGTGTGGTGAAGATACCTAGGCCGTTATTAACAAGCAGAAATCATTAGCAAAATAATTTTCTAAATCCATAATAGGATGTATTGATGTTTGTTAGGTTTTTCAAAATTTGATACGCTTTTAGTTTATTGACTGAATTAACATTAGGGTTCCTTTTCTCCCGAGAAATAAATTCAAATAGTTTTAAATTCAATATTTCACACGTCCGAAGTATCTGGCAAAAGCTAGTAGTTCATACGATTTGGTAAGTGGACAACGCCACTGAACTAGAGTTGCAGAATTATCGACAGTTTGCCTATCGATATTTGACCTCGAAAACTAGTTACAATATCGATAGTGCAATCGATATTATTGAATCAATCAATACTATCGATAGTATTTTTCCGAAGAATAGTATCGATACTATCGCTAATATACTATCGATAGACTATTGATAATGGATAATGGACTATCCAGCGGCAACTCTACACTGTATCAATCGATTCTTCATTTTCTTACTATTACCCGTGTCAGTGCTCTGACCAAAAAAACCTCTATTTTAATTAATTACAAAAGACCTTGGCACACATATTATTCAGCCATAGTAGCCATAGTAGATCAGCTTTAACACGTGGTTGTCTTGAATAGGATATGCTAATAGGAAAGTACAGTATAAATACCTTAAAGACGGACAGTCGGCCTATACAATTGCACCTACTGGGAAGCAATGATGAGTATGATGACCCTTATAGTAAACGACATAAGAAATAAAATTAAATAAGTACGATATTACTAATACCTGTTGAGCAGAAACTGTATATAGTTGTAATGCAATAAATAAAGTGACAAAAAACATACATTACTCATTGAATTAATGAATGCCTTAAAATAAAAACATTACCTCCATAATTTTACAACAATGGAATTTGGTGCTGTAAACTTCGAAGGTTTGCGGAAAAATGTCTTCTCCAAACCCAAACTTTTCCCCCAAATCTTAAGTTTTTTTTTAAACTATAAAGAAGATCAGGTAGGTAACTCAAAAAGTTAAGGACCGTCTTCCCCAAATAATAATTACCGTCGCGTCGTAAAATTTCAAACTTTTTTTAAAGTTTCTTCGTATAAAGGTCAAAAAGATCCATGTCTCTGATTCAATAAAGTAAGACATTTTACCCCAACAACATTAAAACGCCAAGTGTTTTTTTAAATTGTTTTCTTCATATTGATCGAAGAGGTACCTGCCTCCGATTTAAATGTAGGACCTTATTCGCCAAAAAAAATAGCTTTCATAACATTTCAAATGATAATTTTAATGTTTTCTCCATAGACTAATAAGAAACATCAAAGAGGTCACTATCTCCAATTAAACTCGTAATCTAATAAATCTTAACAAACGCATCAATAAGACACTTAAGGTTCTACCTTCCGATGGCCTCCCCCAGCGCCCTTGATCGGCTATTTAGGCCACATCCCAATTGGGTGGCCTGCTGGCATAGATGCATTGAATGCAATTGCATTCTATCCTAGTTAAACAAGCTATGTAAGTGAATCCGGAGAGTTTGCTAGTGTTTGTACTGTTTATAAATTAACTTAATGTTTCCCGTGTCTTTGGTACCGGATAAAATTTTGCGTTATACTCTGACCCCTTAACTGCCACTTGACAATAACTCATATGGATCCCTTTGAATGTGACAAACATTATAAATATCAGCTTCTTTTTAGCCCACGGGAACTATTTCTGGGATAAAACTCTCTACTACTCTCTGTGTATCTCTGTCTAAAATAAATAAATTATCCTTGCTATACAGGGTGAAATTTTAACCACCTTCCAAATTTTAATATATCAATCTACGAGACAAAATAAAAATATATTTTTTTTTTGGTATAGTTCCGTACAAAAATGTCAACATAAAACACTTAGAAAATGTCCGCCTAAAATCGAAAATTTTTGATACAGCCGCCTAGCAACACTTTTTTTTACGCAAGGGACATCACATTCATTAATTAGAATACTATTCACAAGTTTTTGATTTTCCCTTTATACCTTAACAGGTCTAGGACCGTAAAAATTTTAAACTATATCGCGAAAAATATTTTCGGGTGACAACTTGATTTACATTTTTTACTTCATAAATAGGCTCTAAATACGATACTGAACACATATAATTTTTTTGGAAAGTGGTTAATATTTCATCCTGTATAGCTACACAATCAGAGACAGTAAAACGTTCTAACCATAAATGAGCAGGAGATAATCAAATCATGAGAATGATTTGGGTGCTCTTTTCATGTGAGGTTAAATTTGCGTTACGTTAGGTATGACTTTATTAGTTGCTTGGATTTAAACTTAGACATTTCAAAGTGATTTTTGTAAGGGATAACGAAAGGCAACTCCCGCATATACAGGAAATTTTAACCACCTTCGAAATTTTTTGTAGGAGTTTATTTTCTGTTTAGAGCGCATTTACAAAATAAAAAATGTAGATATAGTTTTCACCGTAAAATATTTTTCGCAACATAGTTTTCAATTTAAAGTATTCACGTGAACGTAAACATTGCGTTGCACCATTAATTTTAAAACAAACATTTGAGAACTTCATTTCTTTTTAAGGAAATATCCCGAGAATGGAAAGATGTTACTCACACCAACCAAATACATTTTGAACTAACATTCAAGGATAAGAAAGATAGGAACTACTCGTATCTTTGTTGGATATATAAAACGGTGTTGTTTCAAAGCATTATTGTGGAGCCATTAATACCGCGATTTTGAAAACAAATAGTATTTATTAAGTATCATACTGTATATTAAGTTTAGTGAGTTTTATAAAAAATTTGTATTTTTTAATTTGGTTCAATGAAAACCACTTCTCTGAAATTTTAGTACCTATTACTAACCACGCCTTAAATTCATATAAGCTCGCTTTTTTGATAACACAAATTAAAACATTGATTCACAACTGATTTAGATTTCATACCTTTGATTTTATATTGACTATAACGAAAAGTCGAATTTTATAATTAAAATCAGTACTGATAAAAGATTTACGAGTATTACAGTAAAATCAGTTTTGTTTCTAAAAATAGGCTCCAGGAAGCGCTTTTACACGTCCCAATAAGTATTTTAATCTACCACTGCTTCAAAACGAATGTGAGCTAGTGCTAAGAAGAAGCAGCGCAGAAAACACTGGGCACTGTTATCAGTTTTTTTAGTAAAATTATTAATGTTTACAAAAAGATATTGGCGTGTGCGAGCTAGGACAATTTCATACAATTTACTTTTATCGTGTATACCTTAGATACTTATGAATCTTGCTTTTAAAAGGAAGAAGCCACTTGATCCGAATACAGTAACCATTCAACGGCTTCCCGCGACTGATCGGTCCATCTGGTGGGGGATCTACCCGCAGATCATTGTACTATGTGCGGTCGCCATTAAAAAACATTTCCGTCCCGACATCCATCGAGTACTTCTATGTGTTATATGAAAAACAAAATAGCACATTTATAATAGTTTCTAAACTTCTCTTGTTTTGTGGCCTCTTATTTTTAGAGGCTCGCCCGCGGCTCAGCACTCGTTAGTACCACGAAAGTCCATTAGAGGTCTCTGCAGAACTACTCTGAGATAAACCGCGAAGTGATACGATTGTGGTGCTTTGGAGGGAAATGTGAATAAGGTCATGGGAAGGAAATTTACGAAGTTGTGCTAGGAATCTAGGATAGATGAGTCACGTGAAAGGATTACGTAGCATTTTTAACAAAATTAACTGATAAACAATTTAAATTCAGTAAAATGTTTTATAAATAATAAATAATAATAAATATTTAAGACATGCCACAATGGGCCACACAGAGCCATCTAGTCCCAAATTAAGGTACTATTAAGTACCCTGTCGTATGGGGTACTAGACAACCGATAAACTTACTTATATACTTTTTTTTTTTTTTTTGTAAATACATACTTATAATACATAGAAAACACCCAGACCAGTACAAACAGACATGTTCATGCACACAAATATTTGTACTGTGCGGGGATCGAACCCGCGACCCATGGCTCAGAAGCAGCGTACTACCGCTGATCCAAATAGTTTTACTACTGAATTATTGGCTACTAAACTTAAAATGAAAGAGTAAAGAGATTGAGGGCAGAATCGTCAAGCTTAACAATATAATAATTACCTGTAAAGGTAGATTTTTAACAATTTAAAAACTAACTAGACAAATTATTTAAAAAAAATTACACTATGCTTTCGACAGTAGGTAAGGGTTTTGAATTTTTTGCTTAAAAGAAGCTTCTTTGCATTGTCCTGATATTGTACAGTAAAATATTTAAATCTGTTAAAATTTTCTTATTTAGGTCACACAATATATCTTTTTCACATTTTTTTCCGTACGCAACGCGTGGAATAACATTGAGTCGATGCTTGATTTTTCTCAATTAAACGTACCTATCTAATGTAGCACCGACTTGAAGTGGCTTATTGCATGATTCTCGTCGGGTAAAATTTGGTATCAAAAAGTTTTTTGATTATTTAATTCTTTAACCTGCTAACCCCATTTTCCTGACTTCCAGTATTTCTTCTTTCAATTTATGTGGTACCAACTTTGATCTCTATTCTACCGGCCAAAAAAAACTATCAAAATTTCTCAACCTGGGAAAAGTGTGCGGTCAATGCGGTCATACATTTAAAAAGTATAGTTATATGCGTTGAATTAAAACTTCCTCTTTTTTTCGTTTGTTTTAACTTCGTAACTAGGTTTCTTATATTTGAGGAAGACACAATATTAAAAACAACTTTATGACACTATCAAATTTACTGCATAACGATAATCTCTCGTCCGAAAATCTCGTCAGGAAGAACTTTTGCTATTTTAATTTAGTAGGCGTTTAAAATCAAGCTAAATCATTATTCTATTGGCGCCTTTTACAGATAAAATAAAAGTTGCTATACAAACTTTTAGTTCTTGCACAAGGTCACAGCTGAAACAAAGTTATTTGATATTTTTAATGTTTAATGCACCAAATTAACATCTGATTCTGCTGGCAAGGACACTTTCTAGTTTCAGCCGCCTCTTATTAAATAAATATGTTTACAATACGTATATGCCGGTGCGAGCTAGGACGTTTTAAAGTCAATTACGTTCCTATCATTTACATAATCATTAATATATTAGTCCTTTTTCTTTGAAACTATTGACATATGACTTAAGTTAATAATTTGGGTAAAAGTTAATTAAACCAAGTTAAAGTTAATCTATATGAAAAACACAGTCATGATTGATTTGTAATCTCTTTGTCCACAGCAACATCATGGTGCGAGGGCGCTCGCGACGCCTCCTGCCCCCGGATCTGCGGTCCAGCTCTTCAGGGTGAACCGGTCTGTGCTACGGACGGCTACATCTACCCCTCCCTCTGTGAGATGAGGAAGAAGACTTGTGGGAAAGGTAAAACACCAATTCGGTATTTTTTGACGAACTAGAGCTGAGCGATGGAACGTCAGTCTATAGCTATTTTTTTTTCTTGCTATGCATAATTACGAGTAAAGTGAACTCGATTCATTGTTCATTCATCCATAGCTATCCATATGTTTTTACCACGCTTTTATTAGCTTGGGTTGTATCTATGTATGTAATGGAATCTTTGAGCATATTTTTTACCAATTTCTAGAAGTTCGATTAATTTGAAACTTTGCACACGTATCAAGGACCGATGACAATGCAATAATTTAATAACAGTTTCCCAGTTTTCCTCTGTAAGAGGAAGTAAAAGAGATAGAGCTAGCGCGCGATCTGTGTCAATTACGATTCCTGCATAGCTTTGGACTTACAGTCTATAAAGAAGGAATCAAATCTTATAAACTAAACTAAACAGTAAAAAATAAATTATAGTTCTTGACGACCTCTGTGGCGGAGTGGCGTACACACCGGTTTTCAAGGTGTCGCCTGCTCCGAGGTCCCGGGTTCGATTCCCGGACGGGTCAATGTAGAAAAAATGTGTTTTTCTACATTTTCTCGGGTCTGTGTGTTTGTGGTACCATTGTTGTTTCTGGTTTCCAAAATACGAATGCTTCAAATAGTTATTCAAATTGGGATCAGAACAATGTATGTGATGTTGTCCACATTTATAAACATTTATAAACATTTATTTATTTAAGTTTAAAAAAACAAAAAAAAACACGCTTTTAAAACAGATTGAACTAAAAAATTAAAAATAAAACTGTAGTAATCAATTGAAAAATTCATATTATTGTACAAAAAGCGTGGGGGGCTTGATTTAGATTGTTGTAAATATTTTATCCAAAATTTACTATATCTGTGGATATCATAACAAGCACCCCACGCTTTTTGAACAATAATATGAATTTTTCAATTGACTACTACAGTTTTATTTTTAATTTTTTAGTTCAATTTGTTTTAAAAGCGTGTTTTTCTGTTTTTAAATTTTAGGTGTAAGGAGTACTTAACAATATTTTGTTGATTCCATCTCTAAATATTTATACAACAAATTCGTTCTTCTTTCTGATCTTATTGCCCTTCTATTCTTATAGGAGTCCGACTAGCCCCAGACCAGGGCTCCTGCTCGCGAGCCCAAGGGTCCAAGTGTGAGCACCGCTGCACCTCCGAGAGGGACCCAGTGTGCGGAACCAATGGGAGGACTTACCTTAACCGGTGTATGTTGCAAGTCGAGATTTGCAGGTGAGCATTTAGCCCGCTGAGGCTTTTGCACTCAGAAATTGGAGTATTATTTCTTAAAAGCCTCTCGATTGTATGTTATTCCAGACAGGCCTAGACGAACTTACCACGATCAAATCGGGGATGTTCTGAAGAAAGATCAGGTCAAAAGTACTCTAAACCGACGAGCATGCATGAAAAGATTGATGAATGTGGAAGAAGCGAAAGATGTATGCCAGGATCGTAGTAAGTGGAAGGCCTTGGTCTCTGCCTACCCCGTTGGGAAGGAGGCGTGATAATATGTATATGTATAATTGAAATTAATTGTTATTGCGACCTCCGCTCTTATGATCCTGTAGGAGTTAAAGCAATAATATCAGTCGTATTTTTCTTGAGCCTGCTATTGTGGTGACTTAAATTCCAACTGTGGGAAGCCAGTATTGGTAAATGAATGCTAGCGATTTAGTGTCTTTATATAAATTTTGGTGTGTTACGTTAACAAGATAGTCCACTTTCATTCAGAGCCGAATCATGATCAGTGCAACATTCTAAAGCACGTGATAAGTATGAAGTACCTATTGTCGTGCTTTGGAAGGCACGTTAGCCGTTGGTCCTGGCTCCTGTCGTAAGATAGAAACACACAATAACTAATGAGAAGTGTAAATTGAAGGGGCGTTCTTGAAAGTTAAATATTTTTTTATAGGTTTTTAGGTACCTATTACCTTAGTTTGTAGACCTTTTGTCTAGTTATTGCATTTATAGCGATCACCATCGTATCAGAACACCAACTATTAATGCAATATTGATCCCTGGCTTAAAGTAGACAAATATCATCACCATAAAGTATCAACTTGATTTTCGAAGATTTTTATGTTTTGTGCAAAAACAAGCATTAAACAAATGACAGGAAGATACCTGAACTCACATTACTTCCAGTGCTTATTAATTTATATTAATTCTAATTATTTGAGTAATCTATACTAATATTATAAAGCTGAAGAGTTTGTTTGTTTGTTTGTTTGTTTGAACGCGTTAAACTCAGGAAGTACTGGTCCGATTTGAAAAATTATTTTTGTGTTGGATAGTCCATTTATCGAGGAAGGCTTTAGACTATATTACATCACGCTGCGACCAATAGGAGCGAAGCATGAGTAAAAAATGTTGCAAAAATAGTCGCGATCATAATAACAGAAATTGACGCGGACGAAGTCGCGGGCAACAGCTAGTTTGCAATAAACGCATCCAAAGGACGCTTTGTATGTAACCTGAACATATTTAATCTGATTTAAACTTTCATGGTCACTATCACTAGAGTTATTTGATTCGGGATTTATACAATGTGCCTTATTTATACGGGAGACTCCCGTAATCATGGCGCTTGCAACAGTGCCGAAATATCGGTAACTCATAAGGTACATGGTACCTATAATAAATCCCGTATCAAATAACACTAGGTATATTTAACCTGTTTCAGAAAGATAACAACATAGCGCGTATAGCCTGAAACTCGTCATCTAAACAGAATGCTCTTATTTTCCAGAGTGGGCATCGGTCTCTCCCATCTTGGAGCTTGCAACAACATCAGCGCTCACCGTGAGAACTGCCCGGTGGACTGCTCTCAGGCTCCACTCGATGGACCCATCTGTGGGTCTGATGGGAACGTATACAAAAGCACTTGCCAGATGAAGCTGCTTACTTGTGGGTGAGTCTTTGAGATTACGATAGTGTCTTAATTGGATAGTTTAGACTAGCTTTTAAAAAGGCCCTCTGGAAAAGTCTTGAGCAAGTCTTTTTTGGGTTTGTTAAGGAGTAACCTAGTCATTATCGGAATCCTTAACGAAGGCCTATGTCCAGCTGTAGACGTCGTTTGGCTAAGATTCTGCTGATGGTATTGAGCCTCACCATATGTCACTAACACTCCCATTTTTACTCTTCTTGTTTCCCTAGTTAGGTACTGTTATAATCCATATCACGATCTTTGGTCTATGATGCTTTTGTACCAACTTATTTAACGATACAGATACTATCGATACCTACTTTGTTTTCATACAAATTATCTGCTTTCTATGGGTTACTTCTGTGGTAGTTTTTTTATTATACTTGTTTGGTTAGAAGAGATTCTGATCAAACAATTGAACAGAACCCCCTACCTCTATCAAGATTTCTGCCACACACCGTACACTTTTAAGTCTTGGATACTTCAGCACAATTCCAGGCGCCGTGACCATTAAAGAGCTAATCTTGATACAGCAAATTCCTTGACCATAAAAGTACAAATCAGTCAATCGTTCATCAAACATTTACAGGCAAGGGGTAGTGAGGACGAACAAGAAACATTGCCAGACTACACGCCACTGCCGCGAGTCGTGCTGGCGCGTGGCGCGTCCCACTTGTGGGTCTGATGGAAAACTCTACGCCAATGCTTGCAGGATGAAGGCTACCAACTGTGGGTGAGTAAAAACCTGCGGCCTTGGTCAAGATACTGTCTAATATCGTATACGCTTGATAGATAACAAATTTATGCAAATTACAATAGGTTACGATCAATGCTTCGTAAGCTAATGCTTCAATGTTTGTAATCAATGTTTCATTTCATACTTGTAAAAATAAAAACCATCAGAAAATAAATACAAAATATAAAATGTTACCACATGTGAACAAAATAAGACACTTGATTTTGTGCCAAGAATAAACATCAATTGACAAAGTACTCCTGAAATGAATTGAAACACTTGATCTATAGGCCAGGCATGAAGTTGTCTCCTTAAAATCAAATAAGGTATTTTTTTCAATATTCCGGTAGTCTATTATATATTTTGATTAAAATACATGCTTGTAAAATTTGCCAAAACCTTTTTAAGAATATGATTTTAATTCTTCACAAGATAATTAAACTTTCCAAACATTTCAAAGACACAATATTATGCAAGTAGAACGGCTTAAATCAAATGTACATAAACTAAAGCCACTGTTTATAAGTAAGCAAACACACAAACTTTGATACTGATGCGGACGTAGATATGACATCGTAACTATACTAGGTACCTACCTGTCGCCCGCGACTTTGTATAATACTAATGAATAATATGTAATTTTCCGTTTATATTTAGAAGAATAAAATTTTTGTGATACTCTTATTTGCACACCACTTAGCATATAATTATAAATTTTACTACGTTTTTCACATTACTAAATAAATAATGTTGCCACGGAAACTGAATAACAATCAGTCCAGGGTTTGTAATGAACCCATCATTGCTATCATAACTTGAACTCATTGATGGCGCCCTTTGCCATGCAGTGGGATGAATGCAGGATGTAACTTTTTTTCAATTATTAACTGGCGGTGAATGCAACATGGCCTCAATTCCACATTGACCATGTACCAACCTTGACTTGACCTGATCAACTTAATAAAATAATAATGAATAAATACATACAATATTAATATACTCTTTCTTTCAGCAAACACGTGTTTGAAGTACCAATGGCTTTCTGCGTGTCACAAGAGAGAACTTCAGGAGGGGAGTCATGCGCAACAGACTGTTCAGGACAGAAGGAAAAACTCGTCTGCGGCTCCGACGAGAACTTATACAGGAACGAGTGTGAGATGAAGATGCTGAACTGTGGGTATGTAGATCATTAGGAATTTCGTATGTCAATTCCATCTAATGACCGCTGAATTTGAACCCCTTCTTGTCCAATGGATGTCGTAAGATGCGACTAAAGAAGTACTGCTAATAAAAAAAACGGACAACAGCGTATTTTCTCTACCAATGGCCAAATTGAGCTCTCAAGATGATTTTGAATCTATACTGAAGCCAAAAAGAGCATCACTGAGCTCTGATGCTCTTTTCTGAGCATAAGAATGCTGAAGGCTGTAGATATGTAGGTGTCACTGTGTACAGAAAAAATTTGCCAACTTGAATATTCTCCATTCCAGAGTTAGCAACAGAAAGATAGTGAAGAAGGTCGACATGGAGAAATGCAGATCCAAGATGAACAAATGCCTCAGAGTGAAATGCTCCACTGATTACGATCCCGTTTGTGGAACCGACGCCAACGTGTATAACAACCCTTGCCTTTTGAAAGTAGCAACTTGCCTGTAAGTATTTTTTTTTGCCTCTAGCTTTTTAAAAGTTTTGTACCTCAAAGGGAAAATTATGGGACCTTAAGGGATCAATTTGTAGTCCTCCCAATCGTTCGTCGGTCTATTAAGACCGGTTGTCTCAGAAACACGTTGAGATAATAAAATGTAATGAAAACCCTATGTTGAAGTCCACAGTCCCGCGCACGACGAATGTCAATCTTAATTTAATTTTACTATCAATTTTTAAATTAATAAGCAGCTAAATATTCTGCGAACATTTCAAGCCTCTGCTGATGTCATTATTAGATAATATCGAGCAAAAACCCTGAATTAGTTATTTCTATATCTTATAAAATACATCATCTGTAACATACCTAATCAAATGTCTCGCTACCACAATATGAGATACAGTTTAGTGACAGACAGATGGACAGTCGAGTCTTAGTAATAGAGTCCCATTCTTACCGTTTGGGCACAGAACCTTTAAAGTGGGTAGATTTAAGAGGGTGGTAAATAGATTGAATAATGAGTTAAATACTCGTATGACAATAATTTGCAATAATTTTCAATTGTATCGTTACAGGAAAGGAGTTCAGTTGGCTCACTTTGGAAACTGCACAGTGCTGCCGCGGCTCGAGATCGATTGCGCGGACAACTGTGACAACGCAATTGAGAAGCCCATTTGTGGGTCAGACGGGAATGTTTACAAGTAAGTTAATAATAACTAGTTTATTTACTCCGTCATATTGCATTTCACTATCTAATAAGAAAGCACAAGCAAGAATGTGAACGGCTAATACTTAAACAAAATTGGTTTTATGGCTTTGTAAATCTACTGCAACGAAGAATTTAATTTTTGTTTAATTGATGCTCTATCTCTCTCTCTAGTTACATTATCCGATTACGTATTTTCCGATCAATGGCACCAAATTTGACGATTCTTTTTTTGATATATTTGTAACGGTCAGGAGTAGGTTTTGTATGGAATAAAAAGATTATGGTTTTACGCATTTTAAAATTAGCAATAACCTTAAAATGGGACACATTTTTGGAATTCTACACAGGCAATCATTCCCGGTATCCAATTCTTTCTTTTAAAGATGATCAGTAGTTACTGGTCTTTCTAGCTATCGATTATCGATTAGGCCTCTGATGTAAGACATAATTTGTATATGTTATTTATTAATCTCTAATAAGGTAACAAGATAGTATTATCCGACTATTATTAGTAGCTCCATGCTCTGGAAAACCTTTGTAATCCTCCATTTTGTATCCAGGTCCGAATGCGAGCTCCGCAGGCTGACGTGTGGCCAGCACGTGGTCGCCGTCTCTGCATCCCACTGCCGCACCACTGCGCTGTGCAACGAGCCCTGCCCAGACACTCCCGCCTTTGTTTGCGGATCAGACAACAAGTTCTATAAAAACGAGTGCATCATGAAGAAGGAGAACTGCGGGTGAGGCATTTTGCTTTTTACCCGATTACAGCATAACCATCAGGACCATACATATTTTAGCAGTCATATGTGGGTCCCATTTGCGGCTTAACTACTGAGCCGATTCTGGTGACATAGGCTACCTTTTGTTAAAAAAGCAACATGGCGAAAAATACAACAGTATATTGGGGTGTAATCATTGCATTTTCGTAGTCGAGTTCGTTTTTTTAGAATAACTATTTATTTATTACTGATGAAAAACGAAGTAGTTTTGAGTTTGACGCATGATCTTGAAGAATGTGTCATATTCTGAAAGATAACGCGTCACCGGACGAGGCTTGGTCGCAGGAAGCCGTTGGATGCTGGTGGCGCGGGACCTATCGTTGTGGAGATCCTAAGAGGCGGCCTATGTCCAGCAGTGGGCGTCTTTTGGCTGACATTATGATGATGATATTCTGAAAGATAGCGCGTACGCAAAACACGCAATTTTTTTTTTGTACAGTGATATCTTAAGATTGGTTGGTCCAACGACGAACTCCTTGGTAGAGTGATGCACTTACTAGTTTTCAAGGCTTCTGCTCTGAGGTCCTGGATTTGATTCCCAGACGCCAGTGTAGAAAAAAGAGTCTACATTTATTCTCTAAGTAAGCTAAGTTTATGGGAAATCAATAATTTCTTAACCAGTTTAGATGAAAATCAATACAGAGATCGCTTGAGACGAAAATTATCCTTAAAATCAACCCATTAAGGACGAAGTATTTGTTTTTGCTGGTCATTTAAGTTCTATCTATTTATTACAGTAAACACGTGTACGTGGTACCTCTGAAGCGTTGCCTCTCCCGCTTCCAATACTCGGGCTGCGCAAGAGTCTGCCCTCCCGAGTACGACCCTGTCTGCGGCACCGACGATAAGACTTACTCCAACAAATGCTTCTTGGAGATGGAGAACTGCAGGTCCAGGTATGTGACATGATTTGTACGGTCTATCAACGTTACTTTTTATTCTGAGGGGTTAGTTATTATTTATTTTTTTGTATGGAAAATATGGAAATCAAACACAGTGTCGTGTAATGAAAAAAAATTGCGCTTCCCCCTTCCCTTCAAATGGGTGTCAAGGAGTACTGCTAGGAAAAAACGAGCAGCCAACATCTTCATTCAACCATTTGGCCCAAACCTTGATCGCCTGCCATGCGTGGCGGTTATGGCAATCCTCATTTTGAAGAGGCTTGTGTCCACCAGTGGACTGATATACCCACGCTAATGATAACATCAAAAATACAATCTTCATTTGACGTTTTATAGGAAATTAAATTATGTTTTCCGTTTCAGGAGTCTCGTCCAACTGAAATATTTAGGCACATGCACAGAACCCATCGCCGAGGAGCCGAAGAACTATCTATATCGATAAATTATTTAGTCGATACCTCGATATCGAGAACACGCTTCATGCTGTACCCTAGAGTGCATTGTAAAACTTAGTGCCAACTTTTTGTAGTAGGAAAATTGATTTGTGTTATTGAGGGTCCTTGTAAATGTACACCAATAAAACGTTTTAAAAAGATCAATAATTAGTTATTATAAAATTTTATTGTAATTTATTTAACGATTGCGTATCAACTGCACTAAACGCGCAAATGTAGGATCAAATATTGAGAAGTGTAAAAGCGCCTCCTGAGGATATTATGCAGAAATAAAACTTATCTTATTTTACTATTAGTAATTATGCATCAGCATTGACTTAACATGTTGACTGCCATGAAGGTCACCGTTAGTCTCAAACAATACCTAGTGTACTGATGATAAAAATAGAACAGTGTATTTCTTTGTATATCTAAGAAAACACTGTTTTATTTTTATCATAAAGACACCGTAAGACTTTTAGTATTTTACTGCAGTAGCTTTGTTTTCTGCGTATATTTGCATAAATAAAGAAAAATAAAAATCACACTTCCTGATCTTTTAAAGGAGGAATAAATAACATAAATCAATTAGTAAGAATTATGTAAATTATTTAACGACCAACTATAACAATTTTTGTCTTCCATTTATCACGTTTTTAATATTAAGAATTTTGTATTTTTATGGTAATTAGTACAAAAGAGTTTTTTTAAAGTCTTGAATATTTTTATGTGAATTTTGGGCGTTTGACCGGTTATATATACTACTATCGATATATACTAATAAAGTCACGCCAAAATTACTCACAAAAATAACATTTTCAATATCACATTAATATAACTTTACAATTTAGCTTAACACAAGATTTTTAACTGTTTATTTATTTTTTCTATTTATTAACTACAAGTTAAGATTAAGTGATTTGTAAATAATTAGTGAAATAATATCATTATAATATTTATTTACTCGTTTTAGGTTTCAATGCATTTAGAAAAAGACTTTATTTTTAACTTAGTAATTTATAACTAAAATAATACGATTTGCGAGTTTAAGTATGAGACTTTTCTCTATTTGTAAAAAAACAATTGCAACTGTTGTACGGTATTTTTTTTCTTTATCACGCTTACGGTCCTCATGTAATGTTTAAATAGCTGAAGTAGTATTTTGTGTCTCATCATAATAGCATGGGGCCAATAAATGAGTTTCCCAAAGGTTCGTCAACAGGGACATACTGTATAAGTGCCCTACCTACCAGCTCGGACTGTAAAAGTGTTAACAAATTTGTCATTTTCTTAGAAAAACGCTTATCTAAAGCATATGAACTACATAGTAACATAGTGTCATACGAAAATTACTGATGCAACTATCAGGAATTTATAAGGGCACCCAAAAACATTAGTGGGCGCTCAATTGGTGACGACGAGTTTCTTTGTATCTAGTTTTAATATTTCAAATTTATGGAATTACGTTCATATTTTTGTATGAAAAACATCACATAATTCCATCATAAATATGAATAATATTTAGAAATGTTTAACTTCATATTAAATCTGTACAATTGAATATTATACCTTATAATAAATAAAAAAGTTTTTTAAATATGTTTTTTATTCAGTTACCATTCTTTAACAAAATTTTTAGGTAAATAAAAACTGGTTCCGTTGTTTTAAGATTCTATTTCATTGCTCTTGTCTTATTAACGAACACTTCGGGTCAATGTTCCTGTCCTTAAATAAAAACATAAATCAAATTAAGAAGAAAATAATACCTGGGGCCTTATTCAGCTATTTCAATCGCAGTTCAATCGTGATTGAATTGGACGATTTTGACATTTAGCCCACACTAGAACTGTCAAAAACCTGAAATTCAATTACGATTGTGATACGATTTGGTTACGTGAATTAGGGGGCTGGCCTTCCTACCAGAGATGTGCTAAGCTTATGTCAGGATGAGTATGATTTCATAAAATCATATTAATTGGTAAAATTGGTTAATCACTGCTGAAAACGGGTTGCATTAATTATGGATGAGTGCTATAGATGGCTGTTATGGCTTCATGCTATAAATGCTTCCTCTGGGTGCGCGCTACGGATTCGTGCTCCTCGATTCGTGCATGCATGGAATGTAATGCTGCTTTCGCATTGGCTAGTATAGCCATCGGGAACGGTGTCTTTCGGTTCGGTCATACCATGACTAATAAATATAATCTTGAATAATTGTGTCTCCGGCGAGACTCGAACCCGTATCTCCTCGCAATCCGGGCGCGGGGCTATATCATTAAGCCACCGAGACACTACGTCATAGGCGTCAATTTTTCAAGCATACTCTTATCGCTGTCAGCCAGCGTTGTTTCATCATAATATGTTAGGAGTTTGCACCCTTAAGAGGAAATACAAGGGCCGTTTTTTCATACAAACGTAGTCCCCTGTTACCTCCCTGGATAAAGCCAGTAGAGCAATAATTTTTATTACAAAAATCTATGGGCACTATTAGCATGTTTCTATGTTTACTGTTTTTTCATAAATTAATTAATAAAAAAGATATGAGCCCTCAAAAATCGAAAAAAAATATTCGCCAAATTTTCCGCTGTGTTCAAACATCCAGAAAAGAAATTTGGCTAAATTTTAGAAAAAAAGGAAAGCATACCAACACGGCCAAAGCCTTTCTTTAATTTTTAATGAAAAAAAGTATTTAAATCGGTCTAGTTTTGGAAAAGTAATCAGGGGACTGCGAAACGTTGATTTGGTGTGCTTTTAGTCGGTATTTTCGGTCAAGCAGCAGTTGTCTCTATCACACTCTGCGGTGAAGGCATTTAGTACTGCGCGACAGCAATAGATTTTACAAATTATACCTACCTATTTTTAAATTCTCTCGCCCGTAGTGTTTCCTCTTAACACCCGAAAGAAACATCTTTGCAGATGTTCGACAGTCAGTTAAGATGGAACAGCTATTTATATACTTTATTTGATATTTACTGATGAAGACGTAAGGGCCTACGATGAACCAGACAAGAAGTCAATTGTAGTTCTATCTAAATTAGTCTAAGCAATACCGTTGATAGTTTCTGCAATGTACAGAACCTCGCGACCAGCTCGATCGGGAACCCGCACGGCTCGAAGTAGACTGCCAGCTCGTCTACCAGACTCCTCATCTTGTTGCAGAACTGCTTGAAGGTGTCCATCGTCAGAGCGCCGTTGCGGTGGAGGATGAAAACTGTAAATAGGTGAAAATCGCGTTTTTTTGTAGTAGTAATAAGTTCAGGTACAAATTAAAATGTAGACCCAGTTAATGTTTTAGGTTTGGATGCCGGAAACGTCGATTTAGGCGATATAAAGTACCGGATTACAATCATCCTATTGCAGGGCAAAGGCCTCCATCGTTGGATTTAAGTTATCAAAGCAATGACTGGTACACGCAAAATCACCACGCTTGCCAAATGCGGTTTGGTGATCACAAACCCGAGCAATGTTTGACGAAACTTAACTTGTTTTGATCGAACCCGGGACCCCAGCATCTTAGCCCGGTATTGAAACCACTGCAACAAAAATTGTCTTGGGCCTGGAAGAAGCGGGTTATAGTCGTGCCTTCAGAATCGCTAAAAAGATACCAAATTCTGTGCTAAGTTGCAACTTCAACTAAGAACCAAAATATCATTGCTAAGAACAGTATTATTAAATAAAACAGCAGAAGTACGTACCAACCATGAGGATATATGACATAAGCCATTTCCAACACATAATGTTACATTTGAAAAATAAAATTATTGTTTACTGAAATGTTTACGAATGAAAAATTAGGCCACATTTTTACTAATTAATAAATTCTACGTTTGCAAATGTCATTTTTCCTGTGCATTTGACATTTTGATTGAAATAAATGTACCATAGATTCTACCGTGAACAAAAAATACCAGAAATATCATAATTCAAGAAAAAATAAAATCTTTAAGTTATGGCTAGGAATACTGCGGTTTCATTAACTATGGCCATTAATTAACTATCGTTATGGCCCATAACTAACTCCCATACTAGCTCCCGCAGAATAATCCCGTCATATCAGGCCTAGAGCTGACGATCATCGCTGAGTTGGGAGTCCTTTTTGGCATTAAAAATATCATCAGCATCATCATCATATTCAATCTGCCTCTACCCTGCATTAAATCCAGCTTTGCCCGGAGAAATAAGACTTTCCTAAACCCATTTATTAATAATAAAGTAAACTCTAAGTGTTCAGTATGTAATTGCTCATTGTCAGAAGTAAAATTAAAACTTCACAAATGGATAGTAACACTATCCTATTATGATTTAGAAAATTTGCTTAGATCACTTAAGTAATACGTCAAAGTATGCACGTTAACGCACGGACACACACACACACACTCACACACACACACAGACACTCACACATACACACACACGTCCACACACAATTTACTTTTATTTAAATACTTTGAGATAATTAGGTATTTTATTTTTATTTTTCCTTTTTGTCGTTAAAGCTTATCAAATTACTACCTACATTATTTTTATAAGTTTATGTACTCTTATATGTTTTATGTATTTTTATTTTGTTGAAAGATGATTTCTACGGGACAGGCCTAGCTTACAGTAGGAATCATCGCATATAATATTTATTGTAAGACTTTTTATTGTGACATAAATAAATAAATAAATAAATCATCAGCCTATCGCAGTCCACAGCTGAACATAGGCCTCTCCAGTTGCACGCAACTTAGGTCCATCCAGCTCTTGCCAGCCATCTTGCACAAATCATTAAAATTAATATTATTTTTATTTATTTTGTTTTTTTTTTCCCCTCTCTTATAATTTGTAGGTCTGTTAATATTTTTTAAGCAAATTAAATATACTTTCTAACTTAACGACCAAATTGTTTGTGATTTTATCATATTCATCCCAGCCTTGCCTACCAAGTACGCTTGGCAAGCGAAATCATTCTGTTATAAAGGCTTGTGTCCAACAGTGGACTGACATATGTTTGTTTGAGATGATGATGATAACAAACCTACCGCCGGCTTCCTCCCAATCATGGCAATTATGCCAACTCTTCCTTATGGATCCATCTTGTCCAGAATTAAGGCGGATGAATTAATGATTACCTACGCATTATAAATAAATAAATATGAACATCATCACATACATTGTTCTGATATCAAAGTGAGTTACTATTTAGAATTTTAGAGCACTCGTATTTTGTGCCTAAAAGTTTTAATGGTACATTGGGCTTGGCCTTTTTATTTTAATTAATTAGCAACTTTGCAATTAAGTGAAAGAATTCCAATCATAAAAATTTCAAAAGGCCATCGTAGCAGTAAATACAAACTTTTTTTAATTTATGCAAATATTACGTGGTAGGGTTAGCCCTAAGGCAATGATTTGTAATATAATTGGGCTAAAGTAACCCGCATTTACAGAACCACAAACACCCAGACCCGAGAAAATACAGAATACCTATTTTTCTACAATGACCTGTCCGGGAATAGTACCCAGGACCTCGGAGCAGGCGACACCTTGAAAACCGGTGTGTACGCCACTCCTTCACGAAGGTCGTTAATAATGCTTCTTTTTAAATAGCCTGTGTCTAGCAGTGAACTGATATAATCTGGAGATGATGATGTCAAAAGCAGTAGACAGATGTGGTGGGATCTATCTCCCAGTGGTTCACCCTGGGCAACGGCAACAGATCCCTCTGCGGTGGTAGGCTTCGTAAGAGGCTGCCTGGATGCTACCATCCAGCGCCAAACAGTTTCTCTGTGTTCCGCTGGTGTGTGGGAGAACCAGTGCCTCTGGGTAAGATCGCTCCATCTTATTAGGCTTCTTCTTAACCGTAGAGTTAAGTATGTAGTCAAGAGCAAGCCCATTAAATAAGTATAAAAAAAAGGTTGATGATGATTGCCTGTGTCACATGTTTTGCCTAAAAATATTTGTGTAAACGTGTTTGTTTGTACTAGCCTGCATGTTTTCTATGTTAAATAAGTATAAATTTACCAAAAAAAAGTATGTAGGTAAGTTTATCAGTTGTCTAGTACCCATAACCCAAGCTACTAAGGAGTAGCTTAATTTAGGAGTTTTTTTTTAAACACATTACTAACGGCCATTTCCAATAACCTATCTATCTTCAGTTTTGGCATATCGAAGATAGAAAACAACTTCTGTCTTTGTTTCTCTGGACGGCAAAAACAGAGATAGAAACTGTTTCTTATCTCCGATATGCCAAAAATTGAAGATGGATAGGTTATTATTGGAACCGGCCGTTAGATACTCGTACTAAAGTAGGAAGATTGAGCGTATTCGACCGTATATTGTCGTAATTTATGGTCGTAATTTTTTATTTTATTTTATTTTTAGGGATTACAGACAAATGCGTTACATAGTTAACTTATTGCTGAACTTAAGTAATAAAATTAGTAACACATCCCACTGCGTAATCCTCGTGTGTACGGATTTTATTACAAACAAGGTAAGAAGCGTTAGCATAAAACAGCAATAAAACAGTTTTTTTTTAGCTCATCATTGATACTACAATTCTGATACAAGTATAGTTTTGATACAGCTTTGAAAATGAGAAGAAGAAAGAAACATAAAAGAAACATAAAATTTTGCAATTCTGTGTTAATTTAGGATATGTATAATAAATGATTAACCGAGTTTTAACCGATATTAACCGATTCGAGTCCATTAATTGCAACCCTCTGCATCTTATCTAAATATATAAAAATGAAAACTGATTTAATGACTGACTGACTGACATATCAACGCACAGCCCAAACTACTGGGATTTAAAATCTGAAAATTTTCACCGTGCTTCCTTTTATAGTGTAGGTGAGCACTAAGAAAGGAATTTTGGAAATTCCGCCTCTAAGGGGGTAAAAAGGGCCCCATAAGTTTGTATGAAACTCCATCAGTTTTGAAGCTAAGTCGATGAAAATTGGTATCCAGCTACCTGATTAGAAATTAAGAATGACGTCTTTCGGGATTTTTGAAAATTTAATCTTTAAGGGGATAAAAAATGGGGGCAAAGTTTGTTCGGTTCTGCGTCATATCCATACTCTTTACATATTTGTACTCTCTGACTTCACTTAGTTTGTTATGACATTCAATGTGTCAATCAGAAAATAAATAGGTAATTTCTTACAAACAGAATGGCTTTATTTTAGGATTTAATAATTGGCGCCAAAATGGATGAATTAACTGAATTAAAACGTGTAGAACTTTAATTAAAGGCTGCATTACAAAATTCGGCAGCCAGATACAAAACCTACAAGAAATTTCTGATTATGAATTAAAATTAGTGAGTAATCAGCTGGTGAAGTGACAAATGAACAAATTTACCAAGAATAATTTGAAAGAGATTACTTTGAGACTACAAATAATATTACTGATGACCCACAGTTGGAAACTGAGATTGAAGAAAAAAAAACAAGCTTTTAAAACAGATTGAACTAAAAAATTAAAAATAAAACTGTAGTAATCAATTGAAAAATTCATATTATTGTACAAAAAGCGTGGGGTGCTTGTTATGATATCCACAGATATAGTAAATTATTGATAAAATATTTACAACAATCTAAATCAAGCCCCCCACGCTTTTTGTACAATAATATGAATTTTTCAATTGATTACTACAGTTTTATTTTTAATATTTTAGGTCAATCTGTTTTAAAAGCGTGGTTTTTTAGTTTTTTAAACTATAATTTATTTTTTACTTTTTAGTTTAGTTTATAAGATTTGATTCCTTCTTTACCGACTGTAAGTCCAAACCTATGCAGGAAACATAATTGATACAGATCGCGCGCTAGCTCTATCTCTTTTACTCCCTCTTACAGAGGAAAACTGGGAAAACTGTTATTAAATTATTGCATTGTCATCGGTCCTTGATACGTGTGCAAAGTTTCAAATTAATCAAACTTCTGGAAATCGGTCAAATTTATGCTCAAAGATTCCATTACATACATAGATACATAGATAGATACAACCCAAGCTAATAAAAGCGTGGTAATAACCTTCAGGGTATTACAACACAGCTTAAACTAAAACTGCAGAGTTTGAATTCGATAGCACGAAACAATTCCATGTATGCAGAAGGTACTGAAGAGCAAAGGTCGGTCACAAACAAATCTTTAGACAAGGACGAAACATTCAAAAACATCATTAAACGGTTGGATACGTACTTAAAACTGAACAGATGTGATGATATCGATACAAGGAAATACACGTCAATCATACATGTTTGAGCCCAGAATTACATCAGAAAACGTATTATATTATATTTTTGTGCTCCACGGGATCCTTGTGAGTTAGAATTTGAAGAGTTGGATAAAATTCAGTTAGTAAATTATTAACAACTCAAAATTGGACAGATTACTAGAAGATTTAACAATGGTGTTTGACGGAACTCTTGTTTGAATATCAAACTACAAAGCTCAATTAGTGCTTCAAGAAAATGTGACACCAATTTTCATCTAGCCGCGACGTATTCCATATGCCCTGAAGGACAAAGTTGACGAAGAAATAAGGAGGCTATGTAACGAAAAGACAAAACTTGAAAATTCCTATTGGATGTCTTATCTATATGTATATTGGTACATATTCAGAAAATAAATATCGGTACTTACAATAAGAATGGTATTATTTAGAACTTAATCATTTTTAGGGTTCCGTACCCAAAGGGTAAAAACGGAACCTTATTACTAAGACTTCGCTGTCTGTCCGTCTGTCCGTCTGCCTGTCACCAGGCTGTTTCTTAAGAGCCGCGATAGCTAGACAGTTGAAACTTTCACAAATTATGTATTTTTGCTACAGCAATAACAACAAATACTAAAAACAAAATAAAACAAATATTGAAGGGACAAAAATCGCGTTTGTTGTATGGGAATACAACAAACGCGATATTTTTGTCCTTTTTTGTTCGATATTAATAATGGCAACATGGCATGGCACTTGAAATATTCACAAAACCCTCAGTTATATTTCTAACTTTAATAATAAATAATTAAATTAATATTTAAGGGAGGTTTCATACAAAAAATTCAATTTTTTGCTTATTTTTGCTTGATATCAATAAATGGTAACAGGTAGGCACTACATTAACTAAAGTAATATAGGTACCTACTATTGTTTTCGTAGTCAATGGTACGGAAACCTTCGTGCGCGAGTCCGACTTGCACTTGGCCGATTTTTGTTTATACGGTAGAGACAAATGTTGGGAAATCGAAAAAAGTGTATAGAATTACACTGTTGTACCTTATGACATTATCAACTATATTAAGCAGTACAAAAATAATTCCTAAACTGGGCATAGACCCGTATCTCAGGCAGGAAAAGGTATCAGGTGTGTTGCAACAACACTAATCAGTAGACTGGTGGATTAAATCAATATAGACTGGTTGACCATTTGACAAGCTTCCATTTAGAAGATAATTTGATAAACTTCCATTTAGTAACGATTTATTTCTTCTAGGACGCACCGCTTTTGGGGGCCTGGCAAAGTTTGTTTAGTGAAACTGCCTTTCTAACGCATCCAAAATAATCGTTTTATTTAATATCTTCCATATTTAAGAAAATACACTTTTAAAATGAAAATAAAACGTTGAAAAAAAAAATCACCTCACTTCATAATTCCGTGTTGTTTAACTTAGTACCATAGAATAGGTACCACCACGCACCCACTAATGACCAAGCAGCAGTAATTAAGAAATATAAAAATTTATAGACACAGTGGTCAGTACAGTCAAATCAGTTCTCTATCCTGTCAAGTTTCTGAACACTTTTTATCCTACTGATCATCCTTTACCATTCATGCCTCGAACCCACATCCCATATGAAAGTTTTGTGAAACTACGTCAGCTTTTTGGTATACATTTTGTTATGTTGTTTATAAGGATTTTTTTATAATTAAATATTTGAGAGGGTGAAAAACGGTTGAAAATTTTGTGGTTAATTATTTGTGTTTAACATCATATTGAGGTACTTGAAACTTCGTTTATCGATCATGAAGGGAGAATGACATAGGACTGGCTCTTTCAGAGCTCTACACCTATGCTGGTACTACACCGGTCTTCTATCCAAACGTAGTATGCAAGCAAATCGTCTTTGTAAAATCGCCTTTTTAACGCTTATCGAGAAAAGTGGTAACCTACTTGGTTGGAAATTAAGAATGTGTTTTTTTACACAGGGTCACTTCTTCCAGGGCTCTACGCCAGTGTTGATCATATTCGAATAAAGCCTTGCAAGCTGCTTTGAATGGTTTGTTGTACTACAGCGTTGACAGTTTTGAAAGTTTCAAATGATATTGTACTTCAGATTTCATGTAAATGCAAACAGATGTGGTGCGAGCTCGCTTGGACCACGGTTCGCAAGGAGAACTAACACCGGATCCTTAAATAGTTTAAATCGGCCCCTTTCATCCAACTATTGTATCAACGGGACCCGGTAAGTCGGCAACGACGTATCGGCTCCCACTAAGTGCTTACCACCACCTCGCCCAAGATGGGCACCCTCGGCACCGTAGGCAAAGGAAGTGGAGGAAAAGAGTGGAGGAGAGGGGGTTGAGTCATGACGAAAACTGTGTAACAGATAAAATACCACGCGTGCGAAGCCGCGGGCATCAGCTAGTTAGATATATAAGAAGCAAACCAACGCAACAGGTCACCACGAATACCACCACCACCATTAAATGCCAGCTTCTCCAATAGCAATTTATGGTCCACCTTGTCGAAGGCCTTCTGGAAGTCGGTATGTATACACCGCATCGCATCGCACTTGTGCCCTCCCATCCATGCTAGTGAACAGGAGCCTAATTCGCGTAACCGAATCGCAGTTCGATCGTGATTGAATTGGACGATTTTGACATTTAGCCCATACTAGAACTGTCAAAAACCTGTCGTTCAATTACGATTGTGATACGATTTGGTTACGCGAATTAAGGGACTGGTCGTTTGTAAATAAAGTTAAATTAGTGCAGGTAGAGCGGCATTTAACAAAACCGTGCTGTTCAGGTGAGTTATTCCAGACACAATTGAAATCAATTGTTATCGTGGCACCCGAGTGCCTCCTGGGGGTTGAGGGATTAAAACGTGATGCAACGCCGGGTATATTTCATTATGAAGCAGTCGTTCGAAGACCTTTGACAAGGCAGACAGAACAGAAATGGGCCGGTAATTCTCAACGTTACGCGCGTCGCCTGCCTTTGGGATAGGAGTGATGAAGGCGCATTTTCATACGCTAGGAAAATGTCCCTCACGCAGACATCTATTGAATATTATGTGCAAACCATTAGTACCCCAATGGTTTTATATGTGAGTCTCAGAAATAATGGCGGTATACCATCCGGACCCTTGCCCTTGGAAATATCGAGCGTATTCAATACTTTTTCTATGCTGTCAAGAGTAAAACCAATATTTGAAATAGGATTATCTGAATACTGCGTGTCAATTAAAAGGTCAAGGCTTGAAGGTTCGTAAACGGACCTAAAGAAATCAGAAAACAGATCACATATTCTTTTCGGATCACTAGATGTATTGGTTTTAAAAAACATTGTAGAGGGGTAACACGTAGTATTTTAACGATTCCTAATATATGACCAGAACAATTTTGTGTTGGGACCAATGCTATCTTCGATATTATCGATAATTCCATAACAAATCTAGCATTGATCTTTAAATCTCGATCTGTATATAGAAAAAGTTTCGTAGTCCGAGATGTTCCCATAAGTTTTCCATTTCCGCCAGGCTCGCTCCTTGTTATTGTATATATGTCTAAGAGCTGGAGAGAACCAAATAGGGAAACGTGACGACCTAACATTTGTCAGGGGAATGTGTTTCTTAATGACTTCATTGATCCTTTCGTAGAACACGTTAACCGACTCATCAGCGGAGAGGCCGGTCAGCAATAATTCCCAGTCTACTTCCTTGATAGCGGCCTAAATATCCTCGTAATTACCTTTGCGGTAGTTGGGTTTGGAATATTAAGCTGTTTGCAATGTTAGTTTAATTTATTTGTGCTCGAAATAGTAACTTATTTACAGTTAAGTACTCATTATCTGTTTGTTATTTCGAACACGTCTCAAAACATAGTATATTTTCTTTTACTTTTAGTCAAATTTCTTAGTAAAATATTAAAAATATTTCAACGTTTTTAATGGATTTTATTACCCAAAAACCTCAAAAAGGTTTTATTAGAAATTCCTAGAAGACGTCTGATTAACCATTTATATAAATATTATACAAATACCTAATGCAATTTAGAAAACTCTGCTTTGAATATTTTAAGAGAGTAGAGATGATCTTTCATATTTATTGAAGTGGGTTTTCCAACTTAATTTTTCGGCATTCTTTCGTATTGTATAGACAACGGCAGGTCAACCAACCCAAAAAGTTAAAGGTCAATGAATTGATTTTCAACTTTAAGTCCAACAATTAGAGATCATTATCAATTAAGAAAATTTGACGTATTGTTGTAGGTTGACGTGCTGTTGTCGACTTTATAAACAACTAAATGAAAAGTTTAGTGTGATTAAATAAATACCAGAGGTAATTTGCTAAGATAAAACTGTTCTAGTTTTTTGAGAATTGATTTTGTTTAGAAATAATAAAATAAAATTAATTGGGGGCAACACATAGCTCTAGTAGTCCCCTTAAGGTGGGAAATGTAACTATGTAAGAAATAAATGCAAACCTAAATTACAGCTGTAAAGTTAGTAGATAAAGTAGATAAAGACAAACATTTAAAGTAAATAGTGAACTGAATAATTTATGATATTGACTAAGATATACATAATAATTGTAAAATAAACGAATATAACATGTTTGATGAAGCATTACTGTTCATTGAGATATGCTGGTCAACGGCAAAAACATAAAAACTTATTACCCAAACTTAAAGCTTTAATTTTAAGATAATTTTGTGTTTTCTCAGGATTGTTCGTTACAAAAATAATAGTTTTGACTGTTATATGTACTAAGCTCGTTTAACCTTATTTTTTACGTTTTGCGTTATAACTTAGATTTGCAAATAAACTTTTACCGACCCCTTTTTCCAATCTTGAATGTTGCCGTAGGCACAGAACAATAGACTTAAAAAATATATATATCAGAACGATACAAAGTTTTTTCTGTGAGTCCTGTGATTATGTGAGTACAAAAAGTTAAAAGCTTTATACCTTCTTTTCTTATAGTTGTCATAAACGGCCATTTGAGGAATACCACCTGAAGGAGATGTTCGGCAACTTCTTCTCCCTTCCATTGGCAAATAAATGTAGCCACCTGTGCGCCACCACCACAGCATATCATGCTTGGTGATTAACTTAAATTCTTCCTTTTAGAGAGGCTGTGTGGAATGAAGGGCTTATGCTTATGACGATAGTAAAAAAAAGATTTTAACTTATATATTTTCAATTAAATGAGATCAAAATCTTATAGTAAAGTAAAGTATCAACCCATTTCTTGAGGTCTCTCGTTTTTTATGGAGAGGGGTTAAGGCCTTAGTTCCACCACGCTGGCCTAGAGCGGGTTGGTGGATGGCGAGGGCGACGCTGTGGCAACATTACCCCGCCGTTGGACGTTTCTCAAGCCGCCTGAAGGCCTCCAACAGGGATTAGCGACTGTTATCTCGTGATAAATCATATACATTGTTCTAATTTTAAGAGAAGTAACTATTTAGAGCACTATTTGTCGTGTTAATCAGAGAAAAATGAAGATACCAAAAAGACCCAGACCCGACACAAATGAAATACTTTTTTTTTCTATTCAACTCCTCTGAGAATCGAACCTCGAAGCTGATGACACCTTGAATAGCAGTTTGTACAAAATCCACCAAGGAGATTGGACTTCAGGTATTATATTTCAAATGTATATTTCAAAAGAGTCGAAACATTACACAACTCATTAGATTCTATGCTTTACTCGTGCACTAGTGTATGCTACTGAGTCTCATTTAATTCAGTTGCTTGTTACAAGTGATTGCAAACAATTGTTTCATGACAAAATATCTTTACATCTCATATTTTAATTTAGATTGGCTTTAAAAAGACTACGACCTAAATTGTCGTATGTCGATATTATAATGTTTGATTGCTGTTAAAATTGTAAAGTTAGCAAGAATTTATAAATTATGGCATTCTACTAAAATTTTCGCTCAAAAAACTGTTCTTAGTAGCAGTAATAATGATCCTGCCTCTTAATTAAAATCGTTGGATACTATTTCATGTTGTTAAATAAATATTGTCTCTAAAATGAAGAAATACTATTACTGTTTCGGTGAAGGGAGTGTGGTGAATCAAGTGATTTGTGCTGTTTTGAGTGAGTATGTTAAAACACAGCAATGATGGGTATATGCTGGCTATGACTGCACCCATCATTGAAGGGTAACTTGAATTCGATGGAGACCTTTGTCCAGTAGAATGATTGTGGGCCGTCGTAACTTACTTTAAAAACACCACTATGAGTATCGTAGGAGGTGACTGAAGAATTGCAGCTAGAAGAGAATGGAAAACAACAGCCGCTGTCCACACTGGCCAAACTGCGATCGCCATTTCAGCTGCCAATCTCGCCATCCCAGCTGCGAAGCGTGGCAATTATTCTAAAAAATGAAGAAATGAGAGGGCTTGCTTCTAGCAGTTGTCTAATGCAGGTTAATGATGATGATGATGATAATAATAATGACGATATTTGAAAGGTAGAAAATTAGAAAGAAAGAAAGAAAGAAGAAAGAAAATATTTATTTGACAACAACAAACACAAAGCACAAAAATAACTGTAAGTGTGTATAGCCTTATCATGCCATAACGCAGAAGGCAATGGACAGGCTCTTCCAGACGAGAAAATGGCCAAAAGAGCAATGCATTGTTAATTTGATAAACAAGATGTATATCAGTAACAAGACCATCACAATGCAGGTATAATTGTAAATAAATAAATGTGGACAACATCACAATCATTGTTTTGACCAAAAACAAAGTTATTAACAATTTGAAGTACTTAATTTGTGGAAATAAAAAAACGAACACATACCACAACAACACAAAAACATAAAAAACTTATTTCTAAATTCAATCGTCTGGGAATTGAATTCGGGGTCAGAAGCAGGGCAAGGTGTCGACCTTCAAAACCGTTCTTCACCACGGAGGTCGACTGTTGAGCCGGTGCCGTTATCTGTGCAATTTAAAAGCACAAAACAGATAAGAACAGAAGTCAATCTCATGTGTGTACGGACAGCAGCACGTCAACCTACCACAAAACGTCAAATTTTCTCAATTAATATTGATCTCTACTTGTTAGACTTAAAGTTGGAAATCAATTCTATGACCTTTAACTTTTGGGTAAGTTGACCTGCCGTTGTCTGTTCTTTACTTTTCATACCTACACTCAGTGATCGCGCTAAGGTTATCAACTTTGGCTTATGGACAAAAACTATCGCGGCATTGCACTCGTATCTATTTGTTGGATTTAAAGTTGATAATGAAACAGCAAATACGGTAATATAAACCAATGATAGCTAAACTTGCTCCATATTTACATATAAAACTTCACAAAAGCGTGTCTCAATCGGATGGCAATCACGCTCGCAGTGGTCCCAACTGGTCAATCGTACTTTGTATGCAGATTGACTCCTGTACCTATTTTTTGTGGCAGTAGCCTATCTTCTGCAATATAAGATAGTATGCTTGAATAAGTCAAGTTAGGTTAGTTTTGCAAAACAATGATAGTCTTGTCCATGACATTTAATATTGACGGGTTTTGGAATGTACGAAAAACCGGCTTTAGTCTTAAGAACCTGTGTTTGTTATAGAAGGCTTAGAATACTATGAAAGATAGTTATAAGTACGATAAGGAAAAACTTTTTGCATCATTTAAGCCATTTTTTACTTCGAAAACTTCATTTTTGCAAACAAACAACCGGCCATGGCTAGTGGCTAGCTCAATTAAATTTGCAGTCTCTTTGATTGATGATTGGCCCTCTTTGAGGACTGAATTCTGGGATCGTTATGCTTGTTTTATTTCTTTTTACTTTTTTATATTTGTCTAAACAGGTTTTGAGTTATATTTTAATAACTTTTAGTTTCCGATATTTCAGAAAAAGACAAAGTAGCATAAAAGTAGAAACCACCAACTAATAATAGTTATAATGAAAGAATCAAGATACATTTTAACCTGTAATTTATTCTTAACAGTAAATCTTCCCGTGTTTGCTTACGGAGCGAGTATAGGATGGATGTCACCGATGACACTGCTGCTGCAGTCCAAGGACTCCCCAAGAAGTGTTCCTTTGACAGATCTAGAGGTAAGTTTGTTCTTTCTTCGTTATTTCGATCTTCATTCTTTTTTTCAAATCATGTCTTTCTTCTTGTCTCAGATAATTTGCCAAGCAGGCCGCCCTGCCATTTTGATATGTTTGGGCCTTTGGTCTTTTTCACTAAAATCAGCCGGAATGTTTTGTTTCGTGATAGTTTTTTACTTTACCTACTCCATTGACATGTTTAGGGTGATTTCCTGTTTTTTGTATTATTGACGATTCAAAATCACTATCTATAGATATTTTTGAATCATAAATTGATGTATTTGATGAAGTTGCCCTTTTTTAGAATAATATCTGTTTCTTGAGTTTAGTGGACCTAGTTAAAACGAAAAACACCTTAGTGACATTTATTTTAACTCTTTATAGGAGTGCCTTATTCAACTAGTCACTTTGCACTCAACATTATCCATACTTAATATTATAAATGAGAATGTGTGTGTGTCTGTTTGTTTGTCCGTCTTTCACGGCAAAACGGAGTGACGTATTGACGTGATTTTTTAAGTAGAGATAGTTAAAGGGATGGAGAGTGACATAAGTTACTTTTTGTCTGTTTCTAACCCCCCACTTCCCTAAAATGGGGGGTGGAAGTTTGCATGGAGCATTGCGCAATTTTAAAGGTAGAAAGCTAAAAATTCGTATGGGGACTATTTGTTACTAACAAAAAAATCGTGCCTAATTTTTTTTTGGAAATCAGCCCCAAACTCTTTAAATGGGCGTCAAATTTTATTTCCCCGAATTCAATGCGAGCGAAGCCGCGGGCAAAAGATAGTGTACTATAAATGTTTCTCATTACAGGTGTCATGGATGGCAGCATGCTCATACCTCACATGCGTTCCTTCAGATTTTCTCATGGCGTTTTTGAGCGACAAAATCGGAAGGAAGATTACTTTACTATTTATTTCGGCGTCGTGTGTTGTAAGTGGTTTTTGATCATTAAGTATTATATAATATAATCATTAATAGTTCTGGATTTAATCGCTTTTCTGGAAACCTCAATTAGACTTTTAAAATAATTCTGTAAATTAAAGTTACCATCTGGATAGGATAACTCTGTACTTCTTCTTCTTATCGTGTCGATGGCGAACTACTCGTATATATTTTTATGCGACCAATACTCCGCCACTCGGACAGCATTTTCGGTGGCGCGAAGTAGGTCTTTGCGTGAGCAGGTGTAGTAGTGAGTACTGAAAATGTAGTGTCGGGACTGAACCACGGTCATGCATGATGTACACTTTATTATAGCGTAGCCAACAATATGCAATCAGTAAAATAAAGTCTTAAGAAAAATCTTGTTCTGACTATTGAACGTTATTGATTCCACCATTTTGCACTGCAACATTTTTAAATTTAAAATGTTGTGTATTGTCATTTAGGAGTCATCTACGGACGGAGTCCTAGCCAACCACTACGGGAATAAGTGATAGTAATGGCTATATTTTTACAAAACAGGGTTGCTGGGTAATAAAACTGGCCTCCCTGGAGACGTGGGCCTTAATCATGGCCAGGGCACTTGTTGGCCTCAGCATGGCAGGATGCTACGTGACCTGCCCGCTGTACACTAAGGAGATCAGCCAAGATCACATCAGAGGATTCCTGGGGTCTTTGGTAATTTGGTTTTTTACTAGCTTTCCTTCCTAGAAAAATTAACCAAAAACGATAAACGATTTCTATTTTCTCCAGGTAATCCTTTTCCACACGTCAGGAAATCTCTTCCTATACATCATTGGAGACATCTTAAGCTACAACACAGTCTTGTGGATCTGCCTGACCATCCCCACTCTCCATCTCGTACTGTTCATGATGATGCCGGAGTCACCCTCGTTCTTGGTCAAAAGAGGTCAGTTTGAGGTTAGTAACAGTGTCATGTAAACCATATTGATATGTTGGAGACCCTGTTTTCTGGTTATCAAGGAGAAATTTGATAGTTTTGTCAATATAAATAATAGTAAAGCTAAAAATTTAACAAAACTACATAAAATCTCTGCTTTCCAGGAAGCAACACGAGTGTTAGCTTGGCTACGTTGTAGGGATGAAGGAGATGTTCTTATAAAGAATGAACTAGAAGCAATGAGGAAAGAACAAAAACAAGATGAGGAGAGCAGTAAATTTGCAATTAAAGCTATTGGTGAGAATTTACTGTTAAAAACCATATTTAACAAGTATTTAACATTGATCTGCACTCATAACGAAATTATTGGTTACTTGAACTGGGTGCGAATATTTAATGTACTAATATACACCGTGCAATTTTAACCACCTGTAAAACGAAACCCACGTTATTGGACCATTATGTATAACACCATGGCAGTGTTATTTATTATTTTATTAAAAAGTTTTTGCAAAATATTAATTTTTGATTCATACTTTTAATTTTGTCACACGCTGTGACGCGCCCAGACGTATTATTTTCGCGGCAGGGTCTCGGTTGAATGTACCTTACACAGCTACATCTGTGGGCGTCACAGCGTGTTTCAAAATAAATAGCTGAACCGATATTCAAGATTTGAAAAAAAAAAAATTTTGTAAAAAAAATTAAACAACATTGCCAAGATGTTATTAATGGTTACGTAACGTGGGCTTCGTTTTAAAGGTGGTTAAAATTGCACCGTGTATAATATGTAGGTGTATGGGCACCAAGTAGGTACCTTACCAACGTGCGTATGAGTTGGAGCGAAAATATTTCATATCTTCGAATATCTGGTCGAGGTCCCAAGTACCAATAGATCGGACTCGATTCGGATGTTTTACTGGAACTGGAATTAAAATTTTTGGGTTCTGAACACGTGAAATTTTGCACATGAATCTATCTTACGGAAACCGTATACTTAAGATAAATGATAATCAGAAGGACTCTCCTAAAACTAGACCTGGGCCGCAAATCCCAGACACTGCCCCGAGTACCTTTTTCGGCAACGCCATGGACTTAGTGAATCCATATAAGCTAAGAAGTTTCGTTTTGTCTGAAATCTTGCTTGTTTGACTAGAAACACATTCTGTATACCATCATATATGTTCGAACTTGTCTTCTGAATCAATTGTGTCACCAATAAAACAAGGTCAATGACAGACTAGTCGTTCGTTTTCAATTAATACGTTTTCGCCGCTTGGTTTGAAGTATGGGTTGGCGACTATTTGCTAACAGTGTTCAATATTTTTACTTGTCATGACGTATCTAGTGTTTTAATGTAATCTTAATTATAGATTCATAAGGCATATCGACAGAATCATCAAAAGTACACCGGGTACTGGTAATAAATCAATTCATGTCGACCATTAAAAAATTACAACAATTTAAGTTTTTGTAGCCGTTCCCAAAAACATAAATGGCGACAGTCAGTCAGTCATGAACTGATTTCAACTGTTAATTTGTCTTTTTTACTGAGAAGTTTTAAACCATTTGCAGTTAAGGACAAAATCCTGTTTAGAGCATTCAAGATATCCATGGTAGTGGCTTTAGCCAGAGAAGTATGCGGTGCTATACCAGTCCTCAACTTTGCTGGTAATATCTTCGAGATGGCTTCAGAAGGTTCAGGTCTGGTGCTGACTCCGAACCAACAGGCAATGATGCTTGGAGCTGTGCAGGTGGCTGGTTCTATGCTTGCTTCGAGTATCGTTGAAAAGGCTGGCAGGAAGGTTTGCTTTGTTTTTTTAAGTGATAAAAAAGTAGTAAAACTTTGATTCTGTATTTTGAGCCACAAGTCATAAAATATAGCTATGAGGCTGCATTTTTGTATCGTTTTATTAAAATTTGTACTATTAATCTATGTATTATATTTTATTGAATACTAGCTAGTGCATGTGAATTCGCAATAAACCGACTGTTAGCAATAAAAATCAACCGACCCTACACCCAGAGATCGTAGAAGCTAAGATGGAAATAAAGGCGGGAAACATAAATCGTTTACAACTACACAGAACCGTTCAAATGCAATTAGCCCCCTTTTTTTTGAGGCGGGAGAATGCCATTGCACACTATGTAACAGCATGGGCCATCAGAGAGTTATATGCGGCTCATCCGAAGCTAGCGGACCTTACCCACTAAACCCACGTTCTCGGGCGTTGTTACCCCGGGCAATCATCCACAATACTATTACCCTCTTAGGCAATATTGCCACTTCATTAAAATAGATTTATTTGTTCGCAGCCACTCCTGTTCATCACATCATTAGTTTCTGGACTCAGCATGTGCGCTCTTGCGTCGTGGTTCCTCGCTCGACACTACCAGCTCTACACACCCGACTGGATCCCCGTCTTCACTCTTTGTCTGTGCATTTTCTGTGACTCATCTGGACTGCAGCCTCTCTCAGTCATTATTACGAGCGAGATATTTTCTTTTAAGGTGAGAATTTCTAATTATGTAATTTTTTCTTCTTATCGTATTATTATTCACAGATGTTCTGGTATCAGAATTTTCCAAGCCGCCAAAAACAACAGTTAAATAATTTTTACTAATGAAAAAAAAGTTATTTCTTTTGCTTTTCAGTATCGTGGAACTGTCATGGCAGCAACAATGGCTTCATCAGCATTTGCCGACTTCTTCCAAATGCTGTTCTTCAAGCCACTTGCCAACGCAGTAGGCGTCTACGCTGCTTTCTATTTTTTTGGCTGCATCTGCCTTCTAGCAGCATTATATGTACTCATAGTTATACCAGAAACAAAGAACAAGACTTTAACAGACATATACGACGCTTTAAAGACTAAGAAAGAAAGGGAGAACGAACAAAAGCCAGATCTAGATAATGATGTTGAGAAATAAATGGCTTTTTTTAAACTAAAATGAGTTTTATTGAGTTCAGTTTTGTTTAGTATGCTGTACATGAATGTTATTTATTTGTAAACCGAATAAAAAAGAGGTTCATTCCGGCCGACGCACTTACTAGCTTATTACATTTTTTTCATAAGTGTAATAAAAAAACATATTATAAAAATGAAAAAAATAAATATAAATAATAGGTCTTTAGTTCTTTACCTATGAAATTGCCGTTCTGCAGTACTGGCCATTTCAAATCAAAATAATTTTTGTTTGGCTAACAATTCTAATTTCAAGTTAACTTTATTTTAAAACATGGAGTTCTTTTTCCAAAAGTAGTCATTTGTTTATTGATTAGTGTTACATTTTCATCGCATTTCCATCTTTTTCGTCATCATAGATACGTTAAAAAATCGAGTAATTATGGAATATGAGTACCGTCGTGGCAGCAACGCGGCACAAGCGGCACGCAACATCAACGACGTTTACGGAGCTAACACTACAAACCAACGCACCACCTGTTATTGGTTTGCTCGCTTCCGTTCTGGAAATTTCGACCTGAAAAATGAAACTCGCGGTCGTCCGAAGACTTTGGTCGACAATGAAGAATTAAAGGCGATTGTGGAAGCTCATGATACACAATCTACGGCTGAATTAGCAGCAGCTTTCGACGTTAGCGTCAAAACAATATGGGTCCATTTGCGTCAAATTGGCAAGGTAAAAAAGCTTGACAAATGGGTGCCCCACGAACTCAATGATCGCCAGCGCGAAGTACGCGTCGAGACGTGCCTTGCACTGCTCAAATGACACAGAAATGAAGGAATTTTGAACCGCATTGTTACCTGCGATGAAAACTGGATTCTGTTTGATAACCGCAAGCGCTCAGCAAGTTGGTTGGATCCTGGTTCAGCACCTAAACAATGCCCTAAACGAAAACTTACCCCTAGAAAAGTGATGGTCACTGTTTGGTGGTCTAGCTTCAGTTTCTCCATCATTGTGTTCAGTTCAGCAACTGAACACAATGATTGAGAAACTGGCACATCTCCAACCAGCATTGGTCAATCGCTCGTCTCCGCTGCTCCTGCACGACAACGCGCGACCACATACTGCACAGTAGACGGTCTCCAAATTGCAAAAACTGGGGTTGGAAGCTCTCCGTCATCCGCCCTACTCACCAGACCTTGCGCCTACAGACTACTACTTTTTTTTAGAATTTGGATAACTTCTTGGCAGGAAAAAAATTAAATACCCGAGAGGCAGTACAAAATGCCTTTGAAGAATTTGTTTTTAAGGGCTTCAATAAACTGCCACTGCGTTGGCAAAGATGCATTGATTACAAGTGTGATTATTACATCGATTAATACAAATAAAAAATACATGAAAAAAAATCGTTTAAATTTTTTTATACAAAACGGCAATTTCATAGGAAAGACCTAATAATTAATTAAACCAGCAGTTTCGCACCCGTAATAATTTCTTAATTGAAGTTTATCCCACGGGAGCTGTAAATTTTTGGGGGATCAAAAGTATCAGATTTAACTACTTTAAAATATCATTAGCAAATAATAGGGGTTAAAGTATGAAATTGCCGATTATTTTCCCACTTTTTATTTTTATTATAGCTCTTAAGTATAGTCATATTATTGCGTGATTCTTTTTTGTTGTATCAAAAACTAAACAAAGTAACTTTTGACTAAAAATAAAATGCAATACAGTGCCTATTACTTCAAAGGACCTACTACTACTAACCTGCTACTGGCCATAACAAATATGAAAAAAATAATTACAGTCAAATTGGAAAATGTGTGCGAACATTCATTTTGGTGATTAATTTTTATTTTTATAAGATTAATTTTTATTTTATTTATTTGGAACAACAAACAGTTATACATTAAGTAGTAGTACATTATTATGTATATGTGTAGTTTGAATAAATGCATAACCAACCACTTTATTCACAGAGTAACAAATAAACAAATTATTAGGTATAATATATTCACTAGGGTGGCTAGGTTCGAGTTTTACGAACAGGATAATCCATAGCGGCAATAAAGCTACAATGATAAACTTTTTTTAGGCCGTCCCGCCGCAATTGACAAACAGACTGACGCCAAACGAGCCAACATCATTCAGGTCCCGGCGAGATACACAATATGTAGATATTATTTAGCAAAGATTTATTTATTTATTTATTGGTAGTGGTAATATATTTAGTTGTTATTAATTTATATATGAAACCGAATTATATGAAAAGCTAATTAATACAGTCGCCAAACAACACCGCAATAGAAGATATATTATTGGCTGAGATGATGCTAATTGAGTGACCTATATCTTGAAACCGGTCGTAAACTTATCAATGTTGATAGTTTGAGGATCGATTATAACAACTCGTAGTACAAAGTTCCGAGAATCTATTAGTGCAATTAACATAGGAGCTTTTGAATGATTGCTATTGACATTAGGCATGAGTGGTTAAACTAATACATTTAGATGTCTCGCCAAACTTCTCGGTCAATTTATGCAGTATAATCCATACTTATATTATGAATGCGGCAGTGTGTCCGTTTATTTCTTTGTGGCTGAACCGCTATCTATACCGATCTTAATGCAATCTAATGAAGAGATAGTAAAGTCACGATAAAGGTGAAATGATAGTTTTTATACGGAAGATCATACTTTAAGGTGCTGAAAAGAGGGATGGAAATAGTAGTAATTCCAAGGTTGCAGTAAATCTCGTGAAGTGTTAAGTGTAAAATATCTAACATAAAAGTTTTAAATCCTATAAAAATGTGGACGTTTATTATATATGTAGAACTAATGTTTACTACTCATAACTACTGAGATTCAGGCAATTCGCTTAGTTCAGCAGTCACCGTAAATTTTCGAGACCATTGTAAATATTTACTATGTAATAAACATTATTCTTATTCTTAATGTTGAATTTCTTAACCCATTTTGAAGTAATTGGGTACGAACATAGTTAAGACTTTGAAAAGAGTTTTAAAGGGGTTGGATGGAAGTGTGTATGGAGAACCAAGAATACCTACATTGCTTTTTTTTTTGGAACTTAAAATGTAAAAAATTCTCTCTCTCATAAAAAACTCATCTCCAAGAATAAGACGGAGTAGTGGGCGGAACGCTAGTGTTATTTGTATTAGAAAATAAAAAACGGATGTTAATAAAAAAATCAAAATCCTGATACAAAAGCGAGATATATTTCTCTACATAAAAAGGGATGGTGCTATTCTATCTTCCGATACCACACTGATAATTGCATAGATGTTATTATAAGTTGCTTTTAACAATCCGGAGACGATAATCATTTTTGTTGAATCAAAATTAGTGACTTAATTCAGGATTTTCATCGATTCCAAATTACATTTCAAATTCAAATTCAAATTCAAACATTTCTCAATAATGTCTTCAAATTTAGTCATATTATTATATTTGTCGGGTGCCAATAATTGCTAAAGCTCAAATTGAATGTAATGTGTGATCAAATCAATCAGTTAATGGCATCTATCAAATTGCTTTTAATTACTCACATATCGATATCGATTAACAGACGATATACTAATTCTTGGTAGTGTCTATTATAATCGCGTGGAAATGACACCACTATCGAATATTCATCTTGGTTTAAAATAATAGGCATCAAAATTATTACAATAGATAAAAAGGCTTTTTGTCGAGTTTTTTAAAAGTCAAAATCAATCAAATGTATACAATCAATAACGTTAGAATGGTACTTATATATTGTTGTACAACATAATCAGAAGTTAACTTTATGCCTAGTGCGACGATTCAAGGACAAGCAAAAAGAAACACGCTTCAAGTGAACAATAAATTTGATTATTTTGAAAGCTTGAAAATGAAATCGATTCTATCGAAGGGTATTTCAAAAAAATCTCTTAAGAACAGACTGAAGGAAACTTTGTTAAGGAACTATTTAGAAAAAGACTTCCAATCTGTTTTGTTACCGTTGAATTTGATGCAGCATATTTGCTTTTCCGCCAGATGCATAATTAAAGATAATTTTATCACGCCCAAAGATTTCAAATCCATTTTTATAAGTGTAATCGGTACTATTATGTTTTGTATTATCTTTCTGTTTAAACTTGATCCTCTAAGCTTGACCAATGAACATAGTTTGAATATATTCTTTGTACGCATTTTCCAATTTGACGTAGCCTTTTATATTAGTGGTTTGATGGTGAACTTAATACTGACCATATACCACAGCCCCAATTTTGTGGCGATGATTCTGAAAATAAACCAGGTACACGATTCACTGAATGACCAAAAGGAATTAAGAAAATTTAAAATATGGAATTGGACTATATTAACCATATTAGCACACAAATATGGTGTCAACTTAATATATTTATGCTCGCAAGGACTAAACGCAGTTTATGTTATGTGCGTCGGTATTTTATGGACCTTTGATGCAAACTTGTTGTACGCTAGAGGTATGATTTCCCTTCTTCGAAACAAACTTAACCTATGGACCAAAGAAATTAATAAGTATACTAAAACTGATTTCGTGAATGGTAATAATTGTGATAAGACATCACGGTTGAAAGTCATCAAATTGTACTTTCATATTTTGGATGCCTTTAATATCTACAAAAAGGTGTTTCAAGGCATGGTAACTATCATTTTAATATTAATTTGTTTTACTTATACCCTATTTGTATACAATCAATAGTTGAAATAAAATGGTAAAACCTTATTTCTACAGTTCGTTTAGACTCAGAAATCAAGTAAAATTAACAGGTGCAGAATTTAGTTCTATTTACGAACGATAAATTTATATTTATCCGTTTTATCGCAATATTAACTCGAGTGACTTTGCAATACTGCCAAATTTATTTTTCATTTTCCGAAACTGGATCTATCCGATTTGCTAACCCTTGTTAACATTATATTTTTTTATACTTTTAATTCTGGATTTGCACTAATCCGATTTATATGAAGGCTAAAAGATGTTTCATTGAAAGGTAAAAATGTCGACTGCTCAACGCGGGTTTCAAACCCATAACCTCCCGCTTACCGGGCGACCGCAAGAGCTCCCAGCTTTGTGAGGTTTTGGAAGCTCAAGGGAAAGATCCCTTGATCTTCCAAAACCTTACAATATGTCGACAATTTTATCCAAGGTCTGACACTGTAAGCCGGAGTAGTTCATTCATATTTTTAGTTTATAGGTACTCCAACGAAAGAAATCTATTCTAATATTATAAGGCTGAAGAGTTTGTTTGTTTGTTTGTATGTTTGTTTGAACGCGCTAAACTCAGGAAGTACTTACTGGTTCGAATTGAAAAATTATTTGTTTTGGATAGTCCATTTATCGACGAAGGCTTTAGGCTATATTATTTCACGCTGCGACGAAGGAGTGAAGCATCAAAAATAATAGCGATCATAATAACAGAAATTGACGCGGATGAAGTCGCGGGCAACAGCTAGTATTATTATAAACTAGCTGTCTATCCCGGCTTTGCACGGGTTTAATAATGAAGATAATGCTAGCATATTATATGTTTATGACTATGTTTAACACTTACATACTTATCATGTGTTTATTTCTTAAACATTTTTGCCAACACATTTATCAAGAATTTTCTTTTATACAAACATACTCGTAACATAAAGTAATTGCTAGTTTGGTGCATTTGATCGGAAGTTCATTTGAAATGATTGGAGTGCTAAAAATAAAAATATTTTCCATAATCTTGAAGTCGTTTCAGATTCTGTTTCATACAATGGAGTCTTTCATGCATGATCTCATATACGTGAAAATTTTGATTGAAGTCTGCAAACATTTCATAGAAAACAATGGATTTGTAAGTATATTATTTCACGTTATTTATTTTTATTAAAATGTGGACAACATATTTACATACATTGATCTGATTTTAAAGTAATTAATTATTTAAAGCACTCGTGTTTTGGAAATCAGCAACAACGAAGGTACTACTACCATCGAGTCCCAAGAATGTAGAAGAACACTTTTTTTTAACATTGATCCGTCCGGGAATCGAACCCGGAACCCCGGAGCAGGCGTCATCTTGAAAACCGGTGTGTTTGCCACCCCGCCCTATAAGTAATCAAGTTTTACTTAATGGACTCGTGTGTCTGAAATAATTGATTTTTGGATTAGAACTAGATCAGAAATCAGCGATTACTTGTCCGCCTGTCAAGCCTGGTTTAATTGGTAAAATCCATGTACCAATAATAATAAAGGATATGTGGGCCCAACCGCGGAAGAAGATTCAGATGATGAAACGAATTCAGGCACCAAAGACGTTGCAAGAAAGGGCTCACCTTCGCTGTGTTGAAGTTAGGAAGTAGTTATTATTAGTTCTTATCTGCCTCCTTTTCTTAAGCGGTCATTACTAATTTATTTAATAATTATCATGACTTTTAATTTACCTCTGTACACCTACATCTAAAAAACTCCCTATGTCCTGTGTCCTGTGACTAGACTTCTTTGGTAAAATTGTTTCATTAAATTTACAGCCGCGACCATTGCTCCCGTTGGAGAATATCGCCAACAATATCCAAACCGACTGAAGGCACTAAAGGGTTGCCAGAGAAATATTAATAAATTCAAAATCCTTTTCAGAAATTCTCCAACATGGCATATATATCGTCCTTGACTGGCTGGATGATTAAGAATCTCGCTTTGCAGGCTTTGATCAGTGTCGAATGTGACAAGTACTACCATTCTGTCAGTGAAGCACAAACTGCTTGTGTTTTGTTTTTGAAGTCAGGAAGATGTTCAGGTAACTTGAATACAAACGAGCAGTAATAAGCAATTTAAGAATGATTTCTAAATATCCTTTTCTTATCTCTCCCCAGAAAATATCCCCAATCGTGTTTTTAAATTAATAAGTCTACGTATTCGAACTGATGCAAGCTAATGTCAATTAATGTTTCGAACAGTAAGATTCGTTTAAAGTTTTTCTAGATCAGGGTAAAAGTAGAGGTTTAATTTTCAGTTCCTTATATTCAAACGTAAAAAAATAAGTCACAGAATTGTCAATTTTTATAACAAGCTACTGACACCATTAGCCTTTTCTTTCGCAGCAGAAGAAAGGAGAATATGCAAGAACATAATTCGCGCGCACTCAGCGGAATACAGCCCGTTATGCGCGTGCGCACTTTACCGCGTCGACGCGCGGCTATCGCTGAGACTTCTTGGTCTGGTGGCCACGTACACTGTGGTCTTGCTGCAGTTCGCTTTTATGCCAAAGTGAATGCAACCAGAATCTGGCAAAGAGCGTGTTTGGTTCTGCAAAATGTAGTGTACCCGTATGAAGATGCGAACAACAGTTAATGGAGTATACATAATGTTAATTTCAGTAGAGGAGATGTTGGAAATTACCAGCTGCTTAGGTCACCGTCATATCAATTAATTTCACAAACCAAGGCTACACTGAAAATACTCCGAACACAGTGAGATCATATTGCGTGGAGAGAAACATTTTCTATTTGGCATTTTTCAAATTATCTTCTTTAAGACGAATAACACCTTATATTCTACCAGTAACCATAAACGCTGTAAAGTGTTTGAAACGTTAACCAAAATACATATAATGTAAAACCTTCATGAACTCGAGTTTGCGTAAATTTAGCAATCATTTAAATATTTTATAGCAATTATATTAGCAATTGCAGAAAAAAACATATACCTGCTCGTATAGCTTGAATAAAAAAAGTTGTGCGTGTACTAGTGTACACGCGTAAGAAGTGAAACTTCTTTATAGCCTTATTTTTCGAAAAATGATCTACATGCAAATTTCCAGAAATTGGTTAAATTGGTTAAATTGGTTAAATTGGTTAAATTGGAACGCCCATAATAAAGTTTCACTTCAATAAGAGACATTATTGCTAAAACTTACGAGTTATAGGAAAACTTGTCTTAAAACAAAGTAAATCATTGCATCCACAAATCGGATTATTTCCAGTGTTAGTGCCGAGGTGTAATCGAATAAAAATTTAACAATAATTTAGATTGAAAATGTATTATTCGAATAATGTTACTCGTATTTGCGTTAATCTGTTTGTTGAAATAAAGCTATTTGTATTTGAATTTAATGAGCGCGCGGCACACCCCTACGCATATTTTAAGCTCAAATATTTTAGATTTCCAATTTATTGTCCTTTATGTAGCTTTATAAATGTTATGTATGAGGATCAGGAGAATGGAGTTACACATAGATATTATCTACAATTCTACAGTCGTTGTTTTACGAGTATATTCCGTCTCCAAGCCTAGAAAATCATACAAAAAATACTTCTTCCGTAATGTTTTTTACGTAAGGTGGGTGACCCAAATAAAGCCTATGTCCTAATAAGGCCTACATTTTATATTTCCCGCCTCATGATTTCAAATGGCCGCAAATATTTTTAAAAGTGTGAACGCACACAAGCACAGCAAGTGGCCCGTGCGGCGATATACGAGTATACTATAGGCTAAGCTTCTCTTAAGGACTCTCTCTTATCGACGACCATTTGGATCAGCGGTAGTTAACGCTGCTTCTGACCCATGGGTCGCGGGTTCGATCCCCGCACAGTACAAATATTTGTGTGCATGGACATGTCTGTTTGTACTGGTCTGGGTGTTTTCTATGTATTATAAGTATGTATTTACAAAAAAAAGTATATAAGTAAGTTTATCGGTTGTCTAGTACCCCATACGACAGGGTACTTAATAGTAGCTTAATTTGGGACTAGATGGCTTTGTGGGGCCCAGTGAGGCATGTCTTAAAATAAAAAAATTATTTATTTAAAGAAATTTATAAAATGTCTGCATGAATAAAAGTAACAATATTAAAATATACTTTAAAATTGGACAAGTGCGTTAGTTTCAGTTTTTTAATTAATAAAAATTATAATTACTTCTTTTTTGTTTTTTATTCATAAACAATTATAAATGATACTGTTTTTTTTTAGTTTACGTGAACACTACACATTGAAATGAAAGATATATTTACGGATTTAGAACGCGTTTATTTTTGATTTAACCCGACGTTTCGAACCCTTACAGCGTTCATAGCCATGGGTAGGCTCAATCTACCCGTGACTATGAACACTGTAAGTAAAGAATAGAGTCAAGTGACATAATACATACACACAAAATATACAAGAGCTTTTGTGGCTGTCCCGCATTTTGGCAAGCGTGGTTAAGGCTGTACCCATAAAGGAACAACCCATTTACGCTCGCTGTTGAGCACGGGTCTCTCTTCTTTATATGGAGAGGGGTTAAGAGGAAACACTACGGGCAAAGAATTGAAAAATAGGTATTTGTAAAATCTATTGCTGTCGCGCAGTGCCAAACGCATTCACCGCATAGTGTGATAGAGATAACTGCTTTTTGGACCGAAAATACCTACTAAAAGCACACGAAATCAACGTTTCGTAGTCCCCCGATTACTTTTCCAAAACTAGTCCGTTTTAAATACTTTTTTCATTAAAAATTAAAGAAAGGCTTTGGCCGTGTTCGTATGTTTTCCTTTTTTTCCAAAATTTAACCATATTTGTTTTCTGGATATTAGAACACAGCGGAAAATCTGGCGAATTTTTTCGATTTTTGAGGGCTCATATCTTTTTTATTAATTAATTTATGAAAAAACAGAAAACATAGAAACCTGCTAATGGTGGCCATAGATTTTAATAATAAAAATTATTGCTCTACTGGCATTATCCAGGGAGGAAACAGGGGACTACGTTTGTATGGAAAAACGGCCGTTGTATGTCCTCTTAAGGCCTTAGTTCCACCACGCTGGCCTAGTGCGGGTTGGCGGACGGCGAGGGCGACGCTGTGGCAACATCTACGCGCCGTTGGACTTTTCTCAAGCCGCCCGAAGATTTCCAACAGGGCTTAACGACTGTTAGCTCGTGACAACGGCCGGGGCCGACGGCTTAACGTGCCCTCCGAAGCTCCGAAGCACGGAAGCGCTCAAGATAAGATGCAACAATCGGTCACTTAACCAACTAGTGACCGCTCCCAATGTTGCTTAACATTCGTGGCAGAAACTGATCACTAAGAAGCATTGGGCTAGTGGTACCCATCACTGCTATGGTAACGTGAATTCAATAATGGAGGCCTTTGCCTAAGTGGGGTGATTATAGGCCATTCCTTATACTCCAGTCTACACCTCCTTGAAGCTGTGAAGAAGTCAAACTTCTAAGTTAATTTACAAAAAAAGTTACTATACATTATGCCTTAAAGAACGCATTTTGTCGACATTTAAGGGGATCAAAATTTATATTTCCCATTGACCTCGAAATATACTTGACAAGTAAATGCAGTCTACTACATACTACAAGTACCAATATGGAAAGAACAGGAAAGTAAGTTTTTGTAATAAAGAATTTTATTTCCACCCATCTTATTTCTTACTATATTAATTACTATAGTCATTATCATCAGCCTCTCGCAGTCCACTGCTGGACATAGGCCTCTCCAATTGCACGCCACTTAGGTCGATCCCCGGCTTCTCGCATCCAGCTCCTGCAGCCACCTTGCGCAAATCATCACTCCACCCGGCCTGAGGGCGTCCTACACTACGTTTGCCGAGACGCGGTCTCTACTAAAGAACTCGTTTACCCCATCGGTTGTCGGTTCTGCGGCTAATATGGCCAGCCCACTGCCACTTCAGCTTGCTAATCCAGTGGGCTATGTCGGTAACTTTAGTTCTCTGCCGCTACTAATATTATAAATCCAAAACTTTGGATGGATGTTTGTTAATCAATCACGTCAGAACGTCTAGACGGATCTCGATGAAATTTAACACAAAGATACACTACGCAGTCCCTTTTTATCATCCCGGAAAATTACGGTTTCCGTGGGATAGGTTATCGCGTACGAAGTCGCGGGCAACAGCTAGCATTGTCTATTTAAAAATAGACACAACTTAATTACCACCCGGACACAAAGCAATACACAAAAGCGGCTTCAGCATTAACTTATCCGAGAATCGAATCTGTAACTTCAGAGATGATGTCAAATTCAAACCCGGTGAGTACGCCACTTGGTCACGGTGGTGTTCCATTAAGGATGACGTCATTGGGCCGTTATTGGCTGACCGATAACATTTTATGTCTTTGTGACCTGCTGTGCAATGAAATTAAAGTAAGAGCTTAACAACGCCAAACGTTCACGTGGGAATCAGAGTAGAGCAAAGTGAAGTATTACAGGAGTATAAATACAGAGTTTTTATATTACATCAATGCAGTTATAATATACAAAAATTCGACGACCTCCGTGGCGGAGTGGCGTACACACCGGTTTTCAAGGTGTAGCTTGCTCCGGGGTCCCGGGTTCGATTCCCGGACGGGCCAATGTAGAAAAAATGTGTTTTTCTACATTTTCCCGGGTCTGGGTGTTTGTGGTACCTTCGTTGTTTCTGGTTTCCAAAATACGAATGCTTTAAATAGTTATTCAAATTGGGATCAGAACAATGTATGTGATGTTGTCCACATTTATTTATTTACATTTAAAGTAACTATATTCCTCATACTGCCAAACCTTCTACACGTGCAGCTTGTGGGTTAATTTTACTCGGTGGGCATACAGTGATCTACGTGTTCAATATTACAATGCCTTCAGGGTGTTATTGGGGCTGCATGCCGTGGCGAAGTAGTGCATCCGGTATGTTAGCGGAGGCTCGAATTGACGGTTCTTCAGCAATTTTGAGAAAACGATGTGACTCTGCACTGTCACGTCTTCGCGGCAGTGCCAATACTATCCTTAGGGTATTCGTGGATCGTTGGGAGTCACCACTTCTTCAACGATGGGTTTTAACCCATACCAAAATGTAAAATGTGGCCACTATTCTATGTTACTAACACTAATTTCTAAGAAAAACTGTTACTAATATTATGGGCTCTGCTGGGCTCTGCCTGAAATAAAAAAATTGGAAATTCTGATAATCATCCCACTGCAGGGAAAAGTCTCTATCATTGAATTCAAATTACAACAACAATGATGGGTAATGGCGTAATCACCACGCTTGCCAAATGCGGCTTCCTCGATAAATGGACTATCCAATACTAAAAGAATTTTCCAATTCGAACCAGTACTTCCTGAGATTAGCGCGTTCAAACAAATAAACAAACAATCAAACTTTTGAGCTTTATAATATTAGTATATAATAGATGTAACGAATTATGGGTCTGGAAAGGTCCTTAAGTAGGTTAATTAAAAGTTAAAGCAGCCTACGTAATTTAATTGGCCCCTTTTTGAGGTAACACCAGCCTTTGATGAAAACAAATATTTTGAACTTACTCTTGATTTTCGTATTTATCTTTCTTTGAACACAAGTGTTGGGAGGATTTTTTTACCTTTTCCTACATAAAAAATGCCTAATGAGGAATATTACCTGTTTTCCTTTCTTCCATTAGTCGTGTTATTTACACCACTTCTTACTCAAGAACGCATGACCCGATTTTCCTTCGCCCGGAATAGGATATGCAGTATAAAAACTAATGATATTAAGCAGAAAACAACATTATTATTTTATATTTACATAGCTAATCTGAATCTGGGAAACGACTCCAATGATTTTCATGTAATTTTGTCACTCGGGCGAGGATCAATCTATATGTAAATTGATAGTCGGCCATTTATTTATACAATTGACACCTAATCGATTATTTTGCAGAAAAAAATGGTACTATTTTAGCTCTTATAATTATTATGATATGAACAATCATGTTTTATCTATTTATCGATAATTATGAAAACATGTAGTCGTCCTGCATACAGGGCCCCAATTCCGCTAATTTGCAAAGGGCTCAATAGAATCGCAATTGCATAGCAATCGTATATTTTGACACATTTGGTATTGTTATATACATGCATTAGGTATGGTTTGACACACGTGGTAGTAATGTCAAAATATACGATTGCGATGCAATTGCGATTCTATTGAGCCATTTGTAAATTAGCGGAATAGGGACTACCGTTTCTTTGCTCACCAGTTGGCGCCACTGTAGACTGAGGTCCGGAGGTATAGCTGTCAAAGGCGATTGGCGCCGAAACAAAGTGTTATATCTTGAATCTAATTAAGGTTATATTGTTTATAAATAACTATGTTGATATCAACAAACTAACTTCTGAAATAGTTGCTCTTGAGGCCGCCTATTTTTGCGCTTTTTCTTAATTCCGCTTTTAAAGCGTTCACATTAATCGCCAAATAATCCATATTTGCGATATTTTACGAAGGAGATCACTTTCCAGCAGGTAAATTAAAGAAATTATAATTTATGCAACAAATTCCGCTAAAACCAGTACAAAGTGAATGATATTGGACCTCACGCGACACTAGCGCCTCTAGTGGCAAATCCACTAGCGATAGCCCCCATTGAGGCCCAGGGCGTTAGGTAAGTAAAGTAGTATAACAAAGTGAAACTGGCATAAGTTAACATTATACATATTGGTAAATACTGTGATTAAGTCAGAAATTTGAAATCATCATTTAAGAGGAAACACAAAGGCCGTTTTTCCATACAAACGTAGTCCCCTGTTTCCTCCCTGGATAAAGCCAGTAGAGCAATAATTTTATTACAAAAATCTATGGCAACTATTAGCATGTTTCTATGTTTTCAGTTTTTTCATAAATTAATTAATAAAAAAGATATGAGCCCTCAAAAATCGGAAAAATTCGCCAGATTTTCCGCTGTTCGATTTCCGAATTTGATTTCTGTTTGTTTGAACACAAACAGAAATCAAATTTGGCCAAATTTTGGAAAAAAAAGGAAAATATACGAACACGGCCAAAGCCTTTCTTTAATTTTTAATGAAAAAAGTATTTAAATCAGTCTAGTTTTGGAAAAGTAATCGGGGGACTACAAAACGTTGATTTGGTGTGCTTTTAGTAGGTATTTTCGGTCCAAGAAGCAGTTGTCTCTATCACACTCTGCGGTGAAGGGGTTTGGCACTGCGCGACAGCAATAGATTTTACAAATACCTATTTTTAATTCTCTCGCCCGTAGTGTTTCCTCTTAAATGATAGGCATCACTGTCACCAGGCTGTATCTAAAAAGCCGCGAAAGCTAGACAGTTGAAATTTTCACAAATTGTGTATTTCTGTTGCTGCTATAACAAGAAATACTTAATTATAAAACTAAACAGGATAAAATAAATATTCAGGGATCACCCATACAACAATCGCGATTTCTTGCCATTTTTTGTTCGACATAAAATATTGGCATTAATTTCTTAGGTACGCACTTGAAATATTCACAAAATACACGGTTATATATTTACTTTAAAATATAAAATACCATTTCCCATACAAAAAGTGTATTGTGTATCGAAATATAATTTCCAAAGCTCAGGAACTCTCTATCTAACACACTAGCATTATACTTCATATTACTACCCTTACGACATGAGCATGGCACGGTGACCCAAATTTATTTCATTCAAAACATTTCAAGTGGTTTCCTATTAAAACAATTATGGCATTCGGACCTAAATGACGCCATGCTGATAATTAATCATCGCATTTGACATTTCAATCAGACAGAACAAGCGTGATGTCCACTGGAAGATAGAAAAATAAAATAAAATATAGACAACATCACATACATTGTTCTGATCCCAAAGAGACTATTTAAAGTACTCGTATTGTGAAAATCAGAAAAAAGATATAAAGATATAAAGGTACAAATACCGAGACCCGACAAAATATAGAGCACCACTTTTTTTTCTTTATTGACCCGTCTGAGTATCGAATCCGCGATCACAGAGCAGGCGACACCTTGAAACCCGGTGTGCGCCACTGCGCCACGAAAGTCGTTTATAGATGGAAGATGAGGACTGGGTCTATCTGTGTTGGCTCCAAGGGAATTATAAACTTTGACTGTAAAAATTGAGTCTTTCTTAATTTTTTTTTAGTTTTTTCTTAATTATTTGTTAAGAAAAACAAGGTAATTCATTCAGTGCATGTTTATGGGTTACTTATTCATATATGTATACATATTTTTATAAATAATGAATTTGCTAACTATACGGTTAAGAAGAAGCCTAAGTTGGAGCGAGCTTACCCAGAGGCACTGGTTCTCCCACACACCAGCGGAACACAGAGGCACTGTTTGGCGCTTGTCTCCGGCAGGAGGGGTGCACTATGTGTTAGAAACCCTGATTTTGTGTCACGTCACTTTTTTTCAAAAATCTTATTAACGTTACCACCACAAACACATGAGTGAACGTCCCGCATTGATACGACTTCTACTTTTTTTTTAAAAAAATGACAAAGTTTGCCTATATCCAGGTCATGAATTTCAAAAGATAATGTTTAAAAAAAAACGGAAGGTAGATAATGGAATTTTGAATTTACGTTACTATTCTACTTATGAATAGATATCGCCCTACAAATTTTGGTGCTTGTCCTATGTTTGTTAATGGATATTTTTAATGTTTTCTCATTTTTTATTTGTATTTTTTTGTTCCAACATAATTGCGTATTAGCAAATGATATAAACATTAAACGACACGTAAAATTGCCCTTTATCACCAGTATTTAAATCATGTGCTAATTCAGGGTTACAAAAAAGTTATAAGCAACAGAAGTTTTATCCGGTTATTTTGGGGCTAGGGTTGTCATTTTCTCAATATCCGGTATCCAAAATGCTTACAAATAATATAACTGAAAAAGTAACTCACTGTTTGTCGGTCTGTTAAGCCTTTACTCCTAAACCATTGAACCGATTATTTTGTTGTTAAAATGTCAAACTATGTTTGTAAATACTCGTATGTATGTTTGTTCGGGTTGAATCTTATAAGTGTAATTTGATCTTCTTCCCAGTGTCCGATTAATATGAAATTTTGTACAAATGTTTGGTTTGATTGAAATGAAATTATATGCTACCATGGCGCTGGTCTGATGATGCAGTCGGAAGGTGACCAAAGGAACTTGTAAACTATACAAGATAAACTCATCGAGTTTGCGCTCATTTGACTTGCCTTTACAAATACTGTAATTTGTGTTCATGTTAAATGAAAATATGTCTCAAAAATTTTTGAAAAACCAAAATATGTGAGTATTTTTTTAAGTTATAATGAGATACTTAATGTGACATGGGAAGGAGTCCACCCTCGATAGGCGAAAGCTAAAACCCCATGTCCAACACATTAAGTATTGAGTAACCGGGGAAAAGTCGGAACAAATGCTGGAGAAATGACAGAGAATACCATGCTCGTAAAATCAGTCGACAAGCAGCAATGTTCGACTTATTTCACAGGGCATTGGTTAAGTCTGACTGGATATGGGCTGCAAAGCAGAAAGAATAAAATTAAAAAAAATCCCCTACCGGCAGAAGCAGTGTCCCTTTTAAAATCTGCCGATGCAGCCCCGCAATTTACAAGCGACTTTGACGATTTAGAAAATTTAATTTTATGCAACGAAACATAAATTAATGAACTTATGTTTCGTTGCATAAAATTAAATTTTACAATTACTTATACATACTCTCGAAAAACATAACTCTTCTTCCGGCGCAGTCGGGTAAAAATGAAAAGTACGAGTATCAATACAGTTATCCTTTCATTAAATTTAAGTTTTGTTTTTATTTCAGTTTAAATAATTTACAGCATCCGGATATTAAGTGACAACCCTGAACAAAAATACCAATTCGTTAATAACTTTTTTGTAACCCTGAATTAGCACATGATTTAAATACTGGTGATAAAGGGCAATTTTACGTGTCGATTAATGTTTATATCATTTGCTAATACGCGATTATGTTGGAACAAAAAAATAAAAATAAAAAATGAGAAAACATTAAAAATATCCATTAACAAACATAGGACAAGCACGAAAATTTGTAGGGCGATATCTATTCATAAGTAGAATAGTAACGTAAATTCAAAATTCCATTATCAACCTTCCTTTTTTTTTAAAACATTGTTTTTTGAAATTCATGACCCGGATATAGGCAAATTTTGGCATTTTTTAAAAAAAAAACTAGAAGTCGTATCAATGCGGGACCTTCACTCAGGTGTTTGTGATGGTAAGGTTAATAAGATTTTTGAAAAAAAGTGACGTGACACAAAATCAGGGTTTCTAACACATAGTGGGGTGGTAGCATCCAAGCGGCCTCTTATGAAGCCTACCACCGCAGATGGATCTGTTAGCCGTCATCATTGGTTAGAAAGCCAAAGATGCCGTTGCCCAGGGTGGACCACTAGGAGGTAGAATAGAATAGAATAGAATAGAATATTTTTATTTCGCAAAAATGTGGTACACAACAAAGATCTTACATATGGTTTCATCACATTAAGTACAGGACACATTCACCCAGTTTGGGCATGCAAAATATGAAATCAATTGAATTCAAGTAAAAAATTACAATATCATAATCAAAATAAATTCATTAGATATAAATAATTAGTCAAACTTGTATAAAATTTAAATTATCGAAAGCTAGTAATCTATACTAATATTATTAAGCTGAAGAGTTTGTTTGTTTGTTTGTTTGTTTGTTTGAACGCGCTAATCTCTGGAAGTACTGGTTCGAATTGAAAAATTCTTTTAGTGTTGGATATTCCATGTATCGAGGAAGGCTTTAGGCTATATAACATCACGCTGCGACCAATAGGAGCGAAGCATCAGTGAAAAATGTTGCAAAAATAATCGCGATCTTAAAAACTGAAATTGACGCGTACAAAGTCGGGGGGAACAGCTAGTGTTGAATATTTATCCAAAACTAAACCAATTGCAATTAGGTGTTAGGTAGATCCCACCACCCCCAAAATACACGGTGTATTCTCAACCACTAGTAAAACGAAGCCCACGTCATGTAACCATTATGTACCTATAACATCTTGGCAGTGTTAGTTAGTCGTGTTAGTAACACAACTCGAGAAACGGCCGGACCGATTTAAATTATTTTGGTGTTTTTTGGATTTATCTTCGTCAGGAATAAGATAAAAATTAAATTTCAAGGACTACTTACAATGTGGTTGTAATGACCACATAGTACATAAGTCATTAAAATGGCTTGGTTTTATTATCAGAAACACTAAAACTTTTAAAAACAAATCGAGCATCTTAAGGTTGTATGAGAGTTTAGTCAGATCTCTCTTGGAATACTGTTGCATAGTTTGGCATCCACATTACGAAGTTCATTCCAACAAAATTGAACGCGTGCAGAAGAGATTCTTGTATCACCTCTCATATAAATTTAACATGTGTAAAAGCCTTAAAAGTTATTCAGACCGATTAAATTATTTTAAACTGACATCTCTCAAAGATCGCCGAAAAATTTTAAGTCTTTCATTTCTTCATAATTTAGTCAATGGTAACATAAATTGTTCACAACTGCTTCAAAAACTAAATATCACAATCTCCTATAACCTCCCACGACTCTCTAGATACTGTCTTTTTAAACCAAAACGTTCTAAAACAAACCTTGGTCATTTTTCTCCCATGAACAGACTCCAAGCCGACTATAATGCTGTTAGTAAAAATATGTATATTGATATATTTGGTTTTAGCCTGCCTACATTCAAAAATAAATTACGCCTACTTTTTCTAAAGGATAGAATTTAGAAATACAATAACATTAATCTACCTTAAAAGGTGTTAAATATATTTGTATATATTTCTCATTTTTAGCTAAGGGAAGCCTTATGCTCCCAACTAACTTTGTTTGCACTTTCCGTGGCAACCTATAATTAAGGCCGCACCAACTCTTGTATAATATTTTGTTATCTTTAGCTTTTAAGGTGTATGATCTTGCTGGTTGTCCAAATAAATAAAATAAAATAAATAAAATAAAAAACGTTTAGAAGTTCATAACCGGCCAAGTGCGAGTCGAACTCGCGCACGAAGGGTTCCGTACCAAAAAGGCCAAAAAAACGGGTTTGTTGTATGGGAGCCCCACTTAAATATTTATTTTATATTGTTTTTAGTATTTGTTGTTATTGCGGCAACAGAAATACATAAAAGAAAAGAAAAGAAACTCTCTTGACATAGGTACAGCCTGGTGACAGAGCGACGGACAGACGGACAGACAGCCGGACAGACAGCGAAGTCTTAGTAATAGGGTCCCGTTTTTACCCTTTGGGTACGGAACCCTAAAAATTGTATTTTTTGATATTTTTTTCCAACCACACCATGGTTGAAAATGACATTTATCCGCTATTATACGATTATTTGTAGAACTTTTAATAAGTTGCAAGCCTTCTTCTTGCCGTCAATTTGGTCTCGGCTAGATCGATTACCTAACTCACAAAAATTGTGTAGGAGGTATCAATTAAGAAGTTTTTGGAACAGCGTTATGTAGGTATGAGTAACAATTTCATATAGCTCTGTCAATCAATTAGCGCTGTATTAAGTGTCTAGACGGAGTATACCTATATCCTTTGAGTATCTTACCAACGGGAGAGACCATTGACGGGCGCACCCTGCTGCCAAAAGTACGATACCGCCGGTCATACTGGATAAATAAAATAAATAATAAATAAATATTTAAGACATGCCTCACTGGGCCACACAGAGCCATCTAGTCCCAAATTAAGGTACTATTAAGTACCCTGTCGTATGGGGTACTAGACGACCGGTAAACTTACTTATATACTTTTTTTTTTGTAAATATATACTTATAATACATAGAAAACACCCAGACCAGTACAAACAGACAGGTTCATGCACACAAAAATTTGTACTGTGCGGGGATCAGACCCACGACCCGTGGCTCAGAAGCAGCGTTTACTACCGCTGATCCAAATCGTCGTCAATATAAAACTAGTTGCCGCACGTTCCACGTCATTCAGAAAATGTCAGTAGCGCACAACAGATAAACAGAGAACAGACAGAAACAAAAATGCCGATTTGCAGCGTTTTCGCGTGTAAAATGAGTTCGGAATCCTCTAGTTTACAATAGGATAACTTTACTTTGTATTTCTAAGTATTATTTTGACTTAATATTAACAAATAATACAGTACAGTAAATTAGCAAAATAACATGAAAAATTCCCAAGCAATAAGTGTTGCCACTAAATAGTAATCGTGTCTAATTTAGGGTAATTTTTTAGGATGTACTCGTAGTTTATAAAATTTGAATTAATTTAAACGTCTAATTAAATATGCGTTTTGTTTATTACTATAATTTATTCAAAACATATAACTGCATAATTATGTCTCGACGAAATAAAACATGGTAATCAGTAATCTTTATTCAATTATTCAATTCATTTTAGATTTATTATTTATTTATAAATCATAAAAATAAATCAGCAAGTTTCATCTAATTTATATTTTAAATCGTTATTCTCTAATACTTTTAAATACGTTCTAGTAAACTTATCACGAAATGATGCATTTTTGAATTTAAGAACTGACCACACTGAAGGAAAATTAGGGCTGTGACAGCCTAAAACAAATGTCGATATCGACATTATCAATAATGACGATGATTTATGCGACATATATTTTAAAAACGTAATTTACTTTAAGATTGAGTTTCATTTATTATTTTTTACTTTTTAAAGAGAACTTTTTGTGTCAGGTATTTTTAATAAGTACTTAATTAAAATTATTATTTATTTGTTTATTTTATACTTTTTATAAGTAGATTTTGTCAAGTTGTAAATAACTAGTCTGGCCATAAATACTGTTACATAAAACTTTTTTTTTATAACTTATTTATTATTTTGAATTTGGAAAAATTTCTTGCAATTTTGCGGAATTTCACATATTTTAATCACATATGTTCATTATCAAATTACAATATGGATGTTAAAGAAAATAGGATTGAAGTGATCGCCTTGCACAAAGTGGGTCCGGTCATATTCCAGACACTTCGAAAGCTTGGTATCAGCCGCATGTACGTATATCGTACTATCAACAGATACAACAACACTAACTTCAAGTAGCCTATTAATTATTGGCTGAACTCATCGATAGTGACATATCGATAGTGTCTTACTCTAGCCTTCCTTACACGAAAATTACGTCATATTGTATACTGACAGGCTGTGCATGCGTATGTTTAAACATGTGTGCGTGTAGTCTGTGTTTGTGTTTGACAATTTTTTCGTATGCGTGCGTAACGACATGATTGAAAATGCATTTGTTTGTAATCGCTGTCAGTGTGCATTCCTCGCCCCACGCGCCGAAAGTGGCAGAATTATTTGTACGGATACTTATGTCCGAATTATCGCCGAATAGTTTGTATACTCCTAATAATTGTCGTTGGCACAAAACTTTTTCGCACATTTTCACTTTTCCTATACGTGTTAAGCCTATTTTTACTACGCCTTACTGTATATCGCCGTATAATAATTTCCCAAATATGACATTTAGCAGAATATGCAAACATGCATGCAAACAAGCAGGGAAACATAAAAACAAACAAGCAATCATGCATGCAATCAAGCAAACATGCATGCAAACAAGCAATTATGCATGCATCCAAACAATCAGACTCAGATCATCAAAACAACATTGTAAGTTTTGATATCTAATTTGTTGTTAATGTGCGAGAATTTGTAATATTTAAATGTATAAATAATAATAATGTAGTTAACTACAAGTTAGGCTTGAAGGTGTGTATCGTTAAGTTCTATCTAAAACTTCATAGTTAATTTAAAATATGGTTTAATGTGGTTTGGTTTGTGGTTTAATGGCACTAATTTAAGTTTTAAATCAATTATTGATCCCTTAACCCCCAGGAGGCACTCGGGTGCCGCGATAACAATTGATTTCAATTGTGTCTGGAATAACTCACGATCGAGGGATTAAATTGAATGATTGAACTCAGATTAGTAAAATGATAGAACATGATGACGCGAATGGTGTGGTGTTTGAACTCTTTGAATGTTACTTATTAAGCTCTGTAAAAGCTCGCATTAATTCGAACGATTTAGACTGACTAAAATTGATTAAAAGAAAGAGAATACTGCCTAAATATGTAGTGTTATTAGTAAAAAACCTGTACTACCATACCGTAACAAAAAGAAACAGCTCTATTCATTTTGCACCCGTCGGAATATTAATTCAAAATGTTGAGAAATAAATTGAATATTTTACTAAGCAGAAATTTGACAAGCGTTATTGACACTTTGACACAGGCATTTGAAGATAAGCAAATTGTATCTTGATAAGTAAATATTGGTTTAACGTAAATGCTCCTATTACCGCCAGTTTAAGCAGTCTTGGGACTCACTTCGAAGAAATATATATAAACTGGTATGTTAGGAATGATGATGTAATTTCTATGAAATTTAGTATTTAAATTCAGTATTTTAAAGCACAAATATTAGTATATAATTGTTTAATCTAAAAGAGCAGTTTCTTCTATTACAGTCCCTTGGATGCTGTTAGATTCTATTACCGTTTTTTCCGCTTCTATTACCGACCGCTACAAAATTGACACTTTCCCTATTCAATACTAATACAAATATACTTAATTGAAGCAAGAAGGTCAGCTGACACATTGTAAGGGGTCTTTTCAACGACTTCCTTTGAAGTAATAGGCACTAGTATTACATTTTTTTTTTAGTCAAAAGTTACTTTATTTAGTTTTTCATACAATACAAAAAGAATTACGCAATAATACGACTATACTTAAGAGCTATAATAAAAATAAAAAGTGGAAAAATAATCGGCAATTTCATACTTTAACCCCTATTATATTGTCTTACATTAACAGATAATTATAATGATTAGCGTTCAAACGAATTTTACCCAAAATCTCTAGGAATAACGTTTGTCGTTAATTGATCCATCTAAGAAAAATAATCTTATTGAGAGAACAAAACAAAATCAAATTGAAGTAATTAGTTAATTATAGATATTTATTATAAAATAATTAATATACTCGAGTGTTAGGAGTGAAATTGAGTGACTGGATAAGAAATAGTGTGATACGAGAACGTTGTGGTGTGAACGTTGTCACATAGATTGAGAAAGGGATGCTTAGATGGTTTGGGCATGTAGAGAGGATGAATGAGAAAAGAATGACTAGACAGATCTATAAGACGAGTGTGAAAGGGAACGTTGGAAGAAGAAGGCCTAGACGAACTTACCACGATCAAATCGGGGATGTTCTGAAGAAAGGTCAGGTCAAGAGTACTCTAAACCGACGAGCATGCATGAAAATATTGATGAATGTGGAAGAAGCAAAAGATGTATACCAGGATCGTAGTAAGTGGAAGGCCTTGGTCTCTGCCTACCCCGTTGGGAAGGAGGCGTGATAATATGTATGTATGTATGTATGTATTCTCGAATTTCTCACAACGCCATGGGTCGTTATAGGCATCAAGTTATGAGATTTGGACTCTAATACTGCCTTTAATTAAAATATGATTTTATACCATAAAAATCGATAATATTGGTTACATGAAGGGTTAGGTTAAAAAAATAATCTTTACTTTACAGTTTTTGAGTGATAGCAAGAAGATGAATCCACTTTTAGTATCTTATTTTTCTTAAGTAAAGTTAAGGCCTTATGAGGCTGGAGGCGCAACACTATGAAATGTGCATTAATTTCGGGCGCATCCCACTTACTGTCAATTTATTTTGTTCACTGACTATTTAGACACACAAATTAAATTATTTTTAACGACCAAATAAAACAACTAACTAACTTTTAAGTAATGACTTTATTGGAACCTATTTAAAGTCTAACATGAATGATTGAAAAATAGGTCGTTATTAGGACACCAATTTTAGGGGGTCGTTAATAGGAGCCTTTACGTTATTATTGTTTAACAAAAAACGTATAACAAAAGATCACTTTACAAACAACGTTTGAAAAACTAATCATTTGACAAACTTTCATTTCGCAAACATATTGCTTTAAAAAGAATCGTTTGACATAATACAGGTTTCGCAAAATGTTTTACTTAGTCATAGTCATAGTCATAGTCATATAATTTATTGCAACATGTTGGTATTAAAGATAGTACATACAAATATTGAGTCCCATTAACATGACCCCGTTGGGGTATCGCAAAATACAAAATACAAAATAAATCTTTAAAACATAAAATAAACATAAAAACATAATTAAAATTTAACATCAAAATATTCTTAGGAAATATTTCAACTGTTAAAATATTATTTTAATAATGTTCACATGACTAAATTATTCGTTTGCCAAATTGGTGATTTTGCAAAGTTTGTAGAGAAATTATTAGTTTGTAAAAATAACTATTTTCTGTCTATTATTACTACTATATAAACGAAATATATCAGTGACTTTTTTATGCCTTTTTGAGGCGCTCGGCGGCTGCTGCCGCGGTACGTTCGTTACGAATTAAATCTATTTTAAAAATACCTAAAATCGTCACACTTATTACACTATGCTTTTTTACTACCTGTATTGGACAGATTGTTGTATTAACGACTTAGAATAATAACACCTAGAAGCCGCGTCTGAACCAAAACGTAAGCGTAAACGAGTGCCATTTAATTATCCTTGTGTGCGTAAGCTGAATAAATCTACGCTCTTCTAACGCACACAAATATGGCTTCAGTGTTTCCATCATCGGGCGTTTACCCACAAAAATTGGAAAACGTGTTGTTTTGTTATACGACGATTTGCCATGTGTTTGGTATGATCTTTAAATACATAAGAAAATATGATTACATTCATAAGTATATTAAATTTAAATGCCTGTTGTAAAAATTCACATTAAGAAATTATTTTCATAGAATTAATAACACCAACATTTAGTCTAAACAGTATTAAATAGCTGTTAAACCAACTAAACAAACTGTGTGCAATTATTTTTCCCACAACTAGCTACACTGATGTTGATAGGTTTTGTGTTTCAAATTATATGTTTTTAATTCGATTTACGTACAGAAAATGTATAAAATGTAAGTACTTACCTGTGAAATGAAATTTTATCACTTTCTTTTTGTTTCTCTGATATGCTAGAACACTTCTTCATAGTGCAAACAGTCATTTTAAATTATTTTTCGCGAGCTGTGTTTGACTTAGCGTGACGTTGAGCACTGACAGCTCACGGAAGCCTAATTTGGCTAAGTTTTAGTTGCGCGTTTTTCGTGCTTACATTCGGTTTCTAGGTGTTATTATTCTAAGATTAACGTAGATTTTGGTAAATAAAATATTTACCAAGCAATGCATTTTGTCAAATGGTATTTATCCATTTGACATGAGAATGCACTTTTAGAGCAACCTATATCAATCGGATGCACATGACATAAATATATATCTATGTAAATATCCATACTATTGCATGCCGACATAATTTGGCCGCGACATAAAGTTGGCACTTAAGTTGGCAAACAAAATCAACGTCACTAATTTTTAGGGTTCCGTACCCGAAGGGTAAAAACGGGACCCTATTACTAAGACTTCGCTGTCTGTCCGTCTGTCCGTCGCTCTGTCACCAGGCTGTATCTCAAGAGCGGCGATAGCTAGACAGTTGAAATTTTTACAAATTGTGTAATTCTGTTACCGCAATAACAACAAATACTAAAAACAAAATAAAAAAAATATTCAAGCGGGGCTCCCATACAACAAACCCGCTTTTTTGGCCTTTTTGGTACGGAACCCTTCGTGCGCGAGTCCGACTCGCACTTGGCCGGTTTTATTACAGTTTTAGGTGTCATTAAATGTGAACAACAATTACATACATTGTTCTGATCCCAATTTGAATAACTATTTAAAGCACTCGTATTTCGGAAACCAGAGACAACGAAGGTACCACAAACATCCGGACCCTAGGAAATGTAGAAAAACACTATTTTTCTACATCGACCCGTCCGGGAATCGAAACCGGTACCTCGGAGCAAGCGGCGCCTGGAAATCCGGTGTGTTATCTTTATTACTTAAGCTAATGTTTTTTAAGCTATTGCATAGCTTCTATCGCGGGCCTTAAGCGTGGAGACCGAATCCAGAAATTCCGTAACGAAAATTTTGTAACCTAACGCCCCGAGTCGAACAATTTTGAATTTCCGAAATTTAAAAGAATTTAGAAGAAAATAAGGATTTTGACAGTATGGTTGCCTATGGTAACCATATCTGCCAAAATAACAGAAAAAAATAATTACAAAAGTCAAAATTATAAAATACATAAAATTATAAAATTAAGCTATTGCATAGCTTCTATCGCGGGCCTTGAGCGTGGAGTTATATTGCGCGCGGGCGGCGCGGGCGTAGACCTGTACTCAGAAGTGGGATAAAAAAGCCTTTGTCCTTATAGGTATTATAACCTATCTTAGTTGCAAATTTTATCAAAATCGTTTCAGTAGTTTAGGCGTGATAAACAGGCCGACAGAGTTACTTACGCATTTATATTTTTTTGTAATCAGTAGACAAAGTTGTAACATATCTGGTTAACTGGCTCCAGGCCCATTTCCAATCATCATGATTATTTGTTGACACAGCGCCTAAGATTCCGTTGCGGTTCCGTAAACACACATCTTCGAGTTATTCAATTATGTTGTTCGGATATCTTTTAACTCTATACAAATAAGACTGCGATTAGCTTAGCACTGATGTGGTTTTTTATTATTTTACAGATATGACTTGCGTTAATAAGGGTTTTACATTATTTTTTTCAGTTAACACTTTACAGAGTTCGTATCGCTCTTCTGTGTCCTCGAACTCGGTAAAGTATTATACCTATAAACGACGGGATAAACAAGAATATCAATTAAACCCTAATAAACGAGAATAAAATTAACAATAAATATCAGTATATAAACTTGATATTTTAAAATCTTGTTTTTCGAGTCTCGTTTGAGACATAGTAAATTTTTTTTCGAGTTTTTGTACTGATATTATAATTATATCTTTCTAGTAATTAAATATAATTTATTTCATTTCAAGGTATTTTCTTTTTAAAACATCTACTATTACATCCTACATTCTAAGTATGGGAAAGCAAATCTTTATAGAGCGTACCTTAACACGTATAAATTATTGACATAAACATGATTTCTAAATCCTCTACTGTTTTGATAAAGCATTAACTTCAGCCAAACTGATTATTACGAATCCCGCCTTAATCCCGACCAAAGCTAACATTACTGTAAATTTGCAAATCCTGCCCGAGCAAGCAAGTTTTTCTCAAGAAACTACCAGCAAGAAAGTGTAGTCAGTTTATGTAGACATTTCACTCTAGAGTTTTTGAAGCAAAGAAAATTCTGCTGCAATAGATTCGTTTGCAAATGGATTCACTCAATAAACTGTGATCTCTTTTTTTTTAATTTTCGGGTAGAGTCTGTGACCTCGTTTTACATTTTATAATTGCAATTAAATTGCTAAAATATCATATAAATTAAAGAAAGAATTTTTCTATATTTTCTCGGGTCTGGGTGTTTGTGGTACCTTCGTTGTTTCTGAATACATTAAAATAAGTGGTTTAAGTAGTACCTTTGAGTTTATTTATATTATACGCGCCATTATCTTGTCATTGGTCGTTTGATCACTCCTAACAAAATACATTTACCGTGAATCCCCTTTATTAATAAAATATTTGACCATTAGATCAGATATTTGACCTTCGTAGTATATTTTATTGTTATGAATTGATTTTCAACTCAAACGTTAACACTTAAAGCTCATTTTGGAGGCAGGTAATTAAGCTGTGGACTGTACAAAATGTCTTCAGTCAAACCTGCATCAAACGTCAATTTACGATATTTCTCTCTCTTGTTAGAAAAATAATTGACAATAATTTGATAAAATCTTTCGAATTCAAATAATTATGATTTACTTTTAGTGCCAACACTGCCAACCTAGAATGGAACTAAACTACCACTTTTTAGGGTTCCGTACCCAAGGGATAAAAACGGGACCCTATTACTAAGACTTTGTTGTCTGTCCGTCTGTCTGTCACCAGATTGTATATCAAGAGCCGCGATAGCTAGACTATTGCAATTTTCATAAATTATCTATTTCTGTTGCCGCTATAGCAGCAAATACTAAAAACAAAATAAAATAAATATTTAAGGGCAAATATGGCAAAAATGACTTTTCTTGTATGGAAGCCCCATACAAGAAAAGCCATTTTTTGCCTATTTTTGCTCGATTATGTGCCTACTGTTGTTTACCTAGTCAATGGTACGGAACCCTTCGAGCGTGATTCCGCCTCGCACATAGCCGGTTTTTTATCTTTTTCTTATGGGTTTCGTGTGACAAGGAGTATTGTAAGATGAAAGATCTTATATTCTATGAAATCAAATAAATCACACAAATTGAATACATTAAGTCAAATTCAATCCAACTACTCTTACTTGCAACAATGTAACATGAGGAGTGACTTTTCAAAAGGACTTATTTCTCATTTTGAAAAAAACTTTTTTTAATACAATTCAATTCTAATACCATATTCTTAATATTTTTCAATTATAGTTTGGTCCAAAACGGCTTTTTTCCTCCCTAAAATCGACTACAAAAAGAGCACTCCGCGTCAAAAGTACTTATATCCATATCGTTTTCGTCCATTGAATCTAAATCATAGTTCGAAGCATTTTCATTTTCTGAAAATTAGGTTAATGAAGAAATAAGCCCTTTTGAAAAGTCACTCCTCATATATACAATTCAGTTCTTAGTTCTTAGTACTAACTAAATATTTAACATAATAACAAGAGCGTCTAGACCACAAAACCTCATCTTCTTATAGGTAAGCTATGCTAAGCTCAAATCAAATTTAATGAGATACTTTAGCAGTAAGATCTAAGCCTTTGTTACAATTGTAATGCTTAAGGGGATAAGGTGAGCTAAGTGCTGCCCCCAATTGATTTAATTTAATTAGTTCTGAACAAAAGCTATTCTCAAAAATCTGGAATTATAGCAATTTAGCAAATTACCTCTAGTATTTTATTGAACCACTGTTAAATAAACAACATTCCTACGCGCGGTAGAAGACGAGCGGGCGAGGCGCCCGGGCGGTGACGTCATCGCGGACCCGGTTTCTATGCGCCGGCACACTCGTCTTGGGATACCACGGTCGGCGGTTCATTTTGTTGTGTATTCCATAAATTATTGTAAATCAGAGGCGAAATACAGCACCTATATTAAACATTCCACTTTGTTTTATCTGACCATAAGAAGATCTGTTAGAAACCCTAACAACCACTGTTAACTGCTTTTCATTCTGGCATTCTTTCGTAAATTAGATTATTGCTAAAAACGGCCGCTTTTGGCGTTAGCGAAAAATTCGACTGTATAAACAACTAAATAAAAAGTTTATTGTTATTCAATAAATACTAGAGGTAATTTGCTAAATTGCTATAATTCCAGTTTTTTGAGAATAGCTTTTGTTTAGAAGTAGTAAAATTAATTCAATGGGGACTACCGTTTCTTTGCTCACCAGTTGGCGCCACTGTAGACTGAGGTCCGGAGGTATAGCTGGGCGATTGGCGCCGAAACAAAGTGTTATATCTTGAATCTAATTAAGGTTATATTGTTTATAAATAACTATCTTAATATCAACAAACTTACTTCGGAAATAGTTGCTCTTGAGGCCGCCTGTTTTTGCGCTTTTTCTTAATTCCGCTTTTAAAGCGTTCACATTAATCGCCAAATAATCCATATTTGCGATATTTTACAAAGGAGATCACTTTCCAGCAGGTAAATTAAAGAAATTATAATTTATGCAACAAATTCCGCTAAAACCAGTACAAAGTGAATGTTATTGGACCTCACGCGACACAAGCGCCTCTAGTGGCAAATTCACTAGCGATAGCCCCCATTGTAATGCTTAAGGAGATAAGGTGAGCTATGTGCTGTCCCCAATTGATTTAATTTTATTACTTCTAAACAAAAGCTATTCTCAACTGCTTCTTGTATTTTATTGAACCACTGTTAACTGCTTTTCATTCTGGCATTCTTTCGTAATTTAGATTATTGCTAAAAACGGCCGCTTTTGGCGTTAGCGACAAATTCGACTGTATAAACAACTAAATAAAAAGTTTACTGTTATTCAATAAATACTAGAAGTAATTTGCTAAATTGCTATAATTCCAGTTTTTTGAGAATAGCTTTTGTTTAGAAGAAGTAAAATTAATTCAATTGAGGGCAGCATTTAGCTCACCTAATCCCCTTAACTAAACCAGTATTAAATTTAGTAAAGTAAAGTAACAGCTTATAGTGATCTCATTGTAAGGCAAAGCTATTTTAACATCAGTATATAAACTTGAAAAATTATGTCTCAGGCAGGACTCGAACCCGCATTTCCTCGCGGGTTCGACTCCCGCCGGAGACATAATTTTTTAAGTATATATACTGATATTATAATTGCAATTAAGTTGCTGAAATATCAAATAAAGCAAAGCTATTAAATTTTAACATCTCGCGACAATTTAAGTTGCCACAGCAATAATGGGTAATTAACAAATGGCTTAATAGAATCGCAATGGCATCGCAATCGTATATTTTGACATTACTGTAATGTAGGTATATTAATATTTTATAATATTCATAGGATTAAGGTAGATGTAAGTTTTTGATCTGTGTGTCAGTCGACAATTAACCGTGGAATCGCAAATACGCTGTTTCATTGTGGCTAAATCCCAAGATACTTCAATTACTACCATATTAAATGTGTCAAAATATACAATTGCGATGCCATTGCGATTCTATTTCTTTGCTACCGTTTCTTTGCTCACCAGTTGGCGCCACTGTAGACTGAGGTCCGGAGGTATAGCTGTCAAAGGCGATTGGCGCTGAAACAAAGTGTTATATCTTGAATCTAATTAAGGTTTATTATTTATAAATAACTATCTTGATATCAACAAACTATCTTCTGAAATAGTTGCTCTTGAGGCCGCCTATTTTTGCGCTTTTTCTTAATTCCGCTTTCAAAGCGTTCACATTAATCGCCAAATAATCCCTTTTCGCGATAATTTTACGAAGGAGATCACTTTCCAGCGGGTAAATTAAAAAAAATATAATTTATGTCACAAAGCCCGCTAAAACCAGTGAAAAGTAAATGTTATTAGACCTCACGCGACAGAAGCGCCTCTGGTGGCAAATTATGGCTCAAATACATTTAATATTGTAAAAGTCATGTTATAGGCACTATAGGTCCTTAGTTATATACACACTAACCATATAACTGTTCATCTACATGACTGTTTGTTGCCTTGAATAAATAAAAAAAAAAAAAAACAGTAGCGATGCAATTGCGATTCTATTGAGCCATTTGTAAATTAGCGGAATTGGGGGCCTGGTGTAATTAATTACCACGCTTGCCAAACGCAGGTTGGTGATCGCAAAACCGAGAAATATATGAAAATTCGAAACTTTAGTGCCCGACCCGGTGATCGCACCCAATACCCCGAAATATTGGTCCAGTTTTGAACCACTAACGCAATGGAACATTTTTGTTACAGGCCTACGGCCGCTAAAATATGCTTGCCGCTTTGACGACCTCCATGGCTGAGTGGCGTACACACCGGTTTTTAAGGTGTCGACTGCTCCGAGGTCCCAGGTCCGATTCCCGGACGGGTCAATGTAGAAAAAATGTGTTTTTCTACATTTTCTAGGGTTTGGGTGTTTGTGGTACCTTCGTTGTTTCTGGTTTCCAAAATACGAATGCTTTAAATAGTTATTCAAATTGGGATCAGAACAATGTATGTGATGTTGTCCACATTTAAAAAAAAATGCTTTGGTCATTGCCCTTTATTGCTATGGTAAATACATATTAACGAAGATAGCGGTGTGCTTAAAACGTTATTTATCTAATAAACGGAAAATTGTTAGTTATATCCATATCTCTGATAACTTAGCGTATATTATAAACGACTAATATAGATAGCGTAACGTCATTAATTAAAATAACATATTTAGTGACGACATAAAAGTGTTTGTGTATGAAAATTATTGAAAATGTCATGTTAACCTTATAGTACGTTATGCGCCAAAAATCTTTACAAAAAGCTGTAGTGAAACCTAATTTTGACAACCTCCGTGTCGGAGTGGCGCGTGGCGTACTCACCGGTTATCGGTTTCGCCTGCTTCGAAGTCCCGGGTTCGATTCCCGAACGGGTAAATATAGAAAAAAGTGTTTTTCTACATTTTCTCGGTTCTGGATGTTTGTGGTATGTTTGCTGTTTTTGATTTCTACAATACGAGTACTTTAAATAGATAATCCCTTTGGGAAATGAGAATGTATGTGTTTGAATTAATTAAATGTGGACAACCGACAAAAAAAACCATCAATAATGCCAACTTAATTGACATTTTTTATGAAATTATTATGAATTTATTATTAACTTTGTATTATTCTTATTTTTGACTTTGTAATAATATCTACTTAAATCTATTGACATAACTGATAAAATGATATGATTATATTTTGACATTTATTTTTTGTATTTTCACTGTGTTATGGTTAATTTCTATAAATAATCGTTATTTTGCATGCTATATAATGTAGTAAGACATGAGCGCATTATAAAATCTATGTGAACTTTTATACCATGTTTTGGGCTAATAAAGATATTACTATTACTATTACATTCGATCTATCGATCATTCCCTGAGGGACAACCAAGGAAACTTTACTTGTTTCCGGAATTACGTGAAGCTTAATTAGTATGTCCTATTCCAGCCTTTACTCTATTATAACGCCAAATTTGATCTAGATCTGTTTTGCCAGTTTGGCGTGATTGAGAAACTGACAAACATTCATCCACACTTTCAAATTTGAATCAATCAATCAACAGTCATTGTCCGTCCACTGCTGGACATAGGCCTTCTTCAAGTCACGCCATAATTGTCTATCCTGGACTTTCCCCAACCAGCCACTGCCAACAGTTCTCCTAAGGTCATCAGACCATCGAGTCGCAGGTCCTACGCTTGCCTAGACGCGGTCACCACTCCAGAATGCTCCAACGATTGTCGGAGCAGATGACATTTATAATGTTAGTAGTCATGGACACGTAGTGGCACTGCTCGTTAATCTATAAGTTGTATGTTTTTGAGATTGTTATTAGGTTAGTTTTTTTTACCGACTTCAAAAAAAGAGGGTTCTTTGTTTGTCTGTTTAAATCGTGTTTTTTTGTGTTTAATCTGTGTGTGATGTCCAAATTTAAAAAAATGTTTTTTCTTTCTAGTAACATAATTATGATTAGTGAGATATAACACGATTACATTCACAAGTTTATAATAAATAACGTTTAACTGTCAACATGAACATTTCAATTCACATTCGTAAGAATCACAAGAAGCTTTCATTGTCAGTTTCAAGGATCATCTCATCTCGGTTCCGAAAGTTGCGTCAGTTCTAAGCGGGCGGTCGTCGGTACAGCCGCATCGAGGCAAAGGCACACGCGCGTTCAGCCGCCGAGGGCGGGAAAATCGCGAGTGTTTAATCTGTGTTAAGTGTATTTTGTTCCATTGGAATTCGTAAACTTTTTGGTGAGTTGCAGTTTTTATTAAATATTACGATGCCTTGAATAAAGGTATTTTAGAAGGTAGAAAACTTAGCGAATGGTTTTGGGTGTCAAAGATCTGCCTCACGCAGTAAAAAATATTCAAGGAATTTTAATATCAATGAATTTGCTTAAAGAACAGCTTTAAAAAAAGATTTATTTAGTTTTGATATTCATTTAGTTTAACTTTGTCAAACAGCCTTGCACGAGTCTTAGGTACGGTTAGGTTTTAGTCTTAATTTAAAACAATGTTGCCTTATGTACTTATGAATTATGTAACGATGTGTGTAAATCTTTGGACTAGTATTAAAAATCTAAAAAATACATTATAAATAAATGTTCTGAAAAAAAAATGGTTCAAAATGTTTAAGTACTATTCTGTATAAAATGGAATGTGTAAAATTTAATAAAATTTTATTCCCCAAAAGTTTGCCAGCAGAAATCGTGAGATGACCCACAAATTTCGAGTAGAATTTACTAACAATTATCAAGTAATTTATGTAACGAGCTGGTTTTAATTATAAATATATACATAATTTTAATGGCTTTTAACCGCATTTTCCTACCTTTCGGGATAGTTTTATTCAAATTTAAATTGTATTTTTATTTTGTACTGGGTAGCTATTATCAAAATTGGTCAATCTGGTCAAAAGTTAAAAAAAATATAGTCATTCTAACTTCTTTCATTATATAAAACCTCCTCATTTTCATCGGTTGAAAATAGTAGTGTAGTATGACATTTACTAAACAAATATCACACCAATGCGTGATTTACGTGTGTTTATAAAAACTGTTTACTTTATAGCAAGCAATGATCACACGTTATATTAGTTTACATTAGCGAGAATCCTCATCTCTTAATTTGAAATAGTAACAATCATATTTAGAGATATATATTTAGAAATAACATAGTATAATATACATATTTAGAAAAACATAGGTAGAGCCGTCACCTGCGACTTTGCACGTGATAGATTACGATAATCAAAGTACAAAAACATGTGTCAAAACATCACTATTTCCATTTTAAATAATCGCCTTAAGTAGATGCCTAATTGTTCCTAATAATTTAATACTAATTCATTACTAAATATAGAGTTTAAGTACTAATTGTAAAAATATCATGACACCATTTCCGGATAATCTAGAATCAAATAAATAAATCATGTAATAGTTAAAAACAATTACGTTTTGTAAATTAATGAGGTTTGTAATCATCTATTTATTTATTGGTGTCAATTACAATTTATCAAGCTAAACAATAGTTTAATATTGAATCCACGTGTTGTTAATTAAATGATAAAAAGTATGCTAAAGACACCATTTCCGGATAATCTAGAATCAAATAAATAAATCATGTAATAGTTAAAAACAATTACGTTTTGTAAATTAATGAGGTTTGTAATCATCTATTTATTTATTGCTGTCATTTACAATTTATCAAGCTAAACAATAGTTTAATATTGATTCCACGTGTTGTTTATTAAATGATAAAAAGTGTGCTAAAATCATAAAAGTTATATTAAAAATCATTATCGGTATTTAAAATCACATTACTAATGTAACTAAGTAATTCAGTCTGTATTTTAAATTAAATTATAGAAATATACTTCCTGCTTCCGTCGTCTTGTGCCCCCTCCACTCTCTATAAAAGCGGAGTGGGTCGAGGCGACGGACACAGTTGTTCACTGACCGTTGGACAGAGCGGAAGCTCTGCCTGGACACCTATTTTGTCGACGAGATAATAATAGTAATAAATAAGCTGCTGCTGTGGACTGAGATAAGTAATATTCCTTAAATTCCGTCATGATTTTGTCTACTTATATCTAATGTTTTAATATTTTAATTTAACTAAGTAAAACAATTTTAAAATTAAATAAAGTTCCTAACTAACATTCTGCTTTCCTAAACTATAGTAAAATGTTGCTGAATAATAAAAGTATAAATAGTTGAATCACAATATTGTTTTAATTATTAAACACCCCTTTTACATTTTTGTTCTTATCAGAAGTGGGATATGTAAACCTTGAATGATACTAATTCGATGTTTGTTATTTTAGGACGTGTGGGCGTGGTTTCTAATGGATCCAACTGTACTTGAAAGTCTGCTCAAGGCCATCCGTGATGCAGTGTCCGGCAAAAACCGAGGAGATGATGTGGTGCTACCAGTATTTGATCCGGAGAAAAATGATAACGGCGCTGAAAGTTGGTGTGGCAGCGTGGCTGCAATTGCATCAGATCTTGGATGGAGCAGCCTCACAACCGTTGCGAAAGCAGGTAAGGCCTTAAAAGGCTCTGCGTTACTATGGTTTGAAACCTGGGATCCAGAAGACGGTAGAACATGGGGAAATTTTGAAACCACTATCAAAGATCTTTACCCAGAAAAACGTAATCTGTCAGATAAATTGTCTAAAGCAGTTCTTTTAACGTCCGAATCATCCGAATCCTACTGTGAATTTGCCAGAGAGAAATTAAGGTTACTTAGGAATACTAAGATAGCTTTTACGGAAGAACAGTTGGTCGAGCTTGTTTGTGGGGGTATACAAGATGTAAATGTAAGAATGGCTTCGTATAATAGTCGTGTAAAAACAACAGCTGAGTTGATTGCTCTATTTACAACATATATAAAGAATCCTAGGAAACGGCCTTTAGACTCAAGTAAAGTGGATAAGTCTGACCCATCATTGCCTAGTACATCTAACAAACGGTTTAAATTTGATGAATCTCAGGAAAAGCGTTGTTTCACGTGTAATAAGTTAGGCCACATTAGTCGAAATTGCTTTTTTCTAAATAGAATTTCCAGAAATCAAAATAATGCTTCCGCTGCCTCCACACCCTTGAATAAAGTACAATGTGCGTTTTGTAAAAAAATTGGGCACACCGAGTCTGTTTGTTACTTTAAACCACGTAGCAGTACAACTCCAACACCGAACCCCCCACCGTCAAAGGGTAGTGATGTTAACTGTTTCACGAAAGCTCATCTTCCATTAACTAAGGTGGTTATTAGAGATATTACGATTGAAGCCCTTATTGACACCGGTGCCAGCTGTAGCATAATTAAAGATTCAATAGCAAGACGGTTAGGGTGTAACTTGACTCCATGCTCATTGTATCTTGAAGGTATCGGGAATGGAAAGCTACACATATTTGCTAAAATGACTGTCCCTGTTAAGTTTGATGAGATTTGCCTGGAAATTGAATTTAACGTAGCCAGAGATAGGGACTTTTATTACGATTGTCTTATTGGTAGAAATGCAGTACAGCATCCAGATGTTGCCATAGTAATGGATACATCAGGCTGCAAGGTAACACGTGCGCCGTCAGATAATGCGATAAAGTCCATTGATACTAATGATAAACAACATTTTGTAAATCTCACCAACCCTGATTCTAGCCCCGATTTGAAACAACTAACTGAATTGATAGATCATTTAGATACCACTTTGCAAAATAAAATAACAGAAATCTTCCAAAAGTATCCGAATATATTACCATCTGAAGATAATATTGGCACTGTTAAGACCGGAGAAATGACTCTACGGCTAAACAAAGATGAAATCGTGCATTATAGACCTTATCGACTGGCCCCCGTTGAGAGAGAGAAAATTAAAGGAATGGTACAAGATTTATTACAAAAAAATATAATAAGAGAAAGTGAATCGTCTTTTGCTAGTCCAGTTCTATTAGTAAAAAAAAAGGATGGTAGCGACCGAATGTGCGTTGATTTTAGAGCTTTGAACAAAATAATAGAAAAAGAAAGATATCCTCTCCCTCTCATCGATGACCAAATCGACAAGTTAGGGAACGCCAAGTATTTTATTTCAATCGATATGAAAAATGGATTCCATCAGATACCGGTTTCTGAGAATTCTATTAAATATACTGCTTTTGTGACCCCGGACGGGCACTATGAGTATTTGAAAATGCCATTTGGTATATGCAATGGACCTTCTGTCTTCCAAAGGGCGATTTGTAAGGCAGTAAAACATTTAAATTTCTTATTGGTGTATATGGATGACCTATTAATTCCTTTTAAAAATGAGGAGGAGGGTATCCAATACCTTGATCAAACTTTTGAGGCTTTAAGTCGTGCTGGATTTACTATAAATTTAAAGAAGTGCAAGTTTTTTGAGACTGAAATAGAGTATCTTGGCAGAAAAATCTCAGAAGAAGGTGTTAGGCCCAGTGACACTAAAGTAGCGGCTTTGATTGACTCTCCTGTCCCTATCAACGTAAAAGAAGTGCGCCAATTCATGGGATTGGCTAGCTATTTTAGAAAATTCATCCCTGAGTTCGCCTCCCGTACCGCCAATATAACTAAACTTACTAAAAATAATCAGAAATGGCAATGGGGTCCAGAACAAGACCATGCCAGAGATTATGTTCTAAAACATTTAATATCAAAACCCTTGTTATCAATATTTGACCCAAGTCTGCCAACGGAACTACATACCGACGCTAGTTCCATCGGATATGGCGCCATTTTAATGCAAAAAGTCAATAATCAACGTAAAGTAGTAGCATACTTTAGCAAACGAACTTCCCCGGCCGAATCGAAATACTGCTCATACGATTTGGAAACATTGGCAATTTTCAATGCTCTTAAACACTTTAGAGTTTACCTCTTGGGTATTCCATTCGTTATTGTTACTGATTGTAATGCTATCAAATCAGCAATGACCCAACGAGATTTATCCCCTCGCGTAGCAAGATGGTGGACGTATATGCAAGATTTCCAGTTTGAGATCACATATAAAAAGGGAAAATTTATAGGGCATGTAGATTTTCTTAGTCGCAATCCAATCAAACCAGTTGTAGCGCCAGTTCCACCAACAATTAATTTGATTAATGACGCAAATAATCCTCCATCTTGGTTAGAAACAGCTCAACGGAACGACATTGAAACTCAAACTTTAATAGACCAAGTCCAAGCTGGCGAATTAGACTCCAACCGATACATAGTTATCAATAACTTGCTTCATTATAAGGTCGAATCCGAAGGTACACCAAAATTGTACGTCCCAAGGGGCTATAGACTTAGTTTGTTACGACTCTACCATGACGATAATTGTCATGTTGGATATGATAAGACATTAAGCAAGATTAAAGAGTATTTCTGGTTTCCTAGCATGGCAGCGTTTACCAAAAAATATATTTCTCACTGTTTGATTTGTATATCCCGAAAATCTCACTCGGGACCTAAGCAAGGTCTCCTACACCCTATATCAAAATCTATTCCTTTTCACATTTTACACTTAGATTGCACTGGCCCCTTCAGACAATCAGCCGAAGGATTCAAACACGTTTTGTTGATATTAGATGGCTTTACCAAATTTTGTATATTAAAGGCACTTAAAACTTTAAATGGTCCGGAGTTGGTAGGTGTGATTCGTGAAACGGTTACATTATTTGGCACCCCGACGATTGTTATCACTGATCGAGGCACTAATTTTACGTCCAATCAAGTTCAATCTTTGTTTAGAGAAATGGAGATTGAACATCACATGATATCTACAGGTACCCCACGTGGCAATGGCCAGGTTGAGAGGTACGTGTCTACAGTAACAAACATGCTCACTACATCTATTAATGATTTATCAGAATGGCCAAACTTACTTTGGAAAGTACAACTTTCTTTAAACACGACTATCCAAAAGTCTACTGGATTCTCCCCTCTAAGATTGCTGTTAGGCGTAGAAGGAAATATACCCTCCGTACAGGCTCGACTAGCTGATATTGTAGATGAATCTATACGACCCATTATTGATGTACAAACTGATCGTCAAATAGCAGAACAACGTCTAAAATATGTTGCTGAACGATTTAAGGAGCGTTTTGATTCTACCAGACGAACCAACAAAACTTACGGTGTTGGGGACATAGTTTACGTAAGCCAAGATCACAGACGTAACGACAAATTAAGTCCAAAATTTAAGGGTCCGTATGAAATCTTGGAAACTTTGCCAAATGACAGATATTCATTAAGAGGTCACAATAACTTGCGAAATATTGTAGTTGCAAAAGACAAAATAAGAATTTATCCAGGTGAATGGATAGAACAAAACGCTTCTTTAGAAGAATCTATTAATACATAAACAGTAAGTTTTATAAATTTTGTAAGTACCTATTCAATGATTATATAATGTTAATAAAAGCGATTTATATAGCATTGCTTAAGTGAATGGTCCGTGATAGATTTATACGTTTTATAGCTTTTTAAAAGAAAATATTTACTATTGTTTTAATAGATACTTTGGGTAGTGGTAATTAGTTGATTGATCGGAAAGAGGTTATTGAGAATAATGTTGGTTCATGTAAGATTAACTGTTATTGTTGATTATTCAAAGGTGAGGTTAAGATTAAAATGATTAAATACCTACAATTAATAAATTGTGACTGTCTGATTAAAGAGTTGTTCTTTGAATATATTTTGGGAATTAAACTATTGTCATGATAGAGGATATAATTTAATAAAAATATATGTATTTTTGTACGTTTAAGATGATTTCATTGAGGTATCTGTACAATAAAAATAAATATGTAATGGATTAATAGTATTTTTAGTTTTACGCTCCGATTGTAGGCCTGTTTGTGATAAATTATGGAAATGGTTTTGTTATGACACATAGTCGTAGGTACTTATATGAAATGAAAATAAGAAAATTTGAGTCACTGCTGGGCGGCCCCCTATACCTTGCCAGAATCAACGGCCAGCAGCGTGATGGGCTTGGTATACATAGGGTAGACGCTATTGAGAGTGCTGCTGGGCGGCCCCCTACACCATACCGGAATGCACAGCCAGCAGCGTGATAGGTTTGGTGTGTAAAGGGTAGACGCTGTGGTGTATGTTAAAGAAAAATTGGTATAACTATGGTACTTCGAGAGCGAAGTACTGGTCAGTATGGCCGTGATAGATTACGATAATCAAAGTACAAAAACATGTGTCAAAACATCACTATTTCCATTTTAAATAATCGCCTTAAGTAGATGCCTAATTGTTCCTAATAATTTAATACTAATTCATTACTAAATATAGAGTTTAAGTACTAATTGTAAAAATATCATGACACCATTTCCGGATAATCTAGAATCAAATAAATAAATCATGTAATAGTTAAAAACAATTACGTTTTGTAAATTAATGAGGTTTGTAATCATCTATTTATTTATTGGTGTCATTTACAATTTATCAAGCTAAACAATAGTTTAATATTGAATCCACGTGTTGTTAATTAAATGATAAAAAGTATGCTAAAGACACCATTTCCGGATAATCTAGAATCAAATAAATAAATCATGTAATAGTTAAAAACAATTACGTTTTGTAAATTAATGAGGTTTGTAATCATCTATTTATTTATTGCTGTCATTTACAATTTATCAAGCTAAACAATAGTTTAATATTGATTCCACGTGTTGTTTATTAAATGATAAAAAGTGTGCTAAAATCATAAAAGTTATATTAAAAATCATTATCGGTATTTAAAATCACATTACTAATGTAACTAAGTAATTCAGTCTGTATTTTAAATTAAATTATAGAAATATACTTCCTGCTTCCGTCGTCTTGTGCCCCCTCCACTCTCTATAAAAGCGGAGTGGGTCGAGGCGACGGACACAGTTGTTCACTGACCGTTGGACAGAGCGGAAGCTCTGCCTGGACACCTATTTTGTCGACGAGATAATAATAGTAATAAATAAGCTGCTGCTGTGGACTGAGATAAGTAATATTCCTTAAATTCCGTCATGATTTTGTCTACTTATATCTAATGTTTTAATATTTTAATTTAACTAAGTAAAACAATTTTAAAATTAAATAAAGTTCCTAACTAACATTCTGCTTTCCTAAACTATAGTAAAATGTTGCTGAATAATAAAAGTATAAATAGTTGAATCACAATATTGTTTTAATTATTAAACACCCCTTTTACATTTTTGTTCTTACACGCATAGGTTCCGTAGGTTAGAAATTGTAATTTGAATATTTACATTACAATTAGGGATATTTAGTAAGATTTTCTATAAAATGTAAATTGAAATAAGTAACAAAAGCAACCTTTGGTAGAAGTTAAACCCAATTTTACTGTTTTACAAGAAATGAAGCGAACCGCAATCAAGACCTTGTATAAAGTATACAGAATGAAATTTTAACCACTTTCCAAAATTTATAGTCGTTCAGTATCGTACTTAGAGCCCATTTATGAAGTAAAAAATGTAAATCAAGCTTTCACCCGAAAATATTTTTCGTAATATAGTTTTCAATTTTTACGGTCCTAGGCCTGATAATGTATAAAGGGAAAATCAAAAACTTATGAATAAATGAGATGCGAATCGCGTAAAAATAGGCAGCCGTATCAGAAATTTTAGACTTTTTGCGGACATTTTCTAAGTGCTTTATCTTGACATTTTTGTATTGGGCTATACCAAAAGAAAAAATACGTCATTTGTTTTTTGTCTCGTAGATTCATATATTAAAATTTGGAAGATGGTTAAAATTTCACCCTGTATACAGGCTGTTCGGAAGAACGTTGAACATACGAAAATGGGGGGCAGATAGGGTGGTCTGTTATCTAACTAGCTCAAAAGATTTTACCTAGGTCTCAAGATTTTTCATAGATTATTTTTAAAATTTGGAATTTTTCTCTTTTGTAGTTAGACAAAGAAAAGTTAGACTACTTTTTTTATGCCAAATATATTTTTTCCCTTTTTAGAAACTTAGTGGTAGCATGGTGGCCTTTTAAAATTAAAAGTAGCTCATTGCACATTACTAAAAGCAAAGTTTAAACAAAAACAAATAGTTTAAAGGTACAAAATCGACAATTCCTTGAATTTAAAAGAATATATATAAAAATCTTGAGACCTAGGTAAAATTTTTGGGCTAGTTAGTTAACAGACCACCTGCCCCCATTTTAAGCTAATTAATACTATATAATACTAAGCTTATATACTAGTACTAGACAACCGATAAACATACATATATTTTTAAGTAAAAATATGTTTAGTTATATTCTACAGGGATTTAGTTATATGTTGTACGATGTTAACATATGCATAAGAATACTAGGTTAAGTCAGAAATTTGATATCTTCAATTTGGAAAAAAAAAATCATACCATCTCAAAAATTTAGTATGAAAATAAAAAAGATAATATCAAATTTCTGTCTTCACCCAGTGATATTTCATATTGTAATATCATTGACTTCACCATAGTAAATATATGCATATGTATATGTCGATACCTTCAGATTCAATTGTCGTATAAACCAAAACCGTTCTTTCCAGGAGAGCCATAAAACGTTTTTTTTTTTAATTATAAAAATCATAACTTTTTTATTTCAGAAGTTATTAAAAAATTACCAAGAACAAACATTCTTAAAATTTTGCGATTAAAAAATATAAATATTCAAAACATGCCCTTCTACGTTAGTTTTAAAGTTAGCTTGGATTTACGTCTTTAAAAAATACACTCGTTGGTTTAAACGACGTCCTATAATGGATCTAAAAATATCTCTTTACGTCGTATTTGAATTTTTAGTAAACATGAGATTGCAATTGCTGACGTAAAGACCGATAGATGTAGATTTTTTGGTTTTTACAACCATTAATTATAGTGATTTATTTAAATGAATTAATAAAACATTGTATAAAAATAATGTTATGTTGACTAAAAGCACACTTTTATTGTTTCGAGAATGTATAGAAATATATTTTTAGTGTTATCACTATATCTGGTTGATTTAGACAAAATAAAATTGCCAGAGTACGAAAATAATTATGCCACAACATTAAGAATTTTTAATAACTCTAATTAGAAAAAATCAACATATTGGAACTTAAAAGACGAAACTAATATTCACTTCTTTTATGCAATTATGGCAAAAAAATTAAGACTTCTTTCCCGGTTCAGGGCTGCCGCCAATAAAATTGATTTCGATTGGTTGTGATGAATTTGAGACCTTTGAACAGGGAGTAGAGCCATGGTGTGCTCGGGAGAGGAAGTTTTAACTTTGTAGTTTTTGAGAATTTCAATGGTGAATTTATCTTTTTACAACTTTCATTATTGCTAAAAGTGACCATTTATGGCAAAAATTAAAAGTTTGGGTACTTTTAAAGGAAGAAATTCATTATAGATCATCTCAAAAAGTTATAAATTGCTTTCTTGAGTACACTGTGGCTCGTTTTCTTATTTATTTATTTATTTTTATTTAACAAAATCCACAGCTTTTAAAAAATACATTTGTTTTACATTTTAGCAATACTGACAGCCAATAACGGATTTACTTTATTATTAACAATCTTAAAGTTAAGAAGCGCGCTACGGTTGTACTGTTGCTCTGCATTTGTGTGTATGCGTGTGCGTGTGTGTATGTTAGTGTGTGTGTGTGTGTGTGTGTGTGTTTGTGTGTTTGTGTGTGTGTTTGTGTGTGTGAGTGTGTGAGTGTATGTGTGAATGTGTGTGTAATATAGTTTATTGAAGTAAATCTAAAAATGTAAAAAAAAATGTTAACATGTAAACATTCGTGTATACATTCACCACACATCGGTTAATAAATTAATGTTACACCTCAAGGAGTTACTCTTTGTTTAAAAGTCTTGAATTTATCACATTTAGTCTAAATCGATAGGCAGCGGCACTGGACCTGAAAAACAGCCTTATAGTTATAACAATAAATCCAACTAGAAATAATCAAACTTTCGTTAAACTCAAAAAACAAGATTTTATTTTAATGGCTAATAAAATAACATATTAATAACAAAATAAGCCTAGGCCTATGTAGTATATGTCAAACAAAATACTAGTCAATCGCTCTTCCTCATCTTCTTCATCAGTTAGCGTTAGAGTATCAGGTAAATTACGTCCTTGTGATAATTGTTACAAGTCAGTATGAAATCTCTTTGGTAATACGAGTACCTACTCCATTATCGCAGAGATATTTAGCACCAGAACCGTGGACTTACGACATTGAAATCTTTGAATGCGTCTTAACACTCTTAACGTACTAGGCACTCGACTTTAACTTTTTTTTAGAATTTTGGCTGTAATCAGTTTTATAAAATGGTTTCTCCACTTTTTATTATGTTATGTCAGTTTTTTTTGCAGTATGATCCTTATTAATTAAACATGTGGTTTCACAGTTTCTTAGATCAATATTTCAATATTTATATATTGCATTGCACATGACTTAGATGCTAAATACATAACATAGGTAAGTACGAGTATATAACTCTAACATTCATATGCACCCTGACAGGCACAGCAACGTGGAAGAGAGAAAGGCAGATATTTTGTCATACAATAATATAATTATGTAATTCACTACGTAATTTGTTTTAAATCGCATTTGTTTAGTAAATGAAGTAAAATTTTCTTCTAAATATTCATTTATCGTATAATAATTTTTATCGTTAAGAAACTCTTTAAGTCGTTTCATAAATTTACGGAAATTATTTTCATTTTATATATATAGTTTGGGAGTTCATTATAATTTTTTTGACATGGGGTATGGTCCAGAACTATGCAATTGCAACTTTAAACTTATTAGTACAAGATTGTTTTTGTACCTAATTGTTTCGTGGAAGGTTATGTTTACGAATGTCACTTATTTTTGAATACAAAAGGGGATTTTTTCTAATGATTTTACAAGTTTCCAATATGTAGATGTATAGTAAAGTTAACAATTTAAATTTTCTAAAGTAAGGTGTACAACTGCAGTTGTCCATTTGTTTAATATTAGTGAGAAGAAGAAGAATAGAAAGAATAGAAATTGTGCATTAGTACTATTGCCCCAGAGCATTAAATAAATAAATAAATAAATATTTTAAGACATGCCTCACTGGGCCACACAGAGCCATCTAGTCCCAAATTAAGCTACTATTAAGTACCCTGTCGTATGGGGTACTAGACAACCGATAAACTTACTTATATACTTTTTTTTTTGTAAATATATACTTATAATACATAGAAAACACCCAGACCAGTACAAACAGACATGTTCATGCACACAAATATTTGTACTGTGCGGGGATCGAACCCGCGACCCATGGATCAGAAGAAGCGTTAACTACCGCTGATCCAAATGGCATTATACCATAACTTAACCAGGAGTATGCGTAGGTAAAATACATGATCAAATAAGTAAATGTAATCATTTCAAAACCTTTTTTTTAGTTCACTTGAACGGAAACTATTGAATTTCGGTAATTTTTTTGGAAACTTTGGTTAGGCTGATCATTTTATCTCAGTAAGTTTAATTTATAAGGATTATACTGCAAAAAAATCTGACATAACATGATTAAAAGTCTAGAAACCATTTTTTAAAACTGGTTACACCGAAAATTCTGAAAATTTAAGAAAAGAAATTATATCTCGAAAACTAAGAAAAATCGGGTAACATATATAGGGTAGGAAGCTTTATATATAGGATGTATTTGGATTGCCCTGGATGTAAGAAATCCAAAAAAAAATTTTGGATATCACCTTTTGGACCACCCTGTATATATAAAAAGAAAGGCGTTTTAGTTACATACATATAACTCGACTCGACTCGACAAACACTAAATATTCATGAAATTTTAGAAATTTGGCATAAAAAAAATTAAGAGCTTTTCCTTGACATTTAGTCACATTATTGTCTGTCAGTTAATTGTTTCGTCGTGCTCTATACTCTATACCTATTTTGAGTGACTTAATTCGTAAACGTCAATCATGAGTCTTTGACCTTAAGTAACTGTGTAACGGAATGATATTTTCCAAATAATATTTTTTTTTGTACATCCAATAGCGAACAATCTTTATTGTGTATATGGTATAGGCGTGCAAGGAAATTCTGGGTAGGATATGCAGTACCTAAGTTTTAAAAAACTTAACCAAAGGAGTATCTAATGCAGTTATCGGCAAGTTAAACCTATGGTTAAACGTAGTAGGCAGGGTGTGCTTATTGGCATGTATGGTGTGCACGCCACGCCATAGGCCTTAACTTTCTCCCATAGCCTCAGTTGCTCCATATTCTGTTAAGCTCTGTATAATCATGGTGCATTTTGAGTACTGCCAAGATGTTATACGCAAAGTGGTTATGTCGCCGTATGATAGATAAAGCCGTAATATAGTTATATCCCTAGGGATATAATCATAAACCGTAACATAGTTATACGAAAGTTTATCTCTGTTTGGAAACGTCATAATATTTGTTGTGTAATCTCATTAATAATTTTTAACTTTGCCTTAGGAACATAAATCTCAAAAACATGCATATATTGTATCGAATTAATTACTTTTTAGTATATAAATAAATATAAAAACCTCACGAGAACTTCTGCCGACAAACTGTTTCACAGCTTGGCAGAACGTCAACTTTTTCTATAAGTACTTTTTTTTGTTATTGTAAATAAATAAAAAAAAATATATTACTATCTTACTAGGAATATAATTATAATACGGTTCAATTTTAGTGATATAATTATATTACTGGACTGAATTTAGTGAAATACTTACGGTCAAAATCTAGTAATATTTTTATCTGACAAAACTATCTACCATAGAATACTCGTAAAATAAAACAATATATTGGTTTATATTTTCATTACGTAATCAACTTTATGTAACCTGCAATCAGTGTTAGCAGCAGCAAACAGCAAATACCTACTTTTTAGCAATAATACTAAATAAATTATAGTAATTATAATTATTGGTAAAAACTATCGAATTTTGTATTTAAGCATTAACAAAACTATATTGATACTGAAAAATTTTAAAATTATGAATTCATTATGAAAAATCTTGGTACATTAAAACTAATCAACAGTTTAAAAAATCTTCTTAAAAAAGTTTTTTTTTAATTTTTGTTCTGACAAAACGTGGAATTATAATATCATTGTTTAAACGGCTTTTTAGGGTTCCGTACCCAAATGGTAAAAACGGGACCCTATTACTAAGACTTCGCTGTCTGTCCATCTGTCCGTCTGTCCCTCTGTCCGTCGCTCTGTCACCTGTATCTCAAGAGCCGCGATAGCTAGACAGTTGAAATTTTCACAAATTATGTATTTCTGTTACCGCAGAAACAACAAATACTAAAAACATAATAAAAAAAATATTCAAGCCGGGCTCCCATACAACAAACCCGTTTTTTTGGCCTTTTTGGTACGGAACCCTTCGTGCGCGAGTCCGACTCGCACTTGGCCGGTTTTATTTAAGTTCTAGGCAGCTTTGTCTCTTTGGTCCTGAAAGTGTTTTTTTTGCACTACATTACTAACTACTACATTGTAATATAATTATATAACTAAACTTGAACCGTATTATAATTATGTTCCTAGTAAGATAGTCATTTTACGGTTTATAATTATATCCCTAGGGATATAACTATTTTATGGCTTTATTATCATACTGCGACAGTTACATACCGTGGGCTTCGTTTGTCATGTGGTCAAAAATGCACGGCATAATCAAAGACATATTACCTGTTTACTATGCTTTTTAGGGTTCCGTACGCAAAGGGTAAAAACGGGACCCTATTACTGGGACTTCGCTGTCTGTCCGTCTGTCCGTCGCTCTGTCACCAGGCTGTATCTCAAGAGCCGCGATAGCTAGACAGTTGAAATTTTCACAAATTATGTATTTTTGTTACCGCAATAACAACAAATACTAAAAACATAATGAAATATATATTTAAGGGGGGCTCCCATACAAAAAACCCTTTTTATTTTTTTGCCGTTTTGGTACGGATCCCTTTGTGCGCGAGTCCGACTCGCACTTGGCCGGTTTTTTTATTAGTACAGGTCTTTGCTATAAAAATGTTTTGTTTTACTAGTTTATTTTTTAATACAAATAATGGGCTTGCTTTTGACTACATACTTAACTACACGGTTAAGAAGAAGCCTAAGATGGAGCGAGCTTACCCAGAGGTACTGGTTCTCCCACACACCAGCGGAACACAGAGGCACTGTTTGGTGCTGGACTCCGGCAAGAGGGTGGTAGCATCCAGGCGGCCTCTCGAAGCCTACCACCGCAGAGGGATCTGTTAGCCGTAATCATTGGTTAGAAAACCAAAGATGCCGTTGCCCAAGATAGACCACTAGGAGTTAGATCCCACCACCCCGAAAAGTGTAATTTAACTTTTCTCAGCTTTAAGTAAACATCGAATCATTTAAATATCAGTAGTTTTAAACTGCCTTTCATTGCCTAGTATTAGAAAATAACACCTTAGTTTGACACGTCGGGATTAACCAAAATAATATATAATGTCAATTAAACGCGAGTTTAAATCCGTAAGCATCTTTCATTTCAATGTTTAGTTGTCGCGTTAAGGCCCATTAGTTCGTGATTTATGGATCGATATCCATCGATCGCCTATTACGGAGCACTAATGCGCACCGTAAGCGCCAGCGCGCGACAGTACGGGCCTGACGAGCCGCCGCGCTCACGTTTTTTGTAGTTAATAAACATAGTAATTAAGTGTATCAGTTAATGAATTCAAACTCAGCGAATATGTCTATAAATATATAGCAGCGCTAAACATGCATAAAATTTTTATTTAAAATGTCTGTAGTTTAGTCGTGAAATTGAAAAAACATTTCGTAGAGAGGTAAGTAGGTTTGTGTTTTTTTTTCTATGCAGCCAAGTTAATCAAATCGTGTAACTATTAGCGACTATGACTAGAATAGATTTTAAACTAAGTAATAAATTTTTTTTTCAGACTTTAAAACGCTGTTTTTTCGTTTTAAAATGGATCTTAAAAACTCAAAAACGCTATCTCATAGAACTACACCGCCTTAACTCAAGAAAACAATATATTTACCTATCATGTATTTTACCTATTCCGGGAAAGAAAGGAGGAAGGAAAGGTTTTTTTGTCACTCATCATCTTGAGGGCTTCTTATAAAGCAAAAGCTTTTGTTAACAAAGCAAATATGTACATAATTCTAATAGGTAAATAAATAATGTTTTGCTTAAATAACCTCCACAATATAATGTGAGTAGGTTTTCTTGTTATTAAATTTATTCTTCACAAATAATAATTTTGCGTCAGAATTTTCTAGCCGCCGGTTACAGACTACTTTGTGACATTGATGGGTTTTAAGGACTTTCTGACGCAAAGATTTTCAAATGTTTGCGTTTATTAAATGGTTTAAGTGCCAGGTCAAGATCTCAAGGTCCTGGATTCGTTCCCCGGGTCGGACAGCAAAAAGGTTCGAATTTTCGATCATTGTTCGAGTTTGTGATCACCAACCCGTATTTAACAAGTGTAGTGATTATGCATGTACCCATCATTGTTGTCGTAACTGGAATTCAATGAAAGAGGACTTTGCTCTGCAGTGGGATGTTTAAAGGTAAACTATACTTAACTTTTTTATGTTTCGTATCAGAAATCAGATTTTTTTTTAATTCTTGAAATTACGTGTTACGTTGTTTGTCCGTTTGATTTGCATACCGTGTGCAATTTGATCCAACTGAAAGATAGGATAGCTTACATCTCAATTTTTATTCGCAATATTATTTTATTGCAAATAATTTGTTTCTTGACTATTCAAGACTTGGTAAGGTAAACGCCGTATTTGGTGACAATGACATTTAAATCAAATTATAATTATTCTGAGGCGATACGAAGTTTGTGGGGTTAACTAGTTATTTGATAAAATCTTACACTGCCACCACATGACATGGCGGGTTATTCCTATTCATCCTATGAAGTCTCATCCCATTTCCTCACTCATCCCAAACAAGTATTCCTAACTCAACCTATGTTACATTTTCTTAAATCAATCGAAATTGCATTCCTTACTCATCCCAAGGTGAAATATTACAAAAATAGGCATGGATAGCAAAATAATGTTTAATATTTTTCAGATAGTTAATTAAATAGATATGATATTAATACTAATATTATAAATCAAAATTGAATAAAAATAAATACGTTTAGTAAAAAAACCTTACCAACATGTTAAATAGAATATACTAACATACTTATAGAAAAACTTGCACTTGCAACAAACAATTGTAAAACGTGAGAGCGAGAGAAATTATTTGAATTGTATGCTTTTGTGAAAAACATGATTTTTAAATATATTACTTAATCAGAATTCCTGCAGTTTTTTTTTTATAAAATGACCTCTACACAAAAGTTAACTGAACTGTAATTTCTAAAAAATATATTTTTATTTTGACCGTACACAAAAGTCTTATATTTTTTTAAGTGGTTTTGCAATAGGATGAGCAAGGAATGTTTTTGGGATGAGTAAGGAACTTAAAATGAAATATTTGCTGTGGGTTGAGTGGGGAACACAAATGGGATGTGTGGGGAAAAAATAATGTGTGGGATGAGACATCATAGGATGAATAAGGAATAACCCGACATGGCACGGTCACTTCGTGCCATCATCGGTATTATACCAAAGAAAAAAAAGTTTTTTATTTTTTGTTTTCAATTCCGTTTGTACGTCTGAAAGCTAGCGCCATCTTGAACTGGCAGTTAGGTCTTATATTGTTAGTAAACTCTTTTCATACTGTCATAAAGGAATATTTACTCTATTCTGTCGTTCAAAAGGTGAACAAATAAAGGTTTTATTATCTTTTTGCTTGTTTGACAAGAACTACTTGTAACCTCTTTGCTGAAGTCTCTTTGTTGTACTCCTCGTAGATATTATTACAACTTCCTTTATAATCACATAAGCAATTACTGATTTTTACTTGGTTATTGGTATAGGAGATTTACAATTTGGCTTCAAAGAAGTTTCCTTCTTACTATTTTTATAGATAAGATTACTAAGTATTGTATTTATATACTAATATACTAATAGAAAGCTGAAGAGTTGGTTTGTTTGTTTGAACGCGGTAATCTCAGGAAGTACTAGTTTGAATTAGTAAGTATTTTTGTGTTGGATAGTCCATTTCTCGAGGAAGGCTTTAGGCTATATAACATCACGGTGCGACCAATAAGAGCGAAGCATTAGTGAAAAATGTTGCAAAAATAATCGTGATTTTAACAGAACTTTACGCGGACGAAGTCGCGGGCAACAGCTAGTCACAGATAAGATTACTAAGTATTATTAGTAGGAGAGAATTGGGGCTTCTGCGTCACTTGCTCTCGCTTCGCTCGAGCTACGTGCCGCTGAATGCCCCAATTCTCTCCAATAGAGGTCCAAATTTTTGTATTAAACCAATGATAGAATAAGAATAAGAATAAGAATAAATGTGGACAACATCACATACATTGTCCTGATCCCAATTTACATAACTATTTAAAGCATTCGTATTTTGGAAACCAGAAACAACGAAGGTACCACAAACACCCAGACCCGAGGAAATGTAGAAAAACTCATGTTTTCTACATTGACCCGTCCGGGAATCGAACCCGGGACCTCGGAGCAGACGACACCTTGAAAACCGGTGTGTACGCCACTCCGCCACGGAGGTCGTCGAACGTCAGTGGTTTCGCAACCCCCCCCCCCCCACGGTCTAATATTTTTTCCTATCCCACTGCTTGGCACAGGTTTTCGTCCGATGCACCGTGCATTTGCATTTGTGACCGCTTGACAAACGAAGCACAAATTATGTGTCCATTATGTATACTATTTTGGCAGTGTCATTTTTAATTAAAAAACAACTTATAATATTGATTCAGCTACTCCACAACGAGATTCTAAATGAATAGTTTGAATCAATTTTTAAAATTATTTTTATTGATAACAGATACAACACATGTTATATTAATTCGATTTTGAAATATTGTTAATCTGTCGATTTCGATTTGTCGATTTTACATTATTACTAGCGATTATGAAAAATGACGTAACCTTGTAAAGAAGTCTTTTAAATTTAGGCGTTATTTTTGTGACTACATTATTTTAATGTTTTTAACTTTAAACATCTATTTTATATAATTACATTGATTAATAAATACACCAAAGTTACGCCGTCTCTTTCAGTGACAACTGTCATTCTAATCAAGCTATATTTTAAGGACTATAATAGGGGATGATTATGCCAAGAAGTCGGGCAGCTATGTTATTGCACCACCATTGACCAAACTGTGGTCGCCAACTCGCTCAATTAGCGTGGCGATTATTATAACGTAACAGACAATCTGGGGTACCCTTGAAGAGGGATACCCCCAGAAACCTAGGTTCTGCTACGCTACAAAAGAAAATTAAGGCAGGGGAAAGTTAAGTTACCTACCTCTCTATAACTATTCTATCCTAAGAACATAAAATAACAAGATTATTATAAAGATATAATTAATTATACCATCAGAGGGCCTCGCAAAGTGCTTACCCATATTATTCCCTCAACCCCCAGGAGGCACTCGGGTGCCACGATAACAATTGATTTCAATTGTGTCTGGAGTAACTCACGATCTAGGGGTAATCAGAGGGCCTCGCGAAATGTACCTCGCCCACATTAAGTTTAGGCCTTGCGCCGCCACTATCCCGGGATCTTGGCCAGGTACTCAAACCACTAGACTAGACCAACGGCGCTTACGAGGCATTAAAAAACATTTAATAATGTAAAATATGAATACCTCCAAAAAAAAATATTTTGTAATATTTTGTTTAGGTTACTCCACATACCTAAGCTGACTTACCATGAATGAAGTATATTATTTACAAAATCATCCCCAATTAAATGTAAAAGATAAACGGAACCTGTCAGTTCAATATCAAACGATTCCAACGAAATAGAAACCTAGTCATCATAATGATATATCATGTGTATTTTTGTATCCATCTTTTATTCATAAATAGAAAAAGATACGACCTTTTTAGAAACACTTTCTAGAAATTCTAACACATCAAAGCTCAAATAAGATGAGAAAAATAGATGTCTGTATGATCTGTCTGTCAGTTCATTTATATTTACAGCAAAACCTTTGAATTGATTTACAATACCTTCTATAGACCTGGCTGTTTGTGGTACCATCGTTGTTTATTAGCAAATGCTTGTAAGTGAGCGCTGTGATTGGTTTCTTTTGAACGCTGTGATTGGCGTTAAAGTACCTATTCGCTTGATTGTCGTTCTTTGAACTCGTTTATGTGTAGTGTGGCGCAAGCGGCGACATCGCGATCGGTTCTCATACAAATGGCGCATGACAGCCTTTCTAACCTTTTTCCATGTTCTATGGTTAGAGCAGGTTGTCCGGTTCGAGTTTCTTTTAAGACAGTCCGAAAAAATATTCTTCAATGAATCTATACTAATATAAGCTGAAGAGTTTGTTTGTTTGTTTTTTTTTTTTGAACGCGCTAATCTCAGTAAGTACTGGTCCGAATTAAAAAAATATTTTTGTGTTGGATAGTCCATTTATCGAGGAAGGCTTTAGGCTATATAACATCACGTTGCGATCAATAGGAGCGAAGCATAAGTGAAAAATGTTGCAAAAATAGTCGCGATCAAAATAACAGTACTTGACGCGAACGAAGTCGCGGGCAACAGCTAGTTGTTTTATATATCTACATTATTAATTAGACAACCGAGGGTCAGCGTACAGGTTAAATCACTTGTGATGTTGGTTATGTAAATAGAATTACAAATAAAATGGAAAAACACGTGGATCCTAAAATTTAAACATGAAAAAAAATTGAATAACTATTCGCTTTTTAATCAATGTGACGAAGTGGAAAAATGTTCCCTTTTAGATTTCCGTAACGATAAAATTGCTTAAAATAATTACGTTAACGAAGTAAAAATGCAAATGTTCGATGAAGATTTTTTCTCGAGAAAGGGTTTTTTGTCTGCCTTGGGTTTGAATTCCACTCGTTACCTTTTTACCCAACTACGTCAACGGCAACGGGAAGGGTTATGACTTTAGCAATCTATGTGCAGCAGGAACTCTTCAATCCGAACTCTGAAAAATTAGCCCCCGTTCGGATTGGTGGAGCGTTCGGATTATAGGAGTATAGATGATAAGGGTATTTTTTGTGAATAAAACTACATAATAGGTACATACATAATACAATATCTGTATTCATCTATAAACGTTACATACAGGGTGAAATTTTAACCACTTTCCAAAATTTTTATAGGTAGTATCGTATTTAGAGCCCATTTATAAAGTAAAAAATGTAAATCAAATTGTCACCCGAAAATATTTTTCACGATATAGATTTCAATTTTTACGTTCCTAGACCTGTTAAGGTATAAAGGGAGAATCAAAAACTTATGAATAGTATCGTATTTAATGAATGAGATACGCAATGCGTAAAAAAAGTGTTGGTAGGCGGCCGTATCAAAAATTTTAGATTTTTTTCGGAGATTTTCTAAGTGCTTTATCTTGATATTTTTGTACCGGGCTATACCAAAAGAAAAAATACGTCATTTGTTTTTTGTCTCTTAGATTAATATATTAAAATTTGGAAAGTGGTTAAAATTTCATCCGTATATTATTCAACTTTTTTGAAGAAATCCGGTATTTTGGTTTGTCGTGTGGTGTTTAATGACAGCGCGGGCTCTGGTCGGGCTCGGGTCGGGGATTAGATAACAGAGGTGTTCGGACTAGAAGGGGTTCGGATTAAAGAGGTCCTGCTGTATGTGGATATTTGTATGGGTTCCACATTTGAGGCTAAACTACGGAGCTCATTTTGGTTAGTAAGATATAAATCGATTCCTTATTATTATTATAATGCGGGTAACACAGGATACCTTTTGGTAAAAAAATACCTACATAGTGAATGCTACGATTGAACGATTATACATACATACACACATGCATACAGGATGAAATTTTAACCACTTTCCAAAATTTTTATAGGCGTTCAGTATCGTATTTAGAGCCCATTTATGAAGTAAAAAATGAAAATCAAGCTTTAACCCGAAAATATTTTTCGCAATAGAGTTTTCAATTTTTACGGTCCTAGGCCTGATAAGGTATAAAGGGAAATCAAAAACATATGAATAGTATCGTAGTGAATGAATGAGATGCATATCGCGTAAAAAAAGGGTTGCTAGGCAGACGTATTACAATATTATAGATTTTTTGCGGATATTTTCTAAGTGCTTTATCTTGACATTTTTGTACTGGGCTATACCAAAAGAAAAAATACGTCATTCGTTTTTTGTCTCGTAGGTTGACATATTAAAATTTGGAAGGTGGTTAAAATTTCACCCTGTATAATCTCAAAAAACATGACCCTCCTTCTGACGCAGTTGGGTAATAAGTAATAAGTTAATAACGCTATGATTAAAAAGAATAAACGAATAAACAAATGAACCGCACCCCCCATATGGGGCCGGCACCACATAACTATCAATAAACTAAAACACACCGGACAAGTGCGATTCATACACGTCCACTATAATAAATATTCCGTACAAATTTGTTGGTCCTGTACATTATAACCGCGCATACCGTTGCTCAACTTCTATGATAGAATACGTACTTTGAATGAAGACTATTTCTTATGATTTAATTGCCAAGTTAGTTTTCAAATTTTTACTTATAGTTTTAGCGCAACTCTTGATGGGTGGGTAATTTCGGACACAATAGAAATCAATTGTCAGATAACTGAGATCCGGGACTAAGCAGCCGACCAGTTAAGATGGTATTACTTGCTAAATTTCTTAGGTAAATAATCCAAAAATTTTGATTCCCTTGAGAATGTCGAAGTCTAAGTTTTTTGCAACATAAACTAAGTTTTTTTTTTTACTTTTTCGAGTGACTGTTAGACTTAAGTACCTTTATAATTTAATTTTAACACAATACCTCCACCCGTTCTTGAGATAAACGGTCTTAAATGGAATGAGTTATACTAATATTTTCTTACATAATTTAATTATAGAAGTTTAAGGATGGACAACAAGTAATGGTTCTGGTTCTCCTTTTGAGTAACTGAACCCTAAAAAGACTTAATATGCTTTTACTAAACGCGTAGGCGTGTTTAGAATGTCGGTACCGAAGAATTCGAAAACATTGGATTTAGTTGGAAAACAAACAAGTGTTACAGAGTGATTTACATCCTATTATCATAACACAGAGGTTTGAAAGTTTCAGCAGTACAGGAGAGTAATTAGTTTTTACGAATCACGGATCTATTTTTGTGTATGGATCATCAATAGCACAAATAAATCGGTACAGAACTCAATCTCTTCCGACAACCAGTGGCGGACATAGCGGTTTTCAAGGTGACGCCTGCTACGTGGTTCCGGGCTCGAGTCAAAGTAGAAAATTGTTTTTCTATATTATCTCGGGTCTAGGAGTTTGTGGTTCGTTTATCCTGATTTCCACAATAATTACAGATAATTTTTGGAATTAAAAAAAGTTTTTACTTTATTTTCTCGGGTCTGGGTGTTTGTGGTTTGTTTTTCCTGATTTTTCCCAATAATTATCGACTATTTTTGGAATGAATATCGACATTTTGATAAAACCGTATATTTTACCAAGACTATCGTATATTGCGGTAGACAGGTAGTTCACGTGTGGACGCTGTCACGTTTAATCAAGCAAGATGTCCGCTCTGTCGCACGATCGAAAAAATCCGGTAATAACCGCTTCTTACCACCACAGTCGACAAAAAAAATACTTATAATTAACAGTGTTTTTGTTATTTTCTTACATGAAAGTTCTTATGTAAGTTTTGATAATATTTGTTCATAGATTAACCATAAACCTTAGTGTTGCCACATAACAATCTAAGACAAACATCACTATATCTTAACAATATTCTAATAAGTAGGTATCAACATAATTCATCAATCAATACATATAATCAAAATAATTTACCAAGTCTTTTCACCCGCAATCTCTTAAATATTATCGGGGAAATCTGAAATATGAAAGTAATAATATGTTTTATGAAGAATATTTGTTTATTCAATTCAACATTTCACGAACTCCGTGGCGGAGTGGCGTACACACCGGTTTTCAAAGTGTCAACTGCTCCGAGGTCCCGGGTTCGATTCCCGGACGGGTTAATGTAGAAAAAAGGGATTATCAATGTTTCGTGCAGGCTCAGTTTTGCCCCATCTCCCTTTAAGTACATTATTCCCGTACGGGTAAATGTATAAGAAAAGTTATTTTTATGTTTGATAAGGGCCCAATTTTGCCCCATCTCCTTTTAGGTACATTATCATTTAAATGTGTCTATTTATTCCTCGTAATTAGTAATAGTCACGACATTTGTATGCATAAACACGATTAATCTTGGCACGTTTACCATAAAAACAAGTATCGATTGCGAGAAGTTCATTGCGACTAAAATAACCACAAAATGAAGTTGTTTTTGGGTAAGTAATAATATATTTTCCTATTCTTTGATGTGGTACCATTTGGAGTTGACACATTAAAATAATGAACCCACAGAACACGGAAAAGGTTAGAAAGGCGATGTGGGTGGCAAGCGCAGAGGTTACCAGCAAATGTTCATACTTCTGCCTAAGCATTAATGTAAGTGAGCGCTGTGATTAGGTTTTTTTTGATGTCGCGCGACCTTTGAGAATTCGCTTGATTGGCGTTCTTTCAACTTGGTTATGTGTGCGGGAGCTGTGCTTGTTGTGTGCACAAGTAGTAGTGGGGCGCAAGCGGAGACATTGATTGTCAATTGTCATACATATTTATGGCGCTTAACGGCATTTCTAACCTTTTTCCATGTTCTGTGGTACTGAGCTCTTCCTATGAGTGTCGTAATAAGCTTCTAAAGGAGACCAGAAAAGGAGCCGGCACATCAAACGAATAGCACCATGCTCTTCCTATGGCTGTCGTAAAAAGCGACTAAAGGAGACTAAAAAAAATACGAGCAGCAGCGTCATCCACCTTTGTCACCATCGTCAACCACCCTGGCAAGAGTAGCGATTACGCCGAAGTCCTCCTTTTGGTCGGCCCATGCCCAGCAGTGGACTGGTGTAGGCTAGTTATGATAATACGACTTTATATAAATTCTCAGCTGTTTCTGTAAAGATAATTTATTTGCAGATAAATTCATCTTTATAAGAGGTGAGTTATGCTAAACTGTGACAATATTTTTTATACCAAAACACTTTTCTTACTAATCGTTTCAGAAGCTTTCCTCTTTCATAGGAATATCGGTATTATTGTTAGAGTTTATTATTAGAGACAGATATTGGTAATACGAGACGGCGTTCACGTACTGCGCAGTAGAGCCCTACGGAAACGATGGATAACCTGACGAACCCGTAAAGCAGCGTTTGCTACCACTCAATCAAACTGCCCTTCCATTCTCTTAAATACGATTCGTCGCTGTGCTTATGGCTGTGATCACGGATGTATTACGGCCGGTCCCAATAATCTATCTATCTTCAGTTTTGGCTTATCGGAGATAGAAAACATCTTCCGTCTCTGATTTTGCCGTCCAGAGAAACAAAGACAGAAGTTGTTTTCTATCTCCAATATGACAAAACTGAAGATATCTGGTTATTAGGACTGGCCGTTAGCCGTCACATCGACCGCTGTCACGGCTTTTTGTTTGGAAGCAAAGCGGCGCTAGTGTCGACCAGCGTTAACAGAGAATACCAATCGTACGATCATTGCTGTGATAGCAGCTGCAGGTAACCAAAGCTGATGACATTTGCACTAAGAGAATGGCACTGCTGGCTGCGACTTACGAGTAACCCTACAAACCATGGGAAAAGGGTATAAGGGCGATGTAGGCGGGGCAGGCACGCTACAGAGGTTATGAGCAAATGCTTGTTAGTGAGCGCTGTGATTGGTTTCTTTTGACTTCGCGTGACCCTATCGGTCTCGCAAAGTCTGAAAAAGTCTTCGTGTCTTCGTTCTTTGAACTCGTTTATGGGTAGTGGGGCGCAAGCGGCAACGTCGGTTCTCATAGAAATGGCGCATGACAGCCTTTCTAACCTTTTTCCATGTTCTATGATTAACCCGGTTTATCTGGATATTTCAGGGTTGACTTTTCTGATGGCCCTGATCTCTTTCTCGTCAGCAGCAACATATATAGTCTGCCCGTCAGGCAATGCATGTTTTTGCATAACACAATCCGCCCCGGTGTGTTCTACGAGTTATTGTACATATGACAACATTTGTCGGTAAGGATGAACATCTTAGTATAATAACCAGCCAAGTGTGAGTCGGACTCGCGCGCGAAGGGTTCCGTACCAAAAAGTCCAAAAAAACTGATTTGTTGTATTAGAGCCCCCCTTTTACAACAAACCAGTTTGTGAAAATTTCAACTGTCTAGCTATCGCGGCTCTTGAGATACAGCCTGGTGACAGAGCGATGGACAGACGGACAGACAGCGAAGTCTTAGTAATAGGGTCCCGTTTTTACCCTTTGGGTACGGAACCCTAAAAACTAGCCTAGCCCGCGAACTTTTTATCCTCAGAATTTGAGCCTCAGAATAATTTAATTGGATTTTGACCTTACCATGTTACACAGAAAATTTGCAAATAATTAATTTATTATAAATTGAGATGTAAGCTATCCTATCTTTCAAGTTGGATCAAACTGCACACGGTGTGAAAATTTGATTAAAATCGGTTAAGTGGTTTAGGAGTCCATCGCGGACAAACAACGTGACACCTAATTTTTATATATTAACTTACTTAACCGATTTTAATCAAATTTGCACACCGTGTGCAGTTTGATCCAACTTGAAAGGTAGAGTAGCTTACATTTTAATTTTATTTATAGTCGCAATATAATTTTATTTCAAATTATTTGTTTCTTGACTCTTAAAGACTTGGTAAGATGACGCCATATTTGATGTGACAATGACATTTAAGACGTCAAAATCAAATTAACAGATTATTCTGTTTTTCCACTCTGACCAATTAAACTGACAAACTGAAACGGATCAACTATTCTTCTTTCTCGACGATACAACTTTTTAGTTGGACTGATAGGATATTTTTTTTATTTAATTTTATCCTTTGGAATAATATTTCTCAAAATAAAATAAATGATCAACTAGTTGGTTAGATTGGAATAAAACCCTTCATCGGGTTCCATTATGCACATTGCACAACCAGTTGGTCGGTTCAGTTGTTCGGAGTGGAAGGACAGAAATTATTCTGTGGGTGATACGAAGTTCGCGGAGTCAACTAGTATATTTTAAAATATAATGTAAAATAAAAATAAATTAGTTCTTGTTATACAGCGTGTGAGGCAAATGGTAAAACAAGCTGTAACTGTAACCATCCTATGTTAACATCATGCATATAAATACTATAAAAATAATATGGTGAAATCAGATCAATCAATCAATCAATCAAATATTTTTATTTGCATATACATATTACAAAGATGTTACAAAATATTTTCTTAGTCATTGTATTTAACCTGCTGGCAGGCGTGCAAATGTTCGTCATTGTTGGAAACTATTAAATAACAAATTAAAATATTTTATGTCAAATGGAATAAACGTTGCACAATTTCTAATCATTGAATACCTATTCTAAATTAAATGTCAAATTAAGTAAAAAAAAATATCAAATAAATGAAAACGGCCTAAAACAAAGCACAAATTGTAAACATTAGTCATAAACAATAAACAATATAAAGTCAACTATCCCTCAAAGTCCATGTACTCATTCAAACTATAAAAACATTTTTCACTTAGCCATTTAGTTAAATTTCTTTTAAAAATATATTCAGGGTTTTTAAGTTTTCAGGTAGCTTGTTATAAATTTTAGTACCATGGTTTTTGAAGAAAAAAACATACAAATCGGATTTTCTAAACTTTTGTTAGTATGAAAAATAAAAGATGATATCAAATTTTTGACTTCACTACACTATTTACATGCATATGTCAAGTTAGGCTAGTTCCTGCTTAACATACCATTTACCAACACCCTGTATCGATATACAGGGTGCTAGTTTTAGGTGAATAGCCCTAGGCTAGGTCAATTACAAATGAGTTTTGTTTTCAGATTGAACTGTGCTGGGCAAAACTTCGCTTACAACGGCACCTGTGGTTATCCCTCTGGCCGGATATAATTGCACTCAAAACAAGAGGCAGCTTTTTAAAAAATGATTTGGCTAAGGTTTTATAAATTTGCAAGTGCAATTACTATCAGTATTTTGAATATAAACGAACAATAAACTTTGAAATGTATGATAACTTCAGGCATTTGACTCGTGTTATTAGGGTTTTACAGTATATTTTGGTTCAACTCGACGTTTCGAACACTTCACAGAGTTTGTGATCACAGAGAGACAATACACCAATGAATGTAAATGCACCAATAGTTGACCAGTAGACTATTTAACTTATGGCCACATTTATTTTTGCCTCATGATAGTAAATTATAAGCCGGAGCTGTCAAATATTAATTAAAATGAGATGCATAAATTGAAGTAAAGATACAAAAGTAAAAAAAAAAAACGAAATATGTAGGTACCAATTCTCTCTCACTACAACAAATAGGAGAAACTGTCGCATGTCATTTGACATTATGCAACATAATAAAACTTTTCATTATTTCGTTAATTATAAGGCTATTTTAATTACAAATCGCAATGTGCGACTTATCATAGATATAATATTAATTATTTTGAACTTAGCAGCCATCACAGCGCAGCGACGTGTCCGCCCAGGTTTCTATACATTGCGCGCTCTGAACTATAATATTATTTTGAGTCCTAAAAATAAGAATCATTTCCCAGCGATAATAAAATATTTTGTAATATGACTTGGTTTGATGTTCGTATTACACAGCTTTAGGATCGGCGTCAGCTTTTTTTACGTCCTGATGTATGTTGGAAATTTGTAACAGTTTGAAATAATAACGAAATAAATACTTTTGTTTGTTTGTTTACTGAATTTTATATAAAGTAAGTAGCAGCCTATAATCATCCCACTGCAGGAAATAGGCCTCCATCATTGAATTCATGTTACCACAGCAATGATGGGTGTACTGGCATAATCACCATGCTTGCCAAATGGGGGTTGGTGATCACAAACCCGAGCAACGTTCGAAAATTCGAAACTTTTTGTTGCCCGACCCGGGGATCGAATTTGGGACCCCGAGATCTTCGCCCGGTACTTAAACCACTAGACCAACGGGGCGTTAATTTATTTTAAACTTAGCAGCGGGCATAAATTTTATTTAATAACTTTTTTTTGTTTACTCTCAAATATCTACGTGTGTCCTCCGTCATTGCCATCTAGTGCTGACTTAATTTAACGTTACTTTTTTTTTATTTAAACACATCGTAACTTTTTCGGACCAAGTAAATTGGGGGTGTAAATTAAAATACTATTTCTTTAATAAAAACTTTCTTAAGTAGGCAATCGCCCGGAATGCGGAAAATTGTGGGTTAAATTCCTAAGACAGTCGAAAAATGATTTTTCAATGAATTGAATACATAACTATTATGTTGTTTTATAAGTACTTAGAGATTGATATCGTAACTTTTTTGGTACCGTTATGTCAGTATCAAGCTGATTGTAATGTAGGACGATGGTGTCGAATTAAAACATGTGTTAGTGCGCACTGTTAGGTTTAATAATATGCTTTTACTTACAACTACAGTATGGCTTATATACTAAGGCGGGGGGGGGAGGTGGCTCATACACTACACCTTCCCCCTATTGAAAACTTAGCCGCCGCCGACCGCGCCTACTGGCTCTGCCTGCCGTGCGCACCGTGCGCGCGCGTCATGCGCCTACTAGCCGTGCTCTGCGAACTATCGGGGATATTCTTGCTCGGCACTATGACATCGATCTATTTGCGGGTAGTTTGGGGAATCTTTGTGGTCTATTTTGGATGAAATTGAATGAAATTCAAATGTATTGACAATTTGCTACAGTTCATATTATTTTTTGTTTGTTTTGTTTGATTAATTATTATGAAATTTATGACATTCTCCACGATTAATTTGTAATTCTGCATTATTTTGGTTGACATTCGACAATTTGATTTTGATTCTATTGTTTTGTATTGTGTTTTTTATTTCTGTGACTCTAATTGACTGACAATTTGCATGTTTCATTTTATTATTGGATTTTGACATTATTTAATTTTTATGAAATAAATTTGGCATTGCTTACTTCATAATAGACAATGTAATTAGTCTTTTAAGCGCTTTGGAACTTGCATTCTGTTAGCTTTTAAGATAATTGTAAAAACAAATAAACAAATAAACAGATAAACAAAAAAAAAACAATACAAATTTGGTTTTGTTTTTTGAAATAAAAAAATATTTTTGTTAAATTTTAACTTACAGTTTAAAATGCAAAAAGAAAAAGAAATTAAAATGAACAAATTTGGTACAGTTTCGTAACATGAAACAAAGAAAAAAACTGACTGAGCATGATCTAAATTTTACAATGTCTTTGCGATATTAAATAATGATTAATGACAATGGCTTACAAATCATACAATTTTGAACGTATGTAGTAATTGACAGGTTTATAGTAATGAAAACATATAAGTTATAGCAATGCTAGAAGTGCTACAAAGTATTTAAATAAAATTATTTTAGAAAAAAAATACTACAAATTTGTATTGCTTTTTTCAAAAGGGGGAAGGTGTAGTGACTATAACGATACCATATTTTTACCGGTATTTTGAGCTTACTTTTTTAATTTGCCTAGACTAGTTTTAACCGTTATCTATAATGTTTTTCAAATACCTACCTGAATGTCTGATGAACATTAGCATTTTGATTGCTAATAAAAACCGTTTGAATATATATATCCTGATTAATAAGTCAGTTTGAATATAAGTATCTTGATTAAAACTTAGTCATTTTATTTAACTAGATTACGTAATTTGTAGAATCGGCCTCTAATACAATTCCACACTTCTACCTCCCCTTGCCAGGCGTGGCGATTATGACACAATCACCTATTTAGTGGCCTCACTACATGCCAATATCCAGCTGGGGACTCAGAGGTTATGCACCTTTTTATAAATAGCCGTGAGTTGATTTTAATTTATCTTAATATCATTCAACGAACAGCCTTTAGTCCATGGACCTTATGGGGTGAGGGTGAAAGCTCCCTTCTCAAGTCACCCGGTCTCAAGGTAATTAACCTTCTTTCTTTTTAACATTTTTTTTTAATCTTTTGGGACTTCGTTTGTCAATGAAATTGAACGATCATAATTTTACTTTTGTTTTTCACTTTGTAGTATCACTCGAAATTTTTGAATTTGGAAAGAAACACATTTAACACATAGATCGTCGAAATGTTCGGTCAGAAGGAAACTTGGTGAATATTATGTTCCTTATCGCGCGTTGCGAACGTAAAAATTGTAACGACACTTTTTGCTATAGTTGTAAGCCGTGCGGCGTGCGCGTGTTTCTGTGTCTCTCTCATAGAGAGAGAGAGAGAGAGAGAGAGAGAGGTAGAGGGAGAGGGAGGGAGAGAGAGGGAGAGGGAGATGGAGAGGTAGTGGGAGAGGGAGAGGGGGAGGGAGGGAGAGAGAGACAAAGATAGATAGATAGATAGATAATTCTTTTATTGCACAAAACAAAGGTAACATAAATTACAATGTGACACATATGTACAATAAGGCGGTCTTATTGCTAAAAGCAATCTCTACCAGACAACCTTTGGGTAGAAAAGGATAATTACGTCTCAGTGGAGTAGGGGTGACGTGGTGCAAAGTAATAAGTGTGTATCTAACTTATTAAATATAAATAAACTGAAAATAAAAATACATACGACCATACATATAAATCATACATAAATAAATACATATATAAATACATATATAATTTAAAAACATACATATTTATACAGGTACACATACATAAACAAAATACAGTTATAATATCAATATTTACTCGTATCTACGCAATCCTGACCCGACGCACACCATCAGCGCGACAAAAAAGTGCCTTGACTCTAGTCTTGAAAGTAGAAATGGATTCTGATTCTCTTACAGTCTGTGGTAAAGAGTTCCACAGACGGACAGACTGGACAGTGAAAGATTGTGAATAAAATTGTGAAGAATGAGAAGGGAAAGAAAGTTGTAGTTTACGAGACGACCGCAAATTATCCTGGCCATTGGTGGAATGCAGAAATTGAAAACGTTCCTTGAGGTAAAATGGAGTTCGGGGGTTAAATAGTACCGAATAAAGTAAAGTAAGGACATGAAGATCACGACGGAGACGAATAGGAAGCCACTTCAGTTGTGTTCGGAACTTGGAAACATGGTCATACTTCCTTAGTCCAAAAATAATACGAATACAAAAATTTTGTAGACGTTCAAGCTTATCAAGGAACTTTTCATTGAGGTCGAGAAAACAGCAGTCAGCATAATCTTGAATTGGTTGGAGCAAGGTCTGAACGAGAGCGACTTTGGTTGGTATCGGTAAAAAGTTGCGTAGTCGGTTTAGTGAACTTGCAGATGCAAACATTCTCCTGCTTACCTCACTGATATGCTTGTCCCAAGTCAATGAATTATCCATTAGAACTCCTAAATTCTTTACAAGTTTACTGAACGGAATTTGGACACCGTCAAACACAACTGAAGGCAGTGTTCCCCAACTAATCCTAGAGATCAACCGGGGGCTGCCAACAATCATAACCTGTGTTTTAACAGGGTTAACCTTGAGCCCAAAAGATTTACTCCACTCCAAAATGCGGCGTAGGTCGGAGTTTACTGCGAGGATTACATTTTCAAGATCATCAAGACCACCCTGCCGATATAGTTGAAGATCGTCTGCATAGAGATGGTAAGAAGATGTGAGATCAGTGGTGATAGAATTTATGAAGATAGCAAAGAGAAGAGGAGACAAGACGCCACCCTGCGGCACACCAGCTCCAACCTCGCACCACATTGAGAAGGAATTCTCAACAATGATGCGTTGACGACGCCCGTGAAGGTAACTATGAAACCAGTCAATTACCGTTGGAGATATGTTAAGGGAACGCAATATGCCAATAAGAATGTCAAAGTCTACTGTGTTAAAAGCATTACTGAAGTCCAGCAACGTCAGAACCGTAAGATGCCTATTATCCATACCATGGCGGATATCATCGGTAATTTTTACTAGAGCTGTAGTTGTGCTGTGGCCAGGACGAAGTTTATTCATATAAAAATAAATTTAAAATAAAATAAAATATTATTACAATTCCTTCACTAAAAAGTACCTTCGTTCCATCCGGGTATTCCTTGATACCGCTCAAGTTTTTTTCTTTCCTCTTGGAATGGGGGCTATCGCTAGTGAATTTGCCACTAGAGGCGCTAGTGTCGCGTAAGGTCCAATATCATTCAGTTTGTACTGGTTTTAGCGGAATTTGTTGCATAAATTATAATTTCTTTAATATACCTGCTGGAAAGTGATCTCCTTCGTAAAATATCGCAAATATGGATTATTTAACGATTAATGTTAACGCTTTAAAAGCGGAATTAAGAAAAAGCGCAAAAATAGGCGGCCTCAAGAGCAACTATTTCAGAAGTTAGTTTGTTGATATCAAGATAGTTATTTATAAACAATATAACCTTAATTAGATTCAAGATATATCACTTTGTTTCGGCGCCAATCACCTTTGACAGCTATACCTCCGGACCTCAGTCTACAGTGGCGCCAACTGGTGAGCAAAGAAACGGTAGTCCCCATTTAGGAAACCTGCCAGTATTTTTTTACTCAAAAGGGTTTTTTATAAGACGCAATAAATAAATTATAAGATGTTGTTTCCAGTAAGTAAGTGTCAAATAATGTTATCAATAGCCAGTTGTTTTTACTAATGTTTACTATTTTTTATGTTATGTTTTTGGAATGACCTTTCTCACTGAAAGAGACGACGTAACTTTGTGCCAGCGTCACACAAATGAAACACATTTGCACTCGAAAAAGTATTGGTAACTGGCATATTAAGAATTTTTTATTTATACATTGCTTCACATATTAATCAATTTAATTATATAAAACACAAATTTAAAGTTAAAATCATTAAAATATTCCAGTCACAAAAATTACACCTAACTTGAAAAGACGTCTTTACAAGGTTACGTAATTTTTCATAATCGCTAGTGATGAGGTAAAATCGACAAATCGAAATCGACAGACTAACAGTATTTCAAAATCGAAGTAATGTAACATAAATGTTACAAATGATTTAATGAGCATTGGTTGATGCTTAGAACATCAAATTGCAATTATTAATAGTTGACGAAAATTTTTCAAATTTATTAGATCCTGTATGCGTTAAAAAATTTCTAATTGATTTTCATGATTGTTACAATTATTCTCATAATGATCACGACACTGACTTACTGTTAAATCTTAATATATCTGATTTTCATTTTATTTTATATTGCTTAACTGTTTTGTTTTTTCGTTTGATCAGTCGAGTCAGTCCCATCACTAGTCACCTCAGTTTGACAGGTGTCATTCTAATCAAGCTATATTTTATGGACTATTAATAAACATTATTAGGTACCTACGTACGCCGAATCATATCATAACTTATGTTATGATTCGGTGCACGTACCTAATTGTCGGTCTATCAGAATTTACCAGCGCCGTTCACACTATCAAATTTTACAAACAAATCAGGTTCATATGGTAGAGACACCGACCGAATTATGACTAAAATAAACCTTTTTACACTAACAAAAACAAGCGTAAATGAGTCACCTATTATGGCTCGGCGTATGATGACTGTCGGTTTTAATTTACCTACACAACATTTTTTGGCTTACTTAACGCATTAGTAGGTTTTGTATCGTGAAAATGGATTTTACTAACATTATTCTGTAGCAATTATTTTCGTAATACATTTATGGCGTAAAGAAAAATCACGCGGGAGGCCCACTACACACTAGATTAGGAGGAGGGTATAAGGATAACTGCACTAGGGCCACTTCTTAAAAAAACATTATCTCACCGCCGCACTGAATCGTCGTTAATGTGAGACGTCAAATAATTATCACCTAAGGGTGAAATTTTAAGGGGGACATTGTTTGACGTTTTAATTTAATAGACGATTATGACTAAATAATGTCTGTGAGTGCGGCGCTTAGTGACTAAGACGGAATTTAAAAAAACCTATGCTAAAAGAAAGAAAAAAATAAAAGGAATTGTTTTTTTCAATTTTCATATTGTAATATGTAGTTACTGGATTATTAGTATATAAATTTGAAAAAGATTATACTGATATTATAAGTGCAATTAAGTTGCTAAAATATCAAATAAAGTTTACTGGATTATTCCTATATTACACTTAAATGGCCGTTAAAAGCCGCGTAGGCGAAAAGTTTTCCCAACGTTCATAATTCGTCTATTTCTGTACCGTCCGCCTCAAACGCCATAAATCATCATTGTTTGACATTATTTATGTTGCCTTTTGTTTGTTGAGTAAATGAATGGCATAGTTTTTTCATACTTTGTTTATTCTTCGACGTATTTTATGGCCAGTTAAAAATTATGCGGCAAACATGGCCCGATTCTCGAATTAAGACTTATTCATGGACTTATTATTAGAATTTTTGTTTATGAAACAAGTTTTTGTTAGGCAATTGTAATATCAGTGATGCGTGTGAGCTCTTACAAGAATAACACAATCCTTTATCTTCCTAGGTATAGTATTTGTCGTAAAAGGCGACCAAATGAGTAGGTACTGCAAGAAGAAGACGGGCAGCAGAGCGTCTTCCGTTGACCGTTTGCCAAACTGTGACTCGCCTTGCCAAGCGTAGCAAAATCTTCGTTCAGGAGAAGCCTATGTCCAACTGTGATCCTATTGAGACGACCATTTGGATCAGCGGTAGTAAACGCTGCTTCTGAGCCATGGGTCGCGGGTTCGATCCCCGCACAGTATAAATATTTGTGTGCATGAACATGTCTGTTTGTACTGATCTGGGTGTTTTCTATGTATTAAAAGTATGTATTTACAAAAAGAAAAAGTATATAAGTAAGATTATCGGTTGTCTAGTACCCCATACGACAGGGTACTTAATAGTACCTTAATTTAGGGCTAGATGGCTCTGTGTGGCCCAGTGAGGCATGTCTTAAATATTTATTTATTTATTTATTTATATACGCTGGTGATGATGATGATGACGATCGGGACGTGAAAATAAGAATAAACAACAAAAATGGTATTCGTTGCTTACGTAATTTTTGTTACCGACTCAAACTGTTAAACTTTTTTATCATAATTGACGAAAGCTATTTAACTTTTATTATTCTGTGGCCTATTAAACCTCATTTATTACTTCGAGCGATTGGTTTGAAATATCAGCAAAACAACTTTTGATCGAAACTTTACCGAATTTTAAACAAATTTATTGAAATTTTGTAAAGTTTTCTAGGTCGTACATAAATTAATCGCAGATCATAGTAGTACGGAAAGTACTACAAAATACCAGTAAGTAACTAGAGGTCTTAAAATGAATATGGATAAGATGAAAATCAGATCGAATACCCATGTTGTACCCGCTCCAGTTTATTATTGGGAACACTTGAAGTTGTTGACTATAACGTTTACTTGAGAGAGATTTGATAGTACAGCTAGGTAGGTCCAATTTCGAAAATGAGGTGTCTCGTCAAATCTAAGTATATCAATTGAGAAATTTTTACGTTTTGTTGTAAGTTGACGAGCTGGCAGCTGTCTGTACAATTTCGAGACGGAGATCTCCAAATCCAACTCGGATGGGTTACGGTTAAGCTACGAAAAATCCAAATTACCTCTAAGTCTCAAGACGAAAGTACTTGACCAGTGCTCGTTGTAAACCAGTAATGACTTGTAGAACTAAAACGTGGTCGCTTAAGACGCTGACTGCAGCCGATGACCTTGAGCAACGAATACGCAGACAAATTTATTCGTCTTTGAATTTCTTTGCAACGCGCCGCAGCTATCACTGTCGATTCCCGTAGGAGTGACAGAGAAAAAGCGCATAGAATAGAAGGGCCTAAGTGCCAAACAACAAAATTCGTTGTGCAATTTAAAATTGCCATTTTATCAAAAATCTAAATCAGCCATTTGCTTCAGCAACATGTAATTTACAATATACCAAAATTTTATTATCATTGTTATACGGACTGCTGAGAAAAATGGTAAGTTATGTATTTACTTTGAGATTATTTTCTATCGAGAAAAGTTTTTAGAATCGTGTTTTGGAAACAACCACCTGATCAAAAATATGATCAATTACAACTACATAGAATTTAGCAACAATACGAGCCATAGGCTTAAATCAAAACAATCTTCATTGAGCTGAATTTGGCTCATGTCAGCGTCTTAATATGGGTCACATAGTAAGGGTCAAGGTCGCACAGCGGGCAATGGAGAGAGCCATGCTTGACATATTCCCGTGTGATAGAATCAGAACCGAGGAAATGCGTAAGAGAACTAAGATAACTGACATCGATCAAAGAATTGCAGAGCTGAAGTAGCACTGGCGGGACATATAGTAAGAATAACCGATGGCTGTTGGGGTGGGAAGGTTCTAGAATAGCGCCCGAACATCGGACGATGATTTGTCGGTAGGCCAGTCTGGTGAAGGTGCATGACGAAGACACGGGTATCGCGGGTCGATCGTTTTGGAGATCCATAAGAAGATCTCTGTCCAGCCGTAGGCATCGTCTGTCTGAGATGATAATGCTGATGATGATTAGGACTCTCTGCAGAATATCTACAATATATTATGTTTCCAAGTCATCTCACTGCAGGAAGAAGGCCTCCATCATTGAATCCAAGTTACCGTAGCAATGATGAGTACAGGCATAATCATGACGCGAGCCACGCTTGGTTCGTGCACCCGAGCAATGTTCGAAAATTTGAAACTTTTTGCTGCCCGACCCGTGCATCGAACCCGGGGCCCCGAGATATTGGCCCGGTTTAACCACTAGACCAACAGGACGTTTTCTTGACTTTAGTTAAAATTTTAGGAACTCTTAAACAATCGTTTTTGAATATGTTATTGGTCCTTCTTTAATAAATTAGTAAATTAATTTGTAGACTGGATAATATAAACAGACGGACCAAGGTAAATAAGACCAGTCTCGTTTATATTTTCCTTATAGATATTACATTTCAAGTAATTAAGCTTAATGGGCCTTTTTTCCTCAAACTTTATATAAGTTTTAACGTCTCAATAAACAAGAAATAAAGTAACTTTGCAAGATTTAGGCAAATATTAATAAATTGGGAGCAGCTCAGCAACTTTTGTATTTTTCGTTATTTCTATCCCATTTTTACTTAAGTCGTTTTGTATGTACAATAAAATTGGTTTTATTTCTGCAAATAGGCCCCAGGAGGCGCTTTTACACCTACCACTGCTTCGGGACAAATTGGGTGACTATTGTCAGCCTCTTTTTAAATAAATACCTATGTTAACATAAGATATGTTATTATGCCAGTGCGAGCTAGGACAATTGAAAGCCACACGTTCTTATCATTTATATAATAATTAATTGTATAATAGCCCTTTTCCATTTAAATACATACATACATACACTCACGCCTTTTTCCCGGAGGGGTAGGCAGAGACCACATCTTTCCACTTGCTACGATCCTTACAGACTACTTTCGCTTCATCCACATTCATTAATCTTTTCATACACGCTCGCCGGTTTAGGGTACTCTTGACCTGACCTTTCTTTAGAACTTCCCCGATTTGATCAAGATAAGTTCGTCGAGGCCTTCCCCTTCCAACATTTCCATTCATACTCGCCATATATATCTTTTTAGTCAACCTGCTTTCATTCATCCTCTCCAATCACATGTCCAAACCATTTAAGCATTCCTTTTTCAATACTGGTCACTACATCCTCTTTTACACCACATCGATCCCTTATCACACTATTTTTAATCCTGTCACTCAGATTGACTCCAACCATACTTCTTTACGCTCTCATTTCTACTGCATTTAAATACAATGACTTAAGATGCCCTTAGAAGACGACTTCAAACTGATAAGTTGGTAGTAGTTAAAAAATATTGTTAGAGGATAAATAGGATTCAAAATTAAAATGATTTTTGAGTTACTTTTTAGTGAGATCCTATTTTTTAAAGTCGTTTCAATTTTTTTAACTAGGTACCTACTCGATCAAATTCATTGCACGCATAGACGCGATGTAGTGTACTGATGCAACACCATCTAGTGACAACTTTGCGAAACTTGGTCGATCACTTTCGAAACTCTGGGTAGAGTTCACCAACAGACAGTTAAAATTTAAACAGCGTTTAAAACTTTAAGACGCTGACATGAGCCAAATTGAGCTCAATGAAGATTGTTTTGCTTTAAGCCTATGGCTCGTATTGTTGCCAAATTCTATGTAGTTGTAATTGATCATATTTTCGACCAGGTGGCTGTTTCCAAAACACGATTCTAAAAACTTTTCTCGATAGAAAAAAATCTCAAAGTAGCCTCTGAAAATACATAAATTACCATTTTTCTCAGCAGTTCGTATAACAATGATAATAAAATTTTGCTATATTGTATATTACATGTTGCTTAAGCAAATGGCTGATTTAGATTTTTTAATAAAATGGCAATTTTAAATTGCACAACGAATTTTGTTGTTTGGCACTTAGGCCCTTCTATTCTATGCGCTTTTTCTCTGTCACTCCTACGAGAATCGACAGTGATAGCTGTGGCGCGTTCCAAAGAAATTCAAAGACGAATAAATTTGTGGGCGTGTTCATTGCTCAAGGTCATAGGCTGCAGTCAGCGTCTTAACATCTGTTGGTGAACTCTACACTCGGGTCAGGGTAGAGTTCACCAACAGACGTTTAAGTTTAAAATATTATTTGACATATTTTGTATGGGAATTGTGTCGAATTAATCGTCAATCTTTGTTTTCCGGTTGTTTAAGAATTGGTGAACTCGGGTCTCAGTCTAAAAGATAAATGTTAATTAGTTTGGTTTGGTTTATCACAACTTTCATACATTTTGGGTGAACAGGAGAGATAAGTGTGTTAGTCTAAGCATCGAGTGCTGATAACTGGTGGACAGTGACGCTTTCGGTTTATCTTAATGGGCGAGGATTTATTAATTTGGCGGCATTTCCTCTTTTTAACTGGGCGGCCATTTGTAGCCTATAAAAAGTATTAAGTTTGCCATTTCTCTGTAATCAACTAATAAGCTAGCCAATCAAAAAGAATTATCCTCGTATAGTCACGGCGACATAAGTACCTACATTATGAAAATAATAAACGAAATTGAGCACTTGCAGAAAAAAAGTTAAATTAGTTAAAGAGCGCTAAAAACTGTTATCGTTGGAGCTAAGTACTTATTAACTAGCTTTTATGTATCTGCCTTTTTGTGAACTTACAGTATATCATCGGCAAACCCTAGTTCAAACAAAACTATACGCATTAAAATGTTTTCTAGCTATTATCAAGGTTACTTACGACCGCTACTATTTTTGTATAGAGTAGTGACGTAACCTATTGAGATATTTATCGATATTAATGATTGTGGTCGATAAAAAAATTCATTTCTGATCTATTTTGGAACAGAACATTCAGCGTTATACGAAAACTAGCGACCCGTCCCGGCTTCGCACGGGTGGACATAAGATTTTTTTTATAAGGATCCCTAATCTCTTCTAGCAATAAATATAGCCTATGTCACTCAGGGTGAATGTAGCTTTCCAATAGTGAAAGAATTACAAACAAACACACACAAAAAAATACAAATCTTTCCTCCTCTTCATAATATTTTATTAGTGTAGATAACAGCAACAAATATACAGGTTGAAATTTTAACCACTTTCCAAAAATTTTATACGCGTTCAGTATCGTGTTTAGAGCATATTAAAATTTATGAAGTGAAAAATGTAAATCAAGTTGTCACCTAATAATATTTTTCGCGATATAGTTTTAAATTTTTACGGTCCTAGACTTAGAATATATTATTCTAAGATCCTAGACCTGTTGAGGTATAAAGGGATAATCAAAAACTTATGCATAGTATCGTAATGAATGAATGAGATGCGCAACGCGTTAACACGGTAGAAATAACGTATTTGCTATATTGCGGGATTAAACTTGTATAAACTAGATATATCAAAATGCACAGACGACGATGACACAGCGAATTCAAAACACACAAGAAAGGCATGAGATGTCAAACCATAAGTAATAAGGTAAAGCAATGAGTTTATAATACGCGTCGGCAACAATCACCACGCTTGCCCAATGCGGGTTGGTAATCACAATTAAATCCGAGGAAATCGTATACGTTCGATCAATATAATAAATGTCTTGTTTGAATATGACATTGGCCTACCGAACTAATGTCATTTTCATTTCAATGCAACTTATCTAAAGCTGGATATCGAACCTACGAGATCTTGGCCCGGTACTTAAACTGGTAGATCATTAAATCGTTAATTATCACTGAAAAAATTAATTAACAAAACTAGTTGAGATAACCGAGGAATAGTCAAACTTTGTTAACTTACAAATAAATTTCGTTTACGTCAAGACCAACTGCTACTGTTGCATTTTACTTAATCATTTCAGTTATTTGAGTTTGGTTCTCAGCTACTAAAGTTTCTGTTATCTACTGTCAAACTCGGCTTTGCCACCTTGTAACATAACAATGCATTGCTTTAATAAACAAACATAAGGTGATAATTTACCTAAAGTTGGCCTAGCAAATTTTTTTTTTACTTAACTAAAGTGCTATTTATTAACTTAGTAAAAAATTGTTTCCAATTCTATAGTTTTGTTGAAGATTGTTTAAGAAAGTTACTACAAACAAATGAAATATAATTGAATAAAAGTAAAAATCTCAACAATTTTGTAAGAGGTGATGTAAGTTATGTTGCGCGTAACGAAACGTTTTTGGAATATACCCGCCCGCAGTCTTGTCAAACGAAACTTGTATAAACCTGTTCTTTTCGTGTTGCGCGTCATGGCGGCGAGGTGCAGTTTGCGCTATATTTTTCGAAATAGTGTACGATAATCACCTGTGTAGTGAGTAAATTAATTATTTAACCGGTCATATTATAAAGCCGCTTGCAACAATGGAGCCAGCAGACGAGGCAGCAGAAAAAACGATTTGTGATTATCTGCGGTCGTGGGGTCTGGAAATGTATATTACAACATTTTTGGGTGAGTACCTACTATAAAACATAATTAGGCAATAACATATACTTAGAGGGTTTCGTTGCATTAACCCCGTCAGGCATTTCACCTTGAACTTCAACCAATATTTGAACTTTTGTGAAACTTGTAGCTTCAATGCTCAGGTACTCATTATAGTCTCTATCTCTTTCCTAAAAGTAGCCCAATTTTGTATCAGATTAGAAATACAAATAAATAAACTGAATTCGCGTTAGTTATCAGTACGTAAGGCGCTAGATATCGTTACCATGACATTATTAGCCACCCATGGCACCCACCCATACCCACATATAGTTAGTGCCAAATTTTCCGGAGCGATTAATTTTTTTATATTAATTTTACAGAGTCGCACGAAGAGCAACTTGATTTAGTCGCATTAACATCGCTACCATTCTTAATGAGCACAGCAAAGTAATGTCGACTAAGAAAACTACAAAAAAAAGCAATGGAGACCATCAAAACAAGAGGTTTTGGAAGGCTTTATCAGTTAAGTACCAAGTTCAGCTGATATAGCCGCAGCGATCACAAGAAAAAGGGAAAAGCTTATGGAAATGGAACTCCGTACTGGAGCCCCCGCCTTTTTCATGTGTTTATTTCACATTAGAAACAACTAAGCATGGTAAATGCTTGAAAATCACATAAAATATCAATTACATGCTTGTTATATCTAAGATATTATAACACTTAAAACAAATCGACCGCCAGAGGAAGGATTCTAACTCACGTCTCTTCGCATTCAATCGAATTTATGCAAGTGTTTCTAGCTGTCAAAGCCAGCGTTTTCTGATATTGATCATGATCAGAAAAAACGCTGGCTTCGATAGCAAGAAACACTTGCAAAATTTCGACAGTTTAGCCAATATCTGTGTAGCTTAGTGGATAAAGCACTCGCCTGGCATGCAAAGAGACGTGGGTTCGAATCCCTCTAAACTCGTTTTTTTAAGTGTTATAATATCATTGGAGTTATAAATAAAGAATTGTTTCTTTTAAGTATAATTTATTATATTTTAAGTGTTAAAGTTTAATGTTAATGAATATATAAATAGAGGTACATATTATTAACCAATTTGTTAATTAATAAATATATAGCAAAATAGTACAAATCAAGTTTTATTTTTATAGGTATCTTAAGTTTGTAGTCAAAATTAATATATGAAGAGTTTCAGCAAGATTTAGGCACGTGCCAATGAATCTTGCTAAAACTTCTTATATATTTATTTTGGCTACATGCTAATAACCTGTAAACAAAAAAACACTCTTAGTAACTGAAAAGCGATGTAACTGTTAACCGAAAAGTTCAGTTACAGATTACAAGAAAGTACTGTTACTACTAAATTCAGAGTAAAGCTATTATTAATCAGTTACTCTATTAATAATTCAGTTACCAATTACAAAATAGTTTGGTTACGATAACAGTAAAGTGATGCTATACAGAAGAAACCATTTTGTAAATAATAACTAAAAAAGTATGTGTAAAAAATACCAAACCCGTAGTTATTTATAACAAAACAGTTTTATACGAAGTAACATAACAAGTGGTCTATTTTTACACTACTGTTTTATTCTTCATAACACTAATTTCATATACTTCATAACATAAATTTATCGAACACTTTGGTTACCCCTAAGTTATAAATTTGTTGGTAAGTAATAATTTTTGTTGAGCTATTGATAACTAAACTTTTTTAACAAAACCGAGTTTGTCTACTAGGAACTATACTTATGTAGTCACTATTTTTATGTAATAGGTTACACAATTGTTGGTTATTTATTACTTGAAACTTTTTTCAGTGTATTACGGCCGCCTAGCAACACTTTTTTACGCTATGCGTATCTCATTCATTCATTACGATACTATTCATAAGTTTTTGATTTTCTAGTACCGTAAAAATTGAAAATTATACCACGAAAAATATTTTCGGGTGACAACTCGATTTACGTTTTTTACTTCATAAATAGGCTCTAAATAAACGCCTATATAAATTTTTGAAAGTTGTTAAAATTTTACCCTGTATACATATATTTGCCAAAAAAAAACAGCTGATTCAGTACGTTACAATACTTGTCAATCAATAAAATTATAAGAATCATCTCAAGACTGAGTTTTTCTACGATTTCTAAATAAAAGACCAACTTAGACCCGAGTTCACCAACACTTAAACAGCCGGTAAACAAAGAGTGACGATTAATTTGACACAATTCCCATAATATGTCAAATAATATTTTAAACGCTGTTTAAACTTAAACGTCTGTTGGTGAACTCGGGCCTAAAGTGATTTTGTGTTCTAATAAAGATTTAAATAATCTCATCTTCCAAATTGTCTATCAGAAAATTATTTGTCTCGGTCAGACTCTAAAGAGGCTTAAGGATTCCAATTTGTAATGAAGAACGCTGGAAAGCTTTAATAGCCTTTGTCAAAGGAATAAATAAGGCTTGCCTTGTAAATTCTACGGTGACAAAAAAGCTTAAGTTGTATTTTATCAAACGCTTCCGTAACCACTTTTCCTCCTGATTAATTGAATCAATGTCTCGTTTTGTTCAAATTGCGTTAAAGATAATACCTTTCAGTTCGTAATTTACTCCTGTATTATCTTTTAACATTTTAAATGCTTATTGTTTACAACATGGGTCTCGTCAAATAAATGTAGGTATCTATCTTTCTTTCTTACTTTTACGGATTGTAAAATAATCCGTAACGTTTACACAAAAAACGTCTTTCTGCAAAATCATCGGAAAGTCCAACGTTTTTATTAGAATCCATTACCGTCATACTTTGTGATAAGTGCGGACAATGAAACAGAGTACTTTCCATTGTCTTTTCATCTATAAACTTTCTAACAAAAGATATTAGGTACTCTTTAAATAAAATAATATTGTGGGTTGTTTTCTTCTTAAAGAGGTGCTTTATATTTTCAATTGTTAACCAAGTTTCTTGTTATATCTACAGGCTGTTAGGTAAATGGTATAACAAAGCAAAACTACTGCCATCATTGAATGTATATATTTTTTTAAATTTTAAAAATGATCATATAAATTTTTCTGACTTCACCATAGTATTTCTACAGGGTGAAATTTTAACCACTATCCAAAATATTTATAGGCGTTCAGGATCGTATTTAGAGCCTATTTATGTAGTAAAAAATGTAAATCAAGTTGTCACCCGAAAATATTTTTCGCGATATAGTTTTAAATTTTTACAGTCCTAGACCTGTTATGGTATAAAGGGAAATCAAAAACTTATTTATAGTGTCGTAATGAATGAATGCGATGCGCATCGCGTCAAAAAAGTCCGTATCAAACATTTTAGATTTTTGGCGGTCATTTTCTGAGTGCTTTATCTTGACATTTTTATACTGGACTATACCAAAAGAAAAAATACTTCAGTTGTTTTGTTCTCATAGGTTTTGTTCTCGTAGGTCTCGTAGGTTGTATTTAGTAATTTAAAATTTCACCTGTATGCATATGTTAATATAGGCTGGTTTCAGTTATCATTTACCTAACACCCTGTATATCTACCAGCAGTTCACACCACGTGACTACGTCAAATAGATCATATTGATTATATCGGGTTTTGTTAAAAGTCCAAATGGTCATAAATCTCTTTAACTATTGAAAATCTGCATTTTTTAAAGTAGAAAACAGTCACAGCCCAGATTTAACACTATCTTCTGCATGTTAGTACATTCTTTACAGAGTACTCTCGTAACCACAGAACAGAGAGAGGTCAGAAAAGCTGTCTTTCGCCATCAGTATGAAAACCCATGTCGCCGCTTGCGCCCCACTACTACCTGCTTGTGCACATAATAAACACAAGCTTTCGCACACATAAAAGAGTTCAAAGAATGCCAATCAAGTGAATTTTTCTATTGTCGCGCGCAATCACAGCACTCACTTACATTCATGTTTGGGCAGAAAAGTATTAGCATTTTCTTATAACCTCTGTTGCATCACCTTTCTCACCTTTTTTCCGTGTTCTGTGTAAAGTAACAGCTTATAATCATCTCAATGATCAAAGTCCTACATCATTTAATTCAGGTTACCACAGCAATGGTACCAATACCAAAAAAGGTTACCATACGTACTAAAAAGTCTGCCTGAGGACATGCGACGACATCCAAACTCAAAAAAATATTTTTATCTTTCATAGTTGAACAGCTTAATCTATACTTAGGTATTATAAAGCTGAAGAGTTTGTTTGTTTGTTTGTTTGAACGCGGTTGGTTCGATTTGAAAAAATATTTTTGTGTTGGGTAGTACATTTATCGAGGAAGGCTTTAGGCTATATAACATCACGCTGCGACCATTAGGAGCGAAGCATGAGTGAAAAATTTTGTAAAAATAGTCGCGCTCATAATAATAGAAATTGACGCGGACGAAGTCGCGGGCAACAGCTAGTGTATAATAATCAATAAATCCTGCTGGCAAACTTTGTAAACAGATTTTCGGGACTTTGTTAAACATATCTGGTTTTGAGTATTCACGAGATAAGATAAGATAAGATAAGATAATTTTATTTACGAAAACATGTGTGAGATATACATTGCATGGGCAGAGATATACTGGTATTAGTGTCGTTAGTATCAACATGCCTTACCGATATTCGGTGTGTAAAATTTATAGTGTTAAATTTGTTAGATTTCATTTAACATTAGCCTATCAATATTACAAAGTCAGTTAAATTATTACATTACCTACATCAAAGCATTACATACACAGCCACAATTTGAAATAGAATATTTAGAAAAAAATATTACTCATTATTACATTACTTATTATTGCATGTAAAATTTTATTAATTTGAATATAATATTATAGAAATTAACATTGATTATTACATTATTATTATTGTATGTCAAAATTTATCGTTAAAGAAGTCAGTTATAGTATAGTAGCATTTTTGAATTAAAAGATTTTTAAATTTATTTTTAAACTGATTGTCGTTAAGTAATTTATATGTCTGAGGAATTTTATTATAAATTTTAGGAGCCATGCATACTACACTCTTTTTAAGCAGAGCCGTTTTTGCTCGTTGCGAGCACAGCTTGCTTTGATCTCGACGGTTGCGTGTAATTATGTCAGATAACCGAGGAAAGAGATGAGGATTGGCTCTGACAAAAAGAGCCACCTCCATTATATATAAGGACGGAAGTGTCAGAATTCTGTGCTTTATAAAATATGGCATGCAGCTATCGGTGGTCTGAAGACCAAACATAGCGCGGATACATCGTTTCTGACTTTTAAACGCTACCTCTCTGTCAGTTGAGTTACCCCAGAAGATAATTCCGTATCTAAGAACAGATTCCACCAGTCCATAATAAGCTGTTAGAAGTGCGTCAATATTGACTGTAGCAGAAAGTCTATACAAAGCATAAGCCGAGCTACTTGTTTTTTTAGTTAGTGCTTGTACTCTAAACCGACGAGCATGCATGAAAAGATTGATGAATGTGGAAGAAGCGAAAGATGTATGCCAGGATCGTAGTAAGTGGAAGGCCTTGGTCTCTGCCTACCCCGTTGTGAAGGAGGCCTGATAATATGTATGTATGTATTGTATATGGGCTTTCCAATTTAATTTTTGGTCAATTTGTAAGCCGAGAAATCGGGTCGTATCTACTTCAGAAATGATAGTATCGTTGAAATTTACTTGAATGCCAGATGGGGTTACTGGTCTTTGGTTAAAGTGCATAACATATGTCTTATTTAAGTTTATTTTTAAATTATTGTTATTGAGCCAGGTAATTATTGATGTCAATGATTGATTTATGTCATTTTTATAAGAATTGATGTCATTACAGTTTACAGTTATAGTACTATCGTCAGCGAATAAGGTCATAGGTTGCTTAGTGGCATTTGGTAAGTCATTTATATAAATTATAAATAATAGAGGCCCTAATACACTGCCCTGCGGGACCCCGTATTTCACTAAGCGCTCTGTCGATGAGCTTATGTCCTCAGATTTAGTACCCATATTTAGCCTACATATTTCTGTTTTTTGTCGACGGTTAGTGAGATAACACTGGAGCAAGCTCAATACATTGCCTCTAATGCCATACGCCTCCAGTTTGCTAAATAATATTTTATGGTCTACATAGTCAAACGCCTGAGTCATGTCACAATATAATGAACATACCGGCGTTCTGCTATCAACGTGTGTTATTACATTTTTTTTTAAATCATAAATTGTCATATTTATAGTTTTGCTTTTGCGAAAGCCCTTTTGCTGTGTACAGAAAATGTCATTTTTTTCGAAATAATTGTTAATTTCATTGTATAGGTATTTTTCAAAAATTTTCGAGAATATAGGTATTAATGCTATGGGTCTATAATTTTCCATTGATTCTTTGTCAGCTTTTTTAAAAACAGGTTTTACAATAGCTACTTTAAGCTCATCAGGAAAAGATCCCTTTTCTATGCTTAGATTGATGATGTAGCTCAGATGATGGCAAATTTCTTTATTTACAGACTTGATTATTTTTGTAGCGAGATCAGGGGTAAGTCAGGGTAGTACGCTGGGACCAACCCTTTTCTTTATATTTATTAACAACTTACCGGAAATGGTCTCTACCTCTGAATGCCTCCTATTTGCTGATGACCTGAAGATATCTCTAGGAGTTAAGACTGAAGTGGATGCTCTGGCTTTGCAGGCAGATATTGATTCCGTATATCAATGGAGTCAAGACAACCATCTTCCCTTTAACACTGTTAAATGCAAGGTCATCACATTTTCGCGTGAATCCAAACCATTATTATATAATTACAATTTATTTGACGCCCCAATGGAAAGAGTATATGACATTAAAGATTTAGGCTTAATATTAGATAGTAAGTTAGATTTTCACGCGCACATTATAAGTGCATGCAAAATGGCGAATAGGATGCTAGGCTTTGTTATAAGAACAGCATCACAGTTCGACAATCCTATAGTAGCAAAAGTATTATTCTGTGCATACGTACGCAGCAAGCTTGAATATGGCGCCATTGTATGGAGTCCCTATGAGGAAAAATATACACTCATGATCGAAAGAGTACAGCGCAAATTTGCTAGATGGCTTTATAAGATACAATACGGCTACTATCCGTCCCTATTTGTTTCGGGAATGGTCTGCATGGATACCTTGAAACTTAGACGAGCAATGCTTACAATTGTACATTATCTTTCCATAGTACACCACAGGATTGTCAGTCCACGTATATTGGAGCAATTTCGTTTCCTAGTTCCGACTATCTCTTGGGACGCTTCGGGACTAGTTGCGCCTCGCCGCCGACCGCGCCTACTGGCTCTGCCTGCCGTGCGCACCGTGCGCGCGCGTCATGCGCCTACTAGCCGTGCTCTGCGAACTATCGGGGATATTCTTGCTCGGCACTATGACATCGATCTATTTGCGGGTAGTTTGGGGAATCTTTGTGATCTATTTTGGATGAAATTGAATGAAATTCAAATGTATTGACAATTTGCTACAGTTCATATTATTTTTTGTTTGTTTTGTTTGATTAATTATTATGAAACTTATGACATTCTCCACGATTAATTTGTAATTCTGCATTATTTTGGTTGACATTCGACAATTTGATTTTGATTTTATTGTTTTGTATTGTGTTTTTGATTTCTGTGACTCTAATTGACTGAATATTTGCATAATATTTCATTTTATTATTGGATTTTGACATTATTTAATTTTTATGTAATAAATTTGGCATTGCTTACTTCATATAGACAATGCAATTAGTCTTTTAAGCGCTTTGGAACTTGCATTCTGTTAGCTTTTAAGATGCTTGTAAAAACAAATAAACAAATATCAGTCAATTGTATTATACTAATAAATAAATAAAATTAATAATAAATAATGATGGGTAGACATAATCACCATGCATCAAATTCAAAACCCTTTTTGCCTGATACTCGTATATCAAACCCATATCCCCAAAATCTTGACCCGTGAAAAATAATTAAAAGCCATCAAATCTAAACAATCTCATTATTTTCTTCACAGATTTTCTTAGTGTTTACTTTATTTGTGCATCCAGTTGTTTTAGGGCCCATAAAACGGATGGGTTCTTCCTCTCAAAACTGGTTTAATGGTCTCAAATAATGCAAACAAAGTTAACGATCTATTTTATTGTTTACGATAGATGGATGGGGTAGTATTGTTTGTCTGTAGTGCTCTTGATTTGGTTTGATGAACTCTGACAGTTTTTAGTTGTGTGCTTTTATTTTTACGATCTGATTGGCATATTGGTTCGGTGTTCCGCCAACTAGATTCCCGGTCGGGTCAATTTAAGAAAAATATCTATTCTTAATTGGCTTGGGTCTGGAGTTGGGCGTTGTGTGGGTAGGGGCAATATTCGTGCTTTGGAAGGCACGTTGAGGCCCGGTAGGTTTATAGATCGACATCCATCGATCGCCTATTACGGAGCGCCTATGCGCACCGTAAGCGCCAGCGCGCGATTGTTTTACGGGCCTGACGAGCCGCCGCACTCACCTATTTTGTAGTTATATTAAGTATATCATTTAATGAAATCAAACTCGGCGAATTTGTCTATAAATAATAGGGGTTAAAGTATGAAATTGCCGATTATTTTCTCACTTTTTATTTTGTTTATAGCTCTTAAGTATAGTCATATTATTGCGTAATTCTTTTTGTATTGTATCAAAAACTAAAGAAAGTAACTTTTGAATAAAAAAAAATGCAACACTAGTGCCTATTACTTCAAAGGAAGTCGTTGAAAAGACCCCTTACAATGTGTCAGCTGACCTTCTTGCTTCAATTAAGTATAGGTATTTGTATTATATACTTATTATCAGAAATTTAAATACTATAATGCGTAGCTTTATAACCATCTAACTTTCACCTTTAATTGCATCGAAAATCGGTTCAGGCGTTTTTAAAAAAACAAAAAAATTGTTAGTATGGAAAAATGACTTTTCTCGATTTCGTCCATACAAAACGGCAATTTCATACTTTAACCCCTAATATATAGTTGCCTCAAATTTGCATAAAAAGGTAACATCAAATGTCCGTAGTTTAGTCGTAATACTGAAAAAGGTGTACGTTTTTGTTTTTTTTCTGTCAAGCCAAGTTAATCAAATCATGAAACCGATAACAAATGTGACTGGACTAGATTACTTAGTAATACATATATTTTTTCCAGACTTTAAAAGGCAGTTTTCTAAGTCCCAGATGGGTTTAAAGGAATACAAAGCCTTAAGCTGTGTTGGTCCCGCCTTCTATCACATCTCACGTGGATGAAGTAAGAACAAGTTACGACAAAGGTATGATTAAGACGGCTTGGAAAACTCTCAAATGATAAGTTACACTATAAGAAGAAAAATAATATTTTCAAAAGACGAAAAAGAGAAACAGTAGGTATACCTATAATTACATTAGGTATACAAGTGTAACAAAAAGCTTAACGAAGCCTTAAACCTCGCATTCGGTTCATCAAACCAAATCGAATGTAACAAAAATAATCGCTGGCAAACATTTTTTATAGGCATTAAAATTAATCAAGAATTTATTTCCCGCAATGTACGAGTATGGCGCTCACAAAGCGCTACAGACACGGATTGTGACCTAACTTCATACAATTAGATGTGCGTGCGCGCAGTTCATTGTGGGTTGGTCTCTTTAAAGCGTTTTTTATGAAAAAGTTCTTAAAAATTTCATCATATTCTTAAGAAAAAAATGTTGTTACAACAAACAGAAGATCTTCATGAAAAAATCTTATTAAAAAAAATTTGCACCTGTTAATTTTTCACCCTCAATATATCAGTAACAATTCATTTCCCAGATATGTCTTGGAAAAAATATTTAGCTTTGTTAAGCCTTTTGTTACACCCTGTATAATTTTAAGGTACCTATGACCATGACTGTCATGTAAGTATGTTTTACGAAGGTTGGAAAACTTTCAAAAAACTATTCTGTTTATAAAATGACCATGTTTACAGCTTTTACTCAAAATGAATCACATCTCTGTAAAGGTTTTTTCCACACAATTATAAAACATTTTATTCCATTCTTCTGATCATTGCAAACATAACAAAGACATCCAATTAGGTTCAGTTGCTCGGAAATTATGGACGTATACATTTCGGTGATTCTTTTATTTAAATCTAAAGAAAATACAATTTATTACATTGACAGAAGGTTTATGACGTTCAAACTTCTTAAAAGCATAAAATACAATCATAAATATTTACTTAGAAAATCATTTATATCTACCTACTTAGTACGTATTTTATCAGTATCTACTAGGTAAGTAGGTATTCATGTTGGTTCTGAAATGAAATATTACACGCCCCTTGAAAACAAAATACAATTTTATTTTATTTGATACGTTATTATTTCTGCCTTAATGAAGGGCTATAATCGCACAATTCGTAATAATGGACTTATTCTACAATTCCAAATACCACTGATCCCTAATTAAGTCTATCTTGAAACAGAAAAGCCAACAAAACAAATTATTATAATGAACACAACGAATTTCGTTTATAAGACTAGCTTTCATTCGCTTACACGTGGAAATCTGTAATAAACTTTTTTCAAGGATCATTTAGTCTACATAATATGCTGTTCCCGCTTACGGAAAAGCCAACAAAACCAATTATTATAATGAACAGAACGAATTTTTTTTATAAGACTAGCATTAATTCGGGACGTGTGTAAATTTGAAATATTTGCTTTTTAATGATCATTTAGTCCACTTATGTGCTGTTCCAGCCTATAGTTATCACTGCAATGTGACAAATCTAGATCCGTTCAGGCGTTATCGCATGATCATTTATTTATTTAGGTACTTAGACAACAAAACAGATACCTAACAATCATCGTCAATCTAAGTTCATTAAGTTAATACATCTTTAGTTTCAAACTATATTGAAATCCTAGAATTGTTTACACATAATTATTTCAAGTACCTACCCATCTCAAATTTATCCAAGTTAGGGTCTTAAATTGAAACTGCGCTGTAGAACCAACACATTCGATTACCAGACATACATACAAACTTTTACATTTATAATACTAGTGAGATAAGCACTCTACTTTTTATCACCCGACTGCGGCAGAGCCAAAAGGAAGGGTTATGATTTTAGAAGTCGTATGTTATGTATGTTGGTTCCTCATTTGCGGCTAAACTACTAAGCCAATTTTGGTCTATAAGGTATCAATCGATTCCTTTTATTTTATAACTAGCTGTTGCCCGCGTCTTCGTCCGCGTCAATTTGTTATTATGATCGCGATTAATATCAATATTTTTTCCCGTTTTTGCAACATTTTTCACTGAAGCTTCGCTTCTACTGGTCGCAGCGTGATGTTATATAGCCTAAAACCTTCCAAATTATAAACAAATCATCCATTCACGATACTTTTTTAACTAAATGTATTATGAAGTAAATAATGGGTGATCATACTAACCTGTGAATTTTTTTTCAATCTCAGTTTTTTTTTTCAGTCAATGTCAAACCCATTTTGTACCCCATTTAAAAATCAGTAGGTCACCTATCTATACTAATATTATAAAACTGAAGATTTTTTTTGTTTGTTTGTTCGTTTGAACGCGCTAATCTCAGGAAGTACTGGTTCGATTTGAAAAATTATTTTTGTGTTGGATAGTCCATTTATCGAGGAAGGCTTTAGGCTATATAACATTACGCTGCCACCAATAGGAGCGATGTATGAGTGAAAAATGTTGCAAAAATAGTTGCGATCATAATAACAGAAATTGACGCGGACGAAGTCGCGGGCAACAGCTAGTTTAATATAAATGAGTACAAAACTTTGGCAGCACACGTCTTATGTTTTGATAAAATGCCGTGGAAAGTTCCTACGTCCATTGTGCACAAACCAAGTGATTTCGTCAGAAATTCCCTTTTAGTTGCGGTCCGGACACACACCATCAACAAATTTTAATGCTGTTATCTTTTTTTGACAGGTTTTGCAGTTAGGGCTATCTAATTTACGCATCAAGAACGCGAATTTATTTAATGGGGCATGTCCACAGCGCAATCTATAGGCTATAACAATTTGTTGCCTTCCTATGTCACTTCTAAACCAAATGCCTTTTATTTAGTTTTTGATCTTTCATTAAATTCTTTCCAATGGGGGCTATCGCTAGTGAATTTGCCACTAGAGGCGCTAGTGTCCCGTGAGGTCCAATATCATTCACTTTGTGCTGGTTTTTGCGGAATTTGTCGTATAAATTATAATTTCTTTAATTTACCTGCTGGAAAGTGATCTCCTTCGTAAAATATCGCAAATATAGATTATTTGGCGATTAATGTGAACGCTTTAAAATCGGTATTACGAAAAAGCGCTAAAACAGGCGGCCTCAAGAGCAACTATTTCAGAAGTTAGTTTGTTGATATCAAGATAGTTATTTATAAACAATATAACCTTAATTAGATTCAAGATATTATAACACTTTGTTTCGGCGCCAATCGCCTTTGATAGCTATACCTCCGGCCCTCAGTCTACAGTGGCGCCTACTGGTGAGCAAAGAAACGGTAGTCCCCATTGATGTAACATATAGATTTGTAACTTGATACAATAACAGTAGGCAACTATAAATTCCAAACCTCTTTTTTCTTTAATGAATAATGCACCACTACGAGCACATTAAAAAAAAACTCTAAGTAAATTACTAACAGGTTATTTTTACATGAAAAACAGGATTGTTTACGTCTGCCGCCAAACAGTTTGTCCTCCATCCATTAGCGCTTAAAAATTTAAACAATCTTCGTAAACACATTTTTGTCTTCATCAAAACCACAAATCAGTTTATAGGAATAATCTTGTATGAACAAAATATAAATAAAAATTTAAACATTATTTGCATTGAGGAAATTAAGGAGTTCTGCTAGAAGAAGACAGGCAAGCAGCGTTTTCCCATTCAGCATTGGCCAAACTGCGATCGCCAACCCGTCTGCCAAGCATGACGATTAACGGCCGGTCCCAATAACCTATCTATCTTCAGTTTTGGCATATCGGAGATAGAAAACAACTTTTGTCTTTGTTACTCTGGACGGCAAAAATAATCAGAGACAGAAGATGTTTTCTATCTCCGATAAGCCAAAACTGAAGATAGATAGATTATTGGGACTGGCCGTAAGGGGACTACTAGAGCTATGTGCTGCCCCCAGTTTATTTAATTGTATTACTTATAAACAAAACCAACTCTCAAAAAACTAGAACAGTATTACCTTAGCAAATAACCTTTAGTATTTATTGAATCACAGTAAACTTTTCATTTAGTTGTTTTTAAAGTCGAATTTGTCGCTAAGAGACCCCCCACAGCTAGCGTCTTTCGAGCGCCGACGTCGAGGCAGCAACCAATCAGTGTTGACGCAACGCAAGCGCAGCGGCATTTACTTAACGCTGATTGGACAATGCCGCGACGTCGACGCTCGAGAGACGCTAGTGTGGGGAGCGGCCGCTTTTAGCAATAATGTAGGTATGTGCAATACGACAGAATGCCAGAATGAAAAAATGCTTAGTCATGACTGTTAATTTAAGGTTCTTTAAGTTTCACTACTTTCCCTTGAATTATTAGGTAAGTCTTAAATAATACAATTATTATTTAAAAGATTTAACTGTAAATACAGTATTTCTTTACTTATCAAATTGACTTGTTATTGATTTCCGTTCTGAGAGTAGGTATCCGCTAGTTTTAATGAAAAAACATATTATATAAAGCTTACTTATATTGTACATACGAAAGTTTGGATGGATATGTCACTAATCATGCCAAAGCGGGTCTGGATGAAATTTGAGAATGAGATAGTTATTTGACTTCCGGTAAAAAATACGTTCCGTTATATTTCACCGCGTAAGAAAACCCGCTCATCTGGGCGCACTGTTTGTTTTGCAAATTATCAGTAGATTTCAGCTAGATCTTAGCGGTTAAACTTTTTCATCAACATCAAATAGTTTCGTTTGATTGTTTCAGATAACAATGGTATGAAAGCGGATCATCTGAAGGAGCGACGAAAATGGAAATGTTTACAAACACCGTCATATTCTTGGCCATCGTCGTATTTTGGGTACAAGCCCAAAGCAGCTTTGATGTTGAAAATAATGAAAATTACAATGAGACTGACAAAATAAACATTGATTTAGAAATAAACAATACTGACAGTGCACTAAATAGTTTGGATTATAAAGGGTTTATACTAGAAGATATGACAACTTTAGAAAGGAGATCACTAGTAGACGCTAATGATTTAGAAGTAGATAATAACACTGAAGGGAATAAGGTAGAAGAATGCGTTGGTTCAGAAGAGTATTGTAATATGACAAAAGAAGAATATCTATCAATGATGAACGATTATATCTACCCACAGACTTATGAGTGGGTTTTGATTGGAACGCACACAGCAGTGTTTTTGATGGGGTTGATAGGGAATGCGTTAGTGTGTATTGCGGTGTACAGGAACCATACAATGAGGACAGTGACGAATTACTTCATAGTAAATTTAGCTGTGGCAGATTTTATGGTGATACTATTCTGTCTGCCGCCTACAGTGCTGTGGGACGTGACTGAGACATGGTTTTTGGGGAACGCGCTGTGCAAATTGCTGCTTTATTTCCAGGTGAGAGATTTTCATTTCGTTTGATGGATGTAGAAGAGTTTTGCGATTTAATTGTTTCATAGAAGTATTTTAATGTTGATGGAGCTTCGGAACAATGTTTGTATCAACAAAACAACAACAAACATCGCAAATTGGTACTTTCAATTATCTTAATTATAAAGTAAAGTTTAAAACATAAATGTTTTAATTGACATTCCTTATATCATTATGCGATAGTAACTCTGTCTACCTCTGTTTGAGCCGCTTTTATGCCTAATCTACTTTTTGATTACGATGAAAATCGGCACAAAGATAGATAGCCCGAAAAAGGAAATAGGCTTTTTTGTACTCCATTTCTTGGCCCAGGTTTTTGCCCGCGCAATTTAACATGTAGTTCATGCGGTTAGAGCCGCGGGCAAAAAGCCATTTAAGTATATAAAGCAATTTATTTATGTCCATCCTAAGTAGCAGGGGCGGATCGGAAGGGCTGGGCTAATTCTAATTAAGGAGGTTGTGGTTTCGAGTCCGACTAAGGCAGTGGACATTTTAATTTAAGGGACTACTATGTGCTGCCTCCAATAGATTTAATTTTATTACTTCTAAACAAAATCAATTCTCAAAAAACTGGAATAGTATCATTTTAGCAAATTACCTCTAGTATTTATTGAATCACAGTAAACTTTTCATTTAGTTGTTTATAAAGTCGAATTTGTCGGTAACGCCAAAAGTGGCCGCTTTTAGCACTAATGTACAATACGAAAGAATGTCAGAAAGAAAAGCAATTCAAAGTGATTCAATAAATAATAGGTGTTAAAATATGAAATTGCCGATTACTTTCCCACTTTTTATTTTGTTTATAGCTCTTAAGTATAGTCATATTATTGCGTAATTATTTTTGTATTGTATCAAAAACTAAATAAAGTAACTTTTGACTAAAAAAAAAATGCAATACTAGTGCCTATTACTTCAAAGGAAGTCGTTGAAAAGACCCCTTACAATGTGTCAGCTAACCTTCTTGCTTCAATTAAGTATATTTGTATTATATACTTTGATTTTCAGAAATTTAAATAATATAGTGCGTAGCTTTATAACCATCTAACTTTCACCTTTAATTGCATCGAAAACGGTTCAGGCGTTTTTAAAAAAACTAAAAAATTGTTACTATGGAAAAATGACTTTTCTCTATTTCGTCCATACAAAACGGCAATTTCATGCTTTAACCCCTAATACTAGAAGTAAGTAATTTGCTAAAATGATACTGTTCCAGTTTTTTGAGAATTGATTTTGTTTAGAAGTAATTAATCATTTGGGGGCAGCAAATACTCGTAGCTCTAGTAGTCCACTTATGGAATCTTATTTTTTTATTATCAAAACAATACGAAATCTTGAAACCTTTTATACCCACTGCTTTAGGCGGCAATCCGCAAGGCCCTAACTTAGATCCGGCCCTGCATAGGATATGTCAAAGATATTTGTCCACAGTCGGTGTCGGTGACCGTGTCGGTGCTGACGCTGACGTTCATCAGCGTGGACCGCTGGTACGCCATCTGCTTCCCCCTCAAGTTCAAGTCGACCACAGGCCGCGCCAAGACCGCCATAATCATCATTTGGAGCATCGCATTGACTTTTAGTAAGACCATTACTATACACGGTGCAAAAACGAAGTCTGCGTTATGTTACCATTATGAATAAAATCTTGGCAGTGTTATTTAATTTGTTCACCAGTTTTTTTTATAAAAATACTAAATATTGGTTTAGATATTTATTTTGAAACACGATGGTGACGCGCACGGATGTAGTTGTGTAAGGTCCACTTAACTGAGACCCCGCCACAGCAAAATAATACGCCTGTGCGCGTCACAGCGTGTTACAAAATTTACCCTATTCCCGACGAATACAAATTCGAAAACTCAAAAATCTTAAAGATCTATCCGGCCTTTCTCGATTTATAGGAGGCGTGACTAACACGACTTTCTTCTAAATAATAGAAGAAGAAGATATGCTAAAAAACTCATAACCAGTCAAAATAATTTAAAATTTACCATTCCACGGCTTTGATGGCCGAAAACTTTATGCAAAACTTAAAATTAAGTAAGTCCTAATTAAGTAATACTCGTAAATTATAAAGCTCTTCAGCGAAGTCTCGAAGTCGACTAACTTTCCTTGACCAAACTTACGCTTTGAAAGCTTTTAATTGTTCATTAAGACGCTGACATGAGCCAAATTCAGCTCAAAGAAGATTGTAATTGATCATATTTTTGACCAGGTGGTTGTTTCCAAAACACGATTCTAAAAACTTTTCTCGATAGAAAATAATCCCAAAGTAGCCTCTGAAAATACATAAATTACCATTTTTCTCAGCAGTCCGTATAACAATGATAATACAATTTTGCTATATTGTATATTACATGTTGCTTAAGCAAATGGCTGATTTGGATTTTTAATAAAATGGCAATTTTAAATTGCATAATGAATTTTGTTGTTTGGCACTTAGGCCCTTCTATTCCATGCGCTTTTTCTCTGTCACTCCTACGGGAATCGACAGTGACAGCTGCGGCGCGTTGCAAAGAAATTCAAAGACGAATAAATTTGTGGGCGTATTTATTGCTCAAGGTCATTGGCTGCAGTCAGCGTCTTAAGGTGGATTAAAATGATTTGAGGGTAATTAGGTTACGGTTAAAAAAATGCAATTTTGTTTGAGTGTGATTCTTAAAAAAATATCTACCAAGACATTTAATGAGTTACCGAATACGCTGTAAGCCATTCTTTCATTCGCATTCATGTTTTTGGAATGTAGTACCTCCAACGTCCGAAAGGTATATTGCAAATATTTTACGATCAGTTATGATGAAACAGTTATTCTTTTTAGGGTTCCGTACCCAAAGGGTAAAAACTGGACCCTATTACTAAGACTTCGCTGTCTGTCCGTCTGTCCGTCGCTCTGTCACCAGGCTGTATCTCAAGAGCCGCAATAGATAGACAGTTGAAATTTTTACAAATTGTGTATTTCTGTTGCCGCAATAACAACAAATACTAAAAACAAAATAAAATAAATATTTAAGGGGGGCTCCCATACAACAAACCCGTTTTTTTGGCCTTTTTGGTACGGAACCCTTCGTGCGCGAGTCCGACTCGCACTTGGCCGGTTATTTCAAACTGTTTTGAAGCCGTTAAATTGCTAATGCTCGTTAAAATAACAATCCCATAAATAAAAATTCTATAAAAAATTACAATTCTTCAAATTAATAACATTTCAAGTGGTATTATTACCGGAATGTTCATAAAAATATTACCATCGCTTCACATCCTGTTCGTGACTTATGATGCGACTTAAGTGCCAAAAGAAGACGGACAATATCTCTTTCTACCATTGCGATCGCCAACCCGCCTGCCAAGCGTGGCGATCATGGCTAAGTCCACCTTTTGGTGTGGCATTTGTCCAGCAGTGGACTGAAATAGGCCTTAATAGGAATCTTGTTATATAATAAATAAATACAAATAAATAAATATGGACAACATCACATAGGTACATCGTTCTGATCCTGAAATGAGTAACTATTTAAGCACTAGTATTTTGTGAAATAACGAAAGTATCAGTATACAAACTTGAAAAATTATGTCACAGGCGGGACTCGAACCCGCATCTCCTCGCATGCCGGGCGGGGCGCATAATTTTTCAAGTTTGTATACTGATATTACAAGTGCAATTAAGTTGCTAAAATATTAAATAAAGTATATAAATAGCTGTTTCATCTTAACTGACTGTCAAACATCTGCAAAGATGTTTCTTTCGGGTGTTAAGGGTGCAAACTCCTAACATTTGATGAAACAACGCTGGCTTACAGCGTAAAGAATATGCTTGAAAAATTCGCGCCCTGTCGCAGTGTCTCGGTGGCCTAATGGTATGGCGCCCGCCCGGCATGCGAGGAGATGCGGGTTCGAGTCCCGCCTGAGACATAATTTTTCAAGTTTGTATACTGATATTACAAGTGCAATTAAGTTGCTAAAATATCAAATAAAGTATATAACGAAAGTACCACAAACACTTAGACCCGAGAAAAATGTAGAAAAACACTTTTTTCAAGATTAACCCGTCCGACAATCGAACCCGGGACCTCGAAAACGGTTTGTACGCCACTCCGCCAGGGATGTATCCAATTTTTCGTCATTTCAAAATCATTTTTAATACTCATTGACACGTTTTGTCATACCTCACAGATTCTCCTGACCTGGTGGTGCTGGAGACGGTAAGGTCTGTGCCTCTCCGCTTCGACCTGGAATACTTGGTGCAGTGCATGGCCACCTGGTCACCAAGGAACGAGATAATATGGCATGTCCTGAAAGTGCTGTTCATTTACACGTAAGTATACAACACTGCCCCGTTCTGGTTTTAATCCAGCGGCCGTACGGCCATTTCCAATAACCTATCTATCTTCAGTTTTGGCATATCGGAGATAGAAAACAACTTCTGTCTTTGTTTCTCTGGACGGCAAAAACAGAAATAGAAACTGTTCCCTATCTCCGATATGCCAAAACTGAAGGTAGATAGGTTATTGGAAATGGCCGTTAGACAAGTGGCTTTCTAATATCGTTTACGCCAGATAGATAACAAATGTATGAAAATGACATTAACAAACGATCGAACGATCACACGTAAGCTTATAGTCTAAGATGCCACCACACAACGACCTTCACCGAGCTGGTTATTGGACGAAAAGTATTTTCCATTCAATTAAATAGGCCAATAAATATATTACAAATGGGTTGCCTAAAAAAAATCAGTCCAGAGTATGATTAATTAACTATTTTTTTTATTTGTTTTATTTTTGAACTTTTACTGGTTTGGTTAATAGACAAATTCCATACCAATCGAAAGTATGAAGCCCATAGAATATGCAAACGTTAGGTTGACTATTTTTTTCTCGTCACAACCCTTGAGTAGGCAGGTATAAACAGGTAAATCGATACTAGTAACTTGCACGGGTCTAGTTAATTAAATAAAGTTAAATGCAAATAAATATTATTTAATTATGAACACGGTGGCATAGGGTTGAATGCGAAAAACCAGACCTGAAATTCGGTTGTCAAATAAAAATTCTACTCTGGGCTGAAATTTTTAGTCAACCTATTTGCAATATATTTATTGGCAATATTGGCATATTTAATTGCATATAACATACTTTTAATCCAATAACCAGCTCGGTGAAGGTCGTTGTATGGTGGGATCTTATACTATTATAAATAACATTTTCATACTTTTGACATCTATTCTAGCACCATCTAGCACTAGCGGACCCGAGAGACGTTGTTCAGTCTTAACTTTAAATAAATATTGATTAAGAAATGGTTGATTAAAAAAAATTTTACTCATTGTTTATTATTATTATGCTTTATGATGCACAACATTCTTGGGTATATAAATAGTTTTGTTGGTATTCCGACACGGTAACAGGCGACATAATATTACTGGCCATGTGCAAAATTCAGTTTTTTTCAATGCGTTGCGTGCGGGTCAATTAAAACACTTGAGGGGTGATTAAAAAAATTCATAGGGCTGCGTTTGCGTCATTGTTATATGTTTCCTCTGATCTTAAGTATATAGTTTTATCTAAATTTAAATAAATTAAACTCGTTAGTAGAAATAAACAATATTTATTTTTTTAAATGTAACTAATTACACTTTTTTATTTTGTACTTAATTTTAGAGTTTTTGAGAAACATAAAAACCATAATTATAACTTATCTATTTAAATAATTGTATATTACCAAAGCTTGCTTACTTGTAGCATCATCGTATTTACGATAGTGCTTACCACGTGAATCCGGTTTATAATTTCGAGGCATATTTTTACCTGAGAATAAAAAGGGGAACTATAATACATAAATAGTCAATTACACGGCGGTAACTATAATACATAAAAAGTCAACCCAAGTTAAACGGCGGTACCTAGCTCCATGGGTTTCAAAATGAAACTAAATATTTCATCAGTATACAAACTTGAAAAATTTTGTCTCAGGCGAGACTCGAACCCGCATCTCCTCGCATGCCGGGCGGGCGCTATACCATTAAGCCACCGAGACGACAGATATTCTTTACGCTGCTGTAAGCCAGCGTCGCTTAATCAAATGTTAGGAGTTTGCACCCTTAACACCCGAAAGAAACATCTTTGCAGATGTTTGACAGTCAGTTAAGATGAAACAGCTATTTATATACTTTATTTGATATTTTAGCAATTAAATTGCAATTATAATATCAGTATACAAACTTGAAAAATTATGTCTCAGGCGGGACTCGAACATCTTTCCTTAAAGAATCCTTTACCTTACTTCCATTTATATTTATTGCATACTTCGTTTATGATTTATTGTGTACGCGGAAGTTCAAGAAAAAAATACTATTTTTTTTTTAATTCCTTATACGGCACACTTATGAAACCTTTTTACTTTTTAATAAGACGTTTTGGTAATCACTGAATGAGTTACCTACAGCCATATTTTTGTTACAGAATACCGCTCATTCTAATGACAGTGGCGTATTGCCAGATAGTGAAGGTTCTGTGGAAGAACAAGAAGATTCCAGGGCAAGCAGAAACCATCAAGCATGCGCCAGCCGAACAGAGTAAGTCTTTGAATAAATCTTTTCTATGTACATAGTAACGCTCCGTTGGTCTAGTGGTTTAAATACCGGGCAATGATCCCAGGTTCGATTCCCGAGTCAGGCAACAAAAAACGTTTCGAATTTTCGAACGTTTTGCTTGGGTTTGTGATCACCAACCCGCATTTGGCGATTGATGATTAAGCCAGTACCCATCATTGCTGTGGTAACTTGAATTCAATGATAGGCCTTTTCCCTGCAGTGGGATGATTATGGCTGTTACTTAATTCAATTCAATTCAATTTATTTATTCACCTTTTCGTTACATTTCATAACATTGGTACGTCAAAATTTACAATTAATTTATCTTATACATAATTTAATTGACTAATACAGGACAAACAAACAAACAATACAGGAGTCAAATCATGTGAGCCTATTAGAAAATGAACAGTTCATATACTCTTCTATACTGTAGAAGGCATTATTTTTTAAAAATGTCTTAATTACCTGTTGAAATGCGTTAAAATGAATCCTTGTAATTTTAATTGGTAATTTATTATACATACTCGTATTAATTTTTAGAGAGATGCCCTGTTTGCGCGCTTTAACAAGTCTCGTTTTCGGGACACACAACCTTTCTCTGTTTCTCGTATTATAGTTATGTGTGTGCATTTTCATAGGCAACTCACTCTTTAGCTGGTGGACTTCCAAAATTGATCTGTATATAAAAAGCGACACCACTGTCATCACTTTAGCTTTCTTAATGTAGGCTCGTGCCGATGTCATTCTTTCTATATATAATTCTTATCGATCTTTTTTGACATATTAAAACTCACCTCATTTGAGTAGCATTTCCCCAAACTGTTATCCCATAACTTATTAAATTATTGAGTGACAATATGCAAAGTACACAGATATTAGGGTATTTCTATCAACAATAGGTCTAAGTTTAAATAAGACATAGTTAGCGCTAGCTAGCCTTTTACAAATTTTATCAATATGGCTTTCATAATTTAAAGTAGAGTCAATAGTGCAGCCTAAAAATGTAACCTGCTTATTCAATTCGTGTTTAGTTTTTCGACTTGTATAATTTAGTACGGTACTTTTGTCTGCATTCAATATTATTCCATTTGTTTTGAACCATTTTCTTAAGATATCTAATATTTCGTCAGTTTTTTTCATTACATTTACTTTATCCTTATCTTTGACGCCCACCTGTGTATCATCAGCAAATAGGGTAACCAGTGCCCAGTCCGGTAAACTAACTGCAAGATCATTTACATACACCAAAAAAAGTAATGGCCCCAAAATAGATCCCTGTGGGACGCCAATATGACACTGCTGATTTTCCGACTTTGTGTTGTTTAACGTGACTATTTGATTTCTATTGCTGAGATAGGACTGCAACATACGCAGTTCTTTTCCTTCAAAACCATAAAATTTGAGCTTATGTATAAGAATGTCATGTCGCAAACAGTCAAAAGCCCTGGTCAAATCGCAGAAAATACTGGATACTTTCCGCGACCTATCCAAAGCATCCAGAATAAAGTAAACCATTTTTCTAATGGCCATTACTTACTCTACTTACTTATGTATTCCCAGCAACAATTTACATGTATTAAGAACTATACAGGATGAAACTTTAACCACTTTCCAAAATTTTTGTAGTCGTTCAGTATCGTATTTAGACCCCATTAAATTATGAAGTAAAATATGTAAATCAAGTTGTCACCCGAAAATATTTTTCGCAATATAGTTTTAAATTTTTACAGTTTTAGACCTGTTTAGGTATAAAGGGAAATCAAAAACTTATGATTAGTATCGTAATGAATGAATGAGATGCGCAACGCATAAAAAAAGTGTTGCTAGGGGGCCGTATCAAAAATTTTACATTTTTGGCGGACTTTTTCTAAGTGCTTTATTTTGTCATTTTTGTACTGGGCTATACCACAGATAATATAATACTACTAGAAAAGAGAAAATACGTCATTTGTTTTTCGTGTCGTAGATATTAAAATTTGGAAGGTGGTTAAAATTTCACCCTGTATACACAGTCTGATACAAAAATGACACCTAAAACTGTCCTCGATTGAATGATTGACGTTGGTTTTATGTCAGTGTCAACTTTATAACCCGGCCAAATTACGTCGACACGCTAGTATGGATATTTATGTCATGTAGGTATCTATTCAATTCATAGGTTGTGCTAAAAGTGAACCCTTGTGTCAAATGGTCTCACATTTAGTTGGACTGTTTTTGACGCCAATTTTGTATCTTGATGATTATACATGAAATTTTAACCACCTTCCAATCTAAGAGACAAAAACAAATGATGTTTTTCTTTTGGTATAGCCCAGTACAAAAATGTCAAAATAAAGCACTTAGAAAATGTCCGCCAAAAAACTAAAGTTTTTGATACGGCCGCCTAACAACACTTATTTACGCAATGCACATCACATTCATTCATTACGATATTAATCATATTAATAAGCTTTTGATTTTCCTTTTGTACCTAAACAGGCCTAAAACTGTAAAAATTTAAAACTATAATTGCGAAAAATAATTTAGGGTAAAAACTTGATTTACATTTTTTACTTCATAAATGGGGTCTAAATACGATACTGAACGCCTATAAAAATTTTGAAAGGTGATTAAAATTTCATCCTGTATTACATCAATGATTCTTAGTTACTTGTTTTGCCGAAATGATTCAAATAACGGTAAATCAGAGTAGTTCAGTCAATGTATGTCACCACTTTTAAGGCAAATAAATAAATATTCTATATTCTATCTCCAAAATTAATAATGTTTTTAACAAATATTTTGATTTATCAATGAACGCTAAATCAGCAGAATCAGAATAAAATGCAAAATGCTACTGGTGTAGATTTCATTGTGAGATCACAACACAACACAAATATTTGCAAATGATCCATCAACAAACCCTTTTCTATGGATTAAGTACCTATTCACTTAAGTTTTGGTTCGATATAAGATTGATGGATATTGTCAGAAATCATTGATCGATGCAGTACTTAATTCTTAGATATCTTTGAAAGATTATCCGAACCCCTAAAATGGCATGTCTGCAAAAAAATAACGAACTGGCAGGAAGACATCTCCTGTCTGCTCACATAAGTACCTGAAATTCGTTCCAAAAATACGGAACTAATGAACGCACTCATAGCACATGAATAATTTACTCATGTGATAATAGTGCGACTGAGAAAATACATTCTAAGATAGACAAGGATTGTCTACTTCACAATAGGAGCCATCGAGTCAAACAATTTTTGTGACAGTCGATAGCTAAAGAAGGCCCCTTAGGTCGGGTTTGCCGTGCACGGTTTTGACCAAAAAAAGTGTTGAAAGTTTGTCTAAAAGTGATTTATAATTAAAAGAAAAACATATAATTTATCTTGTCCTTTTGGCTATCATAAAAGAGTATCTAAAGGAGTAGGTAATATGAGAAAAAGACGAAAAGCAGTTTCTTCTACAACCCTACGCCTGCATTTTAACATTGTTTAGACTAGACCCAACCAAATACGTCAAGTAACGTTGTTTGTAACGAGGGCAATAGATAAGCCTCAAGACAGTAGGTTTAGGTTAAGCATACCAAATAAAAACGAGTAAAAAAGAAATAAAATAAAAACCGAAATTGCTAGGGACTTAGGTATTGGAGCCACCGCCGACGATGAACGAGAAGCGAGTAGTGCTAGAAACTGGAAACTACTTTTCATGAAGCGTAACGCTAATGTTTTCAGATTTAAACTAGTGGAGGGAGTCCTCGCCGGTAGTGTGAACAGTCAGCAATCAACTATTATTATAATTATGCATCTCTTTTGTTGACATGGAATGTATACAACGTGTTCCTTTTGATATTCCATAACTCTAGGATATTAAACAGACCATGGTAAAGAATCAAATTGCATAATATAAATTATTTTTCAATTATTATTATTTTTTTGTTTAATTTTTTCATACAAAATAATTCTAAAAAGTCACGACTGTATATGTAAAACACCCTTACCTTGTTATAAATGAACTTTTGAATGAAAACGATTTACTCGTACCCACTTATCAATGAAACACCCACACACGTCAATGTTTTTTACAAGTTACGCTCTCCCGCTACTTTACTACTACACTTTAGTGTAAGTTTGCCAACGTCTTGCAAAACTAAGGATTCGCCATACTGGTTGGTTACATTTTTTAAACAAATTTAACTAAAATTGATGTTATATTCGAAACTATTGATTTTTGAACCACATGTTCTAGGGCGTTTTATATTATTTTTACCTATAGAACATAACCTTAGAGTTATGGGATATCAAAAGGAACACGTTGTATACACATACACCGTGAAATTTTAGTGGTTGTTTTCCCGCAACAGAACGATTTACCTTTAGTAGCAGCATCGAATCGTGCGAGTTATTTTTTGAAAATAAAGTTATCGTTGTTCTCAACTTATCAAAAAAATAATCATCAACTCAAAAGCGTGAGATACGATAGTATCTTTACAAAATGTGACGTGTTTGGGTACTGCTTGCCACACGAAATCTATGTTCAAAGCAAAAGATGCTCTAAGGACTAAGTATTACAGCATAAACTGCATCGCGCGAAGGGCAATGACCCCGGCCGGTGACCGGCTGCGGCGCGGCTGGTACCATTGGTTCGAGGTTGCTTTCGAGTTTCGTTTATCACAATCGTGAAACAGCTATTTTTTTAATTGAATAAAAAAAACTGCACAAATCTATTTTACTACTAAGATAGAATCATTTTACTGCGGGAAAACAACCACTAAAATTTTACGGTGTATATTACGTGTCTTGAGCGAGAAAATAGTCCATAGTTAGTCGCTTCCTCGCCGGCGCGCCGCGGCCGCGGCGGTGGGACAATTTTCATTGGTCGTTAGCGACTGAATGCGGAGTGCGAAAGATTTTTGTAACGCATGCCACAGGGACCGCACGGCAGGAACCGTTTTCATTAGTCGTTAGCGCATTTATGCTGGGTACGAGATATTCCTGTAACGCATGCCAGGAAGAGGAGTCCCCAAATGCTTTGCATCAACCGAGTTATTGACTGACCAATTTCATTGATCGTTATCCCGAATGCTGTAAGCCCCCGCACGCATTAAATCGACCAAGTTATCGACAGATGAATTAGGTCGACATAGGTCGCTAGGCTGCATGCGGAATTGCGGAATACTCCAAATTCGGGCTAGCGACCGATTCATCGACCAATGAAAATGCACCCTTATCGTTAGATTTTTTTTTTGTTACAGCTCAGCTCAGGTCCCGAAGGAAAGCTGCTAAGATGCTGGTGGCTGTCGTGGTCATGTTCGCAGTCTGCTTCTTCCCCATCCACCTTCTTTGTATACTAAGGTGAGAAACTTCTGATGACAATCAATCCGCCATATCCTTTCAGTTGAATAAAACAAAATATGAAAACATCACATTCTTCGTTCAAAAGGTACGTAAATAGATAAAGCTCAAGCACTTGTTTTTGTGGGATTCAGATGAATGAACTTAGGTACCAAATACCGAGAAAATATTAAAAAAGTATAGTCACGCACGTTAAAAAATCAGTTAAAATCAGTTTTATTTCTGCAAATAGGCCCCAGGAGGCGCTTTTACACGTCCCAATATTTAAACCTACCACTGCTTAGGGACAAGTCTGGGCTAGTGCCGAGAAGAAGCAGCGCAAGAAACTCGGTCACTATTGTCAGCCTCTTTTTAAATAAATTTTTACAAGGTAAGGTAATTTTTACAAGGTTTAAGCAAGTACGAGCTGGGACAGTTTAATGCCATACATTTCTATCATTTAAATAATCATTAACAGTGTAATAGCCTTTTTTCATTAAAATTACTTTGACATACGATTTAAGTTTATGTACAGGAAGTTCAGCAATATCCTGTAGTAATTTGTTGAAAATACGAATACAATTTCCCATAAATGATTTTCCTACTTGTCGCAGTTATTTCTCGTATTAAAATTGTGTACGTTACTTTTCTTAAGAAATAAATGTATGTTCTTACGAACGTAAATAATATTCTCAAGAATGTATTGAGAAGACACTGTATACAGCTCGTTTTTTCAATATAAAAATTGACTCAATATCTGCCGCCGAGCCCCACAATAGAATTCCGTATGACATTATGCTATGAAAGTAGCTAAAATATACTAATCTTGCCGTTCCAACATCAGTCAATTACCTTATCTTTCTCACAGCATAAGCAGCAGAACTAAGTCTTCCAGACAGCCCCCTAATATGAGCACCCCATTGCAAATGAGAGTCTACAGTTTTACCTAAACAGGTAGTAAAATCTACAGAGTTTAGTGGTTCATCTTTAACAATTATATGAGGGGCAGCAAACCTTACGTTTGGCATCGTACATTTAACGCATTTTGTTTTATTTGCATTTAGTAAAAGATTATTTGTTTTAAACCAATGCAATAATTTAGAGAGGGTATTGTTAACATCGTCAAATGAAGATTTGCCCCTCTTAATTTTAAAAATCATTGATGTATCATCTGCAAACAATACCATCTCACAAAGATTATGTAAGTAACACGGAAGGTCATTTATATAAACTAAAAATAGCAGGGGCCCTAATACTGATCCCTGTGGGACACCCATAATAAGGACCGACCCTGAAGACTCAGCTCCATTTATGCAAACCTTTTCATCATCTTCCAAGTTTTTTATAGGCGTTCTGTATCGTATTAAAAAATATAAATAAAGTTTTCACCCGAAAATATTTTTCGAGTATTAAATTTTTACGGTACTAAGCCTGTTAAGATATGAAGGGAAAATCAAAAACTTATGGATAGTATCGTAATGCTAGGAGGCCGTATCAATTTTTTTTTATTTTTGGCGGACATTTTCAAAGTGTCATTTTATCTCGACATTTTTGTACTAAGCTACACCAAAAGAAAAAATACGTCATTTGTTTTTACTGAGACCTTGGAAGACCTGAACATTATGCTCGAAGATCTCGGTAATGCTTCTTAAAGAGTGGGTCTTAGGATAAACATGGACAAGACGAAAATCATGTTAAATGCCCATGTTGCACCCGCTCCAGTTAACGTTGGGAACGTTGCACTCGAAGTGTTGACGAGGTAAAGAGATCTCTCGTCGAATTCAGCTCGGATGTGCAGCGTTCGAGAAGAATATATTCGCGTCCGAAATACCTCAGTGTCTCAAGACGAAAGTCTTTGACCAGTGTGTGTTACCAAATGACCTATGGGAGTGAGACGTGGTCGTTTACTATGGGTCTCCTAAGAAGGCAGCGAGCAATGGAGAAAGCGATGCTTGGTATTTCCCTACTCGATCGAATCAGAAATGATGAGATCCGCAGGAGAACTAAAACAACCGACATCGCTCGAAGGATTGCATCGTTGAAGTGGCAGTGGGCGGGACACATAGCGCGGAGAACCAATGGCCGTTGGGGCGGAAAGGTTCTCGAATGGCGACCGCGTACCGGACGACGTTCCGTGGGCAGGCCCCCTACAAGGTGGACCAACGATCTGGTCAAGGTCGCGGGAAGCCGCTGGATGCGGACAGCACAGGACCGATCGTTGTGGAGATCCTTGGGGGAGGCCTTTGTCCAGCTGTGGGCGTCGTTCGGCTGATATGTATGTACTCGTATGTATGTTTTTTGTCTCGTAGATTGCTATATTAAAATTTGGAAACTTGCCCGACCAGGGAATCGAACCCAGGATCTTGGCCCTTCTCGTCGAACTCTGTCTCCTCCCCTCATTTTTTTTGGCAGCGTTTTTTTTTCATATCGGCTCCGTGTGATGATAAAACATCTGACGAAGGTTCGATTACCCTCGTCAAAATATGTAATTCATCTTAAGTATTGAACACCTCAAAATATTCACGACAAAAATGGTAATCATTCATACTTAGTTGTAAAAGGAATAACGTTAAGCCCGACATGTCAATTTGACAATACATTTCTTGAATTTAAAATTGGAAGGCATTTCTAGGGTGTGACCAAGGTCCGACACACCTTTTAAGGGAAAAGCCTTCATTAAACAAAATGTCCTTTAGTTTATTGTATCAGAGGTTAGTGTTTTGTTTTTAAAAAAAATCTATTCTGTTAACATTTTTCGACGACTATGACTCCCATCCAGTCTCAAGCCAATATAGGACAGATAGTTTCCTAAACTGACAAAACCGGGAACGGAATCCGGAACCGTTCTTCTCATTGTGGATTATCATTAAATAAAAAATAATAAATAAATAAAGGCATTTATTTCGAACAATTTTTGATGGTACAGTTCATAGTGGATTAAAATAATGACTTATGAAAAAACTAATGTTAAATTAAATTGAAGGAAATAGAAAAATAAATTGTTAACAAGGGTGATCAAAATAGAAGTTAAAAAAAAACTCTCCCCTCCTTACCATACTTTTCCATATAGGAGATGTGTACCTGTCAGCCAACGTCTTTAGAATGCTGTTATGACTGGCACGCAATCTGCTTATTAAGGATGCTGTCTTTTTGCGAATGACAGCGTGGAAGCCGTCGGTGTGGTTTTGCGCAAACATCCCAGATGCGCTGTAGTGGCGTGGCAGTCCCAACAACATCCTGATGATGTTATTTTATTGGATACGTAGGGCATTCACAGATTTTTTGAATGATGTGGTGTCAGTTTTCCAAGATGCCTGTAACAGGTCTCTGACGTGAATTGCTCTTACAACTTCCATCTTTCAGGAGCCGGACCAAATGCTTAACGAGCCTTCTGATACACGACTATAGCCCACCCCTTCCAGACCCAAGTCAATTTAGAAAAGACCTTTTTCTATACGAGTATTGATCCGGAATCGGGACCCTTGCGTAGCAGGCGGAACATCAAACCACTAAACAACTGGGTCGTCAGTTCATCTCGTACGGGAATCGAGCGGGACCTTTGCGTAGCAGGCGTAACATTGAACCACTACACTAACTGGGTCGTCAGGTCGTCCCGTATTACTAAAATAACCCTTCCTGCTGACTTTGCAGTAGACGGGTAGCAATAAAATATTATTAATTTTAAGGCGACTGCTAGAGCTAAGTGCTGCCCCTAATTGATTTAATTTTATTACTACTAAACAAAATAAATTCTCAAAAAACTAGAACAGTATCATTTTAGCAAATTACCTCTAGTATTTTTTAAATCACTGTTAACTGCTTTTCGTTCTGGCATTCTTTGGTATTGTACATTATTGCTGAAAACGGTCGCTTTGGGCGTTAACGACAATTTCAACTTCTTAAACAACTAAATGAAAATTTTAGATTTTTTTTAGAATTAATAAAATTAAATCAATTGAGGACAGCTCTTAGCTCTATTAGTCTCTTTAAACAATAAAAAATAATTCTGGCCCGCTGGTAGTTTATGGTATGTTATGAGTTCTGGTCGTCGGTAAGTACGGAACCCTTCGTGTGCGAGTCCGACTCGCACTTGGCCGGTTTATTTTACTCATAATAAGAGTGCTTTTATAAGCGGTGGCGGATTCAGAACTTTGATTTGGGGGGGACTTGACTTGGTTGAAGGAAGATTTATCAAGGACGCTTTTACTTACTCCAGGTAGTGTAGGTACCAATTTACCGAAATTCTATTTGCCATGGAAGCTCCTTAGCCCTGACCCACCCCCTGGATATGCTACTGGTAAAAAGTATCTTATTTCGTACTACGTTCATAATGGTGAAAATCATAAAATACCTTCAGATAAACTAACCATTGGAACTAGACCGTAGTATGTACGTACTAACGAGGTGTTATCGCCTGACCACCTTAAAGAGCCATATCGCTTACAGCTCGCGTCGTCTGTTGTTTGAAGTGACGACTGTTTTTGTAGTTTTTGCAGAGACCCCGACCGTACCTCAACCCGTGCCAATACGAAAGGACCAATACGATTGGACAGACTGATGGACAGATTCTAAACATAGGACACCCTTTTTACCCTTTGAATAGCTGATGCGTTTCGTAAGACGTGAAATACATTAGGACGATATCAAAGTAGTAAGTCTGTTCGGATGGAAGACATTTCTAGGGTAATGGAATAATTATTGTTATTTTGATATGGCACAAAAGTGTTCAACGACTTTTGATGCTTATTTTGAATACAAGTGCAGGACGCACTTCTGATTATTATCTAAGTATTAATAATTCGGTTTTAAAATAGGTAACCAACAATTTTATTATATTATTATTATAAAAATTATATTATTAGTCGATCTGACTCGAGTTTATCGGAAAGTGGCAATTTCCCCTTAAACCCAAGTTTAAAGAACATATTAAAAAGCTGTTTCATCTTAACCATTTGTTAAATATTTGTGAAAAATACCAATAACATCGATGATACTTCGCTGGCTTCAATATACCCATAAATAAATTGGTCAACACAAAGAATGTCTTAATGCCTGAGGCTAAAAGGTTTAAGCCAAGGAATTTCATTTTTATTTATTACCTAAGAACAGTTCAAAATAGAAGTAATTAATCCTTTTACCCGACTACGACAAAGCCAACAGGAAGGGTTTTAATTTTAGCAGTCTTTGTTTACGGGTATTTATGTGTGTTCCACATTTGCGGCTAAGCTACTGAGCCAATTATGGTAAATTAAGTATTAATAGATTCCTTATTATAGTCCGGAACATACGCTACCTTTTATTAAAAAAAGCTACGTGGCAAATGCTACAACAATACATATATTGGATCCTTTAAAACAATTTTTTGCAGGCATAACGAGATGTGTCAGAATTCTGAGTACAAAAATGTTTAAAATAAAACCGGCCAAGTGCGAGTCGGACTCGCGCACGAAGGTTTCCGTACCAAAAAGGCCATAAAAACGGGATTGTTGTATAGGGGGGGGGGGGCTTAAATATATTTTTTTTGTTTTTAGTATTTTGTTGTTATTGCGGCAACAGAAATACATAAATTGTGAAAATTTCAACTGTCTAGCTATCGCGGCTCTTGAGATACAGCCTGGTGACGGACAGACAGCGAAATCTTAGTAATAGGGTCCCGTTTTTACCCTTTGGGTACGGAACCCTAACAAGTCACTTCAAATTCGTTGGCATTTTCGTAGTCGGGTTAGTTTTTGAAACTATTTATTCATAATGTAGAAACCTACTAGGTACGATATATTGTTAGTTGGAGTAAATGTTTTACTATTTATTTTGTACAGGGTCATAAAGGCTTAGTAACGTTGGCATTTTCGGTTTTGTTACTGTTGAGATTTTACTACCCACGTCTAAAAGACATTAGATAGAATCAAATGAATACGTTTTTATTGTGGACGACCATAAAGCGTAGGCTACATTTCAATCCTTCCCGTCGCATTGTTGCGTAGGATTTTATTTACTGGAGGTCTTTAGACGTAACGGGGTATTTTTCCATTTATTGAATGAGGTACTCAGCTAAAGTAATTAGATCTATTCAGTTTGACAACATGCCTATGGCGGGCATTCCCCTAATGTAAATAATAATATAGTGCTATGTATGTAGTTGGTTTTAGGTTATGTTACTAACCTTAATATTTATCCTACTAATATTATAAGTCAAACTGAGTGACAGGATTAAAAATAGTGTGATAAGGGATCGATGTGGTGTAAAAGAGGATGTAGTGACCAGTATTGAAAAAGGAATGCTTAAATGGTTTGGACATGTTGAAAGGATGAATGAAAGCAGATTGACTAAAAAGATATATATGGCGAGTATGAATGGAAATGTTGGAAGGGGAAGGCCTCGACGAACTTATCTTGATCAAATCGGGGAAGTTCTAAAGAAAGGTCAGGTCAAGAGTACCCTAAACCGGCGAACGTGTATGAAAAGATTAATGAATGTGGATGAAGCGAAAGTAGTCTGTAAGGATCGTAGCAAGTGGAAAGATGTGGTCTCTGCCTACCCCTCCGGGAAAAAGGCGTGAGTGTATGTATGTATGTATGTAATATTATAAATATTTTTATAAGGATGTGTGTTACTCAATCACACTAACATATCTGGATGAAATTTAACACGCAGATTAATCAAAGGCTAGAAAAACACATTGCTTACTACTTTTGATCCCGAAAAAATGAATAATTTACGAGTTTAATCATATTTTATGTTTTACGCTTAGAATAAGGTTTTACGCCAACGTAGCTGAGAAACATTAAATACAATAACTTGAGTAAATAATTTTAATTTGAATATTGACATAGTAATCTCATCAATTTTCATGGTCTCTTACAAGAGGCCTTATTCAGCTATTTCAATTGCAGTTCGATCGTGATTGAAGCGGGCGATTCTGACATTTAGCCCATACTAAAACTGACAAAAACCTGCAATTCAATTACGATTGTGATACGATTTGGTTAGCTGAATTACGGGCCAGTACTTTGTCAATGATGTTGACTGATGATACTGAAACGTGGTCGCTTATATGGGTCTCATAAGAAAGCTTAAGGTAGGGCAATGGTGACAGCAATGCTTGATATTTACCTTCGTAAAAGAGTCAGAAATGAGGAAATTCACAGAAGAATTATAATAACCTACATCGTTCGATGAATTGTGGAGCTGAAGAGGCAGTGGTGGGACACAGTCAGAAGAATCGATCGAAAAGGTTATCGAACGGCGATCACGACGATGATCTGTGGCCGCCACCAGGTGGACCGACAATCTGGCGAAGGTCGGGTAAACCGCTTGATGCGAGTGGTGCGGGATCGATCGTTGTAGATACCAGGCGTATGTCCAGCAGTGTGATTATAGCCGAGCTGATGATGATGATGAAGACATGGTATTATTACAGGTACACCGTGGACATGGAGCAGTCTGATGCGGTTACGTTCCTCGCGCTGGTTTCCCACGTGCTGTGCTACGCCAACTCAGCTATTAACCCTCTCATATACAACTTCATGAGTGGTAAGTCTTTTAAAAATATTCTTCACTCTTATCCATTGATGTAATACATACTAATATTATAAAGCTGAAGAGTTTGTTTGTTTGTTCGTTTGAAAGCGCTAATCTCAGGAAGTACTGGTTCGAAACTTTGATCTCAACTGACTGTCAAACATCTGCAAAGATGTTTCTTTCGGGTGTTAAGGGTGTAAACTCCTAACAACGCTGGCTTACAGCGATAAAAATATGTTTGAAAAATTCGCGCTGTGTCGCAGTGTCTCGGTGGCATAATGGTATAGCGCCGCGCCCGGCCCGTATTGCGACGAGATGCGGGTTCGAGTCCCGCATGAGACATAATTTTTCAAGTTTATATACTGACATTAGAAAAAAAATGAATATAAATTAATATTTAAGTTGTTATTAATGTTGTTGTTATTATAAAGTATAATTTTAACACGTCTGAGTAAAAATAACGTAACAAATCGTCAAACATAAGAAACACTAAATTATGTTTTTTTTTTTTAATGTATCATCTGTACATAATGAAATAAAACGCTTTTTTATTGACGTGACAACGTCTTAAATTAGGTTGCGGCTGGGAGTCACTTATGAAAAAGTGTAACGCTCGGTAACGTTACGATGAGTCACCGAACGAATCGACTTGACTTTCGCAAGACACATTACAGCAGAAACACTTCCTTTCATTTCATATTTCTCCTATCATCGTCCTATCCTCAACAAAATCACTCAAATAGGAATTAGTTAAGTTTAAGTTTACATGTACAATGTTTTAGTAAACAAAATATATTTCTATAGTTAAAATTTGTGCAATTCTTATTTTCATTCAATTCCTTGTTCCTATTGTGCAATTTAATTATATTCATATCAATAAATATTCTACCGAGAAAAAGACGTTGTCACGTAAAATCTTCGCCCGTAAAACCGACTTTGCAGGCAACCATTTTTTTTTTTTTATTAAAAAAAAACGTTTATTTGCACAAAACATGGTATAAAATGGTAACATTAAACAATAAAAGGTGCTCATGTTTCGCTAATAAAAATGGCATGCAAATTTTATGAAGTGTAAAATAACACGGTGATCTTAATTACATTACATGAAATAAAAATTAAAATAATTAAAAATCAGTATTAAAATTTCAAGATTAAATAAATGTCAGTAAAATCCAGCTAGTTGTCAATAAATTCCTTAACACTATAACATTTTTTGTCACTAAGCCATTTAGTCAATATTTTTTAAATAAGTAATTATTTAGTACTTTAAAATCATTAGGGATCTTACTATATATTCTGACGCACATCGCAAGACAATTTTTACTATATTTACATGTTTTTGGTACATTTCTTAAGACAAGTTTATATTTGTCTCTGCGCACTCTGGTATTCTGTGCATCACATGCTTTGGCAAACAGATCTCTATGTTGATGGACAAAATGACATACCTCATACAAGTAATTATTTACATGGATAGTCTGATGTCAGAGTTATCCAAGCCACCTATATGGCTAGTTTATACAAATATTTAGGGTTCCGTAGTCCACATGGGACCCCTATAATATGTTGTTTCGCCATGTCCGTCATGTAATAGAGACTCTAGGAATACGCAATAAGGCATGGATTAATCTGGCCAACATGGCAGTAAAATAAATATTTTTTTTTTGCAAAGAAGCACTTCAGGTAAAACGAATGTTGCTTTTTTTTAAACAAGGCACATTGAAAAATGAATTGGGAAAGTATTCATAAATATAAAACACTAAAATTGAATCAGGAATGTATTTAACAAGTTTAAAACTGCGAATTGTTTCAACTGTTTAAGTTTGCAATAGCCTTAAGACCGGTCCCAATAATCTATCTATCTTCAGTTTTGGTATATCGGAGATAGAAAACATCTTCTGTCTCTGATTTTACCATCCAGAAAACAAAGACAGAAGTTGTTTTCTATCTCCGATATGCCAAAACTGAAGATAGATAGGTTATTGGAAATGGCCGTTAACAAAATTAAAAAGAAAACTATCTAAGTTTGAAAGATGTGTAGTAGAACTTCAGAAAGTCATACTTTTGAAGAGCCATGTGTCAAACTATCGACTGATATCTGCTATTTAGTAAGAGAGAGAGTGAAACTGTCAATGTTTTTCCAGGAAAATTCCGCCGGGAGTTCCGCCGATCTTTCTGCTGCGCCCAAACTCCTGTCCGAGAGAACTTCACCACCCTCACCAGAATCACCACTTCGAAGGTCAGGAGACCATGCCAGATGGAGTACCAGGGCCACAGAATGCCTGAAGCGTACATCTGTAATACTACGTTCATTGAGAACGGGTACAGAAAACGATACTTGACTTAAGTTCAGTGTTTTGTGATGTGATAATTATTTGAAAGTATGGATAGATTTGTATTTAAATATAGTTAGGTAACTTGTGAAAAAAATATCCTCTGAATACGTTATTTTGTCATTGTGTAAATAAATCTCTAATTAATAAATTTGTTTAAAATTATTTGTAGATGTTTGTAAACAAAGCATTTTTGATATAAGTTTAGAGATGACGAGAAGCAATGACATGAAGGCTACGTTGGTCTAGTGGTTTGGATACCGGGCCAACATCTCGGGGTCCCGGTTTCAATCCCCGTGTCAGGCAACAAAGGATTCGAATTTCCGAACATTGCTCTGGTTTATGATCACCACCTGCATTTGGCAAGCGTGGTGATTATACCTGTACCCATCATTACTATGGTAACTTGAATTCAATGATGGAGCCCTGCTGATTATATTATGTTATTACTTTTTTTTTACTAAGTTAGCTACATTATAGAATAGAGTAGAAATAAATTTATTCAGTACCACAACAAAATCCTTTATTCCCACTAGTTCTGTTGAACAGTTCTGTTGACAGATGCAATAATTAAAATAGACAAAAACACTTTATAACACATGGTACTAAATAGGTATCTACTCAGCATATGTCGCGGCCTAAAGGATGCCACCACGCTGGTCTTCCCAGCGTTGTGGCAGATACCCAGATTCTAGAGGGAACTGCCACGCGCAGCAGATGAAAACAAACATATTATAATTTAAGTAAAGTGCATAAACAGTCCGTGACATTTTTAAATACAGGGAAAAATGCATAAAATATATTTCAACTTATCTAATAAAAGCAATATGTTCTACAAATAGCGTTGACTAGTAGCAGAAGTAAAATATGAGGGCAATAAGAAATGACCTTGATGTCGATGAAAAAACACAAAAATAACAACATACCATTGTTAAAAAAATTAAAATGACACTGCCAAGAAGTAAGCCAAGAAGTTATACATAATGGTTACATGACGTGGGCTTCGTTTTATAGGTGGTTAAAATTGCATCGTGTAGATAAAAAATAATATACGCGTGTCTGTGAGTTTGAATATATAGGGGGTTAAAGTATGAAATTGCCGTTTTGTATGGACGAAATCGAAAAAAGTTATTTTTCCATACTAACAATTTTTTTGTTTTTTTAAAAATGCCTGAACCGTTTTCGATGCAATTAAAGGTGAAAGTTAGATGGTTATAAAGCTACGCATTATAGTATTTAAATTTCTGAAAATTAAAGTATATAATACAAATATACTTAATTGAAGCAAGGTCAGCTGACACATTGTAAGGGGTCTTTTCAACGACTTCCTTTGAAGTAATAGGCACTAGTAGGTATTGCATTTGTTTTTTTAGTCTAAAGTTACTTTATTTAGTTTTTGATACAATACAAAAAGAATTACGCAATAATATGACTATACTTAAGAGCTATAAACAAAATAAAAAGTGGGAAAATAATCGGCAATTTCATACTTTAACACCTATTATATACGCTGTGGGACATGTCTAGCGCATTTTTAAGCTCCCGATTTAAATCCTGTAAGTAACGCCTGATTTAAATCAGTACATGTCTAGCGCATTTTTAAGCTCTTGAATACAGTCGATCTACTTCTTTCTTTTGTTTTTGTAGTACTTACATAAGATATAATAGCTAATTATACAAATTGATATCTTCCTAAGAGGTATGTGTTTTTGTTTAATAATTGTAAAATAAAATTAGTTTTTGATTTTTGGCTTAATTTTATTATTAATTGGCTTGGTAAGTATATACTTTATTTGATATTTTAGCAACTTAATTGCACTTATAATATCAGTATATAAACTTGAAAAATTTTGTCTCAGGCGGGACTCGAACCCGCATCTCCTCGCAGGAGGAGATGATGCGAGGAGATGCGGGTCCGAGTCCCGCCTGAGACAAAATTTTTCAAGTTTATATACTGATTGGTAAGTATATTATTTATTTGGGGCAAAATGGGGATGAAAAAATAAGGACGATTATTTTTTTAATATTTGGGGTGTACCGTTACAGATACTAACCACAGAGAGGAAGAGATTGATATCCGTATCCAAAACGCTCTCAGATGCACGGCAGCTCTTCACAAGGTTCTGGTGTCTAAGCTGATACGCAGAAGAACTAAAATTCGTGTCTACAAAACTGTAATTAGACCAATTTTAATGTATGGATGCGAAGCCTGGACACTGACCTTGAAAGAAGAGAATAAGCTGTTAGTGGCGGAAAGGAAAATTCTTCGAAAGATTCTGGGGCCGAAAAAACTGGGAGACGGGAGGTTGAGAGTCAGGAAGAACACTGAGATTGAAGACCTAGTATCCGAACCTAACATTATTGGAGAAACTAAAGCAGCTAGGCTTCGATGGCTCGGACACTTAGAGAGGATGGAAGAGGATCGTGCCGTGAAAAGAGCGTACCTGGGACGACCAAATGGGAGACGCCCGGTTGGACGACCCAGATACCGCTGGAAAGACGTTGTAGCTCAAGACCTGCTCAACCTCGGCCATAGCGATTGGCAAGAATTATCGCAAGACCGAGATGCATGGCGTGATCTGGTGTCGGAGGCCAAGACTCACTTTGGGTCGTTGAGTCACCCTAGTAAGTAAGTATTTTTTACCATTTCGATACTTGTGCCTCAGAGTGAACAGACGTAAAAAATAATAGGGTTTTGAAATCGACGCGTATATTTTAGTTTATTTATTACGTCCACGCGTAATTTTTGACGTTGACAGCATTAAAAAAATAAACATATTTTCTAGAACAAAAACCGTAACTCGTTTCGAATCGGTGCCAAACAGGATATAACCGCCAAATATTATGCATTGACTCATTTTTTGCGCTATTATGAGAAAAGTAAAAAAAAAATTTTTTGGCAGGCATTTTTTTCCCTAATCGAAACCACGATATGTTTTATACCGTTGTTTAATCCCTCAACCCCCAGGAGGCACTCGGGTGCCACGATAACAATTGATTTCAATCGTGTCTGGAATAACTCACGATCGAGGGATTAAAATTTCAACTTTATGACTTTTGGAGTGGAAAAATAATGGGTACCGACTTGACACTTTGGCTAAGTTTTTGCTGGCTGAAAATATAAAAATAAATATTTCCTACTACTACTTTGGGACAGTAGTAGGCTAATGCCGAGAAGCGTTATGTCACGCGGACGAAAACCTGGCCCTACTGTGGGAATTGGGATACAAAACAAATAACATGACGTCCTTTTTAAGTCTAATCTATCTTTCCAAGGAAACTCATCAAAATCGATTCAGTAGTTAAGGCGGGAAGTGTGACAGACAGATTAGACACACATATAGATAGAGTTATTTTCTCATTTATAATATTAGTTAGGATATACCCAATTTGTAATCTTGAACGGGTATTTCATATTTTAATTGAAATAATTTAATTCACATTTTCTTAAAAGAAAATAGTGATTTTTCCGGCGTGAAATAATAACTCGTGAATGTTTGTGAAGCAACCGCTAATGTATTAATTTCCTAGAACAACTCTCTTTACGAGTTTTTGGGTCGTAAATAGCCTTGGTCAGGACTTCTCAAACTGTGCGTCGCGAAGTCCTGGGGCGTCCCATAACGATGTCATCTGATTGAAATGGTCACCGTTAGCCATTTTGACATACACCCCGGGCCACTGCATGGGTTGTATTCGACCTCCCGTCCCTTGCGTTACCCTACTGTCTAGTTTGTCCTAGGTACTGTCTAATAAATAAATATGATAAATAAATAACGTGTCCATTTTCTTCAGTGTCCTAAGTGTTTTTCTGGTAACTTGCCACTAGGCTAGTATTAAAATTGGTAAGTACTTTTGAGGGCTGGTAGGATTACGTCATAAAAATTTTGCCAAAAGCGTTAAAGTAGAAATAAGTTTGGGAAGCCCTGGCCTAGTTGAAGGATCGAACGCCTACTGAAATATGATAAGCAAATATTAGTGGGCTGGCGACTTCTGGCACAATAAACATAGGCGCTTTTGAGAGAACAAATGCGGGTTCGATTCTCGCCTTAGACAAAATTTTAAAATACTGATAGGTATTATAATTGAAATTGTATTGCTAAAATATCATATAAAGTGCTTCAAATAAGTTTATGCTTCAATAAGGAGATACGGTACAGTAAACTATAATAGTAGACGGACAGACATCTCATTGGTTAATGGAAAGGAAAAACCAGGCTCGCCCACAGAGGGTTCTGCACAAATACTCGTATGTACATTTACATATTATAGATGACTTGGAATGTGCAGATAGACGGACAGACAGATAACACACATTACTGATCCTAAATGGGTTCCGTTATTTTCTTTTGAGGTACGGAACCCAACAAATACCAGATAACAGTAACAATATTAATAGGTATTTATTCTTTAGAGCTAACTTTGTTTTAAATTTTTTACAATGTAGGCCAACATTTTTTGCTAGTAATTGTAAGAATATTGTTTTATAATATCATGAACTAATTCAATTCAACTGAAAATATATCTCGATAGAATGATAAATTATTTCGAAATTTACAAATGAAGGAGTCAAATCGGTTTACTCTCGAGAATGTTGTCAACTTAGCTCTTGATCTTTTAATTGAAATTATTGTATTTCGTCTGTCAGGCCTGGGACGATGTTGAGACCGCAAGCAATTAAGTATCTAAGTATTTAGCTATTAAATCCAGACAGTGGCAGTGACTTGGAGTTCATTGTTTTCTGAATCAATCATAGTAACTTAATTTTTACTAATTGTTATCCGCGACTTCGTTCGCCCTAAAATCGTCCCATGAGTAAACTTTTTTATCCCACGGGAACCATTTTAAAGGATGATAAGTGGACCATGTTATATTTTTACGTTTACACAACCATGGCACATAGTAATCCCACGAGAAACGATTTTTTCCTGCATTTCAAGTAGCCTAAATTAGTAGGTATATAATCAGGAAAAGCATATACTATACACCGTGCAATTTTAACCACCTGTAAAACGAAGCCCACGTTATTGGACCATTGTGTATAACATCATGGCAATGTTATTTATTTTTTTATTAAAAATATTTTTTGAAAAATTTTTGATTCAGTCTTTTAATTTTGTAACACGCTGTGACGCGTCCAGACGTATTATTTTGCTGCGGCGGGGTCTCGGTTGAATGGACCTTACCCAGCTACATCTGTGGGCGTCACAGCGTGTTTCAAAATAAATAGCTGAAACGATATTCAATATATTAATAAATAAAAAATTTTGTAAAAAAAAATAACATTGCCAAGAAGTTATACATAATGGTTATATAACGTGGGCTTCGTTTTACAGGTGGTTAAAATTGCAAGGTGTATAGTATAAATATTCTTTTCCTGATTATATACCTACTAAGTACTACATCCCTGAAAATTTAATTTTCTTAGATCTGTTAAAATGTTTAAGCGTGATCGAGTACCTAATAAACGTCCTTCCAAACGCATTTATAATATCAGTAAGTTATTAGGATAATCTTATCTATATAAAAATGAATCCCTATTTCACTTGATCACGACATCAAGCGTGAACGGCTGGACCGATTCCGCTAATTCTTTTTTGTTTTGTTTGTCATTGACAGGAGAAGGTTCTTATAAAAGAAAAAAATAAGGAAATTGCGCGGATAATTAGAAAATTTAAAAAAAATTAATCACCATACTAAGTTATTTGTATTTGTAAACTTCTTGCTTTTGACAATTTAAACTTTTTTAATGTATGATGTTTGACATTGACAGAATGCGTACTGCAAATATCGTCAAATATGGGGTAAAAATTAAGACAGGACAATGTCTGTAGACAAAAAGCTATACGGATATTATCTGTGACGGAGTATACCCTTTTTATCCGTTAATGTACCTAACTTTATTCGTTTTGGGCTTGTTAGGATATTACGAATTGCGAGTTAGGAGAGAATTAGCGCTAGCTTTGTATATTTATAAAATTATTTGAGGAAAGGTATGTGATACGGCTGTCCTAGAGCGGATTGGATTACATGTCCCGGACAGGTACGTGTGGCGGCGGCCGCGGCGCCGGCCGGCGCTGCTTGCGGTGCCGCGCGGGGGAGAACTAACTTGCTGAACATGGCGCCTCTGACACGTTCACTTCGTACTCTTAACCTTATTGCCAATGAGACGGATATATTTAATTGTTCATGGTGTGAATTTACTAAAACAGCCTCATTCATTATCTGCTATAGAAATGTAACCTGAATTTATTGTTAATTTTGTTTTAAGTTTTTGTACCTACTTTTACTTCACTGTCGCATTAGGATTTTCCTGTCATGACAATGAAATGTGTTTAAAATAAATACTTATATTAAAAAAAACTTGAATTCAATGATGGAGGCCTTTGCCCTGCAGTGGGATGATTATAGTCTGTTAATTTACTTTTAAGTAACTAGAAATACAAATATCAACAAAAAAACTACCAAATAAAATGGAAACTCTGTCATTTCATAATCAGCTTGTACATAAATATTTAGTTGATGTTATTAATATTAGGGGTTAAAATATGAAATTGCCGTTTTGTATGGACGAAATCGAGAAAAGTCATTTTTCCATACTAAAAATATTTAGTTTTTTTTAAAACGCCTGAACCGTTTTCGATGCAATTAATGGTGAAAGTTAGATGGTTACAAAGCTACGCATTATAGTATTTAAATTTCTGAAAATCAAAGTATATAATACAAATATACTTAATTGAAGCAAGAAGGTCAGCTGACACATTGTAAGGGGTCTTTTCAACGACTTCCTTTGAAGTAATAGGCACTAGTATTGCATTTTTTTTAGTCAAAAGTTACTTTATTTAGTTTTTAATACAATACAAAAAGAATTACGCAATAATATGACTATACTTAAGAGCTAAAAACAAAATAAAAAGTGGGAAAATAATCGGCAATTTCATACTTTAACCCCTATTATTCTAATGATTGATCCTCTTCAGTGTTATCAGACCCCCAGTAGACACAAATTGCCAATGACTTATTACTGACCTGATTTGTTTATTTGTAATGTTTACTGAAACAGAGAGTCATTGATTGAGTGTTTTGTTGCGTATTAAATAATATTCATAAGCTTAAGTAGGACGATTGATAGGTATTTATCTAAAACTTTCAATAACATATAAAAAAAAATATCACCAGATCATATCACTTATATAATATTTTTTGCAATTTAATTGCATTAATAAGCTACAAGCTTTTTTTTTTGCTTTAAACTAAATTTTATAGCCTATATCAGTTCGCTGCTCGACACAAGTCTCTCAAAGATAAGAGTTTGCTGTAACCGTAAATCTTGTCACGTGTTGAGTTTGGCCCATAAGCTTTACGCTAGTACACACGGCCCGTTGGTCTAGTGGTTTAAATACCGGGCCAAGATCTCGGGGTCCCAGGTTCGATCCCCGGGTCGGGCAACAAATAGTTTCGAATTTTCGAACGTCGCTCGGGTTTGTAATCACCAACCCGCATTTGGCAAGCGTGGTGATTATGCCAGTTCCCATCATTGCAGTGGTAACTTGAATTTAATGATGGAGGCATTTTCCATGCAGTGGGATAATTATAGGCTGTTGCTACTAGTACACACGGTGCATTTTCAACCACCTGGAATGCGAAGCCCACGTTATGTGACCATCATTTATAACATCACTAGCTGTTGCCCGCGACTTCGTCCGCGTCAATTTCTGTTATTATGAACGCGATTATTTTTGCAACATTTTTCACTGATGCTTCGCTCCTATTGGTCGCAGCGTGATGTTGTATAGCCTAAAGCCTTCCGCGATAAATGGACTATCTAAAACAAAAATATTTTTTCAAATCGAACCAGTATTTCCGGAGGTTAGCGCGTTCAAACAAACAAACAAACTCTTCAGCTTTATAATATTAGTATAGATGGCAGTGTTATTTAATTTATCAATAAAAATATTTTTTGTAATATTAAATATTGATTCAGAATTTTAATTTTGTAACACGACGCGCATAGGTGCATTATTTTGTTGCGACAGGCTCCCGGATGAATGAACCTTACACAGCTACATCCGTGCGTGTCACAGGGTGTTTCAAAATAAATAGCTGAACCAGTAATTTTATATTTTTTTTTTAAAAATATGATAAAAAATGAAAAAAACACTGCCAATATGTAACACATAAAGATTACATTACATAACGTTGGCTACGTTTTACAACAGGTGGTTAAAAATGCACCTTGCATACTAATCTATGGTTTGGCCAATGGAGGAAAGAATATTAATCACTTCTTAAAAAATCCAAAAAAGCAATGTTAGATAGATAGATAGATAGATAGATAGGTACTCTTTATTGCACACCATACAAAATAATGTTTAACTTAAAAAAATACATTAAGGACTGTACAATTCAGGCGGTCTTATCGCTGTTAGCGATCTCTTCCAGACAACCTTCAGGTAGAGAATACTTGAAAATAGATAGAGAGGGGAAGGTGGCAAAGAATTTCAGAAATGTGAACATTATAATACAAAAGATTAACTGTGTGGACAAACATTACTAACTAAAATAAAAGTATAAATTTAAAATAATAATAATAAAAAAAAAAAAAAACCTAAACTACATATTAATATACTTACATAAATAAATATACATACATATACATACTATACATTAATAAACATACCCTAAAATATTATTATGAAGGATCCAATGACCAAATATACCTTATACCTATATATAGAAGGAAAACATTAAAATATAATACAATAATGATAATCAAAGAGAGCTAAAGTGACAGAAGATATGTTTTGAGTCTGCTTTTAAAAGACAAAAGTGATTCAGACTGTCGAATAAACAATGGAAGCGAGTTCCATAAGCGGATGGATTTTAGAGTGAAGGACTGTGAGTAGGAGTGGGAAAAATGATGGGGAAATGTGAGGAGGACTTTATTGGAAGACCGCATTTCATGACCCAGGGCAGACTGCAAGAATTGGAAACGCTCTTTCAGATTAGGTGGAGATTTAGGATTGAAAAGTATAGAAAATAATAAAGAAAGAATATGATAATCACGCCTACGACGTATAGGTAGCCATTTTAGCAAGGCTCGGTATTCTGAGATATGGTCATACTTACGTAGACCATAGATGATGCGAATGCAGAAATTTTGAAGGCGCTCGAGCTTGCTTAGAAAAGTTTCATTAAGATCGACGTAGCAACAGTCAGCATAGTCCAGGATAGGGAAAAGTAAGGACTGTACAAGAGCAATTTTAGTGGGTATCGGTAGGAAGTTGCGTAATCTATTAATTGCCGCTGCCGTCGCAAACACTTTCCTACTTACCTCTGCGATCTGTGTACTCCAGGTGAGTGCGCTGTCTATGTGAACACCCAGGTTTTTTACTACGTCACTGTACGGAATTTGGTCACCGTCAAATACGATGGGTGGCAAAACACTCCAGTCAATCCTGGCAATCTGGCGGGAACCACCCAACACAATGACCTGAGTTTTAGATGGGTTGACCTTGAGTCCGTATGATTTGCTCCAGTTTAGGATGCGGTTTAAATCAGTGTTAATCACATTTACTACGTTAAAGAGGTCTTCAAGGCTCCCTTGAGAGTATATTTGGAGATCGTCTGCATACAAGTGGAAGGAAGAGGATAGATTGTGAGTAATAGAATTAATAAAAAGTGCGAATAAGAGAGGAGACAGAACGCCACCTTGAGGCACACCGGCAGTTATATCGCACCACGCTGAAAAACAATCCTCAACACGAATGCGCTGCCGGCGTCCATGCAAGTAACTTTGAAACTAGTCAAGCACCGTTGGAGATATGTTAAGCGAACGCAGCATTCCAAGCAATATATCAAAATCAACAGTGTTGAATGCGTTACTAAAATCTAGCAACACGAGTACAGTAAGTTGCTTATTATCTATACCATATCTGACATCATCTGTGATTTTGACTAAAGCAGTTACCGCACTATGACCAGGCCGGAATCCAGATTGAAAGGGATTTAGGAGTTGGTTTTGGGACAGGAAATAACTGAGCTGCTGATGGACAACTCGTTCCATCACTTTGGAAATAAAGGGCAGGATTGATATTGGCCGATAGTCAGTGTATGAGGAAGGGGCAGACTTTTTAGGTATAGGTGTTACTTGGGCATCTTTCCAAATCATTGGAAAGACACCTGAGGAGAGTGAATGGTTAAGGATGTGAGAGATGACGGGAATAATGAGGTCTAGGATAGGGATTATCATTTTGCGGCTAATGTCATTTTTTTTTACGTAATAGTTTGAGTTCATCAGTTAGCCAAGGAGCAGGAACATGCTTGATTTTGACAGGCCGAATAGGAGCATGCTTGTCGAAGAGTTTGATAAGAAGCATGTTAAAAAGTCTGACCTTCTCATCTACATCGTTAGTAACCTCAATTACGGACCAATCAGTATTAATAGTGTCATATCTAAGGTCATCAACGTTCATGCCACTAAAATTGCGTTGCAGAAGAAATTTTGACTTTGCTTTAGGGGGGCGAACTTTGTATGATAGAAATATGAGATCATGAAAAGAGAACGCATCAGCATGGCACTGGCACATGTTATACTTTTTGAGTGCCGACGCCACACGTGATTGTATGTATACAGGATGAAATTTTAACCACTTTCCTAAAATTTAATAGGCGTTCAGTATCGTATTAGAAGTAAAAAATTTAAATCAAGTTGTCACCCGAAAATATTTTTCGCGATATAGTTTCCAATTTTAACGGTCCTAGACCTGTTAAGGTAACTATAAAGGGAAAATCAAAAACTTATGAATGGTATCGTAATGAATGAATGAGATGTGCAACGCGTTAAAAAAGTGTTGCTAGGCGGCCGTATCAAACATTTTAGATTTTTGGCGGATATTTTCTAAGTGCTTTATGTTGACATTTTTGTACTGGGCTATACCAAAAGAAAAAATACGTCATTTGTTTTTTGTCTCGTAGATTGATATATTAAAATTTGGAAGGTGGTTAAAATTTCATCCTGTATTCATAGAATGCTGAATTCAATACTCCTGTTAGCTTTGCCGCATTCGGGTAAAAAGCAGTGCTACTTTTTACCCGAATGCGGCAAAGCTAACAGGTAATGTGCCTTAAGCACTCTGACCACCTTCTCGTAGATTGATATATTGAAATTTGGAAGGTGGTTAAAATTTCACCCTGTATATAAGAACTAAATATACAGTCCGACACTTAGCCTAAATGACCTTGATTGAACGATCAACTTCTCAACTTATATTATAAAACGTGTTTCTTTTGATATCCCATAACTTTAAGGTTATGTTCTATAGCTAAAAATAATATAAAACGCCCTAGAACATGTGGTTCAAAAATCAATAGTTTCGAATATAACATCAATTTAAGTTTTTGTTAAAAAATGTAACCAGTATGGCGAATCCTTAGTTTTGCGATACGTTGGCAAACTTACACTAAAGTGTAGTAGTAAAGTAGCGGGAGAGCGTAACTTGTAAAAAACATTGACGTGTCTGGGTGGTTCATTGATAAGTAGGTACGAGTAAATCGTTTTCATTCAAAAGTTCATTCTTAACAAGGTAGGTAAGGGTGTTTTACATAAACAGTCGTGACTTTTTAGAATTATGTAGTTTGTATGGAAAAATTGAACAAAAATAAATAATTCATATTATGCAATTTGATTCTATACCATGGTCTGTTTAATACCCTAGAGTTATGGGATATCAAAAGGAACACGTTGTATAACCCGACCAAGTCATATAAACATGTAATAAAATTGTTATTTATGTAATGTTGTATAGTAAATATTCGATTCACTTAGGTTATATTAGGGGTTAAAATATGAAATTGCCGTTTTGTATGGACGAAATCGAGAAAAGTCATTTTTCCATACTAACAATTTTTTAGTTTTTTTAAAAACGCCTGTACCGTTTTCGATGCAATTAAAAGAGAAAGTTAGATGGTTATAAAGCTACGCATTATAGTATTTAAATTTCTGAAAATCAAAGTATATAATACAAATATACTTAATTGAAGCAAGAAGGTCAGCTGACACATTGTAAGGGGTCTTTACTTCCTTTGAAGTAATAGCTAGTGCCTATTACTTCAAATTGCATTTTTTTTAGTCAAAAGTTACTTTATTTAGTTTTTGATACAATACAAAAAGAATTACGCAATAATACGACTATACTTAAGAGCTATAAACAAAATAAAAAGTGGGAAAATAATCGGCAATTTCATACTTTAACCCCTATTACTAAAAATGCATCCTTATTTCAAATGGGTGCACTAAATGATCTAGTTTTTATATTTTAATGGTAGATCGTCATGGAATTTCAAGTCAAATTATAGTGCTTTACTATCGATACAGTTTAAAACAGAAGTACTAATTTGCATAGGACTGAAGAACTTAACAACACTCCCAAGACTTTAAGTTGACTCCACTGGAATAAACGGTTTACTATTTACTAGTTTGTGCCCCGACTTTGTGCTTTATTTATTTTATTCATTTTTCTTTTAATGCGTTTGCAATTTGAAAATTTACTTCTAGGCTTTATTTTGCCAGTAGGTAATCGAACTGGTAAAATCAGTAATATTTTATTTTATGTATTATATTATATGATTTAATTTAGAAAAGGAGTGACCTAGTTTCTTGTGCTGATTTTTAATATTAAATGTGGTGGAAAATTTCTACGTTCTTATCAACAATTTTCCAAACGATTGAAAATAAAACTATCCATAAATCTAATAATAGCCTCTGAAAGAATTTTTGTCCTTAAAGTCACCTCTTCAAAGGTTGATAAGAGAGATAGACATTTGTTCAGTCTTTCATCAATTTCTTCAAAGGTTGATAAGAGAGATTTTCAGTCATTCAATAATTTTTCACTTTGTGTTCGTAACATCGACGGGTCTAAAGTAAAAGGCGCTATCTGATAAATTGCTACTTTACAGGAGAGCACGACTAATTGTTAGGTTGGTATTTTATTAAAATAATAAATATTTTTTTTTATGAAAATTTTTAGGCAGTTTAACGAATGTGTTGTTATTTTCCTAGATTTTGGAGATGCATATACTTGCATAGTCAGTCACATAGCAACATACTAATATCTTAAGGCTTAAACGACATATCAGATTTAGATAGATGAAAGGAGACAATTTTTTTTTTGGGCCCAGTAGCAACGGTACCGTATAAAGATGTCATTGTATCCTAAAATAATAACTTATTTTTTTAGACGATTAGACAAAAGATCGTGTTCAAATGAAACCGGAATCATAAAATCAATTTAAAAATGCGTTGTATTGACTTTTTTATAACATTCCTCCATTTTAGAGTCAAGGCATAGAATAACTTATTGTGTCAAGGTCTTACAATTCGTGTAAAGGAACTTCAAGGTTGTTATAAAAACAAAATCAACCATTTTAATTAGGAGATAATGTTTAGACCACATTTTATCTAAGTACTTTTATTTATTCTAAATAATTGGGAACTCAGTAAAAAATGTTTTAATTCAATTTTTAACACTTTTGCTAAAATGTTCATTCAGTAAAGCCGTGGAACGGAACTCAATTCCGTTTTGACGTTTGACAGTTATCACTGACATTATACCTTCCGTTTGTTTCGAACTGAGTGTTTATGTTCCATGATTTTTCCTTATTTTTAACAAAAAAAGGAAATGGTATCAAGTACAGCTCCTATTCCACTGAACCGTTGTGTCAGTGTGCAGTGGGATTTCAACGGAATATGCAAAGAAAATTACTTTCAGAAACGACTAAAAATATGCTTAAACTTATGGTGATACTGCAGACGCACTATCGGTTGTTGTGCACATGTGATGTCCATTGTGTGGTTTTTATCTTAAGCACGCTACCAGGATCAGGTCAAAATACCTACAGTCATCTTTCTTAGACGAGGAAGTACTGCTACTGAGAGACGATTCCGAAAATGATGATTCTCAGGAATAAACGTATTTTGGTTTGATTTTTCGGTGGTTTTATTTTTATACATCTCCTTCTTCACGTTTAAGTGGTTAAACTGTAGGTACATAATATTATTGTTTGTTATTGATAACAAATCACAATGAACCTTCTGACCTCTATTTAGAATATGGCTATATTTTTTCAAACTTCAAAAAAATATGATTAACCATAGTCAGCTAAGGCCTGTGGGTTCGATTCTTAGATTTTCGATGTATATCTTTGATATAAATAGCATTGTGTATGCAAATAACCAAATAAAACTTGTAAGAAATTTTTAGGTTATGTCATTTAGTTAGGATTATTTTCTGAATATTCCCGTTAGATAAAGAAATACTAATATTGCTAATGTTTTCTAAACATTATAAGGAATAATTTGATATATGTTTCATTACTATACGTCACAATTTTTTAATGGGCCTATTTGCCATACTAAAAAAAAGGTCTCCTTTGGGTATAAAGATAGTTAGAATTCCGGGAAATGACACGGATGGTTTTTAACACGAGGTCATCAATTTCTCAACTGAATTAGATAAAACTTTGTATGGGGATAGTTTAAAAACTTGAAAATTACATAATATACTTTTTAACCTTGAAATCGTCTCTAGGTGTAGTTAAGAATGAAATAAAATTGTATTCTCGAAATAAATAATTTCTTAATTGTGATTAGATATCGCTTTATTTTAAAAGCGATTTTGAGAAATTTAAGAAATCTCTTAGGCGAGCGATATAATCAGGAATCTGATATACGCGGCAGTGCGATATAGCTGCTTACCACGCGGACGGCTTCCTCCGAACTCATCCCATCTCTACCCGACTTAAAATTACCAAACAAATAATCTCAACTCTACCCGATTTATATATTTTTTTAATCATTTTTTATCATCAATTAAAACAATCGAAATTTGAAATAATACAATGAAAATAATATTTTTAAACAAACACGTAATAGCAAAACTGCAATCAAAAAATAAAAAATAAAATTGTCTTATCGTGCAAAAAATGGAATGTTATAGTTTTATTAAATAAAATTATGTTTATTGTAAAAAATAATTGCTACTTGTCGAGCAGATTTCTTTCAAAAAGGCATTAATTGTAATTCGTTCCTTTTCGTAGTCTTCAGTTAAATTCTTTAACCATTCAAAATACTAGTTTTTCATATTTTGTTCATGTCCGTTCCTTTTTCTGATTATCTAGAACAAAAAAAAAATTAACATAATTTCGTGTAGGTAGTAGGTATTATTACATTAATACTTATCATACGCAGTATCGCATCTTATGATGTCATTTCTGATTGTCTGCAGAAACAGAGGAAAACTAGGATTTCCACCTAATATTCTGTTGTATTTGGAATTAAAAGCTTCTACTAAATTGGTAGATTGGTGGCGTTCTTTGTAACAACACCATTTTTTTACCATTTCTAGTGCTTCAAGCCACTGCGTGACATAATAAGCATTAAACTTCGACTTCTGAATTATACACATAGATAGATTATTATATAGAATATTACTAAAATTCTGAATTATTACTCACTAGCTGTTTCCTGCCACGCTTCGCTGGGGCACGTTGTGATTGAATGGTTTTTATTTTTATTGTTTTTTATGATTTTTTTTCGCGGTCCCGGATAAATAGATAAAAACAATCCTTGATGCGGATTATATATCATGCTAAAATTTCAGCTCGATCGGTGCAGAACCTTTTGAGTTTTTGAAGCGTACACAAACCAACATAACATTTATACCTATATATATATATATATATATATATATATATTTAAAGCTTCTTATGTCTTATCTTTGTTCCATTATTGTCAGTCTTCTTCAATGTCTTGCATCGTCATCCCAATCAATATGATGACTGAAAAAATTTTTATTACTAATATTTTTTTCTTTTAACAGAAATGAAATCGAGTAGAGATTGCATTTTTTGTTAGATAATTTTAAATCAGGTAGAGATGGGATCGGATAAAAACGATTAAATATTGATTAAAAGAAATAACCGTACTGACTGACATACATTGCTAAAATTAAGAATTTGGTTGAATTCCGACTCGCCGTGGTCTTTCCGCCGTGGTACTTGTCTGCCCTACACTAGAGTGCAATTTAAAAGCCGGAGGCGCGGAGGGAGTGCAGTCCTCGCTCGCAGTAACGAAGCTCGGGCGCCCGGGCGAGCGACTGTAGCGACTGAGGCTGGTCGCCGAAGGCCGAAGCTGCGAAAGCGAGTGTGGGTGCCAGAGATTTGTTACGCAAGGGCGGAAGGACTGCACTTCCCGCAGAGCCGGAGAAGAGCAAAACAAATGCATGCATGCTTGCCTATATGCATGCTTGTTTACCTGCATGCATGCTGCTTGCCTGCATGCATGCCACCTTGCATACATGATGATTGCCTGCAAGCATGCTGCTTGCCATCATGCATGCTTGCTTGCCTGCTTACGTGCATGCATACCTTCTTGCCTGCGTATTTATGGCATTTCGTACTCTTAAAGATTCGGAATATACACTATTTGGTATTTTTAAATTCTGCATTCTGGCGACTTTGTATCAAGAAATCATTATCTTATCTTTAAATGTTATATAAAAAGAGTGTAATCGTAAATTAACCTTATTTTAAATGTTATTATATTAAATAAAGTTATTTGTTTTTAGCATTATATCATGTGAAAGTTATATTAAACAGATAAAATGCTAAATGATTTTATCCCAACTGTTAATTATACGTTTTAAAATTATATAATTTAAATTTATATCTTTTGATCATTATATTAAAAAAGTGTTATATTAAACAAAATTATATTATTTGATTGTATACGTTTTGATATTTATACCATATGTTGTTATACTATATATTACACACCCTAACAGAATTACATAATTTGTGAAAATTTCAACCGTCTAGCTATCGCGGGTCTTGAGATACAGCCTGGTGACATAACGACGGACAGACGGACAGACGGACAGACAGCGAAGTCTTAATAATAGGGTCCCGTTTTTACCCTTTGGGTACGGAACCCTAAAAAAGGTTGAATGCTACTACTTATGTTGAAAGAGCACCGAAATATTCGGTTCGTGCTCGATTTTCGTAAAGACGTTTTTCTCTGATTGTGTATCTAGTTTTATTAATATAAACTTAAAATTATTTTTTACAACCATATTTGTATTTTGAATACCCAGTCTGAATATGGTCTGAATTACATATTTTTCATGATATTACAAGGACAATACCTATCATTGCATGTTTTCTAAAAACAAAATAGACCGTATAACATTATGCATTCATTGACCTCTACTGATTCGTAGAGTTCGATTCGAGATTCGAAATTTAAATATATTTTTCATCGACTGCTCTTATTACTGGCCTGTATACCTAAACCAATGATATTTAAAAAGTAATAGATATGTTACATGCGCTCTCAATATGCGTCCCTAAAACGTCACATGAAAGAGAAAGTAATTGTTCTTTTCATGAGTATGACAAGGACAAAATAAGAATTACGCATGTGTGCAGTTGTTCGCAAGCGGCACATATATTTCGATAGTTTTGTAAGGGCATAACCTATCTATACTTTTTAAATATCATTGACCTAAACACTTTTAGTGTGACCAAGTTAGTACTCTGCCGTGTCAGGAAACAGTTAACAAAAATTTTTATAAAAAATATAATTCTGTTTTTGACTGCATTAGCGGGCCTCGATCTAACAAACTTTCGCTTATTTTTTTCTTTTTTAGGCAGAGTATTAGCATTTTCCATTAACGCAAACCCTTCCAACAGCGGAACTGTCTCTGATTCTAGACTGTTCCATGATCATGGTGCGTGCAAAAATGCCGAAGTATTGGAAAATCATAAACATAAGATTTACCTACATGGTAGAATCTCCAAAACAACTAAGTTGTATTACCAAAACAGTATCTAGATTAGAATATTGGCAACAACAAAACAATACGTACTTACAAACTAATTTGAATTTGGAATAGTTACATAACAAGTATTAAGGTCTCTTCACACTACACCGTATCATACCAGGAACGTGTCTGGCAAATAAATATTATTTGTATTGAAAAGTATGACACTGTTCCCACTAGACCGTTCCGTCACCGACCAACACCGTCGCGTGCCATGCACGAGAGTCAACAAATGTCGGCGAGAATATTTTGCCGGTGCTGACACGCTCTACAACCATAATTATATGCTCTACGTGATGTTGCCAAACCGCTGCGCGCAGGCGGCGAGCCGGCGAGTATTTTCTTCAATTTCTTCATCATCAAAGTGTCTGAATAATGTCTAGTACTCGCCTTCGGTTTTTCGTTCTTTCAGTTACGCATGCGAGAATGAAACGGATTCCGATTGGTTTTGGTGGATGCATACGGGCATCATACGGGTTACATACTGGCATCATACGGAATGTATACGGGCGCAGAACGCCGTCGATCCGTTCAGTGGGTGTAGTAGAGCATATCGTGTTGCTTTTCGTGCCTGATACGCTCCTAGCACGGTCATGGTATGAAACGGTGTAATGGGCAGAAGCCTTTAATGGAAAGTTATACAAGATAGTTCCCGTAGGAGCGACTGAAGATAAACATAAATATGTTATTGTAATAATAGTACCTATAAACAGCCTCGCTTAGGTATGCTTCATAAGTTATACAGGATGAAATTTTAACCACCTTTCAAATTTTAATATAGCAATCTACAAGACAAAAAACAACTGACGTTTGTATTTTTTCTTTTGGTATAGCCCAGTACAAAAATGTCAAGATAAAGCACTTAGAAAGTGTCCTCCAAACAAATTTTTTTTGAGACGGCCTCCTAGCAACACTTTTTTTAAGCGATTCGCATCTCATTCATTCATTACGATACTATTCATAAGTTTTTTATTTTCCCTTCATTCATACCTTAACAGGCTTAGGAACCGTAAAAACTGAAAACTATGTTGCGAAAAATATTTTCTTTAGCATTTCCATGACCTGCGCGTACTGCTCACGGCGAGTAAAAGTTTTTTTTTAATTCATGGTGGGCTTGCTTCACTATGAACCCTTGAGTTGAGAGGAAGCCTAATGGGCGAGCTTACCCAGAAGCGCGCGAAAATCCCGCACAACGACGGAACACAACGAGTGTTGTTTGTCGTCGGTCAGGCAGACCCTTGCGAGCTACAACTGCAGCCGTCACCACAGACCGGTGGAGAAGCACTACTAAGCAACAATAAGTCCAAACACACGCATCTTTCTGTCTCTTTCAGATACTCAAAGACATTGGTATGTCTGAGAGAGACAGATAGCCTCAAATTTGAGGACATTGTATTACGGAGCAGGCCTCAGACTGCATGTTACCCGGGGTGAATCTCATCCACCCCTTTTTACTCTCATCCTTACTTATTCCTTTCTGTTAATAAAACTCTTTGCAGCTACAGCATATAAGAAAAAAATGGGAAAATCAGACCCCCCTTTTCTAATTGGTAGATGGTTCCGTACAAATTTGTATGTACATCATTACGATCGCACGATATTACGTAATCTAATCAGTTCGATCCCCGCACAGTACAAATATTTGTGTGCATGAACATTATGTTTGTACTGGTCTGGCTGTTTTCTATGTATAACTAGCGAACCCAGCAAACTTCATATCCCATCTCGCCCCCCCCCCCCCCTTTCCTTCCCATCCTGCCTCGTCCGCATAAATTTTGATACTTGATTGAAAAGTATTTATCCTATTCTGGTCGAAGACTAATCCAAAAATTTAAAAATCATACGAATCTATCCATTTCTTCTCGAGTTACAAAGTGGTGTAACTAATACGACTTTCTTATAATTACGTCCATCTTAAGTTTCGCATTCATGATATCAATGAGGTAGAAAAACCTAAAAATAATTAGTTTTTACGGATTCTTACCAACCTTAAAAGGAAGAAAAACACGAAGCATAGCAAAGAGATTCAATAAGAATTAGAATAGAATAGAATTGACTTTTATTTGGCACTTCTAAAATTAATAAAATAAACAATAAGAAATTAGTTGTTCATCTGAACAATAAGAAATTAGTTGTTCATCTTTAGCAATCATTTAAATATTTTATAGCAATTATATTAGCAATTACAGAATAAAACATATACCTGCTCGTATACCTTGAATAAAAAAAGTTGTGCGTGTACTAGTGTACACACGTAAGAAGTGAAACTTCTTTATGGCCTTATTTTTCGAAAAATGATCTACATGCAACTTTCCAGAAATTGGTTAAATTGGTTAAATTGGTTAAATTGGTTAAATTGGTTAAATTGGTTAAATTGGTTAAATTGGTTAAATTAGTTAAATTGGTTAAATTGGTTAAATTGGTTAAATTGGTTAAATTGGTTAAATATTATTTCAAGAAAAAGATGGCGCGTAACCGAAAAATCTGACGCTGTGAAAATGTGACGCTGTGACGCGCAATCGACAAACGTGACGGTAATTTTTTTTCCAACGCCCATAATAAAGTTTCACTTCAATAAGAGACATTATTGCTAAAACTTATGAGTTATAAGAAAACTTGTCTTAAAACAAAGTAAATCATTACATCCACAAATCGGATTATTTCCAGTGTTAGTGCTGAGTGTAATCGAATAAAAATTTAACAATAATTTAGATTGAAAATGTATTATTCGAATAATGTTACTCGTATTTGCGTTAATCTGTTTGTTGAAATAAAGTTATTTGTATTTGAATTTAATGAGCGCGTCGCACACCCCTACGCATATTTTAAGCTCAAATATTTAGATTTCCAATTTATTGTCCTTTATGTAGCTTTATAAATGTTATGTATGAGGATCAGGAGAATGGAGTTACACATAGATATTATCTACAATTCTACAGTCGTTGTTTTATATTCCGTCTCCAAGCCTAGAAAATCATACAAAAAAAAATACTTCTTCCGAAATGTTTTTTTACGTAATATAAGTCTACAGTCTCCTATAGACTCAGCTTCTCTTAAGGAACTCTCTATTAAAGAAATTTATAAAATGTCTGCATGAATAAAAGTAACAATATTAAAATATACTTTAAAATTGGACAAGTGCGTTAGTTTAAGTTTTTTAATTAATAAAAAATATAATTACTTCTTTTTTGTTTTTTATTCATAAACAATTATAAATGATACTGTTTTTTTTTAGTTTACGTCACATTAAATCACTTTACGGTTCGTCTGTCTGTCAAGATCTTTTATCTCTGGGTTGCGAAAAGGTATAAGTCCAAATTGTAACCATATGTATAATTAGTTCTACACCCCCATGAAGCTGTGAAAAAATCATACTTCTATCCTTAGAATAATAACGCTATCTACTTTGCCTTAAAACTCACACGTAACAAACATTTTGCTGTCACTTACACAAAGATATAAATTAAATGTTTATAATGAAAGCGAAAATAATAAAGTAACTTATAAAAAATATGGTATTTTGCCACAATCACCAGGTTTGGCAGGCGTTTAGAGATAGTAATCTTCGCCAATGGTAAAAAGAAGACGCTGCTGGCTTCTGCTGGCAGCAATCATCAAGTCAACTCTTACGACATCCCCAGAACGAGAGAGAGGTGTTGCTATCTATCCTACTTATGTTCCGACACCAAACGACAATCAGACCTTCTTAGAATATATTGACACCACTTGACATTCCTAAATGCGGAAGGAGTTCCAGATTCATCCCTGTATAATGGCGACAATCGCCCATTATAAAAGATGCGCAGATACACGCATCTCTCTCAGTGCGCGGACGATTGTTATCACAGCCGCAGTGATACATAATAATAAATGATACATTACGAATCGTCTTCGTAACATTCAAATTCAACCTTTTTTGCGAATACAAAAACCAGTGTAACCTAATATTTAAACTTTTTGTAACATCCTCAGATAAGAAGACTGAAAAGTAGAGATATATTTTATCTGTGCGTATGATTTTTGGAGGGAAAAGTGTACAATAAATTACAAATCGTCATCGATACATTGTAATTCGATCTTTTTTCGCGACTACCAACTAGTGTAACATAAAAACTTTTTGGTGATATCCTTAAAAGGAGGGACATATTTTATCTGTGAGTTTGATTTTTGAGGGAGAAGTTTATTGTGAATTTGTGCTATTGTGAGATTGTTACGTGCGTGTTTCGTTCCTCAATTTAAGTTTGTGAATATTGTTAAAAACTTTTTTAAACATGGTGAATAAAGTGTACAAAGTAAATTCTACGAAAGAAGGAAATAAGGGGAGTAAACACAATCAAGTTTTGATGTCCATAGTTGGTAAGAGATTTTAAATTTCATATAAGACTCTTTTTTGATGAATTTTAACCCCTATTATTTATTGAATCACTGTTAATTGCTTTTCATTCTGGCATTCTTTCGTATTGTCATTATTGCTAAAAGCTGCCGCTTTTAGCGTTAGCGACAAATTCGACTTTATAAACGACTAAATGAAAAGTTTACTGTGATTCATTACATACCATTTTGGCAAATTACCTCAATTTGCCAAAATGGTACTGTTCTAGCTTTATGCGTATTGATTTTGTTTATAAATAATGAAATTAAATCAAATTGGGGACAGCATATAGGTCTAGTAGTCCCCTTAAGAGTTTGAGTTCTAGGAAAGGATATCTATAGTTATTATACTGATTTATACTTCCATGGTCACTATCACTAGAGTTAATTGATACGGGGTTTATATCATGTACCTTAGTTTTTATGAGTTCCCGATATTTCGGCACTGTTGCAAGCGCCATGATCACGGGAGAACTCTTCTCCCGTTCAAGTGTCTCCGTATCAATTAACTCTAGTCTATAGTTATTTTCTACGAAATACAGAAACAATCATGACGTGGAAACGGGCTTTGAATTAATTAGTAATGGAAATCAATAAAATAAATAATAAAAATAAACTATATAAAAGACTTTTAACATTTAAGTTTTTGTTAGAAATAAGGATTTTTATGTATTTTTAACCTATAAACCAATTAGTCAATCCTTTAGGAGGTGAAAAACCACACAAACTTATTCCACGTGGACGAAGTTGCAGGTAAAAGCTAATTAAAACTAAAGTTAATGAACAAACATAGTTAATTCACAAAATATTTAACGGACGAAAATTTTAAAATAAGTCCGAAACTTGAGTGGGTCTGATAGTCGCATGCATTAGTCCACTGCTGGGCAAAGGCAACTCCTGAGAGTCTGAGAGGAAGATTTAGCCATAACCGCCACTCGTGGCGGGATAACTGGCGATCATGCTACTTAGTCATAGTATGATTGTCGCGATATTAAATCATGTACAAGATAGCACAGACGTTTTATTGTTATCACGTCTTCAGGCGCTTTGTGTCCCGAAAAGTGATAATTATACCTTTTAAAAAAAGTAAGTAACAGCCTCGATCATCTCACTGCAAGGCAAAGGCCTCCATCATTGAATTCAAGTAACCACAGACGATGGGTATAATCGCAATGCTTGCCAAATGCGGATTGGTGATCACAAACCCGAGCAATGTTGGAAAATTCGAAACTTCTGTTGCCTGAATCGGGGATCGAACCCAAGACCCCGAGATCTTGGACCGGTTATAAACCACTAGACCAACGAGGTGATTGTTTCAAAAATTAACAACCTTCAAATCAACATTGTATTTATCTAATAGGTGTTAACACCTGCATTTCCCTAAACAAAAATAAACATGTCTCGAGAACTAAAATAGAATCACATCATGTAAGAATACTTTAAGATTTTTAAGGTATACAGGAGAGCCCATTCAAGTTTTCATCCAAAATATTTTTCGCAATATCGTTTTCATTTTTTACGGTCCTAAGCCTCTTAAGGTATAAATGGATAGTCAAAAACTTATGAATAGTATCGTATTGAATTAATGAGATGCGCATCGCGTAAAAAAGTGTTGCCAAGCGGCCATATCAATATTTTTTTATTTTTGGCGGACATTTCCTAAGTGCTTTCCTAATCTTGACATTTTTGTACTGGACTATTATATCCCAAAAGAAAAAAATACGTAATTCTTTTGTCTGGTAGATTACAATATTAAAATTTGGAAAGTGGGTAAAATTTCACCCTGTATAGGCTGTACCTACTTCGGCCATCCATACTTTACATTAAAAATGTGAATTTAAGTTTGTTTGTCACGCTTTCACGCGAAAACTACTTTACCGATCATCATGAAACTTTGTACACATATTCTTGAAGGTATCAGAAGTAACATAGGCCATTTGGTATCCCACTGTTGGGCACAAGTATCTGCACGCGCGATATAAAGTGTAATTCACGCGGGCAGAGCCGCGGGTGCGGGGCTGTTTTGAATATAGAGAAGTTTAGAAGTAAGAATGCCTAAGCGGAGCTAAACAGGACAATATTCTTCTCATCTTGACAATCGTAATAACAATGTGATTTGATGTTCAATGCAAAGGAACAGTTTTTTTCTACATTTTCTTGGGTCTGGGTTTTTGTGATACCTTCGTTGTCTCTGATTCCCACAACTTTCAATGTTGTTGTGTTGTTGTTGTCAACATTTTATTTATTAACTAGCTGTTGCCTGCGACTTCGTCCGCGTCAATTTCTGTTGTTATGATCGCGACTATTTTTGCAACATTTTTTACTGATGCCTCGCTTATATCGGCCCCAGCGTGATGTTATATAGCCTAAAGCCTTTCTCTATAAATGGACTATCTAACACAAAAATAATTTTTCAGTTCGAACCAGTTCTTCCTGAGATTAGCGCGTTCAAACAAACAAACAAACAAACACACAAACAAACTCTTCAGCTTTATAATATTAGTATAGATGAATTTTTTATTACACATTATTAATAAAAAAACATATATAAATTTACAATGTCAAAACATAAATTAATAAAATTAATTGCGTTGATATCAATTAGCTATCAAGTTGAATCACAGATCTTTGTAGGTACTTCCAAGCGTCTCTCAGTGCCAAAAAATTTACAGTACAGCTCTTCCACCAACCTCTAAAGGGGTTACTAATCAATCTTATTGCTTAAAACTTTAAGTTTAAAATCGATTAGCAAACTTTTCGATTGCCGATGCTGTACATCACACGTGTCTCTTGCATAACTGTAATCAATTCCGAATAACTATGTCCAAGACAGATAAATCGTCTGTGAAATGTTGTTGTCACGAGACTACAACAAACTATTATATATATGAAACTTGATATTGAAATAATCGTCATGCATTGAATCGGAATAGACGGTTTTCATTGTAGATATATGGTAGTTCATTTAACGGCCATTTCCAATAACCTATCTATCTTCAGTTTTGGCATATCGGAGATAGAAAACAACTTCTGTCTTTGTTTCTCTGGACGGCAAAAACAGAGATAGAAACTGTTTCCTATCTCCGATATGCCAAAAATGAAGATAGATAGGTTATTGGAAATGGCCGTTAGTTAATTGAACGTCGATAGATTACAATCTATCCTTTTTTGTTTTTTGTTTACGCAGGAAAAAATGCATTACGCATACCTACTACTTCAGGGGCAGCAGTAGGTTATGTGGGACTCTCTTGTCGGTGCCCGACAAGCATACCCACTAAAAAGACCTGCGGTGTACTTTACAACGTATGTTGGCGGTGTATGGGTTTCCCTTAGGATGCCCTCCATGCACCACCTACGTACGGCCTATGCCGGGCCTCAGGCATAAAATATGGGTGATCCTGTACACCAGGAATCACCCCCAGTCTGGCAAGCTGTACAATGCGATCGTTGAGCCCCCGGACCCAACGCTCACTAGCCTGCTAGAGGGGGGAAGTTGAGTTCGGCGTATGCCTTCTCGTCCACCCCCATCTACGACTTCGGGTCGGGTCCGCAAGCATCCTCGCCGACCCGAACTGTGGCCACCCTTTGCAACGACAGTGCTTCATGTCGTTGCAAGAGGCCGCCAACGTCTCACGCCCACTCGCCGCCCAGCATAGCTCAAACTATACTGGGAAGCGAGCGACTACCATCCGCCGCGGGGCTGACGCCCCAAACGGCAACACCGCCGTCGCGCCCTCCAGCGCGAACGGCCACAACAGGCCACGGGCCGAAGCCCGCTACCACCGTCTGGCGGAGACGCATTTAACAGCGGGTTGCCCAAGCCCACTGGGAGCGCCTCCCGTGTGGGTTTTGGTAAGCGCCGGCCAAATGGCCAGTACCCTTCATGTCTGGAGGGCATTCCTCTATCCGCCACCTGGGGACGCGCCCGGTAGGAGAGCCAAAACTCCCTCGGGAGATTACAATTTATCCTAACCTAACCCACCGTTAGTTTATAATCTAACGCATTGTTTTTTTACTGTGACACATATTATAGGTATTGATAGTTGATCGCTGAATGTTCACACGCCGAAGAGGACTCGCTTCACTAGTTTATCATTAGAGATCCTTTAGTGGCCTAAAGTTGAAGTGTTTGCCGTTACAGAATGCATTTTTTATCGAAAACATCCCAGGATTTCGAAATGTTTCTAAGAAGCTTCCATAATGTCCTAGCAGAAATGAATTTTAGGTAAATATGCATCCGATTATTCGATCTCTGTTTATCATCATCAAGCGAGTGTGTTCGCTTCCTGCTGCTCGACATAACAGTTCGATTCTAGTTTCCAGTACTTCTCGTTCATTGTAATAAAAACCACTGTTAAATATCAATTATACAATATTTATTTCTCGAGTACAATGGATGGATGTCTAAACAAATAACAAGACGCCATGATGCGTTATGCCCACACTGCTCTTCTTACATGAAACAACTTTTAAAACTAATTTGGTATTTTCCACAGCCAATGTGTAGTTTATTATTCTAAATAGAATAATTAATAACATTTAAACTTTTATTCACAACATCAATACTTATTTAAACACAATCGATCTTAAATAATATAATTACTGAAACGGAAGATAACTTTAACATTCGTGCAGTTCAAAGCTATCAATTGACGTACTTTTAAACACTTAGAATACATGTAAAACAATTAGTTCTTTTTAATATGTCCAGATACATATTTTATAGATTAAATAAAACAACTTAGTGCGCCATTTCTAACAATCGGCCATCCTGAAAATTTGTCTGTCCCTAGGCAATTATGGTGAGACGGGTACAAAAGAATATATTATGTAATAATTATAAAACTTACGCTAGTACGTACTTTCAACAATTTAATTTGAATAATAAAATTTTACTTAACAAAACTAGAAAATGAGTTCAATGAACACGAATAAACCGAACAATACATTACAGTTTAACAGGAATCTCCCTTTTAAAAAGGAGAAAAGGAAGTTAATCAGTATCGATAACACTTTAAACAACGAAGTGCCACGTTACCTCATGTTAATTATCAGTTCGATTGTGATAATAAAATAATTCAAAATAATAACAACAAACAAGGCATTTGTACTTATATACTGTGTACCGTTATAATTAATTATAGTCTTAGCTCTCATGTTCGGCCATCCGTTAGGTGTTAGATGTCCTCATTCAATTAATTATTAATTTTACTTGTCAACAACTAAATGAAACGCTTTTAGTGCATGTAAAAGGCTTCTTCTCTTTTCTTTTTTTTCAATGTTTTCTAGCTATTCCAGATTGTTGACTGATGGAATATTTTTATCGCGTACACACATTAAGTATTGGTCTCAGATACGCTTGATCAATCTGGTTGCCACGTAGACACTCAGGGTGTACATATCAGGTGGTGCCTCGTTGAGTGCTTGTTACCGTGTACGACACAGAGTCTATCGGCCTCATTTAAGTTTTCTAAAGTTAGGTACCGCATATCCATATACGATGTATCGGCTTCAGGTACGTTTGAAAAAGGTTGTTACCGCATACACGGACTGGATGTTTCGGCCTCAGATATGTTTGATGGAACTTGTTACCGCGTACACACACAGGGTGTATCGGCCTCAGACACGTTTGGTGGAGATTGTTACCGCGTACACACACAGGGTGTATCGGCCTCAGACACGTTTGGTGGAGCTTGTTACCGCGTACACACACTGGGTGTATCGGCCTCAGATACGTTTGGTGGAGCTTGTTACCGCGTACACACACAGGGTGTATCGGCCTCAGATACGTTTGGTGGAGCTTGTTACCGCGTACACACACTGGGTGTATCGGCCTCAGATACGTTTGGTGGAGCTTGTTACCGCGTACACACACTGGGTGTATCGGCCTCAGATACGTTTGGTGGAGCTTGTTACCGCGTACACACACAGGGTGTATCGGCCTCAGATACGTTTGGTGGAGCTTGTTACCGCGTACACACACAGGGTGTATCGGCCTCAGATACGTTTGGTGGAGCTTGTTACCGCGTACACACACAGGGTGTATCGGCCTCAGATACGTTTGGTGGAGCTTGTTACCGCGTACACACACAGGGTGTATCGGCCTCAGATACGTTTGGTGGAGCTTGTTACCGCGTACACACACAGGGTGTATCGGCCTCAGATACGTTTGGTGGAGCTTGTTACCGCGTACACACACAGGGTGTATCGGCCTCAGATACGTTTGGTGGAGCTTGTTACCGCGTACACACACAGGGTGTATCGGCCTCAGATACGTTTGGTGGAGCTTGTTACCGCGTACACACACAGGGTGTATCGGCCTCAGATACGTTTGGTGGAGCTTGTTACCGCGTACACACACAGGGTGTATCGGGCTCAATCAAGCTTGAGAAGATTCAGTGACTCACAATATTTCATTGCTGCTGCACACAGTCCTCAAGGTCTCGCCAGCACTCGGATGGACGTACTCGGTTTCGGTATGTTAACAACTGGTACAACTGAATGTGTAAATAAATATATGTTGTTGGGTGTAATATAATAATATGTAAGTTAAACGTTTGTTGAAAAGTTTATTATTAAATTATATTTTACTGTAAAATTGTATTATAAAATTATTAAAAATAGTTCTCTATTCGTTTTCAAAATCGGAACCTGGAAGATGACCAAGTCTGATCCATGGCTTTATCTTGTCTGCTGCTGAGTAAACGTTTTTACATTTTCTGGTCGAGAACCCGTCCACGCTACTAACGTCATACCGGTCATTACCTAATATTGCAGTTATCTTAAATGGACCACTGTGGGGTGGGTTTTTTTTTTTTGTAAAATTAGATTTAGTTCTTGACATCTACTTTCACTAATAAGGGTATATACTACCAAAATCCACGACTTTGTCATTATCAAAAACTTACTTATAATATTTAAAATTTGTATCATTGGTCCCTGCTATATTTAGAATTTTTTGATGTTAATATGGAGTTTGAGTGATTACCAGCCTGACCGTATGGTTTTACCGATTTGCAATCGGTTTCTAAATGTCCATGCCGTTCACACTTGTTGCATTTAATTATTTCTTTAGGACATTTAACGACAGTATGCCCTACTTCCCTACAGTTATAGCAGGTTATCGAAGCAAGAGGTCTCTTATTGGTTAACGTAATGTCATGTAATACTCTATCCTTAGGTTCCTGAGTTTGATCGACATACTTTTCAAAAGATTCTATAGATCGATCTATATTAGCCCTTTTGAGAGTAAATGTTTCGTTTTTATTATGTGATATATTTCGTAAATATTCGAGGACTTGATCAGGGTCATCATAGTGCGCACCCTCTACATTCATTCTAATGTTATTGTCATATATGCCATGACTAATACAATCTACGGCTTGACGACCCTTAATTTGACAACGATTCACTAGCATTATTTTATCGTAAAAATATTCGACTAGACTTTCATTCCGCCTACTCTTCCGATTTAACATTTCCATTAACTGGTCTGCGTAGTTTTGGTCATCAGGAAAAACTTTTAATAATTTTTGCTGCCACTCAGTCCAGCCAAATTTAACCGTTGTCAGACCATCGTACCACTTTCTTGCCAATCCTTTGAGCTTGGGTAGAGCATAAAATATGGTTTGCTGCTCAGACCATCCATATATTTCTGCTGACTCATTTATCTTTGTGATCCAATCCCTCATGGTTTGGGACTTTGAGTTCGGATCATATTCGGTAATGATGTGTTGAGATCCTTGAACAGGTGACGTATTTCCACGTGAATTCCCGGTTTGCAAGGCGCTGACTAATTTTTCCAATATGGAATCGCTCATGATTTTACTGGAATCAGTGTTTTTATAGTGATCCGTAGCCTCGAAATTATTTAAAGAATAGTCTTTTAAGCATTCTTCACGCGGAAACGAACGTAACTCGGTTGTAACGGAATTTTTTCTCTTATCGCTGCTTGTATTGCGACGTCTATGACGACAATAACTAGTAGAACGTGAACGGCTCTTTCTAGGCGACGGAGAATCGATACGCGACATACGCTCCGGACGCCATCGACGCAAGGTAGAAAAACTATTTCTCCTCGGTGAATGTGAATTGTCGCGCAATCGCCGTGCGCGCCGCTGAGAATGCGAACGACTAGAATACGATGAGGAGCTGCCAAACGAGGAATACGACGAGTCGCATCGACGCCGGCGATGACGACGATCACGTATACGACAGCGCGAATCTCTTAAACGTGAGGAATCACGATGACGTCCACTGCGACGTCTTACGCGATTAGATGATGCATTAGATTTTCTACGTGCTAACGGAACAGGGTCGGTAGGGGTGAAAGCTCGATCTGACATTGTGGTAAAAAATTAACTTCAAATTTAAGTGTTACAAATGAGGTAAGTACTCTACTTAGTTTGTAAGTTAATGAGATCTTGACCAGAAAGTGTGGACTAATGTAATAGTTACAGTAGTTACTTATTACTCAGCAGTTACTCAGCCAGCAGTTAATGTAAATAAATGTTTTCAACATTCATAGGACAAATACAGTACAGTACCTAATAGCAGGCTATGGCATTTGGTACAAAGGTATGTAAGTATGTCAGTTGGTATGTAAGACCGAAACCGAGTGATAAAAATGTATTCAATACCAGCGTAATTAATCCTATACTCAACCTTTATTTAGGGCGCTTACAGAACTTCGATCCACTTCTGAACTAATAAAAACCACTGTTAAATATCAATTATACAATATTTATTTCTCGAGTACAATGGATGGATGTCTAAACAAATAACAAGACGCCATGATGCGTTATGCCCACACTGCTCTTCTTACATGAAACAACTTTTAAAACTAATTTGGTATTTTCCACAGCCAATGTGTAGTTTATTATTCTAAATAGAATAATTAATAACATTTAAACTTTTATTCACAACATCAATACTTATTTAAACACAATCGATCTTAAATAATATAATTACTGAAACGGAAGATAACTTTAACATTCGTGCAGTTCAAAGCTATCAATTGACGTACTTTTAAACACTTAGAATACATGTAAAACAATTAGTTCTTTTTAATATGTCCAGATACATATTTTATAGATTAAATAAAACAACTTTGTGCGCCATTTCTAACAATTGTCAGTGGTGGGACAAGTGCCGAAAACCGTTGGCAAGAAATGCACTAACCAGTACGCAACCCGTCCAACTAAAAATAGACAAAGTTAATATAGCATAAACTAAAAGTTGTGCTTATGGGAAAATCCTAATGCTGAGTTGCCGATAGCTCTAGAAATATAATAAATGTTATAATATTATGATAAACTTATTCATCATCATCATCATCATCATCAGATTGTCGCAACGCTCGCGCTGGAAATCGTTATTTAGCACATCGACAAATTGAAAAAATACATGTGATTTTTAATTCACAACCTCCCCTCCCATCCAGCCCTCCTTGTAATACATACATCGTGATTTTTTCCGGAAGTTTCCACTAGAGATTATCGTTAATAGACCAATTGATCTTTGATTTGAATGAGTCAGAAGAATGTTCTTTAGCTCTTATAGGGTTCACTTGTGAGTTTTGCATTCGCTATCTGTTATACCCAATTAAGAAATTATTATGAAATTATGATCGCACGTGTATGTATATTCTCTCACCCCTCTTTCAATCCCTTCAAGTATGAAAGTATCCTTGAAAGTCCCATAAACTTTTTTAAATTCTGTCCTGTGATTCCGACTATATATATGGGTAGGTACGAGTACCTATAAAAGTGCTGTACAAAAAAGCACAACATATGAAATCTAAACAAGAAAAAAGTGTACCATGGCAACATGCGTGCTTGTGTGTTTTGTATGAGTGTTTGCATGTGTGCGTGTGCGTGTGTGTTTTTAAATTAATTTAAATTCAATATTTAATAAACGCTTAAATACAATAGGTACACAGTCAGGTCTGCTCTCATAAATGGTGGTCCTGTGCTATAAGAAACAGGCTCCTCCAAAAATAAAACATACTTTTATAGTAGACGTTGAAAAACTAAAGAACGTGTTACGGCACATTTGTGTTTGTGTGTGTATCATATTTCAGAATAATCCTACTTCTTTCTTCCTCTTTCTTCTATGGGTTTCGTAAGAGGCGACTGTAGGAGCACTGTCAGAAGAAGACGAGCAGCAGCCTCATCTCTGCATATGCATATGTATGTCATCATCCTCTCTTTGGAAACCCTTGTATCCAGCAGTGGAATGATCTAGTAATCATAATTATCACGAGTATTATTGACTGCTCATTACAAACTTGGTTTTAGCTTTACGGAGCGCCATTCATGTGTCTTTTATAATAATTAGGTACTCTGTTGGATGAATGTTTGATTTTCGTCGATTGAATAAATATTTTACAGTATATAGTGGCTATCTTTTACATATAAGCAAATAGAAAAATGTGATTCTAGATATTATTAATATTATTGAGTTGTTATGATTACTGGCGCAAAAACATCTCAGATCTCCAGCCGAGTGGTTGTATACACCGTGAAATTTTAGTGGTTGTTTTCCCGCAGTAAAATGATTCTATCTTAGTACTACAATAGATTTGTGCAGTTTTTTTTTATTCAAATAAAAAAATAGCAGTTTCACGATTGTGATAAACGAAACTCGAAAGCAACCTCGAACCAATGGTACCAGCCGCGCTGCAGCCGGTCACCGGCCGGGGTCATTGCCCCTCGCGCGGTGCAGTTTATGCTGTATTACTTAGTGCGTAGAGCTTCTTTTGCTTTGAACATTGATTTCGTGCGGCAAGTAGTAACCAAACACGTCACATTTTGTAAAGATACTATCGTATCTCACGCTTTTGAGTTGATGATTATTTTTTTGATTAGTTGAGAACAACGATATCTTTATTTTCAAAAAATAACTCGCACGATTCGATGGTGCTACTAAAGGTAAATCGTTCTGCTGTGGGAAAACAACCACTAAAATTTCACGGTGTATATTTTATGTGTAAGTAAGTATTAGTATATTTGTAAAAATAAACATCAAAACCTATATCTTCGTAATAGGAATGTCGAAGCAAATTATTTTTGGCGCCCTTAAGGTACTCGAGGTTCTGCGAAACGGAAAAGGATTTTCCCAGATGACACAATAGGCTGCTTGACTCAAACAGGTTTTGTTGTATTTCACTTTCAAAACTATTATTCATTAATTTTTGTTACTTAAATGGCAAGGTTGACTTTAACATAAATAAAATAAATAAAAATCGCTTTATTTTGAATAACTTCCACAGTAACAATAAATGTATCTTAACAGTTTATTTTTGTGCGGACCCCCTAAATGTAAAAAAAGGATTTTAACACAGGTAATACAAAAAATATATATTTTACTAGCTGTCTGTTCCGGTTTTGCAGGTTTCTGTTAGGACATATTTACCTTTTACACACTTTTCATTTGGACATTTCGAAAACGTTTTTTCTTTTATATATTTTTTTTAATACAAACCTTCTGACCATTATAAACATAACATTTATTTGGACGGGGAACAGTTCCTGTCGTATATTTTCGTTAAATATATATTTTTTAAAAGAAATGAAAAGAAATAAATATTTATTTGACACAACCACAACAAACACAAAGCACAAACTTAGGCCTCAGTATTAGTCGTGCGTGACAGCTTGAGATTTATCACGATACTGATACGTGGTTTGATATTTTTAATGTTCTTTTGTTGCAGTTTGCATGCCGATCCTCGCCTATGGTACAGCTATGGGTTGGATCTCGCCTAACAAGGCTCTCCTTATGGGAGACTATTCGCCATCCAGCTCGCCACTTTCCGAAGAGGACGTCTCGTGGATGGCGTCCATCATGTTCATATTCGCGCCAATCGCAGTCTTCGTGTATGGCGTGGCAGCCGATAAGTTTGGCAGGAAGAATGCTCTGCTGTGTGCATCTGTGCCTATAGCAGTAAATATAATAAACTTTATTATATTATGTAATTCTATATAATACTAGCTGACCCGGCAAACGTTGTTTTGCCATAAAAATGATTAAATTACTAAAATGGCTATTAAAAAATAGGGGTTGGTGACTACTGTTGCCCGCGACTTCGTACTCGTCAATTTCTGTTATTATGATCGCTAGTGAATGAAGATGATCGCGATTATTTTTGCAACATTTTTAACTGATGCTTCGCTCCTATTGGTTGTAGCGTGATGTTATATAGCCTAAAGCCTTCCTCGATAAATGGACCTAACACAAAGAATTTTTCAATTCGAACCAGTACTTCTTGAGATTAGCGCGTTCAAACAAACAAACAAACTCTTCAGCTTTATAATATAAGTATAGATTGGAAATGAGATATTTGTGGATATTTGTTACTACATCATATCGGAAGGGCTGAATTGATCGGAGTAAAATTCAGAACGGAGATGGATTAAAAGCTGAAATAACACATGGGCTATTTTTTATCTTGTAACAGAGTATGGTTCCCATGGGATAGTTTCAAGTTCAGAATTGCACGCGTAAGTAGCCCCGAAAAAAAAAGCTATTAAATACATGTACTTAAAAAAGAGATAAAGGACGAAATGTGAAAAACTATTTGACGAAAAAATATGGGATTTGGTAGTTCATAGTTAGTAGACGACCGTAAGCCCCATTGGTCGAGTGGTTTAAGTACTATACGAAGATCTCGGGGTCCTGGATTTGATCTCCAGATCGAGCAACAATAATTACGAATTTTCGAACGTTGCACCACCAACACCAACTCGCAAGGCAAGCGCGGTGATTATGCCTGTACACATCATTGCTGTGGTAACTTGGATTCAATGATAAGACCTTCGCTCTGCAGTGGAATGGTTATACCATTTATATGGTAGAACGTTTCTTTTAGACGTCCGTATTTCCGTAAGAAAGGCTTTTACGGCAGGGCCGGATTGAGGAGGTCTTAGGGCACTCGCAATTTTTAGTTTAAGTAGTAAATAGTAGTAGTAGTAACAGCCTATAATCATCCCACTGCAGGGAAAAGGCCTCCATCATTGAATTAAAGTTACCACAGCAATGGTGGGAACTGGCATAATCACCACGCTTGCCAAATGCGGGTTGGTGATCACAAACCCGAGCAACGTTCGAAAATTCGAAACTATTTGTTGCCCGACCCGGGGATCGAACCTGGGACCCCGCGATCTTGGCCCAGTATGTAAACCACTAGACCAACGGGGCGTTAGTGTATATGTATAAATTTATAAATTTTTGTATGTATGTATAAATTTTTTGTGCTATAAACTTCGAATTTTGCAGGATACCTCCCTGTTTAAAAGTTTTTCTGTTCTAGCTTAAAGTTGATAAATTATATATCTAATACCGCTTTAAGTTCAACTGATCCTGTTTCCCTTTGTCCTAAAGCTTATCGTCACGTAAACCTTTCAATATGGAACACAATATGTACAGTTAGTGTCAAAAATCTATATTAACGTTTCACTAATAATTATTAATTAATACTAAATAATAATAAAATAATAAAAAGCCTTATATTTCTTGCTTTACAGTTTACAGATTGAGAATATAGAAAAAATTTACATGCATAATTAATTAAATGATTATTTTAAGGTAATGCTATCCATCAATTGATTATTCCAATTAATAAATTATTACAAATTCTCGTATTAATGTAGTATAGAAGTTTTTGTGGATGTAAATGTTCAACTGCAAGAACCCCTCTTAGTGGAAGGTAAAGGCCTCCTCCAGAGATGACCAATGTTCTCTATCCCTGCTACAGACTCGCATCGAGTGTGCGCCTGCTATTTTTATCACATCGTCTGCCCAGCGCGCATTTGGTCTGCCCCTTTTTCTGTTGCCTGGTGGCCCTATCCAAGATGTTGTATTTGTGGTCCAGCGATGGTCCGTGAGTCTGGCTACATGTCCGGCCCATCTCCATTTCAGCTTCTGTGAGTAGCAAAGAGCGTCAATAGCTTTAGTTTTCTGCTTTATGGCAGTATGGCGAATTTTTTTTAACTTTCTAATTTTTAAAATGCTTCTTTCCATACTTCTTTGGCTAGTTCCACTATCGTCACACTTTAAATATTATCATCTTTGTTAAGCTAGTGTGGTGACGCAAATGTTTTAAGTAGTTTTAAATTTATTGCCGCACAGTGGTTTGATATTGAAAATAGGTGGACATTCGAGTGAAAGTCATAATTTCACCAAACAAAAAATTGATTCGGATAGCATTTTAAATGCTGATCAACATTTGTCATTATACATTTTCAATAAAAACGACTCTTTCATACTTAAAAAAAATATGTCCAAAAAAAATATATGGAACATAATCACTGTAGCAAACTGTAGCAATGAAACCTCATGCAGCCGTAAGTACCTGTTATGCCTTACATATCCACATAAAAATTTCTCGCGTGCACGCGCGGCCAAGCGTGCAATGGACATGCAAAGTTTTAAATATTTTTGTATTGATTACTCGTATTACAGCTATGCTAGAGTTTTTTTATTTCAATGCACATAAAGTAACTAATAGTAATTAACTATATTATAATAAGCAACGTGAATGTTTACAAGTCATATACTATTATTATTAAATAATGTAGGATTAACAATTTATTTATTTATTTTATTTAATCTTAATTAATACTATGGTTATAAAACTATTTACAAAATGAACATAAAAAAGTTTGAAATATTTATATATGTACATAAAGATTACAATATAAAAATTAAAGACTTAAAAAAGCCCAGTAACGCTGAACAATTAAAAAGTAAATATTAATATTTATTATTATTTTCAAGCTTTAATATATTATAAATTAATTGTGTCATTTTTTACATAAACAATTAAAATCATAACATGACAAACAAAATTAAATAATAATACTTATAAAAAGGTGTGTGTGTGTGTGTGTGTGTGTGTGTGAGAAAGAGAAAAAGTGAGTGTGTGTATGTGTGTGGGTGTGTGTGAGTGAAATGTCAAATAAATTTGCCTTAACGGGTTACAATAGTGGATCAGTTTCAGTTTGGTTTGCTTCTTGAACTGTAATTTCTATTTTTTCTGTTGGGTAGTCGGACATTATTATCAATTCTTCTGCTTCAGGGAAAAGATTTAATTTATTGTGATTTTGAGTGTATTTTGGTCTAATTTGAGATATATAAGGATCTGAACTTATCAAAAAGTTATAGTATATCTTCATTCGTTTTTATCCTATTCACTTTTCTTGTGTGGTTTTCTCGAACATTTCTAAAGTCCTTATTTCTAGACTCGCCTGCTTCTTCCGAAAGAATGCCAATGGGCAGAACACCAAAGTATTGGCAAATATCTGCACCATGTACCAGCAGTTTGTGTACACTAGCTGGCATATAAAACCATGGGTAATGATGGACAAAGAGATCAGCAGTCTCTCTGCAGTAGCTTCTGAATTTGTCGATGTTGACGGTATTCCCAGATGAAATAGTCTGAAGGATAACTGCAAAACGTTTCAAAAGACCTTTGTCAACTTTTGTAATTTCGGCAGACTTTTCAAAATTGGAAAAAAATCTCCTTGCGGTATTTCCGTCATTAGATGTCCCATATCCCTGCTTAACAAAATCCACGAGAATTCCCATCTGATGCTTAAACTCATCTTGTGTCAATTGTTTTTTTGCAGCTTTCAATTCTTTGTTAGATCCTCGAGCGCTCCACATTTGGAAGTCCATATTATATGATATATGTAGCACGCATTCCATACAACGGATCCACATATGAAGAGAAGAAAGGCCATACTTGTAAATATCTTTTCGCATTGGTCTTGAATCAATTTGTGATAAATTGTTCATCTCACTCGGCTTAGCTAGACATATATTGCAAACAGATGCAGCAGAAGTGTCTGTAATAATTGATGCTACTTTGCCATCAATCATAGTCATATGAAGTTCGTGACTAATTTCCAAGCCATCACATTTTGTGGTAGTTAGGTTGTTAATATCCTCTTCAAATCGAGCTTCTTCTTTTTTAATAAAGTCAGCAGTCTCTTTCTGGAACTCGAACATAATGGGTCTGCAATAATGTGTAGAAGATGGTTTCGGATTTTCCCATATGATGATATCGTTCGACATCACTAACTTGAGTGGGACCAGGCTTGCCATAAAAATTGATGAATCATCGAAATTGATATCTTCACTCCTTTGCTTGTATGTGCTCTGCGACGAAGCTCCGTCAAATCCCCATTTGCTAATTAACTTTAAGCCCTTAGATGATGAATCGCACTTTTTCTTCGCAAATTCTAGTATTCTTTGTACTGTCAAATCTAAAAGAGACTGCAGCTTGATTCTAGCTCCACTCTCACTAATTTCTATATCACTTGGATAGCATCTTTCTTTTGCTTGAAGAAGTTTGTAATACGATGGTAAAACTGGAGCAGCATAATCTGACAACACTTGTCGTAAACAAATGTACTTCCATTTTGACAAATTTAATGACGTATAAAGAGCCAAAGCGTGATCGTTGTCAATACTATCCTTTTTATCTTTCCCGAATAAAGTAGTTTTGATAACTGCCACACTTTCTGGGTTCGATAAAATGTGGTCAATAACACGGGCTGTGTCAAGTCTCTCGTCTGATCGTAACTTCGTGACCAATGCAAAGGCAAGTTCTTCTGTTGAATACTCCAAGAGAGATCCAGAACGTCTTTTCTTCTGTTTGTTGCCTAACTCACTGAAAGGTTTTCTAACACAAGTTGATGTTTATGTTCTCACGTTGGATGTTGATGCGACTTCCTGTTCTTGAAAATGACTATCTTCTTGAAGAATAATGTCTTCAACGTTTTCATCCTGATCTTGAAAAATTGCTTCTAAGTTCACAGAAGTGCAACTAGGCCATATGATATTATTTTGTAACCACTCAGTGTATCTAGTTAAAAAGGTCTTTTGATTTCTTCCAGCACTTATCCATCTACGATGTAAATTACTACAATATGACATCGCAAATGATTTGATCATTTTCAAATCTTCAGCACAGGTATCACTAGGGATGCGGTTCACAATAGCTTGGTATATTGAATCCCAATTCTTCATATCTCCGATATTACGTAAAACATGTAAATATCCAAATTTGTCACTAACACAGCCATTATATTAACAAATAATTAATATAAATGTCGTCACTAATAATAATGTATGTTGCGTCTTCAAAAGTTGAAAAGATACTAAGCTACTATCTTCTTGCACCTTTATTGTAAGCTCTCGCTAGGGTCCATTTAGTGACTATAACCTCAAGTAATGTCAGCCAATCAGCGTTAAGTATTTTTCGTAAGAGATATAATGCGTGAAAGAGAAAGATATAGTGATTGAAAGAGAAAGATATAGTGCGTGAAAGAAAAAGATATAGTGTGTGAAAGAGAGATATTGCGAGTGAAATATGTATATCATCCAAGTTAAAACCAAATAACTACATCGCTGAACAATTAAAAAAAATAAAACCTTGCATGTCCATTGCACGCGTGGCCGCGCGTGCACGCGAGAAATTTTTATGTGGATATATTAGGCACAACATACAGGATGAAATTTTAACCACTTTCCAAATTTTAATATATCAATCTACGAGACAAAAAACAAATGACGTATGTTTTCTCTTGGTTTAGCCCAGTACAAAAATGTCAAAATAAAGCACTTAAAAAATTTCTGCAAAAAATCTAATATTTTTGATACGGCCGCCTAGCAACACCTTTTTTACGCGATTCACATCTCATTCGTTCATTACGATACTATCCATACGGTTTTGATTTTCCCTTTATACCTTATCAGGCCTAGGACCGTAAAAATTGAAACCTATATTGCGAAAAATGTTTTCGGGTGAAAGCTTGGTTAACATTTTTTACTTCATAAATGAGCTCTAAGTACGATACCGAACGCCTATAAAAATTTTGGAAAGTGGTTAAAATTTCACCCTGTATACTTACGGTTGCATAAGGTTTCATTGCTACAGTTTGCTACAGTGGCCAGAAAAAAAATAAAAATGATTTTGTTCCATACATTTTTTTTGGACATATTTTTTTTGAGTATGAAAGAGTCGTTTTTATTGAAAATATATAATGACAAATGTTAATCAGCATTTAAAATGCTATCCGAATCAATTTTTTGTTTGGTGAAATTATGACTTTCACTCGAATGTCCACCTATTTTCAATATCAAACCACTGTGCATGCCGTTTCGTTATAATTTACAAAAAAAAAAAGTAACAGCCTATAATCATCCCACTGCAGGGAAAAGGCCTCCATCATTGAATTCAAGTTACCACAGCAATGATGGGTACTGGCTTAATCACCACGCTTGCCAAATGCGGGTTGGTGATCACAAACCCGAGCAACGTTCGAATATTAGAAACTTTTTTTTTGTTGCCCGACCCGGGAATCGAACCTGGGACCCCGAGATCATGGCCCGGTATTCAAACCACTAGACCAACGGAGCGTTATAAAAAATACAAAAAAAGTTTTATTTGTTAAAATGGCTAAAAGTGTATAAATTGGTTACATTACTTCGAAAAAAATTAACACATATGCTGGTTATCACAAACCTGACTAATGTACGAAAATTTGAAACTTTGGCTACCCAACAAGCCAGCCAAGAGTGGCAATTATAATGGCAAAATCCTAGTTTTCAAAGGGCTTTGTCTAGCTGATAGGGAAGAAAAATAAGAAATTTTAATGTCATAAATTTAAACATCTTTTAACGCTGACTATACCGCACAGCGGCTTAATATCTCGAGTACCTCCTAAACGTTCAATATCGCAAAGCAAGTCAAGCGATTAAAGCCCTTTTCAAATTTGATGTCAACTTGAAATCTCTTGCTTCAAATAGTTTTTATTGTAATACGCTATTACAGTATTTATTATGTTTACGTAGCTTGATTACTTCACTTACAATAGTCAAATTACAGAAGCATTTTCGGTACTGAGAAAATTCTGTCGTCTTGTTAACAGAGTGCCAATCCCATAAGGAAGTATTAATACGCGCAATTTCCTTATTGAACTTGATAATTTACTTTGTAATATCAATTAGGACAACTTTCTTTGAAAATCGGTTCTTACTAGATTCAACATTAAAGTAACGATTCTCATAATTTCCGTCCACAGACATTGATAGGCTAGATGCCCCACCCAAGTGTACGTTCTGCGCGTGTCAAAAAAAGGTTGAACATGTTCAACTTTTGACCGCGCTTTTAATTGTTATTGAAATGTGCGTATTTTGTTTATAAAACAATTATTTTATCTTATTTGTGTCTATTACTATGTAAACACATGTACCTGTGTGCATACTACATGTTTAAATTACATTGCTGCATTTAGTTTTAAATTGAAGCAAGCAGTGAACGCAAATTTCGGCACGCAAAGATTATAGAAATGAGTGCATTTGTGGCATCTAGGCCTATCAATGTCTGTGTTCCTGACTCAATTACAAGTCAAGGGTGTATGGTGGTAGGCGCCGTGCTTTTTGAACCACCTGGAACACGAAGCCCGCGTTATTGAACCATTATGTATAACATAATGACAGTGTTATTTATTTTTTGAATAAAATATATTTTTTGTCACTGTCTTTTAATTTTGTAACATGCTTTGAAGCACACAGACGAATCTTTTTGCTCGGGGTCTCGGTTGAATGCACCTTACACAGCTACATCCGTGCGCGTCACAGTGTTTTTGAAAATAATTTAGTTGAATAAATATATATTGTTTTTAAAAAAAAATTTTTGCTATAACATGAAAATAACACTGCCAAGATGTTATACATAATAGTTGCATAACGTAGGCTTCGTTTTACAGGTGGTTAAAAATGCTATGTGTATTTTGGATGCGGATTCGATGTTGGAATGAAATAATTTCGGTTTTAATTCAGAGGACCGACCTACTACACAAAGCGATGCCCACAATTACGTATTTGGGGGCACGTTAGTACAGATAGTCCGCAGCGAGCAGGCTTGGGAGGCGGTGGCCGCCTTCTGCGACGACGTCATGTCGCAGAAGGAAGTCACCGAGAGGGAGAGAGAGCGGGATCCGCACTCTCTGCGCCTCCGTCGGCGTAGGCGGGGCGGTAGGCCCCGCCAGGGTCCCGGGCTGCAGGTGCGGGGGCACCAGCTGCCTAGCATATGGGACCAGTACGGCGCGCTGTCGCCCAGCGCGTCGTCTAGAGGGTAGGAGTGGGGTGTCGTCACAGCACCCCCTCTAAGGAGGGGGGGGAGTTGAACAGCACCCACCTCGTTAAACAGCACCCCATCTGTCAAACAGCATCCACCTCGTAAAACAGCACCCCGCTCGTCGAACAGCACCCACCTCGTTAAACAGCACCTTGCTCGTTGAACAGCACCCACCTCGTTAAACAGCACCCCATCTGTCAAACAGCACCCACCTCGTAAAACAGCACCCGCTCGTCAAACAGCACCCACCTCGTTAAACAGCACCCCACCCGTCAAACGGCATCCACCTCGTCGAACGGCACCCAACTTGTCGAACGGCACCTGCCTCATCGAACGGCACCCACTTAGTTAAACGGCACCCACTTCGTCGAATGGCAAACGCCCCCCGCTCGTCGAACGGCACCCACCTCGTTAAACAGCACCCCGCTCGTCGAACAGCACCCACCTCGTGAAACAGCACCTCGCTCGTCGAACATCACCCACCTCGTGAAGCAGCACCTCATCCGTCAAACAGCACCCACCTCGTAAAACAGCACCCGCTCGTCAAACAGCACCCACCTCGTTAAACAGCACCCCACCTCATCAAACAGCACCCCACTCGTCAAACAACACCCAACTTCTCGAACGGCACTTGCCTCGTCGAACGGCACCCACTTCGTCAAATGGCACCCACTTAGTTAAACGGCACCCACTTCGTCGAATGGCAAACGCCCCCCGCTTTTCGAACAGCACCCACCTCGTTAATCAGCACCCCGCTCGTCGAACGGCACCCACCTCGTTAAACAGCACCTCGCTCGTCGAACAGTACCCACCTCGTTAAACAGCACCCCTTCCGTCAAACAGCACCCACCTCGTAAAACAGCTCCCGCTTGTCAAACAGCACCCACCTCGTTAAACAGCACCTCGCTCGTTGAACAGCACTTACCTCGTTAAACAGCGTACCCGCCAAACAGCACCCCTCTCATCAAACAGCACCCACCTCGAAAAACAGCACCCCTCTCGTCAAACAGCACCCACCTCGTTAAACAGCACCCCACCCGTCAAACGGCATCCACCTCGTCGAACGGCACCCACCTCATCAAACGGCACCCACCTCGTCGAACAGCACCCACCTCATCAAACAGCACCCCACTCGTCAAACAGCACCCAACTTGTCGAACGGCACCTGCCTCGTCGAACGGCACCCACTTCGTCGAACGGCACCCACTTAGTTAAACGGCACCCACTTCGTCGAATGGCAAACGCCTCGTCAAACCGCACGCACCTCGTCGAACAGCCGTATCACCGCTGTGCCGGTCGAAGTGGGGAGCGTGAGGTTTTTTCGTTACGGAATTTCTGGATTCAGTCCCCGCGCTCAAGGCCCGCGATAGAAGCTATGCAATAGCTTAATACTCGTAATCCGGCGACATTTAGGATATAGGGTTGCTTGTCCACACAAGGTGTTGGTAGGATGCAGTTTGTGAATGTTTCCATCAATGCTATGAGATATCAAAACACATTGGATGAAAGTCTATTAACGGGTCGTTATCGCGTATAATATTTATAAAGGTTAAAATGCAGCCTATATTCGGCATTTATACCGAAAAGTACGGTTCAATATCGCGTCATCAATACGCGTCAGGGGCAACAGCTAGAGGACATTTTAAGAGGAAACACTACGTGCGAGAGAATTGAAAAATAGGTATTTGTAAAATCTATTGCTGTCGCGCAGTGCCAAACGCATTCACCACAGAGTGTGATAGAGACAACTGTTTCTTCGTCCGAAAATACCTACAAAAACACACCAAATCAACGTTTCGTAGTACCCCGATTACTTTTTTAAAACTAGACCGATTTAAATACTTTTTTCATTAAAATTAAAGAAAGGCTTTGGCCGTGTTAGTATGTTTTCCTTTTTTCCTAATATTTAGCCAAATTTATTTTCTGGATGTTTGAGCATAGCGGAATATCTGGCGAATTTTTTCGATTTTTGAGTGCTCATATCTATTTAATTAATTAATTTGTGAAAAAACAGAAAACATAGAAACATGCTAATAGTGGCCATAAATTTTTGTAATCAAAATTATTGCTCTACTGGCTTTATCCAGGGAGGAAACAGGGGACTACGTTTGTATGGAAAAACGGCTGTGGTGTTTCCTCTTAAGATGTTGTCACGAACACCGAAAGGAGTGATAATTAATCAGAGTTGTACATACAAACCTATCCAAAGGAGGCGGTACATATAGTCCCGTCAGATAATGGGTTAAAACCTTATTTCCTTCTTTCTCAGCTCGGCTGGGCGGTGAAACTGATTTGCGCTCACCCAATAGCTCTGATCGGCGCGCGCGCACTCATCGGCTTCGGGTCGGGCGGCGGGTTCGTGGTCTGCCCGCTGTACGTCAAGGAGATCAGCGAGGACAGCATACGAGGGATGACCGGCACCTTCGTCATATTCTCACAGGTGAACCATCAAGTCCACAGCTGGACTAAACAAAAAAATGTGTAAAATGTCACATACGTTGTTCTGCTCCCAAAGTAAGTAAAAGTAAAAGTAAAGTAACAGCCTATAATCATCCCACTGCAGGGAAAAGGCCTACATCATTGAATTCAAGTTACCACTGCAATGATGGGAACTGGCATAATCACTACGCTTGCCAAATGCGGGTTGGTGATCACAAACCCGAGCAACGTTCGAATATTCGAAACTTTTTGTTGCCCGACTCGGGGATCGAACCTGGGACCCCGAGATCCTGGCCCGGTATTTAAACCACTAGACCAACGGGGCGTTTTTTCCCATCATTGCTGTGGTAACTTGAATTCAATGATGGAGGCCTTTTCCCTGCAGTGGGATGACTATAGGCTGTTACTTTGAAACAAACAGTGACAATTTTAATAAAGAATTAATAACTAAGTAAGGTACATACTATAGGTACTTACCTTTAATTGTATGTAAAGTGTTTTGTACTGATTAATAATAATTATAATTTTTAATAATTAGATCAGACTATCAGAGATACCTGATACGCAACAAAAAGTAAATATTTTACGTTTTGTTAATTAATTGTTACTAATGTGAATTAAGAAATAGTTTATAAATGGATATTCGCTATAATTGATTTGAAATTAATACCTAAATTAAGGTAAAAAACAAAAAACCACTTGTTTTAAACATTTTGAACTGTTTGTTTTATAAAATATAAAAAAACAATATTTTTTTCCAACCCTGATTGTAGGTGTCCCAATATATTCTTTCTTACCATTTGTTTTTAAATGATGATACCAAATTCTTGTCTTCGCTATAGTTTTTAAATCATATACACCTTACCTTACCAGTCTCACATACCTACATAAAGACTTTAATTAATCATCATTTAAAAAAATGTATCACTACTTAGCTGTTGCCCGCGACTTCGTCCGCGTCAACTTCTGTTATTATAATCGCGACTACTTTTGCAACATTTTTCACTCATGCTTCGCTCCTATTGGTCGCAGCGTGATGTTATATAGCCTAAAGCCTTCCTCGATAAATGGACTATCCATCCAACACAAAAATATTTTTTCAATTCGGACCAGTACTTCCTGAGATTAGCGCGTTCAAACAAACAAACAAACTCTTTAGCTGTATAATATTAGTATTGATTTTACCGAATTTTTGACTTCGCCATATTTTATATGCGAATGGTAACGTAGACCGTTTCACAATTTACCTAATACTGTACTTACACCACCACATTTTACATGCACAGCAACGGCAGGTCAACCTACCTAAAGAGTTAAAGGTCATTGAATTGATTTTCAACTTTAAGTCCAACAGATAGAGATCAATATCAATTGATAAAATTTGACGTTTTGTGGTAGGTTGACGTGCTGTCTATACGTACGCGTCAGAATTAAAAACTTACCCGATTTTTTCGTCAGTATTAAAATAATTTTCATTGCTATTAACGGCCGGTTCCAATAACCTATCTATCATCAGTTTTGGCATATCGGAGATAGGAAACAGTTTCTGTCTCTGCTTTTTGCCGTCCAGAGAAACAAAGACAGAAGTTGTTTTCTATCTCCGATATGCCAAAACTGAAGATAGATAGGTTATTGGAAATGGCCGTAAGTCATGCCCATTAAACGTATCTGTAGGAGGGTTTACCCAAAATTCTAGGTAACACCTAAAGCCATGTTGATTTGATTGACAACATAATAATAAGGAAAACTTATGCCAGTTAGCATTTCTCCGAATGCGCAGGGAAATCCAAGCTACAACAAAAGATGTTACGAATGAAAGTAAAAAATATTTGGTAAACATTTTACCCGATTTATACACATAAGTAACAAATAACTTAATATTTACTAAGTATATGAGTACCTACCTAATTTAAATAGCTGTTTCATCTTAACTGTCTGTCAAACATCTGCAAAGATGTTTCTTTCTAGTGTTAAGAGGAAACACAAGGGCCGTTTTTCCATACAAACGTAGTCCCCTGTTTCCTCCCTGGATAAAGCCAGTAGAGCAATAATTTTTATTACAAAAATCCTAGGCCACTATTAGCATGTTTCTATGTTTTCTGTTTTTTCATAAATTAATAAATAAAAAAGATATGAGCCCTCAAAAATCGAAAAAATTCGCCAGAACAAAGACTAAATTTTAGAAAAAAAAAACATACGAACACGGCCAAAGCCTTTCTTTAATTTTAATGAAAAAAGTATTTAAATCGGTCTAGTTTTGGAAAAGTAATCGGGGGACTACGAAACGCTGATTTGGTGTGCTTTTAGTAGGTATTTTCGGTCCAAGAAGCAGTTGTCTCTATCACACTCTGCGGTGAAGGCGTTTGGCACTGCGCGACAGCAATAGATTTTACAAATACCTATTTTTCAATTCTCTCGCCCGTAGTGTTTCCTCTTAAGGGTGCAAATTCCTAACATTTGATGAAACACGTTGGCTTACAGCGATAAGAATATTATTGAATGATTCAGTTTGTTTTACAATTTTTCAATCAAGTAAGTAGGTAGAACTTAATTCGCCTTTATTTATTTACCTTTGGTTGAATATTATTTACCTTTGATTATAATGCAGTTGCATGGTACCCTAATAAAAACCCTTTGTTGACCGTCCTTCCGTTTGTCTGTTAAAACCGTTTATCTCGGTAACGCGTTTATCTCGCTAAGTATCGAGTCGAAAATTAAAACTATTATGCATAGTAGTTGTACGGTCCTAGAAAGTTGTGAAAAAATCTTAATTCTTCTATATTAATTTAGAACAGATACTACCGCAGTGTGTGCCGCAAATAACATATTTTAGCAGGTCCTAGGAAGTCAAAATTAATAGAATAAGTATTTTACGTTGATCTACAATCGGAATTCAGAAACAGTATGATTATTTTAAGTAGGTACTGTCAGCCAAAATAGCGATAGAGACTATGACGATTTAATATTTGCAGATGTCAGAATATATTTGCATGGGAAATCAATCTTGTCGTTCTCTGACGCGCGAATGTACCTTAGGGTGGTAAAGCACTTTCTTGGCCGACCGTGCCAATTTAAATTAATCATCGAGGTTCAGAAAGGTTACGGAGGCAAAAAAAGAAAGCCCGACAGATGCCTACAATAAATGAAACTAAAAAAATATAAGTATTATATGTTATTGTTTCAGACCATGGGAAACCTTTTTGTGTTCGTTCTTGGAGACCTACTTCCTTTCAACACGGTCCTCTGGATTCTGCTGGCCATCCCCTTGATTCACTTCTGCATCCTCTTACGGCTGCCGGAGACGCCTTCTTACCTGATTAAGTGTGGCAAGAATGAGGTGAGAAATCGACATAATTTGTTCATCATTTTCTCACTAAAAGACGGAATTTAGGCTCACTGTATGGTGTGGTTGCAGTTCCAGAACCTTTTTCTCTGAGCGCCGCGCACTGAGAAAACGAGACGGTTAAATGCAACCGTATAATTTTATTGTTATCTACAACCGAGTAAATTGGTTACGAGTATAATTTGCTAATAATAATCGTACTAACTCTGTTACGCTGATACGGTTAGTTTTAAGTTGTAACAGAGATTCTGCTATCATTATAATATACTTTAATAACTTTTTTAGTCCTTTTAACAGATAAACTGTTAATATTAACAGAGCCTAACGGTTGTTTGCAGCATATTTATTTACTTTAATGTTAGCATGCTTACGGTTAATATTACCTAAACGAATGCACAGTTGATTCTAACAGAATCGTTTGGTAGATATTAACAGAGTATTTGAAGTACTTAGTTGAAATCGACAGTTTTAACTGCTAGATTAATAGAGTGTTAACAGTATCGACTCAGCTGTTAACAGCACAGCATTTTTGGTAATTTTAAACGAGTATTCGGTAGGAAATAACAGTTGTGCCACTAGCGGATTAAAAATCGCGTTTTGCTAACCACCCGTTTTCTCAGTGCGTGAACTCTGATATCTCGCGGGTTGAAAACTATCTATAGATAGATAGATAGATAGAGTACTCTTTATTGCACACCAGAAATAAAAATAAAATTATAGTAAAATTTAAAACAAAAGGTTGTACAACTTCGGCGGTCTTATCGCCAACAGCGATTTCTTCCAGTTCTATCGTTGGAAGTTTAATCGAAATAGGTTCAGCAGTTTATGCGTGAAAGCGTAACAAACAGAGTTTTTTTCGCATTTATAATATCATTCAGGTGGTAAGGAACAGTAAAAACAGCTTTTTCAAATGTGCGGGGTCGACCCGCGACCCGTGGCTCTGAACTACCACTTCACCAAAAGGATTAATTAATAGCGATCTTAACAAATATTTTCAGAAGGACTACTAGACCTATGAGCTGCCCTCAATTGATTTACTTTTAATCAAAATGAATTCTCAAATAACTAGAACAGTATTAGGCCGTATACAGAAAGAAAGCTGGAAACTTATAAGCGCTTACCGGAGCTTGACAGCTGGTAACCAGCGCAGGAAAATATATGAACGCGCGCCGATGAGCACTGAACGGTGCCGACAAGTTTCGACAAGCTTTAACACGCGCTGGGCGCTGCCATTTAAAATTAATAAACAACTGCGACAAAACAAAATCAAATCATCGTCGGATGAGTCCGACATTTTGCTTGGTCTGCTTCAACCTGCTTCCTTTGTGTAGAACGGACCAGCGCTGTCAAGCGCCGGTAAGCGCTTATAAGTTTCCAGCTTTCTTTCTGTATACGGCCTTACTTACCTAAGAGCAAATTACCTCTGGTATTTATTGAATCACTACTTTTCATTTTGGCATTATTTCGTATTATACATTATTACTAAGCGCGGCTGCTTTTGGCGTTAGGCGACAAATTCGACTTTATAAACAACTAAATGAAAAGTTTACTGTGGTTCAATAAATACAAGAGGTAATTTGCTTAAATAATACTGTTCTAGTTTTTTGAGAAGTGATTTTGTTTAGAAGTAATAAAATTAAATCAATAGGGGCAGCACATACTTAGCTCTAGTAGTCCCCATAAATAACAACACTCTAGCAAAGGGATTTAAGATATTATTACAAGAAACGACAGTAAGCCCCATTGTTCTAGTAGTTTGAATACCAGGTCACAATCACAGGGGTCCCGGGTTCGATTCCGGCAACAAGAGCTTCATTGCTCGGGTTTGTGATCACCAACCCCCATTTGGCAAGCGTGGTGATTATGCCTGTACCTATAATTGCTATGGTAACTTGAGTTCTTTTATAAAGGCCTATTCCCTGCAGTGGGATTATTAGGCCATTACTACTATAAGAATCGATGCGCGTACGCAAGTCAGTGTCAAGGACACTACGCTATTATGTAAGTGTGAAACAATCCTGAATTGTGATGTAACAATAAGAAAAGGTAGACAATTGCTACGCCGATTATATAATTATAAACAATAGTAACACATTATTACAGTTTTAATTTACCATTTGATGGAATAGCGATGGCTTATTTACTAGAAAAAAACTTGTCATGTTTAACAATGGAAACTGGAAGATGCACATCTATGTAATCACTATATTTTGTTTCTGATTTCCACACATGTTTTTAATATAAATTTATCATACTTATACTTAGGGTAGAGTTCACCAACAGACGTTTAAGTTTTAAACAGCGTTTAAAATATTATTTGACATATTTTGTATGGGAATTGTGTCAAATTAATCGTCAATCTATGTTTACCGGCTGTTTTAAAATTGGTGAACTCGGGTCTTATAGATTCTATTTTAAGATAGTTTAAGCTGCAATTACGTAAGATTCAATTAAATTTTAATAGAGATACCTATTTATCGCGTGTAATTAAAAGGACATGGTGAAAATCATCAAATAAGCCAAAGCCAATGTTCACACGCTAACAAAAAACCGCGAGTTGGACTCACGCACGAAGGGTTCCGTACCATTGACTAGGTAAACAACAGTAGGTACCTACATTAATTTACCTACGTTAATGTAGTTCCTACCTGTTGCTATTATTCGATATCGAGCTAAAATAGGCAAAAAATGTCGTTTTTTTGTAAGTATTAAATTTTATTATTTATTATTAAAATTAAAATTAAAAAAAAGTTTATTTCGTTAACAAAGTTAATGACTTACAAACTAGTACACTGTGTTTGGAGGGTCCGCTCTTCCATCACTATTATCTTCTTTTACATGCAAAATACAATTGGACAGACAGCGAAGTCTTAGTACTTAATAGGATCCCGTTTTTACCCTTTGGGTACGGAACCCTAAAATCACCAACAATCATCACGCACCGACATGTTTTTCATAAAGATTTCTATAGAATCGTATCCATTGATGTTTCAGCTTTTGAAAAATAGCTCATAGATCAGTCATCTTATCTACTAATAAGTAGTAGAGTGAGAAGTTTTTGATGGATTTTTGTTACCTACTCAAACGCACCAGGCCAACTGAATAATATGTATAAGTAGTTATATTATAATGGATGAAATTTGGTACAGAGATAATTCTAAGCTGAAAAAAGGTCCCTTAAGCCTCATTATAGTCTAAAAAATTTGTTATCGTTGGATATATTCCAATTCGAAATTCCACGCAAACAAAGTTGTTGCTTATAGGCATTGATTTAATCACAGATAAGATAGTAAAGTAACCTAAAATCATCCCACTGCAGGGAAAAGGCCTCAATCATTGAATTCAAGTTACCACAGCAATGATGGGTGTACTGGCATAATCACCACGCTTGCCAAATGCGGGTTGGTGATCACAAACCCGAGCAACGTTCGAAAATTCGAAACTTTTTGTTGCCCGACCCGGGATTCGAACCTGGGACCCCGAGATCTTGGCCCGGTATTTAAACCACTAGACCAAACGGGGCGTTGAAGATAACACTAAAGTAATTTAACTTAATTTACACCGTGCTTCTTGAACCACCTGAAAAACGAAGCCCACGTTGTGTGTAAACTCATTCTCCCTTTATTTAACAGGAGTCCGTTAAGGTCTTGTGTTGGCTTCGGTCTCTGCCTGAAAATGACAAGTCAATAACCGAGGAAGTGGACCGCCTCATCGTAGAGCAGACGAGCGAGTTGAAGTTCTCACCCAGACTTCTATGTAAGTTTTACTATGTAAAAGTTAAATGGCCCAATAGAGAGACAGCAGAGACATAATTGCCTAACCGATAGGTAGGTTTCTTTTAAATAAAAAATGGGCTTGCTCTTGACTACATACTTAACTCTACGGTTAAGAAGAAGCCTAAGATGGAGCGCGCTTACCCAGAGGCACTGGTTCTCCCACACACCAGCGGAACACAGAAGCACTGTTTGGCGCTGGTAGCATCCAGGCGGCCTCTTATGAAGCCTACCACCGTAGAGGGATCTGTTAGCCGTTGTCATTGGTTAGGAAACCAAAGATGCCGTTGCCCAGGGTGGACTACTAGGAGGCAGGACTAGGTTTAAGTAGCGGACCAAGATTTCAGGGTCCTGGCTTCGGAACCGGGCAACAAGTTTCGAATCTTCGAACATTGTTGGGTTTGCATTTGGCAAGCGTGGTGATTACGCCTGTACCCATCATCATCAACAACGCCCCGTTAGTCTAGTGATTTAAATACCAGGCCAAGATCTCGGGGTCCCAGGTTCGATCCCCGGGTCGGGCAACCAACATTTTTGAAATTTCGAGCGTTGCTCGGGTTTGTGATCACCAACCCGCATTTGGCAAGCGTGGTGATTATGTCCTATCATTGCTGAGGTAACTTGAATGCAATGTTGGAGGCCTTTTCCCTGCAGTGGGATTATTATAGGCTGTTAACTTCTTACTTTACATCATTGAGGTGATAACTTGAATTCAATGATGGAGGCCTTTGCCCTGCAGTGGGATGATTATGGGACGTTACGTTAGGTATTGCCTTAGGGCCGAAAAGGTTATGGCCTTGTGCGGCTCAGATTTTTGCGTCAGACCATTTTACTAGGGTTCCTTTCACATTGTTTTACTTAGTTTACGATATATGATTGATTGGTAAACGCTTCAACAACCTTGCTGCTTCCTTGTTCCAGCTGTGTGAAACAGCTGATGGCAAGGAATAAGGATCTTTAATGAGATTGGATGAATCAAGAGAAGGAACCCTTTTCGTCATGTCCAACTGTTGTCTCTTTTACGCGGTCAATCTCAGAGATAGTCAGCACTAGAATTATAAAGCATAATTTGGCATAAATACAGTTATTTCCTTTCATCATCATCATCATCATAATATCAGCCGAACGACGCCCACTGCTGGGCATAGGCCTCCCCCAAGTATCTCCACAACGATCGGTCCTGTGCCGACCGCATTATTTACGTTATTTCCTTTATGTTAATTATGTAAATCGTTTGATCGCCTTGCAAGGAGCGCGGGTTGGCGATCGCAGCTTGGCAAATCATAAAGATGGGTCAGCTAGTTTTAAATAAAGATGAATTTATGGTGTTAATAAATCAAAACATAAAGTGCGATCAGACTTGTCAAACTACAAAAAATTGCGTGTTTCGCCAGCCATTGATAATATAACTGTTTTGCATTACAACAAAACAATTATTATGTGTCGGATAAAACACAGTGTTCGGTGAAGAAAGCTGTCTATGATATCTTTGCCTTATCAGTCTATGGAATAAAAACTTACCAATCGTCTCTGCTCTGTGAAAAAGTTTACCTCTTCTCTCACCAGCTGGCGCCACTTTGTACCAGACTTTGCGCGTTCTCGAAATTTCCTGTCATAGTCTTCCATCACCAGCAAGAACTTGCTGGAACACTGTGTTTTATCCGACACATAATAATTGTTTTGTTGTAATGCAAAACAGTTATATTATGTGTCTTTATAAAACACAGTGTTCGGTGGAGACCTGTTTGTTATCTGCTGGTGTCAAGCACAAACGCTATGTGATATAAATTGTAAGGATGAGACAAAGATAGAGAAAATAATCATAACTTTTAATTACTTATTTTTTACAGAACCAAAATGTTCCAAACTACTATCTTTATAATTATAATATGAGCAATGAACTAAATGATATTTAAACTTATACTGGGGAGACTCCCCTAGATCAACTTACAACTGTATTGTAATACAGTTGTAATTAAAAATTAAATACTGATAAATCTTTCATATTAATTAATTTAACTCTAATATTAGTCTTTACTAGAGAATTTAAACTAAAATCAGAAATAACATATTAAAAATCAACAACTCTTAAAATGATTAAATAGCAAGTCAGCACAAGACACACTGTGCTCACCCCTTTGTACTTCTCGACAGTAATACTTCTTAAAAGTCTGTTCACTTTTCCAATTTCCTCTTTTGAGGATTTCATCAATTGGTCTATTTTCAAGCCAACCACAGGATGCTACTGCGGATCGTATACTTCCTGGAGATGCATCTATATTTATCTCCCTAAATATAGTCTTAATCCAGTTAGCAATATTAGTTCTAGATGCTGGTTTTACTATTCCAGTAACCGAAATAAACAAACTTGTGGAATTACTTTGTGATCTTCGTTCCGATGAAAGTTGCACTAATTTTCTAATATGACCTATTGGGCATATATGTTTATCTGGATGATTAAATAAAGCCCATCCAGATTGTCTGTGAGTACCAGAATCTGTCTTAGACCCAAAAATGGGCCACAATGTGATTTTGCTTGACTCATCAAAAAAGTTGTTTTGAGATATATCTAAAAGGGTAAGGTCATGAATTCTACGACCTGAAGCAAGAAGAAGGATCAGAGCTGTTCGTCGAGAAATATCAAATAATGTGCCAGAGAATGTTGTATCTTGTAACCAGTTGAATAATAATTTTATGTCAAAAACAGGAGGCTTCTGAATAACAGGCTTTACAAGGGAAATGGCTTTTAGAATCTGATGCACAAAAAAGTTCCTAGAAAAGTTGTCTGTTGATGTTGCACAAAATGTAAAAACAGCTGACTTGTGTAATAATATGGTGCTGTATGCAAGCTTATCTTCCAAAAATAGCTTGGCTAAGAATCTCGCTACGTCATTACCTGTTGGTACTTTAGGGTCAATATTATGCATGTTGCACCAAGACATCCATCTTTTAATGGGAGCCTTATAAGTGGACAAGGTTGACTTACGCCAACTACTTTTCAATAATTCTCTCTCTTCTGTACCCCAGTGAGAAGTTTGCTCCGTCCACCCCCAACTTTCCATGCAAGGAGTGATAATTTGTTTACCTGTGGTGGGCACCGTCCTGTTGTTTGATCTACCAAGGTCTTCTGCAGATTCTTTATTTGTAGTGGGGCCTCCAGAGCTCTCGCTTGGAGGTCTGGGAACCAAAAGCATTGGGGCCACTGGGGGGCTATTAGAATAAATGTCCCCTTTGACAGATTCAAGTGTGCCAGCACTTGTGGGATCAGGTTGGGGGGTGGGAACAGCCATCCCAATTGGCAGTCCCAGGGACGACTGAAGGCGTCGCAAAAAATTGCGCACCCATCTGTTGAGTCTAAGGTTACATAGTTTGCTACGACCGCTGTACCCTTGGAGGCGAATAGGTCTACATCGGGAACGCCCCATACGTTGAATATGGCCTCCGCGGCCTGGGGCAATAGACGCCACTCGGGTACTGCTCGACCCCTGGATAGGCGGTCTGCAATCCCGTTTAGGTTTCCTGGTAGGTAACACGCTGACATTGTTATGTCCAGCTGTTCGGTCAAGTTTAGAAGCTTGGTGGTCAAATTCAGGAGGGCCAGTGACCGGGTGCCCCCTTCGTTTCTGATGTATGCCACAAGTGTTCTGTTGTCTGATTGTACTAGAATGTGAGCTCCCCTCAATTGATCTTGTTGAGTTAGAATTGAACCGTACACTGCGTACATTTCTTTCACATTGGAATGCCATCTCTTTTGAAAGGGAGTCCACTTTCCTGACAGGTACATGCCGTTTAACTGAGCGCCCCACCCTGCATCCGCTGCATCTGTGGTTAAGAAGTGTGTGACTTCTTTTCGGCGTAATGGTTTGGAACTGCATTCCACTGCTGTTAACCACCACTTTAGATCCTGGCAAACAGATTGAGGTAGAATCCTTCTCTCCCTCAGTCGTCCCTCTTGGAAATCTCTCAAAAACAATTGCATCTTGCGTGAGTGTAGACGTCCTCCGGGGACAGTCAATGTTGCAAAATTTAAAAGGCCCAATAGACTTTGAGCCTGTTTCAATGTGCATGTTAGACCTGAGGTCTCGACTTGAGATATTAATGCCTTTACCTTGTTTACTTTTTTCTGTGGTAAGGTCATTGTGTTTTTGAGAGTATTCCAGTTTATGCCTAGATATTCTAGTTCCTGGGTGGGCTTCAGACATGACTTTGAATGGTTGACATGCCATCCTAAAGTCTCTAGCAATCTCAGCGTTTCCGCAACCTGAGTGACTAGAACAGAACGGTTCTGATGACTTATCAGATAATCGTCTAAATAGACCAGGACTCGAATACCTTTGGCACGTAGGATTTCCGCAATCCAACTTGACACCGCTGAGAAAATCTGTGGTGCCGAAGAAAGGCCAAATGGTAGAGCTGTTAATTGTAGTGTTTCTTGATTGTAAACTACCCTTAGAAATCGTCTGTGACTCTCTGCTATTGGCAGGTGGAAATATGCATTCTGAAGGTCGATCTTCGCCAACCAATCGAAGCCCTGTAGGAAGTCCGCTACATCTGACTGGGAAACCAAGTGGAAATGTTTTGTTGCAACATGGGCATTGAGACGACGTAGATCGAATATGGGTCTCATTCCACCATCTGACTTTTTCACTAAAAACATCTTTGAATAGAACCCCGGATTTAAAATAGGTGGTTTCTCTAAAATCTTTTTTTCTTTGAGGTCCTTGATCATGTCTGTCATTTCCGATGTGACTTTGGTTGAGTACCTCTTCTGAACATTTTTGTAAGGGAACTGCAGTGGGGGTTTTGTCTTGAATGGTATTCTGCACTTTGTAATTACTTTTAAGATAAACTGATTTGCATTCATTTTCTGCCAAATATCTACATGTTCCTTTAGACATCCGCCACTGAAGTTCCTTTGAGCATAGTCAATTTTGTTTTGCATTTGAGTTGGAGTGTTCTGTATTGTTGGGGCGCCGAAAGGGCTTCTTTGAATTATATTTATTCTTTGGATAACTTTTAAAATTAGAATTTTTTGTATGTGAAGCTTTAGATTGTTTTTTGAATGCACTTTGTTCATGGGAATTATATGGTTTCTTTTTAGTTAAATAAGATGGAGTATTTAACCATGTCTGCGAACCTCCTAGAGACTGAATGATTGGTTGGAGAGCTTCTCGACTAAAAAGATACTCAGAGCTTGGAGGGACATTTTGTAAGGTAGCCCGTAGGTTAGTATTGCTTATTTCTTTTAAAATGCGTTCACGTCTTAATTCAATGCATTCAGCTCGCTTACCACAAATAATCTGCATAGTCACCTCTGAATTCTTAGAGATTGCAGAGCCTGGGCCGAACATTAATGAAAATTTTTCAAGTAGGTTATTGGCATTTAAATTTGTTGGGTCAGTGGACGCCCAATCTAAAATTTTTTGTAATGACTCTTGAACTAGGTGTCTCTGATGCAAGACAACATTTGATAAGCCGGCCATTAGGGTCTCGGTTGAAGCTAAATAATCTTTATTCTTATTAAAATGGCACAGTTCGTCATTGATCTTTAAGCCCATAAAACCCGGCGAAGCCATGCTTGATTGCAATGCTTTTTTATATCGAATGCCCTTCCAAGCTTGACTATCGAATTGTTGTAAGTTTTTAAGTTCTCTAAGACGCTCAGAATTAGCAAGAGGTAACACTTTATTTTCGTCATGGTCAATGTTAACATCACCAAGCGACAAGGTATTTGCCAAGCAGGGAACTGTTAAAAACTTTTCTTGAGTCTCAAGGCCCGTTTGCAAACTTGTGCTGGGCACACTATCGCATGATTGCGTTGGGGTAGGCATGTTATGCGCAATAAAATTAGAAATATAACTTACTTGGGTTATCAATGTATCGACCCGAGGGTCGTAAGAATGTGAGCGAGACCTTTTAGGGTACTTACGTCTCTTGTTTGGAGGTGGTGAAGCGAATCTCTCATCCTCCGAGGATGATGAAGAAGAATCCGATTCCGGAGAAACGGTTCGAGCCGGTCCCCCATCCGGAGCGACGGAACTCGACTTCTCGCTATCACCATTGTTCTCCATGTCACTTAAAAAGCACTTTTTACTGAGTTTTATCCGAATTTACCACTATAAATTCACTTTGAAAACTTTTGCTGATTCCGCGGCAAAAATCACAAACGCTATGACAGGAAATTTCGAGAACGCGCAAAGTCTGGTACAAAGTGGCGCCAGCTGGTGAGAGAAGAGGTAAACTTTTTCACAGAGCAGAGACGATTGGTAAGTTTTTATTCCATAGACTGATAAGGCAAAGATATCATAGACAGCTTTCTTCACCGAACACTGTGTTTTATAAAGACACATAATACAAAAAAGTGTGCACGAGGTCTGTGTTCTCGGTGCATAATTGTAAAGCCGTGTACGCACGTACGACGAATTTGTTGCGTTGCATGATACGCAACAACTTTGTTAGCACGTGCGTAGGTACTACTAATGAACATCGAACACTCTCTTCAGCAAACATGTTTGCGGCGACCCTATTTGTATGTTCCGTATGAACGTTGTTTGATTAGCTACATAGAATGCCAAGGCTATTGTTCACGACTGTTGTGCGCGAACTCGATTCGAACTATGTTCGGGTTCGTGTTCGGATATGCCGTCCATACGTACAAACCAAATGTTCATGTTTGATGTCTGTGTTCGCTATGTTCGTGTGCGTACGTGCGTACGCGGCTTGTTAAGGAAATTCAACAAACACAGACGATGTGTAAAGCAGCCCTAGCTTCAATCAATAAAGCCACGCATTAAATCTTTTTGTAAAAATTGTTTTTTTAATTTATCTTTTTTGGTGTGCAATAAAGAATATTCTATCTATCTATCTAAACGCGTTTCAGTAGCTAAAGTTTTAACGATATCTTGACGACCACGTGGTGGAGTAGCATACGCACTGGTTTTCAAAGTGTCGTTTCGTTTTCTCCGATGTCCCGGGTTCGATTCCCGGGTCCAGGTGTATGTTGTGCCTTCGTTGTTTCTAATTTTCACAGAAAAGTGCTTTAAATAGTTAGTATAGTTACTTACTTTGAAATTAGAGCAATATAATATGTGATTTTGTTATCATTTATTAATATGTATAATTTTCGAGATCAAGTTAATACTCTTGTTTGCAAACATTACAAAGGTTTTTGATATTGTTAAATCAAATTAGGTTATTCGAATCTTTCTATATAATTATATATATAAAAATGAATTGATGTTCGTTCTAGTCTCGCTAAAACTCGAGAACGAATGGACCGATTTGGCTAATTTTGGTCTTGAAATATTTGTGGTAGTCCAAGGAAGGTTTGAACGGTGGGAAGATAATAAAAATAACATTTTCCCATGCAAACTGTTATACGCGAGTTTTAATGTCGTTAGGATAGGTGATACGAAGTTATACACGGTGTCAGCTAGTCTGTTATAAATTTTTCGTGTCCGATTTCGAATTCAGTATCATTTCTCACAATAAAAGAGTTACTTATCTAGCTAAGCAATCATTTATCGTCCTTTGTCCAACACATATGTTTGCTCGGGAAGGCCTAAAAGAAAAATCGTACCGATCGGCAATCCGTCGGGCGTAAATCCGGATTTGTGTGTAGGAACGAATGATGTTGGCTTATCTTCCCTTGAACGCGTTGAATACAAGCTTTTAATCGCGATATCTCGGCGTAGAGGATTTTATCGAACTAGCTGCTTCCATATGAAATTCTCGAGAAAATATTATTAGGGGTTAAAGTATGAAATTGCCGTTTTGTATGGACGACGTCGAGAAAAGTCATTTTTCCATACTAACAATTTTTTAGTTTTTTTAAAAACGCCTGAACCGTTTTTGATGCAATTAAAGGTGAAAGTTAGATGGTTATAAAGCTACGCATTATAGTATTTAAATTTCTGAAAATCAAAGTATATAATACAAATATACTTAATTGAAGCAAGAAGGTCAGCTGATACATTGTAAGGGGTCTTTTCAACGACTTCCTTTGAAGTAATAGGCACTAGTATTGCATTTTTTTTTTAGTCAAAAGTTACTTTACTTAGTTTTTGATACAATACAAAAAGAATTACGCAATAATATGAATATACTTGAGAGCTATAAACAAAATAAAAAGAAACCCCTATTATGTTCAACTTTTCTAAAAAAAAATTTGTAAAGACAAAAACAACAAATTATGTGGTTTAATGCTGTTAGTCTTAGTCTAGTGGTTGAACACCCCATTATACAGGGTGAAATCTTAACCACTTTCCAAAATTTTTATAGGCGTTCAGTATCGTATTTAGAGCCCATTTATGAAGTAAAAAATGTAAATCAAGTTGTCACCCGAAAATATTTTTCACGAATTATATGTAGATTTCAATTTTTACGTTCCTAGACCTGTTAAGGTATAAATGGAGAATCAAAAACTTATAAATAGTATCGTATTTAATGAATGAGATACGCAATGCGTAAAAAAAGTGTTGCTAGGCGGCCGTATCAAAAATTTTACATTTTTGGCGGACATTTTCTAAGTGCTTTATCTTGACATTTTTGTACTGGGCTATACCAAAAGGAAAAATACGTCATTTGTTTTTTGTCTCGTAGATTAATATATTTAAATTTGGAAAGTGGTTAAAATTTCATCCTGTATAGCAGTAAAATATTACTTATTGCTTAATAAAGTCATGGTGTTACTACCTACCTTGTGCCTTTAGTGATGGAAATTGGTCACCATTCAAAGTCATATTATTTGGCTGAGAATGCTAACTTTTGATAGTTCTCACTTCTTGTAATTATTTTTAGTGAAATAATGACTTTTATTACTTTTAATTATTTTATTAATACTGGTGTAAGTATCGGCCCAAAATATCGAGTTCCTTCGATCCCGAGTCGGGCAACAAGAGATTTGAATTTTCTAACATTGCTCTGGTTTGTGATCACCAACCCGCATTAAGCAAGTGTGGTGATTATGCCTACAAAAATCATTCCTGTTAACTTGACTTAAATGATGGACTTTGTTCTGCAATAGGATTATATAGGCTGTTACTTTACTTTATGTGGTTTTCTTCAAAATAATTAACTGGCTGGCACTAACCTCGTTTATTTTAATTTAAATACAACTCAATTATGTAGGTAATGTACAGGATGAAATTTTGCCCTTGTTCTAGTTGTTTAAATACCGGGCCAAGATCTCGGGTTCGATCCCCGGGTCGGGCAACAAAAAGATTCGAATTTTCGAACGTTGCTCGGGTTTGTGATCACCAACCCGCATTTGGCAAGCGTGGTGATTATGCCAGTTCCCATCATTGCAGTGGTAACTTGAATTCAATGATGGAGGCCTTTTCCCTGCAGTGGGATGATTATAGGCTGTTACTTTTACAGGATGAAACTTAAACCACCTTCCAAATTTTAATATATCAATCTACGAGACAAAAAACAAATGACGTATTTTTTCTTATAGCCCAGTACAAAAATGTCAAGATAAAGCACTTGGAAAATGTCTGAAAAAAAATTGATACGGCCGCCTAGCAACACTTTTTTTACGCGATTCGCATCTCATTTATTCATTACGATACTATTCATACGATTTTGATCACCTATCCCTTTATACCGTATCAGGTCTAGGACCGTAAAAAATAAAAAATATATTGCGAAGAATATTTTCGGTTGAAAACTTGTTTTACATCTTTACTTCACAAATAGAAAAACACAAAAAGAAGAATCTCGCAAGAATAGTAGTTTTCCAGTAAATAGTGTCATTTGATTTATTCCAACCTATAGTCTACCTGTGTCAAATTTTATTCTATTCCCTAGAGTAAGTACGTGATTGAGTAACAAACATACAATCTAAACTGAGCTAAAGCGAGTTCGTACGGTCGAAATTTTTAACTGGAACTTATCATACAGGAACCGTGAGTTTTTAGCAAATATCCCGCGGGATACGTAGGTTTCTGGAATAAAAAGTAAAATAATTATGAGTTATTTCCATAGATAGGTATCTGTATTTTATATTAGGTACTATGGTTATTCCCATTTATATCCTACTACATAGTTTTATTACAACGGATCCGTGTGAAATTTGGCACGGTGTTCGTTTATTGGCTGGAATAACATATAGCCTACTTTATATCCCGGGAAAAGCTAAGGTTCCCGTGGGATAAGTTTTGAATTCAATATGCCACGTGCTCGAAGTCGCGGGCGACAAGTCAGAAATAAATTTATATGGTTATTCCTGCCCGTAATCCCTGTATATTCTTTTTAAAATATTTAAATATTTTCTAGATTCAACCCCTCATTGCTGTGGTAACTTGAATCCAATGATGGAGGCCTTTTCGCTGCAGTGATGATGATTATAGTAGGTAATATGAATTAACATAAAACAGAAGTAGTCCATCAACGATTGGAAGATAATTTAAGCCATTTTATTGTGATAGTGACTATAACATCCATTAAAACTTATGCGTTTATAATAGGTGTTAAAGTATGAAATTGCCGATTATTTTCCCACTTTTTATTTTGTTTATAGCTCTTAAGTATAGTCATATTATTGCGTAATTCTTTTTGTTTTGTATCAAAAACTAAATAAAGTAACTTTTTGAAAAGACCCCTTACAATGTGTCAGCTGACCTTCTTGCTTCAATTAAGTATATTTGTATTATATACTTTGATTTTCAGTAATTTGAATACTATAATGCGTAGCTTTATAACCATCTAACTTTCACCTTTAATTGATTCGAAAACAGTGCAGGCGTTTTTAAAAAAAAATTGTAAGTATGGAAAAATGACTTTTCTCGATTTCGTCCATACAAAACAGCAATTTCATACTTAAACCCCTAATATATTGCATTCAGTCCTTATTATATTATCTTTTTGTATTGTATCAAAGATACAATACAAAAAGATAACTAAATAAAGTAACTTTTGACTAAAAAAAAATGCAATACTAGTGCCTATTACTTCAAAGGAAGTCGTTGAAAAGACCCCTTACAATGTGTCAGCTGACCTTCTTGCTTCAATTAAGTATACCTATTTGTATTATATACTCGTACTTTGATTTTCAGAAATTTAAATACTATAATGCGTAGCTTTATAAACATCTAACTTTCACCTTTAATTGCTTCGAAAACGGTTCAGGCGTTTTTAAAAAAACTAAAAAAAATTTAGTATGGAAAAAAGACTTTTCTCGATTTCGTCCATACAAAACGGCATACTTTGACCCCAAATATTATTAACTTAGGTACTTCTTAAGATTTAGATCTCTACTTTTCTGTATTCCGTAACGCAATCTAACAAAATAAGTACTTTGCAAGTAGTTACCTATCTAAACTGTACAATTTTTTCCGATAATTACTTTGATAGCTTCTTAATTCATCATGAACAGCCTACATAAGTCCAGGGTGGTTAAATGGTGATGTTGCCATAATCGCCACGATTGGCAGGCGGTTGGTGATCGCAATCTGGCCATTGTTAGAAAGATGACGCTGCTGCCCTTCCTCTCCGCGCAGTTCATCTTTAATCGTCTCTTACGACACCCATAGGAAGAGAAGAGGTTGCGTTATATTTATATTCATGTGACGTCTTCATTGCCATTTAGAACTCATAGCTATGAAATCTCAGCATTCTCAGCAATCCAATAAACGGGTCCGAGACAGGTTAAATAGTATTCAATTGTCTCTCGAACAATGTGCGCGCCGCCGAATCATTCACTCCAAATCACACACAAATGGCAAACAGATTTATTATGGCAATTATTTGATTCCATGTCGTTCGTCCTTGGAGCTCGGTATCAATTATTTTCAATCATAATTCGTTTGTTTGGTGGCATATGGCACCCGGGAGTCAATTGAAAAGGGTTCAAATGGGGGGTTATATGTCTCGCCAATTGACCTGCCTCTGTGTTTTTGTTTTCTTTATGCACGTGAGCGGAATTGATTTTAAGTAGTACAATGTAGTCTAGCCTGGCTAGTCGATACGTGATAGGAACTGTTAAAATCAATTCACTTGTGAGTCATGATGATCAGTGATGACTCTAGGAACGAATTCAACTCAAATTGTGAAGTTGTCCTATTTATTCAGACAACTGGTTAAACTTATTACACAATTTTATTTTTATTTTTTTTAATTATTATTTTTCTTGCTTTATATTTAATTCAACATCTCTAATATTGTTATATTTACCAGTCTATAAGGGAGGAGGCGAGTCATTCCCAATACAGGTGTCTCTGACTATCCGCTGGGAGGACTCGGCAAAGCATTGTAAACTAACTTACTAGAAATAAATGACTTTTTATTTTTTTAAACATAACAGAACAGATGTAAAAAAAAGTAACGTAAAAACCCATTTCGCTCACTGTTGGAACACGGGTTTCTCTCCTTTTTATGAAGAGGGGTCAGGCCTTAGTTTGACCACGCTGACCTAGTGCGGGTTGGTGGACGGCGAGAGCGATGCTGTGGCAACATCACGCCGCCCGAAGGCCTCCAACAGGTGCCTTATTCAGCTATTTCAATCGCAGTTGGACGATTTTGACATTTAGCCCATACTAGATCTGTCAAAAACCTGCTATTCAGTTACGATTGTGATACGATCTGGTTACGCGAATTAGGGGCCAGGGCTTAACGACGCTACCAGCGTTGCTTAACATTAGTGTCAGAGACTGATCACTAAGAAGAATATTGGGCTATGAGCGCTTCAAGATGTGACTGACAATTTCTGTTCGAGTTTAATAATCACTAAGTCCATAAATCTAATTAATGACTGATCCACGAACAATTTGTTTAAAGTAGGTCCATTTGTAAAGTCGAAAGCTTAGGTCGAAAGTAGCTAAGTGAAAGTAATTAAATTAATGTTTTAGTCGACTCATCCCGTGGGATGAGTTTGAAGCGGGTTCGGCTGTCTAAAGAGCCGAAATAATACCCTCGGCGTTCGAAATTTAAAATAGGAGAGCGGGCTTTCCGCTTCAAATTATTATTAACGTCATTGACTTTTTCTCGCGACCAATCGCGTGCGAGCTTTGTTAATAATAGTGTTTTGTTTTAATGGCTGTCAGTTTGTTTGTGTCAATTTGTGTGAATCAATGATATTTAAAAAGTAATGTTACATGTTCTCTCAATATGCGTCCCTAAAACGTCACAATTGTGACGTCTTTTCAAATCCATGAAAGAGAAAGTAATTGTTCTTTTCACGAGTATGACAAGGACAAAATAAGAATTACGCATGTGTGCAGTTGTTCGCAAGCGGCACATATATTTCGATAGTTTTGTAAGGGCATAAACTATCTATACTTTTTAAATATCATTGGTGTGAATAAAAAGAAGTTCAAAACAGTCATTGTAGGAGAGTTATTTAACTAGATCTGGGGTTAAGATCATTCTGGCTTGTAAAAGCAGCACCCTTAACTTATACTTAGAAGTCCTTCTCGCTGTTTGTAGTTTTTGACTGGGCTGCTAGATTTGGAATCTGGAACCAGACTGAAGAATCAGAATACGACCTCCGTGGCGGTGTGGCGCATAGGTACACCGGTTTTCAAGGTGTCGCAGCTCCGAGGTCTCAGGTTCGATTCCCAGTCAATGTGAATGAAAAAAAATTGTTTTTACATATTCTCGGAGCTGTGTTTTTGTACTGATTTTCACAATACAATTAGTGGTTTAGATAGTTACTCAAATTGGGATCCGAACAATGTATGTGATGTTGTCTACATTTATTTATTTATTTTTTAATAGTGTCAGAGTTTCTTGCTATCCTTTTTCTTGACAGTTACTCACAATTGTTTCCAAGCAGAGCTGGAATAAAATACTTGGACTAGTAAAAACGCCTCCTAGGAAGTTCGGGGCCTGTTTGCCAAAATATGACTGATTTTATCGATTTTATTATCTAATGTAGCTTAGAGTAGGCAAGAACAACATAGGTAGGTACATAAACTAAGTAGTCATCTATTTAACCTTTCATGTGTTTAGGTTAATGAGCCTATAGGTACGACTGGCAACAGCTTCTTAACTATAATCATGACCAAAACTAACCGTAGGGGTACCTAATAATTCACTCAACTCCGTTGGCAATGACATTACCTAAATTATTAATCAGCAAAAATGCAATGTCACAACCCTATTAAGTATAACAAAATTTGCAAATATTAGCAATTTACCATGCAGCAAATCCATTTCCACTCAACAACCCAGCTGATCCAGAGGTTCCCATTACGCTAGCTGCATTGCCAGTTGCCACGTTCAATGGCATCTTTGCTTTTAAGTCTCTTCTATTGACAATTGCTACTTCTAAACATCTCTAAATATCTTCTTTCCTCAACAGTCTCCAACAGAATCGCAGTCAAGGCTTTCTGGGTGGCTCTAATAGTGAACTTGACGAGGGAGTTCTGCGGCTGCATAGCCGTCCTGGTGTACGCCAGCCACATCTTCGCGGCGGCGGGCAAGGACCCCAACACTAGTATCTCTTTGTCGCCAAACAAACAGTCGATGCTGCTCGCTGCCGTTCAGATAGTTGGATCATTCTTGGCGTGTCAGCTGGTGGATCGTGCTGGGAGAAAGGTGAATATATTCCTTGATTCAAATTGAAATTGTTTATTGCGAATTAAGCGGACCTACTTATGTACTACCGAGGTCTTTGGCGCCTTAAAGAGCAATATCGCTTGCAGCTCGCGTCGTCTCTTGTTTGAAGTGACGTGCGTTTTTGTGTAAAGCTATTTTCGTTTGAAAGTGTTTAGGCGGCAGGGACCCCAAACGTACCTACAAAGATCTCTTTACACCTGGTTCAGGTGCTGCAATCTTACCAATCCAAGCATAACATATAGAACTTAATAAAGCATTAAATAAAGCTACTTACACATAACGCTCCATTGGTCTAGTGGTTTAGATCCCCAAATCGGCAACAAGTTTCGAATTTTCGAACATTCGGATTTGTAATGATCACCAGCCCGCATTTGGTAAGCTTGGTTATTATGCCTGTAGCCATCATTGCTGTGGTGACTTGAATTCAATGATGGATGCCTTTGCCCTCCAGTAAGATGATTGTAAGCTGTTACTTTACTTATTTTTTACACACTTTCTTCTTAAGTTGCTGCTACATAACTCAAGCAGAACATTCGTCTTCCAGCCTCTTCTAGCCGTGACCAGCGTGGTAGCCGGCTTCAGTATGTGCCTCCTCGGCGTCTGGTTTTACCTGCAGAGCATAGGCGTGGCCTTGCCAGGATGGGTGCCCATTGTGGCGCTCTGCATATGCATCTTCGCTGACGCGTCAGGACTGCAACCGCTGCCGTTTGTTATTATGACTGAGATGTTTAATTTTCAGGTAAGAAATAATCATCAGGCTATATCAGATCCCTGCTTGGGCATAACACAGGCAGGGTCATGCAAAGTAATTTCAGGTACAGTATACAGTACTTACCTACCTATGATAAAAAAAAAACAATTACTACTACAGGAAGCAATGCAGGGATTGTTATTTATTTGGTTAGGCGTAGTGGGCAGGGTATGCAGTAAAAATGGATTTAAAAAAATATTTTGTCAATGATTTCCGCTCTTTAACACCGGTCTGAGTAGATACTTAAACCACACTTCCCGCACTAACACTGAATGAGCAACCAAAACAAAGCAGGCGACATCCCCTGAGGATGTTACGTGAAGCTTTTATATCGGTGTGGGTAATAATTAGCCTAGAGGAAGCCTACGATGGAGCGAGCTTTCAGCTTAGTAAGCTTACCCAGAATCAGCCCATAGGTACCTACACTCTACCTTTAAAAATTTTATAATCATTGGGTAATGCAGGTAGTATATAGATTTAGACATAATATAACCGTTATTCCTTTTCTTTCCAGCTCCGCGGAACAGTTGCAACGTTGATCATGGCCATATCCCTTGGCACCGACTTCGCTCTGCTCAAACTCTTCGCACCCCTCAACTCCTGGATCGGGTACCACTCCACCTTCTGGATCTTCAGCGTCGTATGCCTGTCCAATGTGTTCTACCTCATCTTCAGCGTTCCAGAGACGAAAATGAGAAGTCTGGAAGACATATACGCGGATTTGGAAGGAAAGAAACGGCAAAAGAAAGGGGAGGATGTGGTGGAAACGAACGACGTTTAGTTCTAGTGACTAAGGTCAGGATCTTGACCGTGTTTTGAGTTACAGGCGAAATGTCAGACGTGTTTAAAAAACTATTAAACAAAGTGTTGTTATATTTAGTCGATGAATTGTAATAATGGGTACATTAAGGTGAAATGGTGCCTATTGGAGGCCTACTTCCAGCCTTGGGCAGAGAAGATGAAGATACTATAACATGAAGGTTTGGATTAGGCTTGAGTCCGAACTCAATTTAATTCGTAATGCCGGCATTAGTTAGGTAGGTACCTATATGCTGCTTCCACACAAATAAATGTACAGAATACGCGTACTTTGTTACCTATAGTTTATTAAATAGCATACCTTACCTTTTCTTAATGAGCGCTATGTACGCCGCTCTGTGATATGCATCAGAACAAACACTATGTATCATAGATATTGAGAACGTGTCAATGTGTATCATGTGGCTGTACTTATTAATAAATAAATAAACAAATAAATAAATACTACATGGCATGTGTCGTGGCAGTTTCTAATTGAGGCAATACTGTTTAAACTTGTAAAATTACGAATGTTTTTATGTAATTGAATGCGTGTATGTATTGTTAACTGTCCAAAAATAAAAAATAAATAAAAAACGCCTTATTATATCTACTAGCAGTTCCCCGCGACTTCGTACGCGTCAATTTCTGTTTTTATGATCGCGATTATTTTTGTTACATTCTTCACTGATGCTTCACTCCTATTTGTCGCAGCGTGATGTTATATAGCCTAAAGCCTTCCTCGATACTTGGACTATCCAACACAAAAATATTTTGTTAATTCGAACCAGTACTTTCAGAGATTAGCGCGTTCAAGCAAACAAACTAACTCTTCAGCTTTATAATATTAGTATAGATAAGCTCTTGGCAGACAGGATGATACGGTCGGTACTGTGAGATTAATGATACGGTCAGGGAAGATAATTATTTTGCTGATTTAAGAAAATTAAAATTTTCCGGTCGTAAGAGGTCATACGACTGATGTCAGACAAATTGTTACGTATGACTAATCAGTTTCATAAATTACATGACTTGGATCAACTAAACAATAATATTTTTTAACTGTAGGTACCTTCTATCAATTTTAATAAAAACATTAAAAACATTGCTAATTTGAGCTCAATTTGTAATTTGTATTATAAAGACCTGTTTTCTATGAAATGCGTATTTTTTCCATCTTTGTTTACAACTTGTTTTTTTTTTAGTTTTTTATCTTGTTTTCTAAATAATTGTTTAAGTAATAGTCTGTGATGCCAAATTAATTAATTTTTTTTTTATTTTTATCGCGTGGCCCTGGCCATTCATTGAATGTATGCCTGTGTAAGGCAAAAATACAGGATCACTTTTCAATAGATTGGGCCTGGCCTACCAAAGCTTTGAGTAGGACCATGTTGGTGAGGGGATGACAGGCTTTTGCCCAGCAGTGGGAGTCTGGATTAGATAGCAGTTCAAACGAAGAAGGAAGTGTGTTCAGAATTTGTTTTCAATATTGCTATTCAAAAACACTTCTTACACGCGCTCTAACAAGGACTTATGCGTTGCACACAACGTTTATAACAGCGGATAGGAATACTGTTTTTAAAAAATCACTAGGTTACTTTGCATACTTTTGCCATCTAGTCATCTACAAGTAATGACAATATTAAATACACATCATCTTAAACACATTTTAAAAAGAGCATAATTTGTAAATATTAATGTTTAGCAGTGTACCTATAGTTTTAAAAAAAAAAAGGAAATTTATATGGTGTAAAACGGGAACAAGGTCTTCCTTTCCTTGTGTTCACCCTTTCTGGTGATGAAAAAGTATGATGATACTCGTATTTTTAGTGATAATCAGGGGATAATATAAATGTTTATTCTTTGCCGATTGTAATAAAGTAGATAATGCATACTAAAGAAAATTATCAAGTTAATAATACAAAACTTTGTGAAAAAAAATCAGAAATGTAATATTTTCGAAATTCGCAAATATCAGAAATTGCTTAGTTTAAAATTGTACAAATTTGGAATTGTGCACGGTTTTCGTAATGTAGCAACTATTGCGTTTCGACAGAAGCGGAACCGGGGCCTTACTCCGCAACACAATGTCTGTATATTCAAATCCATGTGTCCCTATCACTCATACCCATGTCGTAAAATATCTGAAAGAGACAGATATATCCGTAAATACGAGCTTCGTGTAGCAGAATAAGGCATCAGAGATGACCCTGAATTGACTATCACAGAGCAAGAAATATGTGATCTGTGATTTAGAGCACAATGATTGGTCGAATCACTTGTGTAGAAACACAATCTAAATGACGGACAGCTGCGTCTTCTCTACACCTTGGCCAAACGCGATCGCTAACCCGCCTGCCAAACATGGAGATTATATGGCGATATGGCAATAACTTTTAGGATAGGTTCTATGTCCAGTGCAGGGCAGTGGATCTGATGATAAATTTAGCAACAAAATTAGTTTTATTAGTACAAATCAGTGACCATGTAACACTATTAGTTGGTAAGATATATTAAATTTAAACCTTTTTTTATAATGCTGTGCAATATTTTCTGTAAATATTTAATTTAATAATAAATCCTGTCATTTTTGTTACTTTGTTACCTACAATAAAAAAAAGTTCAAAAAATTTGTTTTATATCATTTCCGAAATTTATTTCCAGGTTAGGGTAAAACATAAATAAAACCACCAAATTGACTTTTCGAAGATTTACTTATTTTAATAAATAACCAGCTTAGTTTACAAAAGCGTTTTTTTTTTCGTTTTTTTTAATTTTTTTTAGAAAATATCATTTGGATCTAACTCAGTGTGATATAACATTATTGCCAATATGTAGTTATATTGAGTGTTTATCTTTTAACAATGGTTTTACTTGTTTACTTTAAAAATATGATCCCATTAGGGTGACTTCACGATACTTAATCAAAAAGACTAGTTCCAACCAACATTGGTCATGTATGATAATGTGTTTTTATAATACATTAAAATCTGGAAGATTGATGGATATAATGATATGTCCAAATGCCAACATTTTTATTTAAATTTTACTTTAATCTCATTAAATTAAATATAGTTAGCATTTGAACGCGAATTAAAACTCAATCGTAGAACCAAAGAAAATAAAAAACAAAATACACATTAGAGACAGGAAAACCTTTGGGTGCTTTCGACTTAATCACATTAAAATTTATCAAATACACGTGCAATTTTAACCACCTGTAAAACGAAGCCCACGTTATGTTACCATTATGTATAACATCTTGGCAATGTATTTTTTTTTTACAAAAATGTTTTTAAATTAAAATTTGAATATCGGTTTAGGTATTTATTTTGAAACACGCTTTGACGCCCACAGATGTAGATGTGTAAGGTCCATTCAACCGAGACCCCGCCGCAGCAAAATAATACGTCTGGGCGCGTCACAGCGTGTTACAAAATTAAAAGTCTGAACCAAAAATTAAAAATTAAAAAAAAATATTTTTAATAAAAAAAAATAACACTGCCATGATGTTATACACAATGGTCCAATAACGTGGGCTTAGTTTTACAGGTGGTTAAAATTACACGGTGTATGTAAGGTTGAATCTCGCAGACGCAGCCCGTCAATCAGCCTTTCAAGCCTTGTCTAGTTATAATACGGAAAAAAATAAAAACAATGTTTACATTAAATAACAACAACAAAATGTTATACATTTAAACAGGCCGCCATATAGGTTAAATTTACCTTTTTTTGGTAACACCATTACTTTTTTTTTTAATAAATATTAGATTAGTGTACTGATTTCTGTATCTTTAAATACATTCGGTCTGCGGTCAAAGGAAACGTTCAATATTACATATTGTGATTATTACTCCAGAATAATCTGGTGTCTGAGTTCCAAGTGTGACGTCACTCGTTTTTAATCTTTCATTTTACAATAGAACACTGTACCAAAGGCTTAACATGTCCTAAAGGAGGAATGTAACCCAACCTTCCGAACCCAAGCCAATAAGAAAAGATAATTCACTTAAGAAATCGAGCCCTTTGCCCTTGTGTAGTACGCGTACCATTACATCAACTGGGTCTTTAACACCAACATTCTAAAGAAGACCTTCTGGTTCTACGATTGACAACATCATATACTGCCAGCAAAAGAAACTGGTCTACAAGCTTAAGGTTGAAAATCATTCGAGCGTGATAGAACAACAGGGTTGATTTTTCAAATATTCCGACAGCTACTATAGTAGTACGTCATATACTGTGCAAGGTAACAAGTTGAGTTCAACCTTATGGCTATTTTACTTACGCATAAAATTTTGTTAAGACCAATTTCTTAGCTGACCATATGCATTGAATTAGACAAAAAGCTAACGAGATTATACAATATCATACGAAACTAAAACTAAATACTCAAATGATTGCGGCAGACAACCGTACTCACAATTTTCACGCAATTTAGAGAATACAAATCAAAATATTCATGAAGTAAAATATATATTTGTTCTTAGAGAAGCAACAAATAGCTTTAGATTCGCACAGCATTTTGCGAAGTAAATAAGTTATGCAAAACCTGTAACTCGGTTTTTTACTACTAAAATCATTTATGTAAACAAATAATGGCAGCACCGCTGCAAAAAAACTTTTTACCGGTCTTGAAAATTTTTGACATTTTAATTTTTTTGACCAACATGCAAAAGGTTTGTTTTGCCTTTAATGCCATTATTTGTTAACATATAATCCTGAATCAAGAAGATAGGATTTAATATATTTTTGGTCTTTCGCATGTTAATTATTAAAATGGGACTGAACAGAATATACACTGCATGACTGGTTAACTACTTCTGTGACGTTTCAGTGGCTTTAAAGCGACCATTGTCACAAAGCGATTCTAAATAATATGCGAAATAAGTGTTAGTGTATCAGTAACGCAATATAATAGGTGTTAAAGTATGAAATTGCCGACTATTTTCCTACTTTTTATTTTGTTTATAGCTCTTAAGTATAGTCATATTATTGCGTAATTCTTTTTGTATTGTATCAAAAACTAAATAAAGTAACTTTTTGAAAAGACCCCTTACAATGTGTCAGCTGACCCTCTTGCTTCAATTAAGTATATTTGTATTATATACTTTGATTTTCAGTAATTTGAATACTATAATGCGTAGCTTTATAACTATCTAACTTTCACCTTTAATTGCTTCGAATACGGTTCAGGCGTTTTTAAAAAAAAATTGTTAGTATGGAAAAATGACTTTTCTCGATTTCGTGCTTCAATTAAGTATATTTGTATTATATACTTTGATTTTCAGAAATTTAAATACTATAATGCGTAGCTTTATAACCATCTAACTTTCACCTTTAATTGCTTCGAAAACGGTTCAGGAGTTTTTAAAAAAACTAAAAAATTGTTAGTATGGAAAAATGACTTTTCTCGATTTCGTCCATACAAAACAGCAATTTCATACTTTAACCCCTAATATATTGCATTCAGTCCCGTTTTTATAATTGTACCAAGAAACCGAGTTGCTGTGCTTATTAGTAGCCGAGTCTCTTTTTAAAGAGCGAAGTGATTTTTTTTTGCAACTGGAGAAATATGATAAAGCTAGCAATGATAATATAACTGGTGTTTGTCGTACAAATAAAAAATTGCCTTGCACATAGTGCTAACATACATTCGACATTAATTTATGGTGTCTTAAATAGTCTATTTTACGTATTACGTACATAGATATGAAATAAGAAACAAGATACACAGTCAGTGCCCTAAACTCTGTACATTTGGGTGATCTTTCAACTTAGTTGCATTGAACTTTTAAGTCATCTAAGTAAGGTTTAATTTCCATTGTGAAAGGTTTGACTCATAGGATTATCTGTCTTAATACAAACTTGGAAAGTTTGAAGTGTCATTTTGCATGGGACTCTGTATCTAGATCTTATATATTTTCTATGATTACGTATCAAGTCATCACTATAAATTCGTGCCCTAATTACAAAAGACATAAGATTCGATATTCGATGTCGATCTATTTAAATGGAAACAGAAAAAAGCAAATATTGATAAAGTACCGTCAAGATGTTTTATTTTTAAACATTTTTGTCAATATTCGCATTCTATACATACTTATACACGAATTAGATAACAATGATCACCTCACACAATTTCATACGTTAACATTTTCTACAGAAACAATAAAATAACAAATAAAAACATTACCCTTCTCTTAGGAGCCGGGTAGACCTATCGACACACAAAGCATTGAGATCCAATACCATACGGAAGGCAATTTATAAAATACGTAATATTTGTTTTCATAGACAACAATTTACATTTTAGTTCTTGGTTTTCAAAAAAGCAGCACTTTCACTTGTTTTAAGAAATGACACGACTTGCTGCCGCTAAGTTAATTACAGTAGGTAAGCCAAAAAATTATGTAGCTCAAGTTTTCTTCTTATTATAATTTGTTTTTCAAGTCATTTATTTCCGGACATGTTGTTTTATGTTATATAATTTAATTTAATTTTGGTATTTGTAAGATAATGTGATTAATTATTGCAATTGGTGCAAACTGTTACAATTAATAAATGATAATAATCAATAATGACATGTTTTTACGATTTCCATTTTGAAACAGAACAAGGAACCGACGGCTTAACGTGTCTTCCGAAGCACTCGCACAAGATCAAAGACAATTTAGAAAAAGTTGCATCTAAATTTACCCAACCTTGTGTCGCTGGATAACTTATCAAATGAAAATGATACATCTTCGTGATAATTTTAACATGGCTATTTTAGGACACATATATTATTCTATCCTATAGTTTACCTATGATTGTTATTCAATAAAAATATATATTGTGGTAGTTCATTACTTTTTTGGCCTACTGTCAGTGTAACAACAAGTCAACGCTTTCATTCCTTTCCAAGATTTACAATAATATTCAACTTATCTAAAATAAAAGATGAAACAATTCAATACATAAAACGCAAAGCGTTAATATCTAGTCAATTTATTTAAAATTTATGTGAATATAGCCACCATTTAGTCCAAATAGCGCAGCTGTGTCATATTTCTCGCATCTGTTCGCACGAATCCGCACAGACCCGCGCGAATGATTCCGGAATCTTTTAAGTTTTGTATAAGAGCTTTATAAAAAAAATATGTCGTTAGAATTGACTATAAAACGAGCTTTCATCTAAAAAGATATGTGGCATCTAAAAAGGTATGTCAAGCGTTAGCCTACTTAGGTATATATTTTTTTTATTTGAAATCAAGTAGTTTTTTAATCATTATTTTTTTAAATTTACACATACTCCTGAGGGCAGACAACAGAAGATGTACAAATTATCTTACATCAAAATTTTGAGTTTTGCTGCCGAATTATTCATACACGAACAAAATAATTGACGTTGCAATAGGATGTATTCATTATTTATTACCAAAACTATTTTTTTTATAAGAGTGCTCATACTCAGTGTATTAAACCTTATATGCTTTTTTGTATGAAGTGCAGATGGAAAAATGTATACATTTCTTTACGATAAAAAATAAAAACAATTACAATTAGTTGATTAAGAGCTTAGGATATTTTTATATATTTATATTACTTTCTTATACTGATAAATTTTTATACAATTACAGTAAATAACCAATTTGATCCTCTAATTTAGAAGTATATCTGATGGGCCGAATTCATACATTTATTCTATGGATTCCTTTTTTTTTTTTGGTACTTTTTAGTAGATTTTATGAAAAACTATTTTCTTTACTTATGGCAACACACATTAGTCTATGGTATGGTTAGTTCATACGTATTGTCACAGATATTCGACTCGACCCATCATTTAGAACACAGCCGTAAGTGATTTCGAACAGTGATTGTATTACTATTTAAAGCGACGGTCACGCCTGGAATAAAGTCTAAAGCCAGTCTATAGCATACACAAATTAATTGTTTTTCTTTGCCTATTTTCTTAAGAAAAATATTAAATAATCTTGACCCTAACTTCAAATAAGAATTATTGTAATTTTTATCATTTTTCAAAAGTCCTAGAAGATTGGTTACGCTAATAATAATTAACTATCGTCTACTATTTGTCGTATGGTGCAGGCAAGTCATTAGAATATCATCAACCCTTTCTTTCTTTGGGTGTCGTAAGAGCCGAGTAGGGGAATACTGCCAGAAGGAGACGGGCAGCAGTGTCTTTCCTGCACAATTGGCCGAACTGCGACCGCCAGCCCACATTCCAAACGTTCTGATTATTATATTATTTTGAAGACTCCCTCTAGGTATCCAGCAAACGCCTGAGATCAATGATATTATATTAAAACGAAGCAGATATGCCATAAGCGCGCGCGTTGTGAAGACTCAAATACGCCCTAGTTAAAACTTTTTCACCCCGTCCACGTCGAGTGCAGTCACGAGCGGTAATCATTAAACAATTATAGACATTTAATTTGCGTGCTATTTAGAATCTTTTGTTCTGCTTATCAGTGAAACTTGTCAATGTATGCAGGTTTGGATTGCTAGGAAGAGATTTGATACGCGAATTACCTGAGGTCTGATGCCTTACTCTGTAACACGAAGCTTGTATTAACGGATATATCTGTCTCTTTCAGATACTTAACAACATCGGTATGAGTGATAGAGACAGATGGATTCGAATATACGGATAGTGTTGCAGAGTAAGGCCTCTCTTCTTCTCTTCTTACGGATGTCGTAAGAGGCGACTACAGGAAAACTGCCAGAAGGAGACGGGCATCTTTCCTCCACAATTGGACTAACTGTGATCGCCAACCCGCTTGCCAAGCGTGGCGATTATGGCTAAATCCTCCTTGAGAGGCCTGTGTCCAGCATTGGACTGAAATGATGGCTGATGATGATAACGATAAACCTATCGTCTTTAGATTCTTATAGCCTTTTTATAGACAACGAAATCTGATACTTATTTAGTACCTTATAAGCAAAAAAATTAATTTACAGACGTAATAATACTCATTATGGTTAGGTTTTTGTGACTGCACAATTTGGTCTGATATTAGTGAAGGATGTTTTTTTCCCATTATAGATTAGGTAGTTGGTAAATTATGTTGTTAACATTGTAGGAGATAAGAAAGCAACAGAAATTAAAGTTTAAGAATAACTAAACACTTAGGCTTACACAAAAATAAAACGCGTAGCACATGTTGTGTAAGAAAATATTAAGGTAATTATAAAAACAGAAAAATAACAAGTACAAAATATAACAAGTTTTAAATTTTAACATCTAATCTTAGGGTAAAAGTGTGTTCTGTTTGACCTCAATAAATCTATGTTCATTTTTAAATATCTAGAAGCATAAAATCATTAAATATTAATTTGAAAAGGGGCCTAAATTATTTTGCTAATTCTATTACAGTTAACACAATACAAGTCTCTGAATACTTTAGTACTAAGTCAAAGTAACAATTTCGTCCATGCTCCTTTGAAATTATTGGTAAACAAAAAACTCTGCTACTTTGACATGGTACTTATTAGACTGACTTATTGTGATGGTCACCGTAGCTCTAGACTTTATTAGCATGACCGTCTTTAGAAGTAAATTACCTTCCGCTGTAGTATTTAGCTTGGTACGAGTAGCACTCATAGTACTTTAACCTTACCAGTCAGGCATCGCCTGGTATACTCTCAGGGGCCTCTACCTCGGAGGGGACCTCTTGTTTCTTCTCCTCCTGGTCCTCTGTCCTCTCCTCTTTTTGCTCAGACGGCCTCGAGTCGGTCGATATTGAGCTAGAGGTTAGACTGTTAGGCTGTGACGACTCTTTGCTCTGTGGCTCCTGGGAGCTGCGGTTTTCTGTGGATTTTTCCTTTGAATCTGTTGGATAGAATTTCAGTACAGTTATTTCAAACATTTATTTTAAACAAATTCATTGAATAAAAAGTTTAGTTTGCCTTAGGTGGTACTCAAACTCATAACCTTTCACTTATCGGGCGACTGCTCGAGCCATTGAGTTATAAGACATTTGTTTGTGTCGACGAATTTATACACATCATTTTGATAAAACTCCGCTTACAGCGTAAAGCCTTGGACATATTCTTCTATGCAAACAAATATTTTGGCAAATATCCACAGAACATGGGATAAGGTTAGAAAGGCTCTGTCATGCGCCATTTGTATGAAAACCGATGTCAGGCGCCACACTATACCTAACCTTTTTCCATGTTCTGTGGGAAGCTCAATAGAACAGTCACCCAGTAAGCTAAAGGGTGTGGGTACGAGTCCCAGCTGAGGCAATCGAAAAAAAAATTACTCAGGGAATTATTTTTAGAAATGTATTTATCTAAAAACAAAAACTAAACAATCAAAATGAAATGAAACTAATACTGGATTAATTTAAAATGGCGATGCAGCCAGCCTAAAAATCGTAAAGAAGCAATTTTGATTAAAAGTACTTACGAGCTAAACAACATGCTGCAACATTCTTAATTATACATTTCTGTCTAAATAAATAATTTTTACATTAAGGGAAAATAGCTACGCAATACTTTCAACATTTGGAAGATTGTAATACAGGGCGAATCGAATTAATGTAATATGGATATTAGTCTTTTCTATGGCAACATTTATTTATATTAAAATCCGCACACTAATTATTTATTACAATTTTAAATTAAGGAATGAACATCCCTGTGCTACAAGATAGCAGAAAATGTTTTCTCTCTAGTCTATCAGGTCCGAGCTAATAATATTAAACGCATTTTTAAAAACACCTGAATGCGAACTCAAGAACTTTGTATCAACGTCGAATTAAAACATCAATTGAGTCTTAATAAAAAGAAAACTACTAAGTTTTCTCTCAACAATTGTAATACTTTTCTATAAATGTTTCTACTGTGACTCACTTTGTAAATCTAAATAAAAATAATGAATTTAAATTAACTACAAATGTTTACTGTCTCTACAAATGTCATTCTAACCGCAACCAACGTAAATATAGTGGTTTTTTTTAATCAGCACAAATATTTGAAGGATAATTAAAAAAAAAACAAGCATAAGCAAATAAAAAAAGTCTCAGCATGCTAGTTTTTAAGAAAATCGCCAAAAAAATTGAGAATTAAATGAGTCAAAAGGAGAGAGGTGATATAAAAGAGATGAGTCATGTGTAAAGGTCATTTTAATAAAAACAACCATGATCAAGTAACTGCTCATGTTAGAAAGACAAAAAAAACATTATTTGGTAAAAAAAAGCTATGTTTTCGGATATCTGACTTAATATTTGTACTGAATAAAAAAACACCTGAAATAAAAATCCAGTACTAACGTAAACCAACATAACTGTAAACTTAAAATGGGAACCTCCTTCCCAGTATACTTATAAATTAAATCGCTTCTGATAATTGTCTTCTATTTATTTTCTATTTGTTGTTCATACGAGAGTTAAGCCACGCGTGGAGTCGTAGCTTCGCCCAGAGCAGATCTTTTGGAATAGAGTACACAAATCAAGTTGGTAATTAAAAATTAATAACAACATCGTTAGGTGAATGTCTACTAGATGGCGTTAGCTTGGCATCATGTCATAAAGAACTTTGCTGTCAAGTATTTAAATCAAACCCAATGAACACTCGACAGCACATCAAGTTAAACAGTTGAACTGCGATAACAGCTTTTATTACGTAGGGCATAAAGGCGGTCTCAAGGTCAACATGTATAATCTGATGTGCCGCCGTGTGTACGTTTGTAAAATGAAGGGCCTACTTTTTTTAAATAATAAAATATCGAACCCATATTACCTGTATCCACATTACCTTTTAGACTAACTCCCTTATTCATAATAACGCAAACAGTCTAATAAACCGATTTTAGCTATTACACTGTTTTATCTCGTTCTTTCTTAGCGCTATTATCATCATCCTTATCATTTACATTTTCTTCGTATGAACACTAAAATCGGCCCATCGATGTTGTTAATGTTTCAAAAGCAACCCTTTATATCAGATCGTGTAGGTACTTACCGGCGCCGTGTGTCGCCGGCCAGGGTTTTCTCACGAACATGTTCTCGACAATCCTGTCTATGTTGTCTTTTTCTGATGAGTTCACTGACCTGCGAGGGAAAGAGAAGGTAAATATTAGTACCATAGATTTCATATTATACTTGCGATAGGTTGAAAAACCAAAAGAGATCGCAGACGAGATGGGGATGGCGGCGGTGGGGCGGCGGGTACGTACCGGGCGGGGGCGGGCCGCACGATGGGGATGGCGGCGGTGGGGCGGCGGGTACGTACCGGGCGGGGGCGGGCCGCACGATGGGGATGGCGGCGGTGGGGCGGCGGGTACGTACCGGGCGGGGGCGGGCCGCACGATGGGGATGGCGGCGGTGGGGCGGCGGGTACGTACCGGGCGGGGGCGGGCCGCACGATGGGGATGGCGGCGGTGGGGCGGCGGGTACGTACCGGGCGGGGGCGGGCCGCACGATGGGGATGGCGGCGGTGGGGCGGCGGGTACGTACCGGGCGGGGGCGGGCCGCACGATGGGGATGGCGGCGGTGGGGCGGCGGGTACGTACCGGGCGGGGGCGGGCCGCACGATGGGGATGGCGGCGGTGGGGCGGCGGGTACGTACCGGGCGAGGGCGGGCCGCACGATGGGGATGGCGGCGGTGGGGCGGCGGGTACGTACCGGGCGGGGGCGGGCCGCACGATGGGGATGGCGGCGGTGGGGCGGCGGGTACGTACCGGGCGGGGGCGGGCCGCACGATGGGGATGGCGGCGGTGGGGCGGCGGGTACGTACCGGGCGGGGGCGGGCCGCACGATGGGGATGGCGGCGGTGGGGCGGCGGGTACGTACCGGGCGGGGGCGGGCCGCACGATGGGGATGGCGGCGGTGGGGCGGCGGGTACGTACCGGGCGGGGGCGGGCCGCACGATGGGGATGGCGGCGGTGGGGCGGCGGGTACGTACCGGGCGGGGGCGGGCCGCACGATGGGGATGGCGGCGGTGGGGCGGCGAGTACGTACCGGGCGGGGGCGGGCCGCACGATGGGGATGGCGGCGGTGGGGCGGCGGGTACGTACCGGGCGGGGGCGGGCCGCACGATGGGGATGGCGGCGGTGGGGCGGCGGGTACGTACCGGGCGGGGGCGGGCCGCACGATGGGGATGGCGGCGGTGGGGCGGCGGGTACGTACCGGGCGGGGGCGGGCCGCACGATGGGGATGGCGGCGGTGGGGCGGCGAGTACGTACCGGGCGGGGGCGGGCCGCACGATGGGGATGGCGGCGGTGGGGCGGCGCTGGGCGCGGGGCTGGGGCGCGGGCGGCTCTTGTTCCGCGCAGCTGTAGTACGTCACGCCGCCCGCTTGCGTCGCCTGAAACAATAATAAATATTACAAAAACCTTCAAAGACTAACTTTGATATACAGTAGGCATTCAATGAACATTGCGCATAGCAGCATACTGTACACGCCGCTACTAGCTACAGCTAGACAACACACAGCGCAATGACTCACGTAGTTGTGGTGCTGGTGCGGCGCGGAGTGCGGCGGGAGGGCGGAGTGCGGCGGGAGGGCGGAGTGCGCGGAGTGCGGCGGGAGCGCGGCGTGCGGGTACAGCGGGTAGGCCGCCGCCGGGAACATGCCGCCGCCGCCGAACACGCCGCTGTTGGCGCCGCCCACCGCCGGTTGCTGGGTATAACAGGATTGCAATTTTTAAAAAAGAAGCTATGTATATTGATTGATGTGATGAAAATGTAAACGATTTTCATGGATGCTATTGTGTAGAATTTACACAGTATAGCCGACTATAGTTTAAAAGTAGGTGTACGGTTAAACGCACATTCATGCAAAATAATGTTCTAATTTAAGTGACTTATGGATATTGCGTTATAACGAGGTCAAACTGCCGTAATGTAAACATTTATAAATTAGCGCAATAAACGCAATCATAGAGCGTGGTGTTTTATCATATTTTCCCGCCCTATTATATCATTATTATCAACAGTTATCATTATCAATATCATTATCACTTGTAGACATACACCCTACAGTAGGAATCTACTACACAATAGGCTACTTGACTCACATCAAATTAGACGCAATAAATGAATACATAGTTACTGTAGTATTTCACTTAAGAAACCCATACTTATCGATTTCAGTTAACAAAACTGCAACATCTTCTTTTTGTCTTTTAATTTTGAACTTTGAAAACGCTTGTCTGCTTGTTATGACATCATAGGACTCTAAGCAAACATCATGACGAATTTTACGAGTAAATTTCGTTATGTTGCCTATACTTTGACACTGACATTTTTGAAATAGGTGACTGAGAAAGTGCAGTGATTGAGGTTCAATACTTGTAATGTTCCTTATCTTTTTGTTGATACAAGCAAACATGGATGCTAGATTCAAAAACCCAGATAATACAAATATTAATGTTGTTTAAAAGTTGTCTATGAACAGACAATCTATAGACAAATATGGCCAACAGCATTTTAGACGGTGTATGAAATTTTGACTTTTAAAACAAGGTTTTGCGGTTCTGTAGGTACTTAAAATATAGGATTTTTTTTTTCTTATCCGGCAATATTTAATCATTTAAGATCTACTTAAATGATTAATAAAGACTTAACACTTACGGGGATTAATGCAACGAACCGTTATTTAAAGGTAAATAGTAATTTACCTTCCCGACGTTTTGATCCGGTTGCACGAATCATGGTCGCGGGCAGACTGGAGGCGCTCGGCGTCGTCTGGGCGGTTGAGACGAAATGTTTTCTTCTACCCGCACTTCTTTAACAATTTTGTCACTCGTACAGTCAGCTCGACAAACCACACTAACAGTGTCCGGGTTTCTCACTAACGGCAATAGCACACGATTTACACTTCGTTAACACTGGGTTCCATGATGATGACAAATGAAATCCATCTTCTCTATTGAAATTCTTATGTTTCTTAATTTCAATAGCTTCACGTATTAATCTTGAGTAGTAATGACGATCGGTTGAGAGGATTTTAGGATCATGTAATTCCATCCAGTGGTTAACGCCTGAATTCAATAAATGTTCTGCTATCGCGGATTTGCTCGTCTGTCGATTCTTAACAGCCGCGATATGTTCTTTGACCCTTTCTGCGATTGTACGTTTTGTTTGTCCTATGTAGGAACTACCGCAGCTGCAATCGATTTTATATACTCCCGGTGTCTGCAGAGGTATCACGTCCTTTGGTGAGCGTATCTCCTTCGTTACTTTAGACCACGGCTTATATACAGTCTTGATGGAGTATCTGTTTAGTACTGTTCCAATTTTGTCCGTAATCCCTTTTACATACGGGAGAAAAGCTGGTTCTCGACTCGCCAGTGGTGGCTTATCCCTCTTGATTCTCTTTTCCATGCATTAAACCCCGTAAGTGTTAAGTGTTTAGTGTAAAAATGCAACAAGAAAGTTTAAAATCCTATGATTAATAAAGGATCCAAATTTTAGCTAAAAATATAGTTATGGTGTAAAAAATAAAACAAAACCAAATCATCAGATTTATCATAATGGTAGCCTTTACGAAGTTGTACAAAATCAAAGTTTAAAGTTCCTGAATTTTTCATACAGAAAGGAGGATGAATGGAAGTACTACGACGAATATTCTTATCTGCATACATTGACTAAAACACAGTTTGTGATATTGCTAAAACAATATAGTTATTTGAATATTAATCAGTTGTGATATGTTGTAATAATAGTTTTTTCGTAAACTTGATTCGTATATATCTGTCACCGTAAAATTGTAAACCTCGTCAGTTCATAATTTAACGTCGATGGATTACAATCTAACCTAACCTAACCCACCATTAGACCCAAGTTCACCAACATTTAAACAGCCGGCAATCAAAGAGTGACGATTAATTTGACACAATTCCCATACAAAATATGTTAAATAATATTTTAAACGCTGTTTAAACTTAAACGTCTGTTGGTGAACTCGGGCCTTAGTTTATAATTTCACGCGTTGTTTTGCAAACTGACAAATCTCACAATTTTACGGTGACATATCGACATTCGTTTTAAATTTTTACAAAAACGGTACAAATTCTTAATTATTACTTTTAAATGATTAATTAGTACATTTGGCATTACAATATTCTTATCGTACGGCTATCCTCCGAGGACAGTCAGGTTTTGGGGTCTTTCAAGCCACCTGCTGCAGTTCAAACAAAACATCGTGCCATAACCTGACCTGACGGGGAATCAAAAAGGATTTACCTCTACACACATAAGCCTGGAATACAGGGAAACCTAATTCAGACACATAAGTTATTTATGAAAATTATGAGTTTGTAGATACTAAGTAATTATACTTCTACTTGGTTTACATAAATAAATTTGATTAAAAAAACACAAACTCCAAAGCCATTTTTTTTTTGTTGATTCGCAATAGTATTGATATGCTTATGATAATATAACGGGTGTAAAAAAACCAAACGCAGATCCGAAAACCACGTATTGTCCCCATAATTAGGATCATTTTTTTTTTAGGACCATACCTGGGAAACAGCTGGTTCCAAAGATATTGAGGGTCAAAGTCACAATTTTGTTTTCCACTTTATTACAAAAACTGTTGCCAAAGGATACTTAAAAAGTTTTCTTCATACAAACATAGTGGTTTTTTTTATTATTTCGTTCATAATAAGGCATTATTAATTACAATACGCAATGTACGGCTCAGCGCGGACGACTTTTGAACTTAGAAGCCATCTCCAGCGCAGCAGCCTAAGCTACGGCTGCTATACATTGCGCGCTACGAATTATAATATTTTTTTAGTCCCATAAATAAAAATCATTTCCCAGCTATAATATTTTGTAATATGGCTTGGTTTGCTTTTCAGATTGCGTAACTTCAGGGTCTGCGTTTAGTTTTTTTACACCCTGTAGATAGTGTTCTGCAATAATCATCGAAAATAGGTAGAAAATCTAGAATAAACACTTATATAAAATAATATTCACCTGCATATACTGTGCGGGCATCATTGCGGGCGGAGCGTAACCTTGAGCCGGTTGAAGTTGTCCTGAAACAGAAAATAGGAATAAAATATTTATTGAAGAAAAAATCCGTTAAATTTTTAAATGTCTTTTGATATATATATTATATTTTTTTACATCAAAAACGTTGGGTACGTAATAAATACATAATAATAGGGGTTAAAGTATGAAATCGCCGATTTGTACTGAAAATCATAATTGTTTATTTTTTAACTTTTAACAAATTTATTTACTCAAAATAGTTACCATTATTATCTATACATTGCTGCCATCTAATAGGAAGGTCATTTATGCCTTTGTGATAGAACTCTGAGGATCTAGACTGCACAAACTGTGTGAAAGAATTTTGTACTGCCTCCTGGGAAGAAAACTTCTTGTCACGTAGATAATTGTTCAAATCACGAAAAAAATGGTAGTCCGTTGGAGCAAGGTCTGGCGAATACGGAGGATGTCGAATGGTTTCTAATTGCAGTTCCTGAAGGGTCAAAACGGTTTCTCGTGCTGTATGAGGTCTCGCGTTGTCATGGAGCTATTATGGTGAAGATCGATTCATGAGTCGGGGCTGTTTTACTGCACAATTTCGTTAGGCGTTCGGCACAATAGACATCTGCCGTTATTGATTGACCAGATCGGAGAAAATTATAGTGAATAACACCATGCTGAGACCACCAAACAGTTACCATTACCTTTTTATTGGTAAGTTTTGCTTTAGGACACTGTTGTGGCGTTTGACCTGGGGTCAGCCATTGCATTTTTCTTTTACGGTTATCATAAAGAATCCACTTTTCATCACATGTCGCAATTCGATTTAATATTCCTTCATTTCTGTACCGATTCAACAAGGCAACACATGTTTCAACACGCGTTTCTTTCTGCACATCAGTCAAATCATGAGGCACACATTTTTCATTTTTTTTATTTGATTTATTTGACGCAAATGAGTCAATATTGTGGGTAAGGTTACGTTAAACCATGCCGCTAATTCCTGGGTAGTTAGTTTGACTAGGATCGGCTTCCACCATCTCTCTTAATTCATCGTTAATCACCTGTGTGGGCGGTCTTCCTCGTGGCTCGTTCTTCAAGTCGAAGTTTCCATCACGAAAGCGTTTAAACCAAAATCGCACGGTGCGTTCATTAGCAGATCCCTCTCCAAACGCAACATTGATATTGCGGGCTGTTTCTGTCGCGTTACTTCCGCGTCGGAACTCGTATTCAAAAATCACTCGAATTTTCGCAGTATCCATCTTTCTTGTCTAAGTTAAATAACAAAAACAATTGAAAGTCGATATTCAAATGTTTCACATTTTTTTAAATAAGAACATCATAGCAACCATGTGAAATAAGTTTCATTCCTCAAAACCTCAAACCATGAAGATTCTATGTCAATTCAAAGAACCTATTACAATAAAACGGCAATTTCATATTTTAACCCCTAATATTAAAACATGAAAATCTTTTTAGTTTAGGCAGAACAATTGGAATACAACAAAGTAAAAGCTATTTGAACCATAACGGGAAAATCAACGCGATCATACCTTATAATTCAGCCTGACGTTTCGATCGGGTTGCACCGACCATGGTCAGAAGCTGACTCTGGTCAAACAGGCAGCCAGCTATAAATGTTTTTCCCATTGTTGGTAATAAACATTTTGATTTTATTTTTTTGCAGTACCTCTTGAGACAAATGTCTCTAATATGTCCTGATATATCAGGACTGGTCACTTACCCATAGTGTGTTGTTGCGGCAAGTTGTGTAAATGTTGAGCGTGAGGATGTTGCACCAACTGCTGTTGCTCCAACAAGCCCAGCCGAACTTGCTGCTGTAGACAAAACGAATTATTTACTAATTTATTTATTTATGACATATTTAAAGAATGAAAGCCTTGAAAAATGTGTCTATACAATTTCTTTTAAATTTTGACATGGATAGAATAAGGTTTTAATTTGATTGATTATCTAAACAAAATCAATTCTTAAAAAACAAGAACACTATAGCAAATTATCTCTGGTATTTATTGAATCACTGTTAAATGCTTTTCATTCTGGCATTATTTCGTATTGTACATTAGTGCTAAAAGTGGCCGCTTTTGGCGTTAGCGACAAATTCGACTATAAAAGAAACAAATAAATGAAAGTTTACTGTTATTCAATAAATACTAGAGGTGTTGAATTGTGTTCAATTTTTTTTGAGAAATCATTATGTTTAGAAGTAATAAAATTCAATCAAACCACGTTATGTAACCATTGTGTATAACATTCTACTTCGCATTTTTTTAACTAAATTAGTCTTACAAAAATGTAAAGAAATAATACTATTCATTTTGAATCATACTGTGACGCGCACGGACGTATAATTTTGCCTAGGCCGGGTCCTGGATGAATTAACCTTACACAGAATGACACAGATACGTCCGTGTGCGTAACAGCTTGTTTCAAAATGTATAGCTGAATCAATATTTTACATTTTTCTAAGATATTTTTTTGATATATAATTTTAAAAAAAACTGTTAAGATGATATAATAGTGGATATAATAGTAGTACATAACGTGGGCTTCTTTTGAACGGGCAAAACGCACGGTGTACAGATAGATATTATTTGCGGCAATATATCTGAACACTAGTGTTAAGTCGTGGCTGTTCACTATAACACAATAAAAAGAGCAGTACCCAAAACACTACCCTGTTACGAGTTCAATCAAAATGCCGTACAAAGTCAGGTAGACGGTCACCATTTAATAGATTTTTTAAGGTATATAACTGTAGATTTAATGATGTGGGCTTATTAAATACGAAACCATCTAACTTCAAAAGTAAAATTCTGTTAAACCCCCAAAAAATTACCCCTGTTCTTAAGATGTACTGATTTCTTACTGTATTAGTGTGTATATTAGTGCATATAGTTGTTTTTCTGTTCATTTGATTTCTTTGTATTTGATTATAATTTCTCAGTTATGTTGTCGGTAGATATTATATATATTTTACAACTTGTCGCATTGTAATCTTGTCAATATTGTTAACAGCCGTCTTGCTAATTTCTGTTTTCAGATTGTAATCTTGTCAATATTGTTAACAGCCTTCAAAGTCTTGCTAATTTCTGCTCTCAGCCGAGAATATTCTTTACATTTACATTATTTGGATATTGTTGTTGGTCTTAGAATTAGTAACATGTATTAAGTATGACTCTAAATTAAGAATCATTGTAAGACTGTTTGTTGTCCTAAATAAATAAATAAAAACATTACTTAATGCTAAACAGTTACCTGTTGAGCGTGCTGCGTCTGCGGTAGCTGCGGCTGGTGCGGGGGCGACGGCCCGTGCGGGGGCTGCTGTGCCGGCCCTGACCGGTGCACCTGTATCAACAATCACGTCAACATATCATCGTATCATCAACGGTGTTGAACAACCAGTAAACGACGAGCGTTGAATGTTGACTTATAATTTGATGTTTAGTGAGTAGAAGTCTCACATAACCTCACAGCCGGCTGTGAGGTATCCATGGAAATTCCATTTCAATAGGAAATGACCGATCGTATGTAGGCAAAAAAAAAATATTACTTCAAAGGTGATTGCTACAATAACTAGGGACGAATTTACTGACCTAAAGATTTTTGTGTCATAACTAAAATGGTGTATGTTATTTGCTTATGTAATTAAGAATACATAGTACCTACATTAACTTTAAAAAATTAAATAATCTTAAAGCAAAAACCAAGTTTCTGCTATGTATGAGTGCGTATATTTAAAAATCAATGGAGGTCTTATACGTTTCTGAAAAAACCAAATGCTGGCGCGATGTATCTTTGCACAGCGACATCTATTGACAATTCTTCGTACTAATATTACTTGTATTTAATTGTTTGAACCAATTTTAAGTTTTTAATGCTACAATATTAAACACCACTACTTATCTACACGAACCCGATATTATATGTATGAGTGCGACCTACTTATTTACTAGTAACATTGTAATGTCAGAGTTGTAGGAAAGATTAGTTTCAAAGTGCACCAATAGAGGTCACTGTTCATAGATAGATATATAGAGAGATAGCAGAAGCGAGTCGATTTCGTAAATGTTCTAGTAGTAAGGGTCGGTGCTAACCAAAATGACTATGACTTGCACCCCGACCGACTTGCAATATATAAACATGGTCCGCATTATATGGCTGTAAAGGTGTATAATCATTTGCCTAACTCTATAAAGGCCTTTCAAGGTAATAAATTTGAAATTGAGCTCAAGATATTATTGATAACGAAGGCATATTATAATTTGAATGAATATTTTAGTGATAAAATAATTGATTAATACCATTAAAATTATTATTATTATTTTAACATTTGGATTATTTTATTGACTTTTAATAAATTGACATAATATCGACTGTGTGTGACATCTTTAATTATAAATGTATCGACATATTTTGAAATTAACTGACCCTACGCTGACATCTTTTTATTTATTTTTTTATATTTTTTAATTTTAATTGAAATTGTGTACCTATATTTAATTAAGATAATTTATAATACAAGAAATTAATAACATAATAATAATATGTATAATCACGAATACCTCATTGAGGTCATAATGTACCACTAACTACCTTAACATCTTTATGCCTGTATTGTCTGCAATGTTATATTATAGTGAAATAAATGAATATGAATATGCGTCCATGCAATAAACCGTTGATTGCGTAGTTGGCTTTTATTTCGAGCATAGCGATCTAGCATTCCTTTGACAGGCCTCAGTGACCTCCTAATTTAAGCTACCTATAGTCCTTAAAATATAGCTTGATTAGAATGACACCTGTCAAACTGAGGAGACTAGTGCTGCAACTGACTCGACTGATCAAACGAAAAAAAAAACAGCCATGGCGAGTAATATGAAACGAAATCAATTAGATTAAGATTTAACAGTAAGTCAGTATCGTAATCTTCATCAGAACTACTGAAACAATAATGAAAATGAACTAGCAAATTCTTTATCAAATATAGAATCTAATAAATACGAAGTTTTTCGTAAACTAATAATTATTACTGTTTTGATTTTTTTAGCTGATTTAATAAACATTGGTTGATACCAATGTTTATTAAATCATTAGTAACGTTTATGTGCAGACAACGGCATGTCAACCTATCCAAAAAGTTAAAGGTCATTACATTGATTTTCAACTTTAAGTCCAACAAGTAGAGATCAATATCAATTGAGTAAAATTGACGTTTTGTGGTATGCTGACGTGCTGTTGTCTGTGCGTACATAAGTACGATTTTGAATTATTATGAAAGTCTGTCGATTTCGATTTGTCCACTTTACGTTAACACTAGCGATTATAATAAAATGACGTAATCTGGTGAAGACGTCTTTTTAAGTTATGTCGAATTTTTGTGTCCGGATTATTATTATGGTGTTATTGACTTTTAATGTCTATTTTATATAATCATTATGAGTAATACTCGTATGTACAGAAACATATAATAAAATATTCTTAACATGCAATAATTAAGCTTCTTAACATGCAATGCTTAAGCGACTCCAGTACTTTCTTCCCTTTCAGACTAAAATTTTGCTTGCACAAGCTCTACTCCTACCTATTCTCGACTACGCTGATGTATGCTACCTGGATGTGACTGAACAATTGCTTAACAAACTTGAGCGCCTACAAAATCTGGCTATTCGTTTCATCTTTGGTCTTCGCAAATACGATCATGTCTCCGAATTTCGCGCTAAGTTAAAATGGCTACCAATTAGACTTCGTCGTAATGTGCACATCCTTTCTTTCCTATATAAGATCCTGTATGATCCTGCTACCCCTGAGTACCTTCGCTCCCGCTTCCATCTTTTACCTCCTGATCCCCGCTCTAGGCGCGATTGCATCACTACGATGTTAGAGTGTCCTAGAGCAAACACTAAGTTCTTTTTCAACTCCTTCTCTTCCCAAGCTGTGCGACTATGGAACAAACTCCCCAAGGCTATACAAAGCAGCCCTTCTATAACATCGTTCAAGATTCGTTTAAAAGAGCACTATTTATCTCAATCATTACAATGTATTTAGTTTATGTAGGTATATGTATGTGTTGTATGTATTTTATAAGTAGGTTTATCCTTTGTTTTTATATATAATTTAATTTGAAGTATATTAGAGTGTAGTTTAAGTAGGTATATTTATCATTATCTTATGTTAGTTTTTTTATTTTTTATTTTGTAAATTTTCTTTTTATCTTCTAAATGCACATTACTGTGCCCGTTTAAATGCATTTCTTCCACACCAGTTAGGTTGGCTGGAAGAGATCTCTTAAAGAGATAAGCTCACCTTTGTAAAGTGCGCAATAAAGAATATATAATTTTTCGTGTGCAAATGTGTTTCACTAGTGTGACGTTGGTGCAAAGTTACGTCGTCTCTTTCAGTGATAACTGTCATTGTAATCAAGCTATATTTTAAGGACTATAAGCGATCACGTTCCAGTTTCTTTTGTCATTACTGGCAATACTCTGTTACATCCTGTATATTATAAGTTGGTCTGACCTAGCGTTGTAAAGTGTCCGTCACGTTATAAATGTCTGACCAATGTGACCGAGCAAATTGGTCATTTTCTCAATGTGACCGGACATTTTAGACATTCATTGTCATTAACGTCACATTCAATTCTGTTGGTGAAGTATGCTAAAATTTTATTTGTAATGCATTAGAAGAGACAGAATTCATAAGCAATTGCATAAAACGAAATGAAATTCTAGAAAGTGCAATAAAATACTAGACGACTAGTGCAAAAACTAGAATACAATAATAAACACTTTAAAACGCATAATGTTCATTGTCATACTTTCAATTGACATTTTTATTTTATTTATTTTGACATGACATCATATGGCATACAAATTAAAAAGCATAATTGCTTTTAGAAACTTTTTAGTACGCATAAACATAAAAATGCAGAGTTGTTGAAAGGCATAATAATGAAAAGCATAATAGTTTAAACTTATGTTTTCGTTTGCTATAATTTGAATAATTTCATATAATTTTTTCTTTTTGTTAATCATTAACAAATTTTTGTATGTGACCATCGTGACAATGAATGTCCAATGTGACCGAGCATTTATTATAAACTAGCTGTTGCCCGCGACTTCGTCCACGTCAATTTCTGTAATTACGATCGCGATTATTTTTGCAACATTTTTCACTGATTCTTCGCTCCTATTGGTTGTTATATAGCCTAAAGCCTTCCTCGATAAATGGAACTATCAAACACAAAAAGAATTTCTCAATTCGAACCAGTACTTCCTGAGATTAGCGCGTTCAAACAAACAAACAAACAAACAAACTCTTCAGATTTATAATATTAGCACAGATATACTGTTTTAAACTTTCATTGTCACTATCGTAAGAGTTAGATCAGTTCTTCCGCGATCATGGCGCTTGCAACAGTGCCGAAATATCGGAAACTCATAAAAAACAAGGTACATGGTAGAAATCTCGAAATAACTAACTATTAGCATAGATTACTGTCAATTTACAAGTGTAGTCTGACCTGATGCATGATCTGCTGCGGATGCGCGTGCGGCGCCGGCGCGGGCTGGTGCGCGGCCGCGGCGGGGGCGGGGCCCGCGGCGCCCGCCGGGTACTCTGTAATAAGAATAATAGGTTAGGGTGTCGCAAAGGGGGTGCACTAACCTAAACCTAACCTAACCGGTATGCGTGCACCCGCCATAATATCAATTCTGTTGCCGTGTGGCTTCCCTTTCTGTTTGTTCGTTTTATTTATTTTTATTTTTGTATGTTATGTAAACTTTTAAAATGTTTTATGGATGTTACTTTATTTATTCGTTAGTAGGTATGTATTATTCTTATTATTATGTTCTTTCTTTAATTTTTTTCCATGTCACTCATTTGTTTTGTGTTTACTTCCTGTTTTATATTAAATGTGTAGGCGCCCGCAGAAGATCAGCGTCGTGGCATGCCTTAAGCTGCCACGACAAAAGCTGAGCGGGGGACGCTTTTGAAAAAAAAATTTTTTTTAAAAAAACCTAACCTGTTTCCAGCGCAATCGTTTCTGTCACTAAATGTCAGCTAATTGGCCTTTAAACGACTAGGGATATAGCTTAGGACTCTGATTGGAGTTCTGGGATTCTGCAATTGTGTGGCTAAATGGTAGTTACTTATGTAGTTATTTAATCAATGTTTCAACTAACGGAGTATTACGCCTTTTCAGATATTTTTTTTTAAAGATTTTTATTTTTCAATGGAAATTTCACTTTTTGACAATAGATTTGTATTGTTTTTACGTCTGTCAAATGAAACGCGTTTTATGTATGGTGCTTATACTCTTACCGAAAAAGAAACATACAAAGTCCAGTAGGTTAGGAAAAGTGTAGGTTAGGTTAGGTAAAAACAGTGACCATACAAAGGCGTGAAGGCGAGCGTAGCGAACGTGGCCGCCAAGCGCCTCAAAAATACAAAAAAAAAATATTTATGGGACCTAACCTCAAAATTCTATTAAAAAAACTTTTTTTACCGCGCGCCTACCTGACTTTACTGGGGGGGTTTTTCACCTCCAACCTGCCCCCCTCGCCCTCCCCCGCCCCTTACCTCTACGATCCAAGTCCTAAACTTTTAGTGACACAAACGATTGCGCTGGAAATAGGTTAGGTTTAGGTTAGGTTAGGTTTAGGTTAGCCCCCCCTTTGCGATACCCGGACCCACTCTTTTTCCTCTCTCGAACCAAATGACGTATTTTTTCTTTTGATATAGCCCAGTACAAAAATATCAAGATAAATTAGAAAATTGTTTATTTTTCTTTCATACCTTCACAAACTTAAGACCGTAAAAATTTAAAACTATGTTGCGAAAAATATTCTTAAGTGAAAACTTGACTTACATTTTTATTGCATAAATGGGTTCTAAATACGATACTTAAGACGCTGACATTAGCCAAATTGAGCTCAATGAAAATTGTTTTGCTTTAAGCCTATGGCTCGTATTGTTGCCAAATTCTATGTAGTTGTAATTGATCATATTTTCGACCAGGTGGCTGTTTCCAAAACACGATTCTAAAAACTTTTCTCGATAGAAAAAATTCTCAAAGTAGCCTCTGAAAATACATAAATTACCATTTTTCTCAGCAGTCCGTATAACAATGATAATAAAATTTTGCTATATTGTATATTACATGTTGCTCAAGCAAATGGCTGATTTAGATTTTTAATAAAATGGCAATTTTAAATTGCACAACGAATTTTGTTGTTTGCACTTAGGCCCTTCTATTCCATGCGCTTTTTCTCTGTCACTCCTACGAGAATTGACAGTGATAGCTGTGGCGCGTTCCAAAGAAATTCAAAGACGAATAAATTTGTGGGCGTGTTCATTGCTCAAGGTCATCGGCTGCAGTCAGCGTCTTAACGTCTATAAAAAAAAATTACAGTGATGAAAAAGTCAACTGCATAAAATTCAAATATTCTGCAAATTAATGTTTGTTTTGCAAGCACTCTAATAATATTTAATATCTTACTTGTACAATTTTGTAATTTTTTACTACTTTGCACCGCCTGTATCATGTCTGCTTGACCTAATGGTTGGCTGGTAGATACTTTTGGCATTAAGTCCGCCATATCTACCGTTATGTATGTGCATTAAAATGTAAATAAATAAATACAAATATTTACAATACGAAATCTATACATGTCAGTATTGACTACACAACGGACAGAATTCCTTAAGGAATCGCAGTCCATACAAGAGGCACTCAAAGATATACGAGGCCTAGTGAGTTTCTGCACTGACCTAGGATGGTTTGAATAAAACATATATTTAATCACGTACAAAGGCCCAACTCAAGAGGCTAAATGCGGAAAATTTAAGTCCAACTAACTATGTCAATATTGAAACTTGAAAAATTATGTCTCAGGCGAGACTCGAACCTGCATCTCCATGCATACCGGGCGGGGCGCATTATCAATTTAGCAACTACGTCACAGGCGTCAATTTTTCAAGCATATTCTTATCGCTGTAAGCCAGCGTAGTTTCATCAAATGTAAGGAGTTTTTACGCTCTTAACACCCGAAAGAAACATCTTTACAGATGTTTGACAGTCAGTTAAGATGAAACAGCTATATAAATACTTTTTATGATATTTTAGCAACTGAATTGATTTATAAATACTTTCATATACCCGGTTATATGAAAGAATAAAACCAGATACCCGGGTATTACAAAAAGTCGAACAACCCCTACTCACCAGCATATCGTATCTGTTGTTGTTGTTGTTGTTGCGGTTGTTGTGCCTGCTGTTGCTGTTGTTGTTGTTGTGCAGGTTGTTGTTGTTGTTGTTGTTGTTGTTGTTGTTGTTGTTGTTGCTGTTGCTGAGGCGTGTAGTTTTCGGCGAGCGGTCGCTGGCGTAGGCTACTGTATCTTTTGCTTCCGCCCCTTGCTTCCGCACCTGTCAAAATAACTCATTAATTATAAGGAATGATACATAATATATTAATAACTCAATAAATAGGAGTAGTTTCCGAATTTGACGCGTATATTTCCCGCGACCTTAACCAGAACGTAGGTCCTTCTGGTGAGGCGCCTACCCACCGACTATCGTCCGGGGCGCAGTTGAAATTCCAGACCCTATACGACCCAAAAACCATCAGTTCTTCTCAATTTGTCCCCCACACTGCCACTTCAGCTTAGCAATTATGCGACCGATGTCGGTAATCTTAGTTTATTATGTCTACCGCATCACTCTTTATAGGGTTAATCAAGGTTACTTAAAATTACTACAGAAAACGCTTTGTTTATTGTTATTGCTCCATCATCGTCAATATCAGCCTACACAAGTCCACTGTTGGACACGACAAGTTACCACAGCAATTAATTGGTGTATTTAAGACATTTAAGACATGCCACATTGGGCCACACAGAGCCATCTAGTCCCAAATTAAGCTACTATTAAGTACCCTGTCGTATGGGGTACTAGACAACCGATAAACTTACTTATATACTTTTTTTTTTGTAAATACATACTTATAATACATAGAAAAAAGTGTAAATAAATAACGACGATTATAACTACATATTATTCCACGGCAGGGCAAAGGCCTCCATCATCCTATTCAAGTCACCACAGCAATGATGGGTACAGGCACAGAACATGGAAAAATGTTAGAAAGGCTGTCATGCGCCATTTGCATGAGAACTCGATGTCGCCGCTTGCGCCCCAACGGCAATCAAGCGAATTCTTTTGGCGTTGCGTGACCAATAGGGTAGCGCGACGTCAAAAGAAACCAATGACAGTGCTTACGTTTTGGCAGAGGTATTAGAGGTAGGAGGTAAACAATTGCTCATAACCTCTGTGGCGCGCCTGCCCTGCCTACATAGCCTTTCTATCCTTTTCCCACGTTCTCTTGGTACAGGCACCAGTCGCGTTTTGTTGCCGATTCTGTTGTTTCTGCGGCTGGTTTTTCTGTTGCTGTAGTTCGGCGATTTATTTACTTATCGGTAGAAGGATGTTCTAGCCACTACACGATAACTCTGTGAAGCTCCATGCTCTTGTGCAGCCTACAGTAACAAAATGACTTCAGTTTGTCACTCACCAGTCGCGTTCTGTTGTTGTTGCTGTGGCGATCTATTTATTTATGAGTAGCATGATGTGCTAGCCACTGCACTATAACTCTGTGAAGCAGCTGACCTTTTCTCTTGTACAGCCTACAATAACAACATGAATACAGTTTGTCACTCACCAGTCGCGTTCTGTTGTTGATTCTGATGTTGTTGCGGCTGGTATTTCCGTTGCTGTATTGGCGATTTAATAATTTATGGGCAGCATTATGTGCTAGCCACTGCACTATAACTCTGTGAAGCAGCTGACCTTTTCTCTTGTACAGCCTACAATAACAACATGAATACAGTTTGTCACTCACCAGTCGCGTTCTGTTGTTGATTCTGTTGTTGTTGCGGCTGGTGTTTCTGTTGCGGCTGCGGCGGTTGCTGTGGTGGCGATTTATTCGGTGCTACGTTGTTCGGTTGTTGCGGTTGCTAGGTAAACAGAGGACAGAACATCAGGCTACACAGTGGGGAATCTTAATAGTGTTGAAATAAGTGCGAGATTGCAACAAAAAGACAACGGCAGGTCAACCTACGCAAAAAGTTAAAGGTCATTGAGTTGATTTTCAACTTTAAGTCCAACAAGTAGAGATCAATTATCAATAAGAGAAAATTTGACGTTTTGTGGTAGGTTGACGTGCTGTTGTCTGTACATGTCATTGAACATAATAATGATTATATTTCGTTTTCTTTTTAGGGTTCCGTACCCAAAGGGTAAAAACGGGACCCTATTACTAAGACTTCGCTGTCTGTCCGTCTGTCCGTCGCTCTGTCACCAGGCTGTATCTCAAGAACCGCGATAGCTAGACAGTTGAAATTTTCACACATTATGTATTTCTGTTACCGCAATAACAACAAATACTAAAAACAAAATAATATTAATATTTAAGGGGGGCTCCCATACAACAAACCCGTTTTTTTGGCCTTTTTGGTACGGAACCCTTCGTGCGCGAGTCCGACTCGCACTTGGCCGGTTTTATTTCAACTAAAAGACTTCCGAGTGTTGTGCTCTCAAGAAAGTGGTGTACCAGTTTTGTCAAAATTTCATGTGTCAGTAAAATAGCGATAGGGACTATGAAGTTTTAGTATTTGTAGCTGTCAGAATATATTTGCATGGGAAAATCAACTCTGTTGTTATCTGACGCGCGAATGACTTTCAACCATAGGGTGATAGAACACTTTCTTGGCCGACCTTAGGGTTGGCCTGGATAATTATCGTGATAATTATCGTTGATAATAACGAGTAACTATTATTGTACAAAACAAAACGAAATAATATATATTTGTGTCCAAACGCATGTTTTTTCGTCACAATATCAAGCGTGTATCCAAACGAACGCCAAATGTCATTCATCTACAGGGGAATTCCCCTCACTGTCACTGTTATTTGTTTTCCTTTTCGTGAACTGTAGTTTGTGCGCTGCGAAATTATATAAATAAAAAGATTATTCCTAGAAAACTTAATCCAATATGGTCAAAGTTATTAGCATTTAAAACTAAAAATAGTGGTTTATGGGCTAGGTGCAAGAAATGTAAAAAAGAAATGCAGGGAATCTTGCCTAGAACTAAAAGTAATATCTAAATATAGAATAAACTTTCATTTATATATACGTTATTTGATTTGATAGTTGCATAATTATCAGATAATTATCGGATAATTATCAGAGAAAATAATTATCTTGATAATAGCCACGGCCGTATTTTGTTACTTCAACTCCTACATCATCATCATCAGCCTACATCACTGCGGGAAACAGGCCTCTCCAAAAAAAATTATGGGAGGTGATGATGTTATAATTAGAATTTATTCCCAAAATAATCATTTAAAGGGTAAAAACGGGACCCTATTACTAAGACTTCGCTGTCTGTCCGTCTGTCACCAGGCTGTATCTCAAGAACTAAGATAGCTATAGTTAAAATTTTCACAAATTATGTATTTCTGTTACCGCGCAATAACAACAAATACTATTAAGAAAATAAAATAAATTAAATATTTAAGGGGGACCCCCATACAACAAACGCGATTTTTTGCCCTTTATCGCTCGATATCAATAATGGCAACAGGTAGGCACTTGAAATATTCACAAAACACTCAGTTGTATTTTGACTTCAATAAAAAATAATAAAATTTAAAAAAAAATACTTAAAGGGGGGCTCTCCCATTGGCTGCTCCCATACAAAAAACGCAATTTTTACCTATCTTTGCTCGATATCAATAAATGGTAGCAGTTAGGCACTACATTAACTAAATTTATGTACCTACCTACTGTTGTTTACCTAGTCAAAGGTACGGAAACCTTCGTGCGCGAGTCCGACTTGCACTTGGCCGGTTTTTAATTACCTGTTGCGGAGGCTTCTTCCTTCCTTGCTCGGTGGGCACGGGTCTCTGCTGCGCGACCGTCGCGTTCACCCGCCTCTGGGGCTGACCTTGGCTGCCGACAAACGCTGAGTTGATCAATTGAGTCGCTTAACTTCAAACTCGGATAAATACAATTCTAAGATTTTTTGCGATTATGGTATCAAAAGAAAAGGGAAAAAAATAAGTTTTAAACATATTTATCAGTCGTTTATAAATCCGCATGGTTTTTGAGAAATAAGCCGTTAAAGTCTTAATATTTTATCTAAGATAGATAGATCAATGAAATATATTTTTTTCAAACGTAGATAAGTCCACGAGAGCCAATCAGGTTATTGCGTTTCTTCAACATGGCCGCCCGTTAACGTAAACTCTGCGACCAGTAGCACCGTCCGCTCCCGCTTTTTATTGTTTCTTTGCGTTATTCAGACAGTTTCCATAAATAATTCTTCGAAAAAAGACTGCATTTTAATTCATGAAATTAATTATCAATTATTGATACTATTTACCTCTAATTACAACACCCCTCTCCATAAAAAGGAGAGAGACCCGATCTCATCAGTGAGCGAATGAGTTGTCTCTTTACTTTTTTACTTTTACAAGTGTAACACGTCGTTACATTTTTGTCTTTATTTTGTTTCAACAGCTCGTGCGCAGCTAAGGATTTTACTGATAACGCCATCTATCCGGCTGATGGAACACTATAGGTGCAACTTTGTGTCTGTCATCCCACAATTCTTTTTTTTATCAAATAATTTGAATATCGTCATTTTTTATATTATTATATTAATAGTCAAATGTCTATTTGTGTTGACGTTTTTATGTAGTTTTCTACTATTTTCAGGGCTGAGTAGTTTCCTGCGTAGTTTGGCTTTATGTGTCAAGTTTAACTTTTGGTTCCAAGTTACTTGTCATAGAGGGGAGAAGTTTGATTATTATAAAAGCGGACGCCATTTCGTGGCCAGCTCTTTTTTCACATTCTTTATTTTGTCTTCAAGATTATTATCTTGATGGTGCGCAAGCGTGCCAATATGTTAACATGCATATAAGCATGTAGAAGCCAAAATGCTTCATTTGTTTTAAATCTATTTTCTCTTCAATTTGTCTCCTTATGGACTAACATTTTTATATTGTCCCTTGATGGATAAATTTACATGATGCATCGCCTCATCTTGGTGATGTTTGCTGCATTTTTATGGGCTTGAAATATCGCCCTCCTCGCTCCTAGCTACTAGGACATATACCTGCATCCTGCGCGCATGTGAGAATCTCTGCTCGAGGGACGGAGGGATATGTTTGGTTCTCCACGGTGACGTTATAATTCATTATCGGTGACATGATCTAATATCATGCTACTAGGTATTTATGAACATTTATTCTTTTGATAGTTTTCATGCATTGGTGATACTCCTCAGCTCATAGGTTAGGCCAACCTTAGTTTTAGTCAGACGTGAGTGAAGGAATTCCTGCTTCTCAGCTTTGCTTCACTAAATCTGAGAATTTAAGCTTATAGTTAAGCACACAACTTTTGTTTAATTGCATAGTGGTAATTAGTTCTTAACCCTAATGTAAGTGTATTGTATGTGGCTCATTATTTAACTGCCAAGCTCATGTATGTGCATCAATCTATAATCTTTTATATTAAATATATAAAATAAACAAGGGGAGACAAATTGAAAATAACTTGTTTTCTTTTCTATCTTTAATTAACTCTTTCTTGCTTCTGAGTTAAAGCAAGTGGAGCCCTCCACAGTTTCTTAGTACAGTTCTCCGAGCGCTGAAGAAGAACCCACGAGCTCATTACTCCGAAAAACACACCTAACATCCTAGCTTGTTTCACAAGTACAAGTTACAGCCTATTATTATTCTACAGCAGGGCAAAGGCCGCCTGGACGCTACCCCCCTCCTGCCGGAATCCAGCGCCAAACAGTGCCTCTGTGTTCCGCTGGTGTGTGGGAGAACCAGCCTCTGGGTGAGTGAGCTCCATCTTAGGCTTCTTCTTAACCGTATAGTTAAGTTAAGCCCATTATTTATAAAAAAAAATGCGCAGCCTGTGTACGATATACATTACGGTCCTTATTTACAAATGTAAATTTTATACTGATGTATGAAAATCACCTCCCAGACTTGGGGACTCAATAACATATTTATGAATGCTACCTTTCTTTACTAGGACTGAAACGGTAGATAGACATTTCTACTCACTTGCTGTTCACCACTGAAGCGGTGATAGTGAGATTCTCTATCGCCGGCATCTTGTCTTTGGGCTGGGGCTTCGGGGAGAGTTTCACTGCGCCCTTGCCAAGGTTCTCTCTCGTCGGTCTCATTGGACGGTCGGTTTTACCTGACAATGGTGCGCCATCTAGAAAAAGAATGAATGAACGAACAATAATACACAATAAACGAAGTCAATGACGATGGTAACAATATTTTTAATATGATATAATAACCATCTTTCAGATCCGATCTATTCCAGACTTTCTTTTGGGTAATGAAAAATCTATAGACATTATATCCATTATTTTATTTTACCTTGTCAAAAATTTTTACAAGGCACCTAAACAACTATCGATAATTTATCATTTTTATTCAATAGGGTATAGCTAATTAAGTCCAATCATCAGCATTATCTCAGCCTGACGCCCACTGATGGACATAGGCCTTCCCTAAAGAACTCTACAAAAATCAATTCCGCGCCTACCGCACCCAGCGGCTTCCCGCGACTTTCGCTAGATCGTCGGTCCATCTAGTTAGAGTTCTAACTACAGATCAAAAAAAAATAATAATAAATGTTTAAAAATTTGACTAACCTAAATTTTTTTTAATGCTGTTATTTATGCCAAACAAGAAATCACTCTTAATCATCATGCACCAACTCAAAACTAACTTATTTGACTTAATCAGTAAAATGTTTAATATTCTTTTTTTCGTTCTTCTAATAATGATTTTCCATTAATTTAGTGCAGAAATTACCAATTACCAGGTCGCGACCCGGTACCGGGCCATCAAAATAAAATAACGGGTCGCAACATTCTCGTTTGTTTATAAAATAATACCTAGTACTATCGATCGACGCATGGTAAAATCCTTCTTAAACTTTCGTCATTTTCGGGAAACATTAATTCTTTAGTAGAACAGGAAGCGTGCGAAGCACTAAAATTTTGTGACTAAATAGTAGTATTTATGAAACATTTTTGCTATTAATGAATGTGTATTATTTTACCCAATAGAAGCAGTTTGGTTTTAAAGTATTAAGTGGGTCACAAAGGGGCAGTGTCAAAATTACTAGGCCGTGGCAGAACAATGTTTGGGAAACACTGATTTAGTGACTTACCTCTAGGCGACTTGATGGAAGCATTCCTCCGCAGCTGAGTGCCGTTGTCGGTGAGCGACTCGTTGGACGTGGGCTGAGACTTGGAACGAGGTCTGGGTGCTCGACCCTTCTTGCTAAAATATCAGAAAACGCGTTCAATCACCACCTTACAAGTAGGGCTAAGATGCGACCCACGACATAATTTTATCGCGGCCTTATATCGCATTTTGACAGCGTTATATCGTTTGTCTATCGCTGCTAACATGACAGACTATTTATGTCATCTCTAACTGTCAAAATACGATAAACGATAAAATTGTCTACAAACTCTAACATGAGCGTCTTATATTTGTCTATTTTAATCGATTTTTGACA